>OY856409.1:612781890-613981890 GCA_963693085.1 Alisma plantago-aquatica
GTTGAAAAGGCAGAAGAATGTTATAACCAATATGCATATAAGGTTGGGTTCAACATTCATAAGGGGAGCCAATATGTCTCTTCCAAAACAAAATAGGTTACTGGTAGATTATTTGTATGTTCAATGGAAGTTTCGCAAAAAATAAACAAGAAAGGTGATGATGGGGTAAAGGGTACTCCAGAAAAAATCTGCACATACATGTTGTAAATCTCGAATGATAGTGAAATAAGAGGAGGACACAAAGTGGGTGGTCACAAGTTTTGAGAAAATTCACAACCATGAACTCACTCAAAGTCCATCTAAGAAGCGGTTTCATCATTCATATTGGCATATGTCAATAGAGGTTTGGGAATTAGTTCATACAATGCATGACCAGAATATTTCTAGTGCTCAGATTATGTCTCTCATAGCTAGTCAGCGTGGTGGCATTCGTAATGTGAGTTTCACTAGAAAGGACCTAAGCAATGAGCTGGTATCCTTGCTGAGAAAATATATAGGTGTTGATAATTCCTCCACTTTGGAGCATTTCAGAAAAATGCAAGCAATTAATCCATTATTTTATTATTCAGTACAATTTGATGAGGAAGGATGTACATGTAATATCTTCTGGGTGGATGTTAAGTCAAGGAAGGCATATCAAACATTTAGTGATGTCAATACTTTTGACACCACATATATGACTAACAAGTACAACTTGCCATTTGCACCATGTTGGATCAATGGCTCTATAGGGGGGGGGGATGAATAGAGCTTCACAAATCTCACAAGAAAAATTAGACCACCAAATTATATTAAGTGTAGAAACTTAAACATTAATCCAATTTGAAGTCCTAACTATCATGCATAGAAAGGGTGAGAGACAAGGAAGAACATACACTTGGACAAATTGGTTTAGAGTGGTTCCACACTTCAAACTTGAAGTGAGTCAGTCCACTACCAAGAGGTGGTTAGGCTCTAGAACTGTGCAATCTTGGTACTCTTATATTCCATCATAAGATTACAAGATAAAACCACATTCATCCAAGGGCTTAGTACCTCAAGAAAGGATCTTCAACCTATAGAAGAAGTTTACCCACTTGAACCATGGAGTCTTCAGCCATCAACATTGACTTACCCAATCCTTCTTCATGTCTTTGGTCTTCAAGGAATTACCTATCCTTTTTGGGCGTCCGCCGTGCCTATCTCCTTCACTTGGAGATCTGGAACACCGTGCTTTCTTCAACCTTGAAGAACATCAACTCCTTCTCCTTCACTTGGAGAAGATCTTCAGCCTTTTCTTCAATAGGAAAGAGGGTAGGAAGATGGAGGTGGAGAGCTTTACATCAATACAGGGAGTAGCTCTCATACAAGGGAACCTATCTCACTCATACTCATGAATTTGACTTGAAGGTAAAGAGAGAAAGGGGCTCAAAGGGTTAGAACACTCTCAACTAAGCTAGGACCAAGCATGTACTGAATGAGCAACCTTGGAATGAACTCCAAGAGGTCCTATTCATAGATGAGGGTGTCCCTTTGGGTTGGGGTACACTTTGGGACAAAATATAGCCATTTTTTCTCAAAGAAACAATTGTATTTTTAATCAAATAACACACCAATGGTCACAATCACTTTTTATGCAAATTCCGTATAGTGTAATCAGTCGAGTTTCAATAAAGGTAACTCGACCAATAGGGTAAAAGACAAACCCAAATTTCAAACCATTGGTTGAGTTTGTCTTGGGAAACTTGACCGACCAATGAAAGTTGTGTTTGGTTAGTAACCCCATTGGTCTAGTTCTGTGAAAATACAACTCGACCGATGCACTCTTCAGATAATTGATCCAAGAGGATCGGTTGAGAATGGAACTCGACCGATTGACTGCCTGTGATCAATTTTCTAAAGTGCATCAAAAGTGATTAAAACTTGGTGTTAAGTGTCCCAATCAATTGTCTCATCTTAGTTATAAGCTAATACGTCAATACAAGTGATTATAAAAATATTCTAAGGTAATTTACATGGATTTTCAAAATTACACACTTGTATAGCGTTAGACTTGAACTTGAGCAAATAAGGGCTTTTGATTTTTGATCCTTTTCATGTACCTAACACCTGAAATCAATCTTGAATACACATATTAGATACATATGAATGGAATGGTTAAGTCATTATCAAAATAAGGACAATGTATAATATGGCATCCAACTCATAAAAACAAGATTAACTAATGTGGAAGCGTATCATTCGTAGTGGATTATTCAAAATCACTAAAAATTTAAAACTTTTTGCAAAGAGATCCATTCATAGGAAGACTCTTTCAATAAGAACCAATGTATTACATTTACATCCTAGTTCATAAGTACATGACTTGTACCATCTCTTCTTGAGGATTACAAACATCAACTGCCCTGTTAGAACTGTACATAAGTAGTATAAGAACCTCGAGGTATCAAGCCAAAATCTCAGATCGATTCGTCAAAAACACTAACTACTAACTTTGAGGACCTGAGAGTACAGAGACGACACATATGGCTTTCTATACAAAACTTGGCATCCAGTGCCTCCACCTGAGTTATCACTGCTGACCCTAATGCTGTTGCTGCTTTTCCCTTGCTATAGGGTTCCTTCTTGTTCTTCTGCGTTTACCTAAAAACATTGGATCCCACGGGGGTGAGACAATTATAAATTGCCCCAGCGGGAGATATAACTCTCTACCAAAATATTGTTATAGCAGTTTATTAAAATAAAACTGAGTAGGAGTTCTTATATGTTAACAACAGTATTAATCATTGAATGAACAAAGTAAAGTAATCTCCTTTCCTAAGGAGAGCATTGCATCTATCCATGGTAGACATATAATTCATCCATCTACTTGCAATGAATATAAAGAGATATGAATAACATCTATCAACTAGATATGTATAAAAGAAATGTAACATCAGCCAATGAATTTATGTATTCAATCCTTAAGCAAACATGCTATATGGCTGATTACATTTTACAACCACACTTATGCCCTGAGGAGATGAGGTATACCGCTCATACTCCAACTGACCACTGCGAAGTTGAAATCGGTACCATACAAGGTCAATGGAAGAGCCGGCTTCCAAGACCTCTCACATCTTGGTCGATGCAAGACAACATGCATGACATCTTGTGTCTCTACTATATAGCTTTCCAGGGTATACTGGCAACTTTGCTATTAGAGTTACAGTGGCATGCTGCACTCTCTTCGCGATCGATAGATTTCATGTTTACCTCCATCGATCCGACATTAATGTCATTGGGAGATGTGAACGACATCCATCCCAATCATCAGGAGATTCGTGATACATCCATCCCGATACAATAATGAAGGATTGAGAGGTTTAATGTTTACCTTCTATCAATTCCCTCATTAGGACGTCAGGATACATTTGCCCATTGCCCCCACATATTCAAAATATGCGTTTCGGGTTTTCCCGCGGAGCACCCGTTTCACCATCACCTATGGATGATGATGATGGATCTATGGTCAGGGATCTACATGATATGATTTCACTTGATTAATTAAGTACATTAGCATATTCTTTTAGCATCCGTAAAGTTCTCAAATAGGAATTATTATGACAACTACTACAAAGAAACATGTAAGCTCTTGTCTATAGCTTTACCAGAACTTATAATGCATTGGGATCTTAATCCCTTATCTTATTACTTGAAAGTTCACATCTCACAACAAAATCATTATCTTACTTATCAAAACTGGGTATTCATACCCTCAATTCATCACTATGACTGTTTCCACTTGTTAGGTAACTATTACCTCTAGGTTCTCAGACTGAGGTATACATGATACTTGTTACACAAGCATCTCATATGGCTCACAAGGCCCCTTAAATATCTCGTCACCTTTCACTAGGAAGCAACTTACTCATATGACTCATAGAGTCCATGCACATTTTGTTACTTTTACCAAGCAACAACAACATTAAGGCACACAAGGCTAATCAACATTGTCATTATATAAAAGCCATAGCTCAACTCTGGCTATGATCATCACCTCATGATATCTGCATGATTAATAGACATGATAACAGTCATATAATTCGTTTATCTCATCATATGATACAATAGTAACACCACTATTCCTTTATTAGGATTAGGGTTTACTATCAAATAGTATTTTCCATTCCATTACCCAATTTAGGGTTAGGATCTCCCATTTTACATTAGTTAGGGTTTCATGTTTACATCATTAGTTCAACCCCAATATATTGCTCCACCCCTCTAGGAGCATTCAAAACTATCATAAGTATTTACTCATGATCATTACCTTCATCATATATCATTTATGAATATCAATTCAAGGTATGAGTTCATCTCTCAACCTTACCATGGTATGTTTATATCATACCCATTATCTTGGTTTAACCCCTTTGTCATAGTGTTTAGCCAACACTTATCAAAGTGCATTGAATTCATTACATCTTCATTGTAATAATTTACATAACACACACTTCTTTTGTTTCTTTTCCAAGTATATTGGATTGAGATGCATCAAGGTATATCAACCCTGAAATGCTAAATGTGATATCTATCATGTCTTGATGTATCACTTTGTTCCTCATTTCCATCTTCTCAGGTTAATCAACTGACCTTGTATTAAGGTATTTCCCTCTTAATACTTTTAACCACTCACATATCACTTTCATTATATAGTGCATAGATTACACATTAGATTTGTCCGACTATCTTTAATGATATGGACTTATCTTAATGGTTTAGCATTGTTGATATAGAATAAACTATTATCAACCACTTTATGTATTTAAACTCTTAGGATATCATCCACATCATTATTTAGTGTTGCATAGATCACTCCTAAAAGTGTCTTGTCCTCATCTTTGTAAGGTGTATAGGGTTGACACATGAATGTGAAGTTAATCACATATATATAGAGATGTATAAATAATGATCTAGGCATCACCTTGTCCCTTATACCCTTACATATTAAAGTATCAATATTACCATTCATATGGTTTATCAATTTCACCTTTCATGGTGTAACATTATCATCTTACTTGATTATGTCAGCCACAATCTACTTTAGTGTACTGGCCATTATACCATCACTAGGGTTTCATATATCATTACATAGCATCACCCTAGATTTGAGTCTCACATCACATCATTCATCAGGGTTCCACATAACATTATTCTAATTTAGGGTTTCACATGGCATTACCCTAGATTAGGGTTTCACATGTCATCACCCTCAACTAGGGTTTCACATGGAATCATCCTCATTTAGGGTTTCACATGGAATCATCCTCAATTAGGGTTTCACATGAAATCATCCTCAATTAGGGTTTCACATAAAATCATCCTCAATTAGGGTTTCACATAGAATCATCCTCAATTAGGGTTTCACATGAAATCATCCTCAATTAGGGTTTCACATAAAATCATCCTCAATTAGGGTTTCACATGGAATCATCCTCAATTAAGGTTTCACATGGAATCATCCTCAATTAGGGTTTAACATGAAATCATCCTCAATTAGGATTTCCACTTTAATTACCCACAATTAGGGTTTATTATTCATACTAATTTAGGATTTTACATCACATTACCCTAAATTAGGTTTACACATATCATCACCCTAGATTAGGGTTACATCCTTACCCTAGATTAGGGTTTCACTCAAAATTGCCCTGAATTAGGGTTAGGGTTCAATAACCTTATCAACTAGGGTTTTATGCTCATGATTAGGGTTTTATGATCTCTTTACCAAGGATCATACCCTTAATCACCACATGAATCATACTCACGTATGAATTCCATTCTATCATTCGCTCCACTTGATTTGGTTACATCAATCATACAATCAAGTATATACAACTATGATTAACATAGTGTACTGAGTTATTGCTATTATAAGAAATTAGGGTTTATCCCTTTAAAGGTACTAATCGTCTAGGTACTTTAGGAATTCAACCTTTATACCTATCATTGATTATCATTGATATCAATCATTGAATCAATGGAACAATTATCACCTTCAATTTCCAAGTGATTGAATCACATTTGACCTGTATTTGGTTTTGGGGTTTCATCACCAAACAGTTTTGAAACCGAATGGACTTGGGTCTCCAAACGGTTTGGGACCGTTTGGTCGCAAATGGTCTTGAGACCGTTTGGACCCAAATGGTCTTGAGACCGTTTGGTCCAAATCCTCTCAAAACCGAATGGACCAAAAAGTCCTTTCAACACTTACATTATTCATAATTTCAATGGATGAACCGATTATCAGTTGAATCCTTGATTCCTTTGTCACTTGAACTATTGAATCAACCTTCAATTAGACCATAAATTTGGGTTTTGAACCCAATTGATCTAGAAATTCTACTCAAGAAACCTTCAATTTGGGCTTTGAATCGAGTAGCCATCAATGATCAACATTGTGGAATTGATTGCATTGCAACTAATGAATCATCATCAAATTTTTGATATGACCTGACCCCAAACGGTCTTGAGGTCTTTTGGATGACCTCCAACTGGTCTTGAGACCGTTTGCCCCATTCTAACCTTGAAATTTGTGGAATTCAATTAGAGTTTGGGTCATTGGATTGATCATCAAATCAGCAATTGATTGCATTTCAATTTGGTATCTTTGGACCTTCAAATACTCAACCATACTTAACCCTAGACCTCCAAACGGTCTTGGTTGACCTACAAACGGACTTGAGACCATTTGGGTGACCTACAAACGGTCTTGTGACCGTTTGGGCTCAAACACCCAAAAATCTAAATTAACCAAATTGAATTTCAGCACTTAACCCGATTAGGGTTTGCTAATTGATTAACCTTCAACTGATGAACCCTTTGGAATTAATCAATAAAATTTGGTGGTTCATCAAACATAAATATTAGCATAAACTTTTCCAAATGGTCAACCCTGGTCAACTCTTCCAAATGGTTTGAAACCGTTTAGCTTCTAACGGTTTGATGAAACCGTTTGCTTACAAACAATTTTGTTGAAACCAAATGAGCAAGTTTGTTGAAACCGAATGAAATACAATTTCTTTGGGAAATGAGTCCCAGATGATGTCATAATAATCTACCTTCGTCCCTGTAGATCTTAGTACTTCTGATTTCATGGAATTACCAATTTCAACCAACTATTAGTCAAAAGGATGAAGGAATCAACGAATTTGCAAGATTGATAGTTGAATAACAATATAAAGGGGTTCAAGTTACATAACCCACCTTCAATTGAGCTTCAAAGCTTAGATATTCACGTCAAAAATGGTGGATGAAGGTTTTGCAACTCCCCCTAGGCTCGTCCTCAAGCTCTTGGGTGAAAAGTTTGGCTAGGGTTGAAGATGGAGTGAAGAAAAGAAGAAATCAATGATTTATTTTCGATTTCCACCATGAAATCATGGTTGAAAGTGATCAAGAAGCTTACCAACAGGTTGGGGGTCGTCCTACTGATCCTCCAAATCTCCCTTGGTCGTTTTCCAAGCTAGGAGAAGAAAGGGATTCGGAAAAGCCTTTGATTTGTCTTGTAAAGGGTGTTTTTATAAGAAAATCAATGAGAGAGAAAGTGCCTTATAAAAACCATTTAATTCCAAAATTAGTGCCGCCTCTTCCCCCTCCATTCCTTGGATACGAGGCTATCCCATTTTCCTCTTATTCCTCTCAATTATCCTCAATTTAAAGAAATGCAAATTAAGCACCTTAGATCATATTATACTAATATCCATATGTGAGTGGATATTTCTTTTTCTTATAATAATGTGAGTGAGTTATCCACTTCCTTTGGATATTTTCGTGCCTTTGCAAGGAACAAGCTCGTACAACCTCTTTGCAAATTCATCCTTAAAATTTTGGTTGAAGGTTTCTTTAATTAATATATTTCTTTTTGCATTAAATTGAATTAGGGTTTCAATTATGCATAAATCTTGATTATTTTAATATCAAGATTCTCTCTCTCCTCCAAATTAATTCAAATGAGGCGCCCCTCTCATTTTCTTTGCTCTAAATGATGCCAAGAAACATAAGGGACCTTATTGAAGTGGTAATTTTCATATTGAACCCTAGGTTTTGGGTAAATTGCACTTTACACCAAAACTAGGTTTTAATGCACAAACATTGCTTTATCAGCTCTTTCTTGGTATTCAGGCTTGTGAAATTCATACCACTACATCATAATCATTCCTATGATGTTTAAACACATGAGGACCATTTTATCATGTAACATTTGCAAGTTAACCCCTCACTTTGGGTAATTTGTACTTTAGTCCCAAATAAGCAAACATTGCTTCAATATTATTCTAACAAGACCAAAATTGAAATATAAATTCCTATTGAGCCTTAATTAGTTTTCACAAGATAAAGTTAAGGATCTAATTAACTTTCTTAAGCCAAAAATCCCAGGGTTAAGGCATAACCCAGGTCAGGGATGTTACAAATTATAAACCCCTAACAAGGATTTCGTCCCCAAAATCCCAGATAAAGGGAGACATATATTATTCATTCTTCATACTATCTAGTCTCCACATAACATTTCATTGTTATGGAGACATCATAAAACTTTGATCAACATAAGGTTATTTCACACAAGTTTATCATGGAATAGTTCACACGGGACACATACTCCCATGCCCCTTTTTATTATTGATTGTGGAGTTGATTATGTGTTAGGTAACACTTTCCTTATTAATTGTACTAACTATCTCATTAGTTGTACATTTTATCATCATAAGGAGAAGTTACTTATCAATTAAGAATTTATCTTAAAGATATCTTTAATTATTATGTTTATGCAAAGCATAAACTCCTAACATGTGATGTTCATACTATTTTACATGATTATTCTGATTTCATGGTTGACCATTCCATGTAGTCAACATAAACCATATGATACTTCTTTAGATACCAAGATCTCTTACCTTGGTATCTATCACATGTGTTGAAAACATATCACATATTTATCTTCCTTTCAGCTTGGGACATCACTTGTTACATATATCTTCACCTTGGAACCAAACTCCAAGATAAACTGATACTTATCTAAGTATTCATCACATGAACATTCTTATCTTATGCACATCAAGTGTCCTAAGACCCACTTGATTTCCATGTCCTCGAAAGGAAAGAAAACAAGGAATCATTTTCCTCTTATTATTTCATGTATTTTCATCTGTTCATGAATCATTTACTCTTTATCTCATCCTAGGTTCCTTGCCCTCAGCATAGGAATTTATGAGGATGTTTACATAACATTATTCCTTTCTTTGTTATTATCTAACATGTTCTTGAGCATCTTGTGATCTCATCACATTTCCCATTTCCACACTATGGAAAAGATCTTTATTAAACTTTATTGGACAGGAATCATTTCCCTTGTTCCCATTCTTGTCTTATGAGGAGTATACTTTTTACTTCCTCATATACACTTACTCATCTGAGATTAGCTTAGATTTCTCTTTCTTGTACTTAGGATATGATATATTTATTCATTCCATATTTATAATTTCATGATACTCATTAGATTGTCTCAGAATGACTACTTGATCAGAGAAATAAAAAAGATGACAATCTAAGAGTTTCCATACTCACTTTATCATCAATAGTTGTATACCTGTCCAGGGTATATAAATATTGAGATTAAGTAGTATGCACTTTTTATACTATCATATTTCTTCCTTTTTATATTATCACAGGTATAAGATTTAACATTCCTGAATTTTATCCAGGCATCTCTTCTATACCTCATCCCTTTTCATAGAGTTAAGAACAATATAAAACATTTATAATGTTTACTATGCAAAATATAAGTCCTCATAGGACTAATCAAGGAAAAATCAATCAATTACTTTCTCAATTTAACTCAAGAAACCATAAAATGATATATTAGAATGACATTATTTTGTCTAAACTGTCATGATTCATGGATGGTTTACTACCTAAAGTTGATTCTACCTCAGAGGATGATTCACCATAACATTTTTGGCTGAGCAATCTCTTGCCAGATGTCCTACCTGTCTACATTGGTAGCAAATTCTGGGTGCTAGGTAGGGTCTAGAAGGTTCTTTACCCTTTCTGGATAGCCATTGCCTTGGTGCACTAGGCCCTGGTTGCACTGGTGGTACCAAAAACTTCTTCTTTTTGGAACTACCAGGCCTCTGTTCCTGGATTTGGATAGGCCTTTTCTCAATTCTTCCTTTATATTCCTTTTTTGGACAGTTAGGTATGATATGTCCAGGCTTCCTACACCTATGGAAGATCCTGGTTTCAGATTGTATCCTATTCCTTTAATCATTATTCATTGCTCCAACAGGCTGATGTTGAGTAGGAAACCTATTGGAGTTCAACACTTCATCATTGGGGGCTGGTAATCTAGGTTGCATTGCTAATGCACGATCTACTATGTGTATCATAGTTGTACTAAATTTCTCAAGCAGAGCAGGGAAAGCTGGGCTCTCTATCATGGCTAGGTAAAACTGGGAATGTGCAGGTGTATGTTCTTCTCTTCTTTGATCCCTTGCATCCCTTCTTAGTGCAACATTGCTGCTTTCTGTAGAAAACTCCTCATGAGACCCAGTCATCTTGAAGTTCTTCTTCTCCTATATGAGCAGAAGACACTATCAGATACACTGGAAGACACTTAGAACAGACTCTACTACCTTAGTCCTATGTATCTGTAGAATCAGCGAACCTAGAGTTCTGATACCACTAAATTATGGCATCCAACTCATAAAAACAAGATTAACTAATGCAGAAGTGTATCATTCACAGAGGATTATCAAAAATCACTAAAAATTTAAAACTTTTTGCAAAGAGATCCATTCATAGGAAAACTCTTTCAACAAGAACCAATGTATTACATTTACATCCTGGTTCACAAGTACATGACTTGTACCATCTCTTCTCGAGGATTACAAACATCAACTACCCTGTTAGAACTGTACATAAGTAGTATAAGAACCTCGAGGTATCAAGCCAAAATCGCAGATCGATTCATCAAAAACACTAACTACTAACTTCGAGGACCTGAGAGTACAAAGACGACACATAGGACTTTCTATACAAAACTTGGCAGCCAATGCCTCCACCTGAGTTATCACTGCTGACCCTAATGCTGCTGCTGCTTTTCCCTTGCTATAGGGTTCCTGCTTCTTCTTCTGCATTTACCTAAAACATTGGATCCCACAGGGGTGAGACAATTATAAATTGGCCCATTGGGAGATATAACTCTCAGCCAAAACATTGTTATAGCAGTTTATTAAAATAAAACTGAGTAGGAGTTCTTATATGCTAACATCAGTATTAATCATTGAATGAACAGAGTAAAGTAATCTCCTTTCCTAAGGAGAGCATTGCATCTATCCATGGTAGACATATAATTCATTCATCTACTTGCAATGAATATAAAGAGATATGAATAACATCTATCAACTAGAGATGCATAAAAGAAATTTAACATCAGCCAATGAATTTCCGTATTCAATCCTTAAGCAAACATGCTATACGGCTAATTACATTTTACAACCACACTTATTCCCTGAGGAGATGAGGTATACCGCTCATACTCCAACCGACCACTACGAAGTCGAAATCGGTACCATACAAGGTCAATGGAAGAGCCGTCTTCCAAGACCTCTCACATCTTGGTCAGTGCGAGACAACATGTAGGACATCTTGTGTCTCTGCTATATAGCTTTCCAGGGTATACTGGCAACTTCGCTATTAGAGATACAATGGCGTGCTGCAATCTCTTCGCGATCGTGAAATTTCATGTTTACCTCCATCGATCCGACATTAATTTCATTGGAAGATGTATACTGCATCTATCCCAATCATCAGGATATTCGTGATACATCCATCCCGATACAATAATGAAGGATTGAGAGGTTTAATGTTTAACTTCTATCAATTCCCTCATTAGGACGTCAGGATACATTCACCCATTGCCCCCACATATTCAAAATATGTGTTCTGAGTTTTGCCACGGAGCACCCATTTCACCATCACCTATTGCTGACGATGATGGATCTATGGTCAAGGCTCTACATGATATGATTTCACTTGATTAATTAAGTAAATTAGCATATTCTTTTAGCATCAGTCAAGTTCTCAAACAGGAATTATTATGACAACTCCTACAAAGAAACATGTAAGCTCTTATCTATAGCTTTACCAGAACTTATAATGCATTGGGATCTTAATCCCTTATCTCATTACTTGAAAGTTCACATCTCACAGCAACATCATTATCTTACTTATCAAAACTGGGTATTCATACCCTCAATTCATCACTATGACTATTTCCACTTGTTAGGTAACTATTACCTCTAGGTTCTCAGACTGAGGTATACATGATACTTGTTACACAAGCATCTCATATGGCTCACAAGGCCCATTAAATGTCTCGTCACCTTTCACTAGGAAACAACTTACTCATATGACTCATAGAGTCCATGCACATTTTGTTACTTTTACTAAGCAACAACAACATTAAGGCATACAAGGCCAATCAACATTGTCATTATATAAAAGCCATAGCTCAACTCTAGCTATGATAATCACCTCATGATATCTGCATGATTAATAGACATGATAACAGTCATATAAATCGTTTATCTCATCATATGATACAATAGTAACACCACTATTCCTTTATCAGGATTAGGGTTTACTATCAAATAGGATTTTCCATGCCATTACCCAATTTAGGGTTAGGATCTCCCATTTTACATTAGTTAGGGTTTCATTTTTACATCATTAGTTCAACCCCAATATATTGCTCCACCCCTCTAGGAGCATTCAAAACTATAATAAGTATTTCCTCATGATCATTACCTTCATCATATATCATTTATGAATATCAATTCAAGGTATGAGTTCATCTCTCAACCTTACCATGGTATGTTTATATCATACCCATTATCTTGGCTTAACCCCTTTGTCATAGTGTTTAGCCAACACTTATCAAAGTGCATTGAATTCATTACATCTTCATTGTAATAATTTACATAACACACACTTCTTGTGTTTCTTTTACAAGTATATTGGATTGAGATGCATCAAGGTATATCAACCCTGAAATGCTAAATGGTATATCTATCATGTCTTGATGTATCACTTTGTTCCTCATTTCCATCTTCTCAGGTTAATCAACTGACCTTGTATTAAGGTATTTCCCTCTTACTACTTTTAACCACTCACCTATCACTTTCATTATATAGTGCATAGATTACACATCAGATTTGTTTGACTATGTTTAATGATATGGACTTATCTTAATGGTTTAGCATTGTTGATATAGAATAAACTATTATCAACCACTATATGTATTTCAACTCTTAGGATATCATCCACATCATTATTTAGTGTTGCATAGATCACTCCTAAAAGTGTCTTGTCCTCATCGTTGTAAGGTGTATAGGGTTGACACATGAATGTGAAGTTAATTACATATATATAGATATGGATAAATAACGATCTAGGCATCACCTTATCCCTTATACCCTTACATATTAAAGTATCAATATTACCATTCATATGGTTTATCAAATTTACCTTTCATGGTGTAAGATTCTCATCTTACTTGATTATGTCAACCACAATCTACTTTAGTGTATTGGTCATTATACCATCACTAGGGTTTCATATATCATTACTTGGCATCAACCTGGATTTGAGTCTCACATCACATTATTCTAATTCAGGGTTTCACATGGCATTACCCTAGATTAGGGTTTCACATGTCATCACCCTCAACTAGGGTTTCACATGGCATCATCCTCATTTAGGGTTTCAAATGAAATCATCCTCAATTAGGGTTTCACATGAAATCATCCTCAATTAGGGTTTCACATAAAATCATCCTCAATTAGGGTTTCACATGGAATCATCCTCAATTAGGGTTTCACATGAAATCATCCTCAATTAGGGCTTCACATAAAATCATCCTTAATTAGGGTTTCACATGGAATCATCCTCAATTAGGGTTTCACATGGAATCATCCTCGATTAGGGTTTCACATGAAATCATCCTCAATTAGGATTTCCACTTTAATTACCCACAATTAGGGTTTACTATTCATCCTAATTTAGGGTTTTACATCACATTACCCTAAATTAGGTTTACACATATCATCACCCTAGATTAGGGTTACATCCTTACCCTAGATTAGGGTTTCACTCAAAATTGCCCTGAATTAGGGTTAGGGTTCAATAACCTTGTCAACTAGGGTTTTATGCTCATGATTAGGGTTTTATGATATCTTTACCAAGGATCATACCCTTAATCACCACATGAATCATAATCAAGTATGAATTCCATTCTATCATTCTCTCCACTTGATTTGGTTACATCAATCATACGATCAAGTATATACAACTACGATTAACATAATGTACTGAGTTATTGCTATTATAAGCAATTAGGGTTTATCCCTTTAAAGGTACTAATCATCTATGTAATTTAGGGATTCAACTTTTATTCCTATCATTGATTATCATTGCTATCAATCATTGGATCAATGGAACAATCATCACCTTCAATTTCCAAGTGATTGAATCACATTTGACCTCCATTCGGTTTTGGGGTTTCATCACCAAACGGTTTTGAAACCGAATGGACTTGGGTCTTCAAACGGTTTGGGACCGTTTGGTCTCAAATGGTCTGGAGACCGTTTGGACCCAAACGGTCTAAATACCATTTGGTCCAAATCCTCTCAAAACCAAATGGACCAAAAAGTCCTTTCAACACTTACACGATTCATAATTTTAATGGATGAACCGATTATCAATTGAATCCTTGATTCCTTTGTCACTTGAACTATTGAATCAACCTTCAATTAGACCATCAATTAGGGTTTTGAACCCAATTGATCTAGAAATTCTACTCAAGAAACCTTCAATTAGGTCTTTGAATCGAGTAGCCATCAATGATCAACATTGTGGAATTGATTCCATTGCAACTAATGAATCATCATCAATTTTTTGATATGACCTGACCCCAAACGGTCTTGAGGTAGTTTGGATGACCTCCAAACGGTCTTGAGACCGTTTTCCCCATTCCATCCTTGAAATTTGTGGAATTCAATTAGAGTTTGGGTCATTGGATTGATCATCAAATCAGCAATTGATTGCATATCAATTTGGTATCTTTTGACCATCAAATACTCAACCATACTTAACCCTAGACCTCCTAACGATCTTGGTTGACCTCCAAAAGGTCTTGAGACCGTTTGGGTGACCTCCAAATAGTCTTGAGACCGTTTGACCCAAAAATCTAAATTAACCAAATTGAATTTCAGCACTTAACCCGATTAGGGTTTGCTAATTGATTAACCTTCAACTGATGAACCCTTTGGAATTAATCAATCAAATTTGGTGGGTGATCAACAATAAATATTAGCATAAACTTTTAGAAATGGTCAACCCTGGTCAACTCTCCGAAATGGTTTGAAACCATTTAGCTTCTAACAATTTGATGAAACCATTTGCTTACAAACGATTTTGTTGAAACTGAATGAGCAAGTTTGTTGAAACCGAATGAAATACAATTTCTTTGAGAAATGAGTCCAAGATGATGTAATCATAATCTACCTTCATCTCTGTAGATCTTAGTACTTCTGATTTCATGGAATTACCAATTTCAACCAACAATTAGTCAAAAGGATGAAGGAATCAACGAATTTGCAAGATTGATAGTTGAATAACAATGTAAAGGGGTTCAAGTTATATAACCCTCCTTCAATTGAGATTAAAAGCTTATAGATTCACGTCCACAATGGTGGATGAAGCTTTTGAAACTCCCCCTAGGCTCATCCTCAAGCTCTTGGGTGAAAAGATTGGCTAGGGCTGAAGATGGAGTGAAGAAAAGAAGAAATCAATGATTTATTTTCAATTTCCACCATGAAATCATGGTTGAAAGTGATCAAGAAGCTTACCAACAGGTTGGGGGTCGTCCTCCCGATCCTCCAAAGCTCCCTTGGTCGTTTTCCAAGCAAGGAGAAGAAAGGGATTCGGAAAATCCTTTGATTTGGCTTGTAAAGGGTGTTTTATAAGAAAATCAATGAGAGAGAAAGTGCCTTATAAAAATCATTTAATTCCAAAATTAGTGCCACCTCTTCCCCCTACATTCCTTGGATATGAGGCTATCCCATTTTCCTATTATTCCTCTCAATTATCCTCAATTTAAAGAAATGCGAATTAAGCACCTTAGATCATATTATACTAATATCCATATGTGAGTAGATATTTCTTTTTCTTATAATAATGTGAGTGAGTTATCCACTTCCTTTGAATATTTTCGTGCCTTTGCCAGGCACAAGATCATCCAACCTATTTACAAATTCATCCTTCAACTTTTGGTTGAAGGGTTCTATAATTAATATATTTCTTATTGCATTAAATTGAATTAGGGTTTCAATTATGCATAAATCTTGATTATTTTAATATCAAGATTCTCTCTCTCCTCCAAATTAATTCGAATGAGACGCCCCTCTCATTTTATTTGCTCTACATGATTCCAATAAACATAAGGGACCTTATTGAAGTGGTAATTTTCATATTGAACCCTAGGTTTTGGGTAAATTGCACTTTACACCATAACTAGGTTTTAATCCACAAACATTGCTTTATCAGCTCTTTCTTGGTATTCAGGCTTGTACAAGTCATACCACTGCATCATAACCATTCCTATGATGTTTCAACACATGATGCACATTTTTTATTGTAACATTTGCAAGTTAACCCCTCACTTTGGGTAATTTGCACTTTAGTCCAAAATAAGCAAACATTGCTTCAATATTATTCAAACAGGACCAAAATTGAAACATAAGTTCCTCTTGAGCCTTAATTAGTTTTCACAAGATAAAGTCAAGGATCTAATTAACTTTCTTAAGCCAAAAATCCCAGGTTTAAGGCATAACCCAGGTCAGGGATGTTACATATAACCTCTAGGTCAACATTCTCCCCATTTTTGACAATGACAAACCATTCCTCAAACATATTGAAAAGGATATAAAAGTTATAACATTTCCTTATGAGTTAAGGGGATTCAAGATGTGATCAATGTGAATTGCTCCCCCTCAATCTATGCTTCCTTTAACCTGCATAGTTAGTCTATCTACACAAAGCAATTATAGCATACATGTACTATATGGTCCTTTGCAAGTCACATGATAGAACATTAAATGAACAAGAAAGGGATCTCATAAGCAATAAGAAATATAATAAAAATGAATAACAATATGATTGAGTTTCAAGACATTGAAAATTCTCTCCCCCTTTTGACATTTTCAAAAAGTAGGGGGGTAGAAGAGGATAAATTAAGGTCTTCTCCAAAACACAATCAACCAGATATTCATAAAAACAATCTCATATCATATGTCAAACAGAGACGAGAGAAACATACAATCTCAGTCATAATAAAAAATATGGTGAAAGATGGCACCAACTCAATATATAATAGAGCAAAGAGCAAAAGTGCACATCACATATATTACAACTCAGAAACATGTTCTCATAAAAGTAACTACAAGAAGGAAGCGATGAAAAATAGAAGATAAAATAGTACAACCCAGATAATGTGCCCAAATGTTTCTTATACAAAATAGCCTAGAAAGATGTATATGATCAGCATACTAGACTAAAAACTAAGAAACAAACTAGAGATCTAGACTATCTATATCCACAACGTCATCATCATTGGCTCCAGGCTCATAGTCCTCATCTCCATATGAAGGTGCATCTGTAGTGCCTTCATCACCAGAATCAGCACCAGAACCATCACCATCATCAGACGCGTCCTCGCCATCACCATCATCATCATTAGTAGTCTCAACATCATCACCCCAACCAGGCATCTCCTCATTTGCAGGAGGACCGAAGCCATGACTAGGCCAACGAGCATTCTACTCATCCCAAGTCATACAAAGCTCATTAGCCTTAGGAAAGGATGGAGTAGAATCACCAAGACTGGGAAGCAAGGTGGCTAAGGGGCCAACAGGAAATGGTAGATAGGCAGGAGCAGAACCACCAACAGTAAAGGGTGGAGGAGCAGCAGCAACAATAGAGGAAGGCTCAGGGGTAGGATAGTAATGATTGTATGCATATGAAGCATAATCACTACGGGGGAAAGGCTGGTAGGTGGGGTAGGGGTGTGTACAGGATATGTTCATGGTAGACACGATGGAACATAGATCCTAATGCATGTGATCCTAGACCTGATGGTTGTATGCTTGTTGGTGCATCATGTAGACCATAAGGGTTTCATTAGATACACGGAACGAAGCACAGATAGGTCGAGGAGGAGGCTGAGGAGGTGGAGCTCTGGTAGAAGAGGTAGGGGATGCAGAGGCAGAGGCAGAGGCATAGGTAGAGGGAGAAGCACCAGGGGTGGTGGAGGCAAACATAGGCACATACTTCTAAATTGTGGTCTCACTGATACATACACCCTTCCTGGATAACTTGTAATGAAAGTCAGAAAAGAGTGATTTCTCAATAGAAAACTAAAACAAACCACTGATCAGGGCTGGGTATGGGGGATGGGTACCTTGGGTGTTCTTACTGATGTCAAAGCAATTCATGTGGTGTAGAGTGTATCTGGCCCACATGACACCGATATTCTCAAGGATGCAGTACATGATGACCGCAGTGTTCTCTACAATATCCATTTGGTTTTTCTTTGGGTAGATGTTGTAGTTAATCACTAGGGCCAAGATGTGCTTCCTGAGATCGAGGGAAGAGGAAGGTAGGGTTCTCTTCTTCTTATATGGAATGTTAGGTTTCTTCAAGTAGCGATGAATGTCAGGGAGAGTAAGTTCATTCTGCTTGTAGAAACCTTTGGGATCTAAAAGATCGAAGTACTCACCATAATCCTTACACTAGGTATTGTTTTTCTCATCTCTGGCAAAGAAGACATTTAAAATATCCTCGGAGATTTAAAAATGCTTACCGATGATCATAGAGGTTAGGATTACTTGAGTATTTGGAGGGGGTACGAGGGTGTCATAGTTCTAATGCTAGTTAGCGTAGAACTCGTGAACTACTTTTGTGCTAGACATCGAATTGAAAAAGCAGTCATGCTAGACAACCAAGGAGGAGAGGTGGTGGACAGATAGCAACCTAGCTACTTGGTCTATATATGCTTGACGCCTAGGGCTAGGCTCAAACAAGGTGCGAAAAGGGAAATGACTCCTAGGAAGAAGGTCATTATACCTATTAACAACCTTTATTGAGGCAAAGGAGGTATCATCGAAAGGAATCAAGCAATTAGATGAAGAAGACGAAGGAGCATTGCTAGGGGAGGATCATTTTCTCCTATGAGAAGCCATGGAGGTGAAAAAAGAATAGGAGAAACGAACAAACACACCAAACAAACCTCAAAAACCATCCAAACACCACCAGGGAGCAACCGGGGAGGTCTAAGTCAACCTATCTAGGTTGGGAAAGGGCTAGGAAAGGAAAGGTTAGGGCAAGGGTAGAGAGCTTATGGCTAGAAGAAGAGGAATCAATCAGCTATTCTCTAGTTGAGAGGGAGAATAGTCGGCCGAACAAAACTTAAGTTGGATTCAGCCCGCGGATCGGTCGAGTTCTGAGACTCAGAAACTCGACCGATTGGTCCATTTTAGAACAGCTCTCGACCACCGATCGATTGAGTTTGCCTGAGGAAACTCGACTGATGGTCAACCTGACCTAAAACATCAAACTTAATTTCTAGCCATATGAATGCTAATGAAATTCATTTTTCAAGTCTATTATGTATATTGAACATACTTAGGCACATATCACTCATCATTGGGTACTATTTAGCGATAAAACCAAGAATATTGAGAAATGCCTAAAAACAAGTGAAACTAAGCATGTCAACAAGCAAAAATTAGCCATTTAAGGCAAGCAAGGTGAGTAAAACATGAGAAAGACATATAGGATAAAAACAACTAGCTAGATAACATGACAATATCATCCAAAGCAATAGTGAGCAGTTTAGATGTAATGAAATTAAATTTCTCTCTAGATAGAGGTTTAGTGAAAATGTCCACCAACTGATGTTCTGTGTCCACATACGTGATATAGATATCCTTCTTGGCAATGAGATCATGAAGAAAATGATGGCGAACCTCTATATGTTTATCTCTACTATGCAATATAGGATTATAAGAAAGATTGATTGCACTAGTATTATCACAATAGATAGGAGAAGCATCAAAATCAATACCTTCCTGTTGATTGTTACCTTGTGCCACTAACCTTGCTTTGTTCCTTACCACCTTGCCTTTCTCATCAAGCTTGTTGTGGTAGACCCACTTGGTGCCAATGATTTTACTGTCACTTGGTCTTGGCACTTGATTCCACACACGATTCTTCTCGAATTGCTCTAGTTCCTCCTGCATGGCTAGGATCCACTTTGGCTCCAGCTGTGAGATGAATGCACTGTCTGCTTGTTCTTTGTTGTAGGCAACTCGTGTCTTCACTCTCTCAAATGGATTGTCAATGATTAGCTCTTTGGGATGATTCTTTGCAAAGCGAGGAATGGGATCCTTCTTCTCTTCATCTTTTCCTTCAACCACCTGCTTACCTTTGTTGTCAATGTTGAGGTCTTTCAAGATAAGAATAAGGTCATTTACAACATCATTATCAACAACATTCTTGCCAACCACATGGTTAGTTTCAATAAACTTGACATTATAGATTCTTCAATTTTAGACAGTTCAATATTGAAAACTATATAAGCCCTACTTGTAGTGCTATAGCCTAGGAAGAAAACCTTGTAAGATTTTTGATCAAACTTTTCAAGAGAATCCTTCATGTTTAAAACAAAACAAGGACATCCAAAAATGTGAAAGAAGTCGATAAATGGGTTTTCTTCAAAGAGGGATGTGTAAAAACTTGATTCTGCACAAAACAAGCGGTGCTAACATCTTCGGCCCAAAACTTCTTAGGAATGTCATATTCATAAAGCATGGTCCTAGCCATATCCTATAGCAACCTATTCCTTCTCTCTACTACCCCATTTTGTTGAGGTGTACGAGGAGAAGAGAAATTGTGTGAGTAACCAGATTTTTCACAAAAATGCTCAAAAAAATCATTTTCAAACTCTTCCCCATGGTCACTACGGATAGAAACAATCTGGAAAGAAGCATCGTTTTCAACTAGTTTACAAAAGCTCGAGAAAACATCAAGAGTATCAATTTTAGAAATGAGAAAGAAGGTCCAAGTATAGTGAGAGAAATCATCGACAATCACAAGACAATACTTGGAATCGCGAAGTGTTTGAGTTCTCATAGGTCCAAATAGATCAATATGAAGAAGCTCAAGAGCTCTTTTGGAACTAAGGACTCCTTTGGATTTGAAGGAGGACTTAGTTTGCTTTCCTTGTGTACAAGGTTGGCCTTCCTCATCCTTTTCAAAATCCAATTTGGGAAGTCCCCGAACCGATTCCTTTTTGCTCAATTTCTTCATTTGATGCTATTCACATGACCCAACCGATGATACCAAAGAGAAATATCATTTTTATACACAATCAAGTATCTATCAAGTACGGGCTTTAGAGCATCAAGCACAATAACATAAATATTACCATTTCTAGATCCCTTATATATGACATTGTAAGTGAGGGAATCTAGAAGCAAACATTCTAAAGAGGTAAACAAAACAAGATATCCATTATCACAAAGTTGGCTTACACTTATCAAGTTGTGATGTAGGCCATCAACAAGCTAAACATTTTTAATACACATCTCGTTGCCTACATCACCCTCACCTATCACCTTACCCTTTTTGTTGTCCCCAAAGGTCACCGATCCTCCTTTCTTTTTCATGAATTTTTTGAAATGGTTGATTTCACCTGTCATATGTTTTGAGAAGCCACTATCAACAATCCACCTTCTTTTGACCTGCATGAAAGAAGGATGTTGGTACCCAACTCAAACTTTGGGATCCGGGGTTAGCTTGGGGACCCATTTCTTCTTTGGGTTGGTCCCCTTTGGCTTGTAAGGACAAGAGTAGAGTAATGATCATCACATTTACAATGAACACATACCATTGGGTTCTTAGAGCCGGAAGTCTCTCCATGGAAGATAGGAGGTTCCACACTCTTCTTTTTACCCTTACTCTTATTATTGTTCTTACCCTTGGGAGAAGTCCCATCATATCCTAAACCACTAGTACCAATTTATTTAGTAGAGTGTTCTAGGACAACATTAAGGGATTTCTTTCCCATAAGAAACTTTTGCAAAGAAGCTCTTAACTTAACATTATCATCACTAAGGTTAATTATAGTAGAAGATAAACTAGCAAGATCATCTCTAGCATGCAATAAGTCGGCCTCTAAACAAAGGGATTTAATATGAAAATAATCACATTCTAAAGCAGTGCTAGCTACCTCACTACTTTGCAAAATAGGTCTAGATGAAAGATCATTAACTTGAGAAAACAACTTAGCATTTTCATATTTAAGCAAAATAATTTCCTTTTGATAAGCATGAGTTTCTTGCTTCCTAGCTTCATCAATGAGATTAAGTTCTACATTTTCAATTTTAAGAACATCTATCTCATCTTGGCATCTTTGGTAATCTTCCTTAAGATCTGCAATAGTCTTAAGGTAGACACCATTCTCAACCTCTACTCCATTGTATTGGAGCTTAAGGTCAAGAAATTTCCCTTGCAAAGAATCTATGCTATCAAGGAGCAGTTTTTCATTTTTATCAAGAATCTCAATTTTAGCATAAAGATCATCTATTATCTTGCCTAACCTTTTCCTTTTATATTTGCATTTAGCAAAAGATGACCGAAAATCATTAAGCATATCAATAAGAGTTTCCTTAGACAACTCATGCAAATTGACTTCACTTACCTTACTTACCTCACTTACCTCACCTACATCTTCACTTGTAGAGGCCATGAGAGCAAGGTGGCATTCTCCATATTCGGAGCTTGAAGAACTTGAGGAAGACTCCCCCAAAGCTGCATGAGTTGCATCTTTGCTTCTTCATTCTTTCTTCTCCTTTCTCTTGTATTTTCCTTCTCTCTTGTACTCCTTGTCTTGATAATTTGTAAAGAGAAGTGTTTGTGACCCTATGTCAGTTTGAGATGTATTTTCGTCCTTCATTCTTTGATATCATGGTACATCTTGTTTCCCACTTGACTATGGAAGTGAAAATGTTGTGTGATGGAGTGAACTTTTGAAGTATTTGGATACATGAACTACGGAGTTGAGAATTTGAATGCCTTTAAGTACATGTTGTTATGTTTATGATGACATCATGTTCATATACCTCAATATGTGCCACTTTGGAGAAATTAATTGAGAGGCCAATCATTGAAGCATGTACCTCAATTTGGCAAGTAGGTAATTTAGGAAATTTTGGACCTATGTCTGAAGTTTCATGTTCAAATGAAGTTCCTAATTAATGATTAGATTTAGGTTGATGACTTTAGTTCTCAACGTATTAAAATAGATGGCGACACTAGTGAATCTTGTGGCCAACCCATGTATATGAGCAATGAGACATTGTTTTAGTGGCCACGGATTAGTCTTTAAGGAATAGTTAGCACGACCCTGGATCAGATGGATGGGGAAGTTTCCCAGCAGTTAAGGTGAAAGAGACACCCTATTTCAGCATATCCCCCCCCCACGTCGTGTACGTGGTTTGATAGAGGAAAGGAGCAAGCCGTTATAGTAGCCTCGTCAGGACTACATAACAGACTTGTGTGGGAGATCCATCTTTTCCTATCTCTGCTTCTTCTCAACAGTGAGGTGGTGCAAAACAGATGAATATGGGTATGCTACCATCGTGAGGGTGAGAGAGCAAGGAGGAGGAGGTCATCACCTTCTCGGCCTCTCCACCAGCAACGTGAAGCAAGAGAGAAAGCGAGCTGCGATGGGTCAACCATGGAAGATCGCTCGCCGGATGTATTCCTAGGTACAACATAGAGACGAGGGCGGAGCTTGGGCGGCCGACCGCCGCTAAAGATCTTCACCCAGGCGGTGGTGCCGGTACTTGCCCAGAACAAAAAATGGAGGAGCACAGCTGGAGCGCAGGAGATCGGGGCGAGAAGGAGTGTCTCTGCCCTGTTGATCGGTCGCCTGGGTAGATCACTCGAGGCGGCACCCCCTCACGGACTGAGGAGACTTCGGTCTTTGTCCTCATCGTGCTCTGCTTTGCGGCGGCGCCCTGGTCAGAAGGGTGTGCCTGCTCGCTCGTCGAAGGTGGATCAGAGGGCGCAGCGGCAAATAGACCGCCATCGCGTGGGAGACAAATCGAGCAGGAGAGGGCGAAGAGAAGATCCGCGACTAAGCCCAGGGTTCCAAAACGAAGAGAGGGGATGCAAGGAGAAGCAGCATAGAAGCAAGGAAAACACAGCCTTTCTTCTCGCTGGAGTAACCCTGAGCGGCGGCACTACGACAAGTGCACACGCAGTGCGATCGAGAGGTGGAGAACGCGAGGTCAAGAAGGAACGACTCGACGACTGATCGCATCAGGAGGTATTGAAGAGGAGCAACCCTGACAGAGTCCTTCGTCGTTGATCCAGTTCATGAAGGTGGCAGTCGCACACCTCCTAGACGGCGGCATCTGGGTAGCGGATGACCTGAGTCCCGCTTGGGGACTTCGTCTGGATCACGTGAAAAGAAAGGAGGAAGACTCCTTCAGCCGAACCAGGAGGGTCCAGACTATTGAACCAGCCGGCTCATCCAAGCCATCAAGGCAAGAGTTCTGCCCTCCATGGTGGCCACGTGGCAGCGCGTGGTTGGGCCAAAAAGGTAAAATGCCCAGTCTTTCAATAATTCATAGTAATTCGCTCGAATATCAGAATAATGCAAACAAAGTACCAAAATGCTCAGAAAAATGTGTAGAACAATATGAAAGAATAATATCAGGATTTTGACGAACTAAGATCAGAGTAATCATGTAAGATGTAAAATAGTCTTTTCATGCATAATAAATAATCAACAAAGATCTAAAATTGTGGAAAAAGGTCAGTAAGCCTATAATAATGCTTCTTGTGCATCTAATGCCAGTAATCATGATGTTGATACATGAAATCTTGTAATTTACTCTATATGTCTATTTAGGGCTAACAACCCTAAATAAAATGCGATAAATGCACACATGCTCAATAAATGTTGAAATTTACAGAGTAATCTCATATAAGTATCTGGAACCTCAGAATTAAATATGAGATCCGGATGATAACCAAAATTCATGTTATACCATGATGTTTGCTCTAAATGTGATATAAACCCTAATCTCGGTAAATGGTGTAACCTAGGGTTAATTAATGTGCACAAAAATGCTATGGAAGATAATGTTCAGATAATGAATTATAATCTGGAAAATGACATCAGTGAGATAATCATAAGATAAGAATGAAAGTAATGATAAGAATATCCTAATGAGATAAGAAAACCTTAATGGACATGATAGGGTTAAAATGAGATGCAAGATGATGAGAATCTGATGACAGTATATGATCTTGTCTTAATCAGGGATGAACAAGGATATAGTTGACATCAAAAGTATATGTGATGATTAGGTTTGTTCTTGATCAAGGTACGCTATTACCTCTTACTTGGCTTATTATACAATATGCTTGTGTTATATGAGTAGTAAAATACTTGGCATATGGTATTGGATGAAATGATTGTTCCTGTATGATATGTTGCCTGATTTTCCGTACTTATGGTTATGAACACATGAAACATAATATATTGTTCCATTATATGAAAGCACTATATCTCTTTGGTAAGCGTAGTGCTAGTGAGTGATCTATCTCTTTGGTAAGCGGATCACATGTACAATGATCTATCTCTTTGGTAAGTGGATCATAAGGCCTGAATGCATCTATCCCATTGGTAGGCGGATGCATGAGCATATAATGGAAAATGAGCTTAAAATATGTGTTCTCTTTTGTTAATGAATATCTTTGTGCAAGTATACGCTTTTCTTATATTCTTCTGTTACTGCCAAGTATTAGTTTTATCTTATTGCCAAGATATGATGAGAGGTATATAAAAGACACGTAGGCGTACTCAGTACAATATTCTTGAAATATTGTGCTGACGTGTACCACATGTATTCTTTTGTTTAGGTTGTAGCTTTGCTCTTGAAGATCTAGGATAGCTGAGAGTTGTGTGGCGAGCTGATGTACAGGTGGACCTGTTGTTTTAAGATCCTGTAGTTTAGATGTAGTACATGTATATGTATAAGTTTACCTTTCAATGTGTAATATCAAATGTTGTAACAATTCATGTTGTAATTATATGTTGAATGGTGAACATGTGTGTATGGTTTTATTATTGTTCATGTGCATGTGCTACTGTTGTTTCCTTTTTGACTTCCTCTGATTTTCTTCCTCTTAGCCTAGTGTGGGATGTTTAAATTGGGATTCTCACTGAGGTGAGGGTTTCAATTTGGGCGTCACACATCAGATTAAGTTTTAGAAAATCCGGGGACGTCACAAGTGGTATCAGAGCATGAACAATAGCAAAGCCTGACATTTGCTCATTATGGAACTGTAAACTAAAGAACCTTGAACCTTAATAATCTTTAGGGTTAGATTAGTCGTCTTTTAGAGACTAGATCTGACCTAGTTTCTAGGTTAGCACCTAGATGTCCGAGAACTAGGCCTAGATTGGTGCTTGTTGTATAGCAAGTCCTTAGATGCCGTTCTTTCCTTGTAGTGCAGTGGTATGGGACGTTGCACTATTTGGAAATGACGTGCATCAAGGGAAGAGAAACCCTAGACATATTGCGCACGTTGTCTAGAGTAGCTACACTAGTCTACCCCTTGTTCTCACCCCTTTCACTAGTTTTCATGACACTGTACTCTCTACTATGTGTGGGACACTCGTTTTCAGGATTTGGTTTTTGATTCCAAACGGATCGGACCTCGATAGTTTTCTCTGACGCTTGTTTTATCGGAGAAAAACTATATAATATTTTATTATGTATATGTATTACAAAAATGCGTCCCCACACATGTACGAGTAGGAGGTGATCATGCAACCTAAGTGAAAGAGAATGACATCAGTCTAGAAGAGAGAGTAGTTCTAGATTAGATGTCTAGAGCCTTGTTGATATACATGATAGATAGAATAGATGAAATAAGTTTTGATGATATGATGTAAGTCTTATATAGAAGGCATAAGATGGTTATGATGATCTATGTTTGTCTTGAGGACTTAAGTTCAGTTTTGAGGATGCAAGATAAGTTCTGACGATGCAAGTAAATAGGCTTTTATGAGATAAGATAAGTTAAGTTAAGACAAGTTGTGGGTCAGCATGAGCCTCAAGCTCTTTTACAAAGGAGGACCTCTAGTGTTAGGAGCAGTTTTGGGGTTAGCTCAAGAGAGAGCGAGACCCACAGGGAGAAGGTTAGAGAACCTAAACTCCATGATATGATATGTCCTAAACTAGATTACTCCTGAGTGATTGAGTTGAGTTGCTTTATGTATGATTCCTTTATATAGTTTTGTTGAACCCTAGATGTCCTTGGGAGGACCAAACCCTAGAGATAGAGAGAGGCTCGTTATAGGTGTATGTGAACATCAATATGAGTGCCTTCCATCTGGGTGAGGGAGAGAGACCAAGACCCTGGAGGAGGTATCTATGTTAGTTTCTGTGAAGCCTCATGCTCGGGTTGGTGGTTTCCCACATAGGAATCTAGTGGTGTAGATAAGAGAGTTTTAGGTAAGCATGTTTCATGGGTAGAAGACCTATGATAAGAACATCATGTCATGTTTTGTTTTGTGCTTATGTGGCTAGACCTTGTGAAGTTAATCACTAGTTCCAATGAGGTAATCTGATAACCCTAGATCAGAGAGGAATGATAAAGTATATGCATATGAGATACTCATAGAGTTGAGTTAGCTCAGAGAGACTGAGCATGGCAATACCCTCATGTTATGGGTCAAGAAAACCTCAATTGGACTAGAATAGGTTCTGATATACGTTTGACAAGCCACTTTTATAAGTTTGTCTAGCATAACCATGATAGAATATATGTGTTCATTATTTAATCTCGAGGTGTAGATATAATGACATGTGGAACAACCTGGAGATGGTTTATTAGAAGCTAACGCATATGGTTAACCATACACATGAATAATGATGATAATGTGAATGGTTGTCTAATCTCATGATGAATCTCTAAAAGATTTTATAACCTAATATGAGAAAGTATAATGTGATGACACTAATGATACATATTATATGAATCATGATGTAATATGGTTGGTGAATCTAGTGATGAATTCGCTAATAAATTTGTAACTTAATAGGAAAGTGAAATGGGATCATCTTAATGATACATGCCAAATAGTGATAATGACAGTGTTTAATAAATATGATGAATATGATCTGAAAATTTTGCACTATGTAATGATGTTGGAAAAAAAATGTTATGTTGGAATTTTGATGCTTGGCTATAATGAGGATGAAAATCCTAAAATATGAGATATGTCATGACATAACCTAACCTTCTAAACCCTTGTTTGAACCTTGGATGGGGTGTTTGTGCACCAAGAGGGTTGTAAAACCCCCCTAATAGTGCTTTCGATACATGGTTCTAGGTAACCTTTGCAGATATGTTACACATAGAATAGTGCCTACATGTGGATGAAGTCATGGTAGTTTTCCTTGGAGTACGAGTATGGTTGACTTTCGAGGATGAAATTTCTTTTAAGGTGTGTAGGATGTGATGGAGTGAACTTTTGAAGTATTTGGATACATGAACTACGGAGTTGAGAATTTGAATGCCTTTAAGTATATGTTGTTATGTTTATGATGACATCATGTTCATATACCTCAATATGTGCCACTTTGGAGAAATTAATTGAGAGGCCAATCATTGAAGCATGTACCTCAATTTGGCAAGTAGGTAATTTAGGAAATTTTGGACCTATGTTTGAAGTTTCATGTTCAAATGAAGTTCCTAATTAATGATTAGATTTAGGTTGATGACTTTAGTTCTCAACGTATTAAAATAGATGGTGACACTAGTGAGTCTTGCGGCCAACCCATGTATATGAGCAATGAGACATTATTTTAGTGGCCACGGATTAGTCTTTAAGGAATAGTTAGCACGACCCTGGATCAGATGGATGGGGAAGTTTCCCAGCAGTTAAGGTGAAAGAGACACGCTATTTCAGCATATCCCCCCCCCACGTCGTGTACGTGGTTTGATAGAGGAAAGGAGCAAGCCGTTATAGTAGCCTCGTCAGGACTACATAACAGACTTGTGTGGGAGATCCATCTTTTCCTATCTCTGCTTCTTCTCAACAGTGAGGTGGTGCAAAACAGATGAATATGGGTATGCTACCATCGTGAGGGTGAGAGAGCAAGGAGGAGGAGGTCATCACCTTCTCGGCCTCTCCACCAGCAACGTGAAGCAAGAGAGAAAGCGAGCTGCGATGGGTCAACCATGGAAGATCGCTCGCCGGATGTATTCCTAGGTACAACATAGAGACGAGGGCGGAGCTTGGGCGGCCGACCGCCGCTAAAGATCTTCACCCAGGCGGTGGTGCCGGTACTTGCCCAGAACAAAAAATGGAGGAGCACAGCTGGAGCGCAGGAGATCGGGGCGAGAAGGAGTGTCTCTGCCCTGTTGATCGGTCGCCTGGGTAGATCACTCGAGGTGGCACCCCCTCACGGACTGAGGAGACTTCGGTCTTTGTCCTCATCGTGCTATGCTTTGCGGCGGTGCCCTGGTCAGAAGGGTGTGCCTGCTCGCTCGTCGAAGGTGGATCAGAGGGCGCAGCGGCAAATAGACCGCCATCGCGTGGGAGACAAATCGAGCAGGAGAGGGCGAAGAGAAGATCCACGAATGAGCCCAGGGTTTCAAAATGAAGAGAGGGGATGCAAGGAGAAGCAACATAGAAGCAAGGAAAACACAGCCTTTCTTCTCGCTGGAGTAACCCTGAGCGGCGGCACTACGACAAGCGCACACGCAGTGCGATCGAGAGGTGGAGAATGCGAGGTCAAGAAGGAACGACTCGATGACTGATCACATCAGGAGGTGTTGAAGAGGAGAAACCCTGACAGAGTCCTTCGTCGTTGATCCAGTTCATGAAGGTGGCAGTCGCACACCTCCCAGACGGCGACATCTGGGTAGCGGATGACCTGAGTCCCGCTTGGGGACTTCGTCTGGATCGCGTGAAAAGAAAGGAGGAAGACTCCTTCAGCCGAACCAGGAGGGTCCAGACTGTTGAACCAGCCGGCTCATCCAAGCCATCAAGGCAAGAGTTCTGCCCTCCATGGTGGCCACGTGGCAGCGCGTGGTTGGGCCAAAAAGGTAAAATGCCCAGTCTTTCAATAATTCCTAGTAATTCGCCCGAATATCAGAATAATGCAAACAAAGTACCAAAATGCTCAGAAAAATGTGTAGAACAATATGAAAGAATAATATCAGGATTTTGACGAACTAAGATCAGAGTAATCATGTAAGATGTAAAATAGTCTTTTCATGCATAATAAATAATCAACAAAGATCTAAAATTGTGGAAAAAGGTCAGTAAGCCTATAATAATGCTTCTTGTGCATCTAATGCCAGTAATCATGATGTTGATACATGAAATCTTGTAATTTACTCTATATGTCTATTTAGGGCTAATAACCCTAAATAAAATGCGATAAATGCACACATGCTCAATAAATGTTGAAATTTACAGAGTAATCTCATATAAGTATCTGGAACCTCAGAATTAAATATGAGATCCGGATGATAACCAAAATCCATGTTATACCATGATGTTTGCTCTAAATGTGATATAAACCCTAATCTCGGTAAATGGTGTAACCTAGGGTTAATTAATGTGCACAAAAATGCTATGGAAGATAATGTTCAGATAATGAATTATAATCTAGAAAATGACATCAGTGAGATAATCATAAGATAAGAATGAAAGTAATGATAAGAATATCCTAATGAGATAAGAAAACCTTAATGGACACGATAGGGTTAAAATGAGATGCAAGATGATGAGAATCTGATGACAGTATATGATCTTGTCTTAATCAGAGATGAACAAGGATATAGTTGACATCAAAAGTATATGTGATGATTAGGTTTGTTCTTGATCAAGGTACGCTATTACCTCTTACTTGGCTTATTATACAAAATGCTTGTGTTATATGAGTAGTAAAATACTTGGCATATGGTATTGGATGAAATGATTGTTCCTATATGATATGTTGCCTGATTTTCCGTACTTATGGTTATGAACACATGAAACATAATATATTGTTCCATTATATGAAAGCACTATATCTCTTTGGTAAGCGTAGTGCTAGTGAGTGATCTATCTCTTTGGTAAGCGGATCACATGTACAATGATCTATCTCTTTGGTAAGTGGATCATAAGGCCTGAATGCATCTATCCCATCGGTAGGCGGATGCACGAGCATATAATGGAAAATGAGCTTAAAATATGTGTTCTCTTTTGTTAATGAATATCTTTGTGCAAGTATACGCTTTTCTTATATTCTTCTGTTACTGACAAGTATTAGTTTTATCTTATTGCCAAGATATGATGAGAGGTATATAAAAGACACGTAGGCGTACTCAGTACAATATTCTTGAAATATTGTGCTGACGTGTACCGCATGTATTCTTTTGTTTAGGTTGTAGCTTTGCTCTTGAAGATCCAGGATAGCTGAGAGTTGTGTGGCGAGATGATGTACAGGTGGACCTGTTGTTTTAAGATCTTGTAGTTTAGATGTAGTACATGTATATGTATAAGTTTACCTTTCAATGTGTAATATCAAATGTTGTAACAATTCATGTTGTAACTATATGTTGAATGGTGAACATGTGTGTATGGTTTTATTATTGTTCATGTGCATGTGCTACTGTTGTTTCCTTTTTGACTTCCTCTGATTTTCTTCCTCTTAGCCTAGTGTGGGATGTTTAAATTGGGATTCTCACTGAGGTGAGGGTTTCAATTTGGGCGTCACACATCAGATTAAGTTTTAGAAAATCCGGGGACGTCACATGTTGGGACCAATTTTCTTGCATTGGATGTATCCTTTTGAGCGATACATGAGCATTTTTAAAGGTGATGTTCGAAACCATTATCAGCCTGAAGGAAATATTATTGAGGGTTATCTGGTGAGGGAGGTTGTGGATTTTTGCAATGACTTTTTGGGTGGTAATGAAGCTCATCTAAATGAAAAGAGTATTGAGGACTATTCTGGAAAAGGGACTTTAGGAGCACGAATGAAAGTAATCATTCGTGAGATGTGGGAACAAGCTCACTTGTATATTTTACACAACATTGATTAAGTGGGTGTTTATATCATGGAACATACCAATTTCATCTAGAAACAATATCCTCGAGCCAATTAAATGTGGCATGACAGAGAGAATAACAATACGTTTATTAAGTGTTGAAGATAAAGTCTTACATCAACAATCTCAAACACCAAATAATACTGCTGAACATATCAAATGTCACACCTTTAAATAAAAAATCAATGATATGTCTTATGAAGGGTTTGACATAAATGAGTTCTCATATTAAACAAAGCATCAAGATGATAAGAGTGTTGTCCAAAATAGTGGGGTCACCCTTCAAGCATCTTCATTTTTTTTCTAGTGCGAAGGATAAGAGTCCACGTGAAGCTAAAATGTCATATTATAGTGTTGTTGAAGACATATGGGAGTTTTACTTCACCCATTATTATTTCTATGGAGGAGGATTCTACATGCCAATCATATGATAATAATATATTTCTACAAGATATTTTGGAGTTGTTTTGTTATGCTTGGTTGAATTCAACTATGATAGAACAATGAATATGGTGAGATATTATTTGTATTTCTATATACCTCATTTTATATATGGGGATCTATTTTCTTATATATTAATGCATACATAATTTGTATATCTATATATCGAGTTTTATATATGGTATTCTAAGAAACTTTTCTTATATATTAATGCATGCGTAATATATGTTTTGCAGTCACTTACATACGTTTTGTAAAGTTTTGATAATGACTCATGTGGGATTTCTAGTTCCATCCTTGATCAGTCTGGTAAATGAAGACCCTACATCAATTACCTTATACTGATCTATCACTTTTAAATATTTTAGTGAAGTGAAAAAGAATGTAATAATAGCTCCATATTATGTTAAGTAAGTTTACTTTTCTTATATTTTTTACTTAAGAAAATCACATTTTATTGAGAATTTTGAGTTATATATATTTTTACTTTCTTATCACTAGAGGTAAGCATTGGGAGTTACTGGTTGTAGTCCCAGAGACGTTGATTGTTTATTATCTAGATCATCAGGAGAACAAATTAGACCATTCAAGCGATGATTTCAAAAGGCCATTATGCACATGACAAAAATTTTATATTTATATATGTTAACATCTATTATTACATGACTATTAACTAATGCAATTCAATGTTTTACATTGATGTATAGGGATTTAAAAGATTTCAAAAATGTTGGAGGAAACGTGGACAAGAAAAAGAAAGAGATAGTTTGGAAGAATGTGGATGTAGTTTCTTGACTCCAATGCATATTTTATTTATGTGAACTATGCTTATTTTTATTTATTAACATTTTGTTTGTTGAAATTTATATTGTGTTGTACAAAACAACAGTTGGGCATGTGGATACTACGTGATGTGGTATATGGACATAATGGCCAGATATGATGCACAATATATTGAGAACATACAACATGTAATATATAGTCTTGATCATCATAAGTATAGTCTCATTAGATAATATGAAAATATCAAACTTCTTAATTATATATACGTTATTTTCTTTGTATGTTTTTAAAACTAGTGACTTCAATACATGGGAAAAGTTATTAGATGTACATATGGCCAATACGATATAACAAATAGATGACATAACAGAACAATGGGAAAAAGCCTTTAAAAGGGAGGAATTTTTTTTATTATGATTGGGGTAGTGATGATAAAGAATGACATTTCAAAACTTTTATGTCATTGTTTCTGTATATATTTGGTGCTTATATATACATATGTGAATGGCTTTTTTTGAATTATATTATGGAAATTTGATATATATACACATATGCAAATGTGAAGATGAATGAATGAATTGTGCTTCTACATGAGTGTGATTGTGAAAATGGCTGAATGAATGGAATTGTAGGTTTATACATGTGGGTGAATGTGAAAATGGATGATTGATTGGAACTACATGTGTGTGAATCATGTGAATTAATTAATTGTTTTTCTACATGCATGTGTGTGAATCACATGATGTATATATAGTCTTGATATATAGATAGTCATGATCATCTTGTTATTGTAGGTTTCTGGCCTATTGTTAGGATGAAATCATACGATGTTGTGAACCTGTAGTTCAGAACTGAACTGTAGGTTATGCATCGTACTGACCATCCGGACAATAGGCCTGCAAGCTAATATTAAAAAAAACCGACACTTAGTCATCACTTATTTAAAAGAATCATCAATGTAGGTCTATGTCATCAGTTATTTATAGCAAACTGATGATTATGTCCTAATCTGGGCCAAAACAATTTATTCAGATATGGTCAATTTTTGAAACCACAACTGATGACAATTTATAGTTGTATTGTCAATTTTACTTTGAACCGACGACTATTAACCAAACATGAGATCAGTTTTTGTTTGAAAAGGGAGTTAGTCACCGGTTTTTACTGAAATAACCGACGACTAAGGCTGTAACCCAAGCCAAGTTTTTGTTTACTTATGCAGATAGTCGTCGATTGTCTGTAGATAACTGACAAATATGGATCCTACCGCTATCACTTCTTTTTTTTATTACAATTGGGGCCGGCTCTGTGTTGTTGATTTTGGAACGGATGTTGTAGGCTTCTATCTTTAGTGTCGCCCACTTGGGTGTCACTTGCAGTATCTGTACTAGTGATAGTTTCCTTCAAGGACTTGGATGGGGTTTGAGATTGTTAAGTCCAACCATAGGTGATTCCCTAGATCACGATCCAACCATTCATGGAGGAGACCATGTATAAATGTTATTCGAGCACCATTTGCTCCTAGGTCATGTACCTCACAGATGTCCATTGCCCCAATGAAATCTCTATTGTTGGTGCTATCAAAAGAGGGGCTTCCGAAATTTTCAGACAGATACATAACCACATTGAAATATCCAAGTTCTACCCAAGGAGATTGAACGGTAGCGGCAAGTGTTTGGAGTTGATGCTAGATCAAGTGTTTGTTGCCTCTAATCATTCCATCATCGATGAAGGTGTAAAAACAATCATTGATCTTGTAGTGGGTGAATTTCTTATGAGAGAGAATAACTTCAAGAATGACATTGGCCTTGTAGAGTAACCAAATGTCACCCACAAAACCTACGTCACCAACCATGCGAGACTAAGGAAAGCCGAGCGTTTTGATTATTTGGAGAGTCATCTTACCGTTATTGTAGGGTTCAAAGAGATCCATGCTCCAAATCTTATACTTCAGTTCCAAATCTTTAACTGCAAGTTAGGTATCATCATCACAGATACATTGGACATTCCAGTACATAACGTTCATTGAGTTGGGTTATCCATAGAGGAAGAACCCATCTTCTGTGCTCCAGCTTCAAGATCCCAGAGAAGAGATGGATTCACCTTTTTCATGGTCGATGATCTCCTTGCGTCACCTGTGTGTACCACCTTCCTATTTTGAAGATGGATTTTGATAGATGACTTGGTTGGACTTATATAAGAGACATAACTCAATCCCCCAGTTCATGTATTGCTGAGTGAGAAGTTTGTGGAGACGAAAGGGTCTTCTTGCATCTCTTTGCCTTGAATCACTACGTCTCTAATTGGGATGGTTGTTGTGTGCTATGGTGTTGACACATGGGTATGTGGGGGATGCCTTGATAGGATATCAGAAATCATTTTGTCCTTGGATTGATTGTGGTTGCCTTGCTTATTTTGCTTTCTTGCTCCTTTTGATTGTTGTTTCCTTGCTTTCCAATCAATACCTTTGCTGACTTTTTTCTACAGTTCTTTCATCATCTATAATTTCTTGAGGCTCTTCCTCATCATCATATTCTGGCAAGTTCTGAAACCTATTGTTGGTATTGAAATGTTTCATTTGCTTGCCTGCATTGTTAGGTTTCCGTAGCTTTCATTTGATTGGATGCACATGGATTGCCTTCATAAATCCCTCCCTCCTTTGGGAGCTTCATGAATGATGGAGCCAGTGGTTAGGAGCTCCTCTCTTGCATGGTTTTCTTCTTCTATTCTCATCATGCAATCTTTCTCCAAGTATCCAACATGGCCACAATGCTTGGAAATAAAAGGAATGTTTTCATATTCCACTTTTTAGTGTGAGCCTACAATTGTAACTATCTAGACTAGCAGATGAGTCATGTCCAATTCCACCGCTTGCAAAATGACCTGTTCCTTGGAGTTTGGTTTAAGTGTGCATCTTGATTGTTTTGCCTAGTTGGTTGCCTACCTCTTTCAATAAGGCTTCATGGTATAGATAGATTGGGAGATTCGGAATTCTAACCCACACAACTCTGGGTGGCGATGCAATGTTTGGTGAGAAACATGGGTTCCATCATTGTACTATAAGATATGATCCAAAAATTGACCATGGGCCACTGGTGAGGGCATTGTCATAGTCCTCTTCCATTTGTAGTTAGACTATGAAGTAATCATTCTCAACATCAATTAGATTGAAACCACAGAAACGTTTCCAGAGAAGTTTAAGTGTGTCCCTTAGGATTAGATACACTATCTCGTGTTCGATCAACTTGACAATCACCACTAACTCCCACAGTTTTAGTATGTCCTCTAATGATTCTTTCTTGACGTCAAAAGTTGGATAGTTGTGTTCTAAAGAAATGACGATATACTGAGAAGCTAGGTTGATTCCACACATATCTGCATCAATCATGATCCAGTGTGGATGTTAGTTGTTCCCAAAATCACTAGCCAATGAGTATTTATAGGATGCTCAGTGTTGGGTCCACAAGTTGTTACCCTCAGCCTCCAAAGATGAATTATTCAGATGAGGGAACTACACGTCCACAATGGAGGGATCGATTCCACTAAATTCTAGTTGTGGTGTTCATGTTGTCGCTTGTCATTACCGGTTGAGAACTTTAGATGCAATCATGTTCTCCTAGAGGAATCGAGTGGTTCACACAGAGGAGATCACAATTCCCCTTTTCCTCCGATGTGCTCGGGCCACCTTGGCAGCCGCCACCAGGTGCCCTAGTAGAGCCCTAGGGGACGACATCCCAAAGAAACAATTTTCACCACCTTTTTCTAATATGTCCATGATGAAGTTATTAGTATTGCATTTGTATAACTATTGTTTCATTGTAGAGTGGATGTTTGGAGAAAGAGAATCAATGACAATATATTGGGAGAGCCTATAGTGTGGTTAAATGAGGCATGTTTACATGCAATTCCATATAGGTTCCATATACAGAGAACATATTTAATGGAAAATGTACTTTGGATTTTAAATCAAAAATATATTTCACAAGATTCAAGTAGTGGGATCGTAACATTTCCTATTTGACACTTAAATCAAATCAGATCAAGATTAAATTTAAGGTTGATACAAGGAAAACTAGATTATTTTTAAATTGCCTATGTACATGGAAAACTCTATAGAAGGTTCCTATGGGGTGATTGAGAGGAGTCCACACTAACCACTACCAAAGAAAGAAATAGGTCTCATCATAGGATTGGAGCAAAGCAGAAATGCAGATGGGTAGGGGAACTGATGCTTTCTACTTCTAAAAAATTTCCACTTCATATATATGTTATATTTCATATACATGAGTAGGTAAATTCATATAAAGTTATGATGAATGCCATAATATGCACAAATAAACTTATATTGAATATATAAAATTTTATTATTGTATATTTGGACACATTAACATATATATGAAAATATGGGTATATGTCAGCAACATACTTGGATGCAAATTCGGATGTTTGCTACTTCTGACAAACTTTTTGTAGGATGTGAAATATTTTCCGGAGCAATATATTTGTCTAAAATATTTTATGGATGCATGCGATGTGATTTTGAAGAAGAAACTATAACAAAATATGTTCATCTATTTTATAATAATCATTGAGATAATTATCCATTTACATAGAAATTTAATCAAAATGGGATCTAAAAAATCATTGACTAAATCTGATTTTCTGATATAACCATAATATGTATATTTGTCAAATATAAATATTTATGGTATGTTCGAGGATATTGTCTATTGATGAAATTGGTATGTTCCTCGATATAAACACTCACTTATCCATGTTTTGTAAAATAAACAAGTGACCTTGTTCCAACTACTCACAGCTGATTACTTTCACCCGTGATCCCAAAATTCCTTTGCCAAATTGCTCCTCAATATTCTTATCATTACCAGGAGTGTCATTACCACTGAGAAAGTCATTGCAAAAATCCATAACCTCTCTCGCCACATAACCCTCAATAATACTCCCTTTAGGCTGATAATGGATTCGAACATCACTTTTAAAAACGCTCATGTATTGTTTAAAGGGATACATCCAATGTAAGAAAACTAGTCCCAACATTTTAACTTCCCTAGTCAAGTTGACAATAATATGTACCATGATATCAAAGAATGACGGAGGAAAATACATCTCAAGCTGACATAGGGTAACAACCACTTCTCTTTGCAAATTATCGAGAGTATCAGGGTCAATAACTTTGCTGCACAGACTGTTGAAAAAGAAACAAAGTCTGGTGATTGCAAACCTTACATGCTTCGACAATATAGATCGAATTGCCATAGGCAATATTTGTTGCATTAGAGTGTGAAAATCATGAGATTTAAGACCTATCAACTTTAAATCTTTCATTGATACCAATCTACGGATGTTGGATGAGTAACCCTGTGGCACCTTAACATTTACCAAACATTCACAAAAAACTTTCTTCTCCTTTCTAGACAATGTGTAACAAGTGGGAGGTAAGTATGTTCTCTAATTTCCCATTTCACGTAATTCTATTAATTCTAACCTTATTCCCATTTCAGACAGGTTCAGTTTGGATTTTACCCCGTCTTTAGTCTTACCTGGTATATTCAACAAAGTACCAATGACACTATCACAAACATTTTTCTCAACGTGCATGACATCGATACAATGCCTGACTGTCAAAGAACTCCAATAAGGAAGATCCCAAAATATTGACTTCTTCTTGAATAAAGATTTGTCACTCCGTGTGGCCATAGTACATTGTGATCTCTTACCAAATTCATTGACAAAGTATTTTAATCTTTCATAAACAACCTCCCCTGGTATAGGTTTATGTGCACTCCGTTCCTCATTCAATCTATTGAATGCTTTGCATTTCCTACGATACAAATGGAATTTTATAAGAAACCTTCGATGACCGAGATATATACTGTCTTACCGCCATATTTTAGTCTTGTTGAATCAGTGTTCTCTTCACATATAGGACACACTTTAGCTCCTTTGACACTATATCCAGACAAATTCCCATATGCTGGAAAGTCATTAATAGTGCAAAACAACATAGCATGTAAACGAAATGTCTCTCGTCATGAAGCATCATAGGTCATCACACCTTCACCCCAGAGTTTCTTTAAGTCATCAATCAGAGGTTCAAGATAAACATAAATATCATTTCCAGGTTGTTTAGGGCCCGATATCAACAACGACAACATTACATACTTATTTTTCATACACATCCAGGGAGGAAGATTATATATAACAAGCATGACTGGCCAAGTGCTATGTTGGCTTCTCAATGTCCCGTACATATTAATCCCATTTGTACAAAGCCCAAGTCTTAGATTCCTGACTTCTTCACCAAATTTAGGGTACAATAGATCAATCTTCTTCCACTGTGGGGAATCAAACACATGTCGTTGGATCCCATCATTATTTTTCTTAACATCTGCATGTGACCTCAAATTCTTCGCATCTATCAGATTGGAAAACAAGCATTGAAACTGTGATATTATAGGTAGATACCACATCACCTTGGAAGGAGAACCAGTTTTGGACTCCCCCAAAGTCATCAATTTATACCGTGACGCACCACATTTTGGACAATCTTTCAAATCCACATAGTCCTTTTGAAATAATACACAATCATTCGGGCATGTATGTATCTTCTTGGCATCCATTCCCATTGGGCAAAACAATTTCTTTACCTGGTATGTTGAGATTGGAAGCTCATTTCCTTCCGGAAGCATTTCTTTCAACAAAGACAACAATGATGTGAAGCTTTTGTCGCTCCATCTATTGTTATCTTTCATCTTATACAATCTCAACATAGTGCTAAGCTTCGTAAACTCAATACAACCTGTGTATAACGATATCTCAACATCATGCACAATGTTTCTAAAAATGGGAGGTGGATCGGTGTGCTCTACCCCACAACTATCCAGCATCGCATCAACAATGTCTACTAGAACTAGTTCATTCACATCTACATCATCGAAGGAAATTTCTTCTTCCACACAAGCACTGCTATCAACATCCACTAGTTTCAGATTTGAAATCTCTCCATGCCAGTGCCATTCTGTATAGCCTTGTATAATCTCATTGTACATGACATGACTTTTGATTTCATCACCGGTGCTGCCCAACACAGCCGTGCCAACCTGTGATTTCACAAGATGTACCATGCATGGTAGAGAATAGGAGGAAGAAGGTACCAGGAGCAGCAAGCGGGTCAGAGGGCGGCGTCGGCGGTGAGCGGGCGGGTGGGTGGCCGGAGCAGCAAGAAAGAGAGGGCAGCGCGGCGAGCAGAGCAGGCGGCGACAGTGGAGGTTGACTGCGGCGAGAAGAATGGCAACATGAGAAGGAGGACGTGGCGACGGTGAGCAGAGACGCACCAACAGTAGCGGCGGCGAGCATCAGGTTGAATGCGGGCGGGCGGGGGCGTCATCGTGTGATTTTAGGCGAGCATCAGGAGAGGAGAATTCTCGTGATGAAATAAAAGAAAGGGGAAGATTCGGGTGATCGCGGGTCTATTAAGTTTGTAAAAGGCGCCAGTTATCTACAAAACCGACACCTAACATCTTAAGTGTCGGTTGATAGTAACAAACTGACGTCCAATTGGACATTCCTTTACCCTAATTGTTTTGGCGGGGATGACACACACACCCTTATCACGTCAGTTATGCTAAGACAACCGAAACCCATATTGAAACTTTTGGCACAAATTTTATCTTCATTCAGCGTTGGTTATTAGATAAAACACCGACGTTGTATTTGATACTTTGGCGCAAATTTTTTTTGCTCGAAAAAATTGGATTTTGCGGCTACTTTATGCATCAGTTTCTTTTCTTCAACCGACACTTAATTAAAAGCGATACCCATTTCTGGCTGGTCTTCAAATATAGACGTCGGATGTCCTTACTAACCGACGTTTAATGTTAACAACGTCGGTTTTACTAAAAAATTGATGCCTCGAAAAGCGACGTTGAACGCTGTTTCTGTAGTAGTGAATTGACTTTAGGGCATTGGGCTAGTTATGGTATTTGAGTAATCTAATTTAGAGATTACTTTAAAGTGAGTAGTTTGAAGTGAATGTTTATGCCTTTGTGGCCAATAGAAGTAAGATAATAGTTTTGAGGTACAACATAACAAACCACTTGGGACATTTTATTACAGGAGGATGTAGTTATGTAAATATCAGTAATGATGTAATGGAGGCTATAATGCAGCACGCTTACTGATCCAAATAGAATAAAAAATCTGATGGTATATGAGATGATATTGTTAGTATTATAACTCATGTTGTTTAAAAAATTATCTATATGCTATTTTATAAAAAGTGTATGTGTAAAATATAATGTGCACCTGGCTGGATGATATAAAATTCTAAACTTAAACATAAGTTTTTGCATGATAGAAACATTGTATGAAATTGTAATATTAACTATTCAAAGATAGTAACACTTGTATTTCTCTATGCAAACAAAAGGTACATAAAAAAATAGTTGGGAATATTTTATTGTAGGTTGGTTTACTGCTAAAATTGCAATGGAGAATGCATAATTCTTTGAATTGTCGTCAATATGAATGAATTGTTCACAATTATAATATTAAATAAAATTGAAATGTTTGTTGTTATTTGAATTCCAATTTTCACCAAAACACAAAAATCATAAGTGTATAAGTACTACTTTTCTCATACACACACACACACACTCACACACACACACACACACACACACACACACACATATATATATATATATATATATATATATATATATATATATATATATATATATATATATATATATATATATATATATATATATATATATATATATGATACGCTGTACACCCCAATGGTGTTTTCCTATCTAGATCATTTTTTTTTCTAAAATCTAATCTATTGATCTTAATGGTTACAATTATATATATATATATATATATATATATATATGAATGATACACTGTACACCCCAATGGTGTTTGCCTATCTAGATCATTTTTTTTTCTAAAATCTAATCCATTGATCTTAATGGTTACAATAATAATAGGCCACATACAAAATTTGAGCTCATTTGGATGAGTGTGAGTCACTCATCCAAGGGCAACAAAATCGACGCACAAAACTAATTTGAAATGCCTGATTTTTGCATCCTTTAGATGCACGACCTATAAGTGTCCAAATGAGCTAAAATTTATTATATAGTATGTTCTTAAGATATTTAAGAAGATCAACACTTTAGATTTTTAAAAAAGTTATTGCATCTTTAAAAGTGACTGAGGTGCACGGTGCCTCCAGTACACTCGAGTGTACACTAGCCTGACTCTATATACATACATACATACATACATACATACATACATACATACATATATATATATATACATATATATATAGTTTAGAAAGAAGTGATTTACTATAGTTTGGGTATTAAAGGTAAGTTCTATTCATTAACAATTTGTCAAATATTTATACTATAACTTACAAAATGGAAATATGGACTGACTTGCATATGATACATGCATACATATACTTATAGACACATATAGGTCAACTCGAATGAGATTCTTCCTATAATCATTGAGGGAATTGTCCATTTACATGGAAATATAATCAGAATGGGGTCTAAAAATGGGTATTTGTCAAATATAAATCAGATTTAAGGCAAGATTAGGGCTTTAAATGTGTTCACAAACCCTCATTTTGGTATGGTATTTGAGTGATCTACTTTAGAGGTTAGTTTATTTTACAGATTAAATATCATCATTCTTATTCATATTTATTGTGCAGTTCTTACTTTATAGAAATGTTACTATTTTTACTGTCTTGTGCGTTATGATTTGTCCAACTTAGGTGTGATTAGATTAGGGCATGTGGTTATTACCTCACCAACAAATTATTATTGTCATGTGGATAAGGGTTTTTCAAAATTAGGGTTCATCAAATGATGGCATGTGGCTATTCCCTCACCAAATTAGACCTGCTCAGATCAGGGCATGCTATTACCCCCTCCTCACATGTAGGCCTGATATAATTATTAATTAATTTTTTATGACAATATTAGGTCTGATCCATATGTGTATGGGTTATTTTAGACACGTGCATGGCTTCCACTTTATATATTTCATATTTTACCCCAATAGGAAGGATACAAACATAACATCATTTTTACTACATAATTATAAAACTTATGGAAAAAAGCATTTTTTATGTTAGGTATAAGTATCCTGGTCTAAATGAATATTGCTGTAATGACCACATTAGGTCTGATTCATACATCACAATAATAGTTTTATACAATCATACACTCCATTAGGGCTCATCTATAGTATAGTGATAGTTGCTATTTGCATATTGACCATAGTAGGTTTAACACAAATTTGTTGATTGTGTCATGTTAAAATTTTATTATAGGATTATCCATATATAATTTACATTAGGGTGTTTTTTTTGAAACCTCGGGAGAGTATATTATTCATCTTGTGCTCGCATAACAGGAGAAATGGACGACCAGACAACGTCATGGCATGAGCTAGCTTCATAATGAAGAAGGTCAATAATGAAGTCAGGGCTTTGTTTCCATCTAACGACTTTGGTACCTTGAGACACAACCCATTTAGTTATGCTGTCGGCTACCTTGTTACAAGATCTCCTATAGAACTCTAGAACAACAGACTTGAACTCTTCCATATCCAACTTAATCTTGTAACATATGAGGTTGTATTTGGGAGGGATCGTGGTCATGCCATTAAGCATGTTTATGGCTTGTTTGTTGTCAGACGAGATAATGATCCTCCTCGTACACTGCTTGCTTTCTTTAATGTCGGTAGATATGGCTTGTAATTCTATGTATAAAGTGTCCATTGTGATTCCCGCTACACAACCTCCCCACAACTAGGAACCATCACTATTTCTCGCGACGTAAGCTAAGGCCATCGTGTTCTTTTTCTTTTTCACAGTTGCATTCATGTTCACCTTTACCCAATCTTGTAATGGTGGACTCCAGGTTTCCTCGCCGGCTTGGCAACATTGAAGTATCCCTTTCTTTTCCGCAAAGGCCTTCATACTGATGTGGACATCTTGACTGATAGAATGGAAGAGTTTCTCTAGTGGGAGTATGTTGTTCTGGAAGATGAATTGGCATCTATTCTGCCATAGTTTCCATACTGTGAAGGCGAACCAGGTTGGCCATTCTGGTTTCAGTTTTCTTCTGCACAGATTCGATGAGAGCCTGATTTTAGGATCCAGTGATTCAGATAATTTCTCTCCAGTGCTTTCTTGGACCATATGCCACACAATTGTGAGTATCGACACCTGCTCAATACATGGATGATGGATTCTGCATCAGTTGTGCATCTTGGACAACATGTCTCGTTTGTGAGCCCCCTCGTCACTCTCATCTCATTTGTCATTAGGCTATCGTGCATGGCTAACCATAGAGTATTTTTCACTCTATGTGGTACTTCAAGCCTCCAGATTCTCATCCAGTTTCCTTGTGTCTTGCTAGAGTTGGCACTTTGTAATTGCCTGTATGCCGCCTTCGAAGAGAAAGAGCCTTTCACATCCTTCAAGTAAATCACTTTGTCTTTTCCTGCATTCTGTTGTGGCACCTCCATAGCTTTGATCCAGTTTTCTGTGGATTCATCAAACCAAAGGTCAATGAATTGATTATCCCAATTTCCTTCCATATCAATCATAGATTCCACCTTGAGATCCTCCAGTTCAGTGGGAATGACTACATTAGCCTTTAGACTTGGGGTATTACAATCGTTAACCCATCTATCCTTCCACACATAAGTATTCGATCCTGACATGATCGCCATCCCTATAATCAGGGTTATTTGTGTATGGGATTTCACTAAGTATTTCCATAATCGTGAGCCATTAGAGACACCTAGGTTGTTGCAATGAGCATATTTGGCTGACATCAGTGCCTTCCAGGTAGTGTCTCAGTTGGACAGGTAATCCCAACCAGTTTTCTTCAGTAGTGCTTCATTCTGTAGCCTAGCAATTTTGATGTCGAGACCTCTATCTCTCTTCTGAGTAGTGACTTTGTTCCAGGATACTAAGTGTAGACCTCCTGATCTATGTGTTCCTTTCCACAGTAAAGTTCAAATCACCTGGTCAATATTATCACAAATGGAGATGGGATGATATGTGGCTTGCATAATGTAAATGGGAACAATGTTCAAGACGGATTTAACCAATGTGATCCTCTCTGCAAATGACAGTGATATGTTGACCCAAGACAAGATCTTACTCTCAATCTTATTAATGGTGTCCATGTACATCTTCTTATTTTCTCTTTCATGAATGAAAGGAACCCCTAGATGTTTCCCGAGGTTTGAGGTTTGTTGTATACCTGTGATTCTGGTAATAGACCTCCTGGTTCTGGTACTTGTGTTCATTGAGAAGATGATGGAAGATTTCTCCTTCGCTAGCTCTTGATCAGATGCTTTTTCAAATTGTTTGAGTGTTTTCATCATATTTCTGACCTGATACCCTAAAGCTTCTCCAAACAGTATCAAATCGTTTGCGAAACAGACATGTGACACCAGCGGTCCACCTCTGGTTGCCTTAAGCAGTCTCCATCGTCCATTCTGTTCCTCGATAGAAATAGCTTGGCTCAAACGATCTAAGCACATGACAAATATATAGGGGGATAAGGGATCTCACTGACGAACTCCTCGTGAGACCATGGAACGGGGATAGTGTTTCCCCTTCCCAAGCGATCGATATCTCCCCTGAAGTAACAATGCTCATAATTAGATCCACCAGCTTTGATGGCATCTTCGTTCTTCATAATGTGTCTAGAATAAAGTCCCATCCCATTCTATCACATGCCTTGGATAGGTCCAGTTTCACAGCCATCACTGCCTTTTTCCCAGATTTCATCCGCATTGAGTGAATTAATTCCTGCACTAGAATGATATTATCCGTGATTCTCCTGCCTATGACAAAGCTACTCTACAGTGGCGATATCTAGCTTGGTAGGTAGGGTTTGATACATTTGGTGATAATCTTGGATAGAAGTTTGAGACACACATTATTCAGAGCTATGGGGCGGAGATGGTTGCAAGTTTCCGTTGTCAACATCTTTGGTATAAGAATGAGAGTGACATTTGCCAGCTTGTCATTGATGGAGGAACCTGTAAAACACTGAGATATGGTGAGTGTAATCGAGTTTCTCAGATGAGCCTAGTTCTTCTGTATGAACCCGACGTCTACTCCATCTGGGCCAGGCACCTTGATTGGATTCATCTTCATCTGGGTGGCATATATCTCTTCTCCTATAGGAGTGATGCTGAGCTTGGTCATGTCTTGGTCTAGCAGTGTGGGAAAGCTCCCCGGATATGCAACGATCACGTTCTTCGACGGTCGGTTGCTCTTTTTAGAGAACGGGTTTGTGAAGAACTCACGAATAAGTGCCTTCAATCCTGACTTGTTCTCAACCCAATCACCTTGTTCATTTTTTAGTCTCGTTATATTGTTTCTTTGTCTCTTGGCTTTAACAATGGACTGGAAATATTTCGTATTAGCATCAGTTGAAGTCATCCAATCGCATCTTGCGTGTTGTCTCCACTCCTCTATTTCCTGCTGGAGTAAGTTGTTGTATTCTCTTTGCAAATTGACGATGAGCTCCTCTGACGTCTTGGAATAATTGGTGCATAGGTTAGCTTGTCTCCTCCCTATTTCATTGACTAGCCAGTCCTTTCTTGATCTGGCCTTCTAGCGTTCCTCTTGGTCCCATCTGCTAGCTTGTTCCATGAAAATGGGGAGGGTCTGTTGAAAGGGAAGGCTCATTTCCCAGTTATGTTGGATCATTTCTTTGAAAGACTTTCTAGCATTCCAGGTGACATTGGTTTTGGGCTTGTGGTTCAGATTTCTTTTGTAAACCCCAGTGTGCAACAAAATAGGAGAATGGTCAGAATTCATGTGCGGTAGAACTCGAACTGATGTTCTGGGAAAGGCATCGACACTACAAAAAATATGGTCTTTAACTACAAAAAAATTTGTAGCTAAAAGCTTTGGCTACATTTATCCTTACATTTATAATATATAGCTAATACCCATGTAGCTAATTATTTAGGCTACATTTTTTAAAGTTGTAGTTAGTTATTCCTCTCGCTAAAAATTCATATGTAACCCTAATTGTAGGTAAAAATGTCCTTACACATAAACATGTAGTTTCAATTGTAGCCAAATGTATGACTACAATTCAATTTGTACCTATGATATGTAGGGAGAGATGGAATTGGTTACAATTTGTATTTGTAGTTCATGTATAGCAAAAATTAGCACTTGCTACACATGTAATTATAGCTAGTGTGTAGTGAAAGACACCATGTACTATACATGCATATGTAGTGAGAGACATTATGTATCTAGTCAGTCGCTTGCCAATATAGAGTGGTTTTCAATAAGAAAACAGATGAATGTTATTCAAGATCGAGGTGTGCTTACAATGTCACCAATGATACTTTTATTTATATTTGAACAATGAGTACACATGGGGAGGACATTAACCTGGCCCCTGTTTTACATTATGCATGGAAAAAAGACACATGTATACAATATCTTCTTCTGACTACATCTATCCACTATAGACTCTATATGCTACATGATCATGTACATCTTCTTTTGTCTTGATTTTTCTTTTATATTAGTTTTTCCACTTGTATCGTCAATGAATAAGATAACATTGATAAACTCATAAGAAGAAAAAAGACTGCTAAGGTATTTCTCTTTTTGATTGAAAATAGAGAACTGCTCCGTGCTCTGCTTCTGATTGGCGTATGAAGCTCCTGTAGTTGATATTGATATTCATGAAGATTCTTGAAATATAAATCATTCTCATCAACAACTGGCAGTTCCACCCGGTCCCCAAGTTTGAGGTTTCCATATATCTTAGCGCATATTTTGTGAATGAGATTATATATTGGATAATTCCTTTGTCCTTTCTTCCTTTTGTTGTGGTTGTTGTTCCTGTACAAGAGATACATCAGCCAACTATAATTTATCCTGCAATAACATAATTTGTGTTATGTGGGTGAAAGTAAGAGAATATGACACTAATTTTGAGAAAATGATGTGTACTAGAACAAACCAATGAAATTATTGCATTGTTTACCTTTCACATGTGCATGAACACCAGTTTATGATACTCCAATCAAGGTTATGCAATGGGTTATTTTGTTTAGGATGAAGATGTGATACGAAGGCCTTCTCTACAATCATTCTTGGCATCAAATAACCTAACCTATGAAAAAGATCATAGCGAATGATCAAGTTGCCTTGCTAAAAGTTATACATATCAAAATTGATACAAAACATAGCTATATATGAGTTATAATGACATCATTGTTTACCAACAACTACTGTGGCAATGTGGTAGTCAGATCAGAACAAAATTTGTAGCATCTGAAACAATAGTTGATGTCAGAGCAGGTGTGGTCCCCAAACCAATTTGCTTTTTCAAGGTCACCATCTACATACTGATCAAATAAACAATACGTATGAGTGATGAGACTGGTTTAGCATCAATCTGAAGAAAAAGATAATAGCTGCAACAACTATTTGTGGGAAAAATATTACAAAGACATATTATGTTACATTCATTATATAACATCTCAGTGACCCACATGCACCCCTACTCACCACGTAAGGAAACCCAATCATGAATCAAATAATGGAAATGAAGAGAATTGTGAAAGTCAAATTCACCTCATTATATAGAATAACAAACAACAAATTCTAAATATGATTTACAGTGCAGAAAAGCATTGACTTTCTTCATCGCCTACTTGGTCAATGAGGAAAGCTGCCACTAACTTCATGCCATCCACTGTAGGTTGTACTCTATTTCTACTGCTGGTTGGCCTTCACTGAGATGCATCCTAATTTGGATAAGTAAGGCACTAAGTTTCTTGGCCTATGTTACTCCTGTTGTCTGTGTATGAGTCTTCTCAGATTGTTGCTGTTGAGTTATGTTCGATGGTCATCTCATTTGACCTCTGTCATGGACTTCTTGGTATATCCATCTTTGTCATGATCATCATCTATATCCCATTACCAACTATGTTAGGGTTGTCCCCTTATACCCATCCATTTTCCATGTCCCTACTCCCAGTACAAGATGTTCCCACCATAGTTGTTTGTCTCAACAACTAGAGTAGCCTCTTCCAAACACCCTCCCCTTTGATTATCTTACATCACTACCCTGATGAACAAAATAGAATTATTAATGATGAGGATAGCTTAATTTGATCTTAGATGAGAAATAATATGTCATATAGATTAGCACCTACACATGTACCTAAGCATAAAATTAGTATTGAGCATACCTTTAGGGTCTGTTTGGCCCCCATCATCTCAAGTACAGGTATTTTATAAAGGAGCATCAATTTAGATTAATTGTTCAATTGCAGCTCGACATTTCATCTGGTATTTGTATCATTAGATTAGACGAGCTTCTAAAGCATGCCATGCATGACTGTATTTAGAAAGAACAATTTCAGGGAGGTGTCCATGCCAATCGGTTGTCCAGACAATACAAATTTTCTACTGGGGTTGTTGTGGTCTGAAAATTCAACATGGCTCCTGCATGAAAATACCGGAACTTATGAAAACCGGAGCTGAACGACCCCTTAGAATTATTACCATTTTTAGAGGTCATCACACAACCATGCTCAATATAGAGATGTCATAGATCATGCTCGAGCTTTAGCTTAAGATATAACCATTATCATATCACAGTATCAAAGAACTGAATTTCCAGCCAAGCTAATTATAGATACAATATAATAGGATATCATGTGAGCCGTTCAAAAGAAGGAGAATATGAGGACTTAATTATTGTGGTTGTATCTCTGTTTTTGTGAGGCTTTTATAGGGATGGTCCATGTTCAAACCATTGGGTAGTAGTTGAACCCTTGTGGCTTTTATTATTACTGATAGCAGCACGGTTGTATCTGGTTTCATACAGCTGTGAACACTTTCTCCATTTCATGATAAGAGTCGATGACACTCTCCCCTCATTACATCATTAGCTAATGTGGAAGCTTGTCACTCATACCAAGCTTTACAATATAGAGAAGAAATAAATTGCTATACTAGATAAGATATATACAATTCAGACCAGGAAGAATTCATCTTGGGAGGAAAAATCTCGAGTTAGAATAAGCACTGTAAGAATGAGAGGAATATGACAATTTTGTTTTTTGTTGTACATACACAAGACAAAACTTTAAGAGCTCAAATTCAGACATGGAATGTGGTACATAATAGTTAAAATGAGATATATAAAACTGGAACAATCAATGTTATCGATTTTTTACAAAAGGTACATGAGATTTGATCAATTCTAGACCAAATAGAAATATGAGAGGAAGATAAAGCAACATATTGATGGTCATACCTGTGAGCACCAACGAAAAATATATTGAATGCTTCCCTCTTCAATTAGAATTTTTGGCTCAATATGAAGCCCAACAAGGAGAGAAACCATGATTGCAATTAGGACAATCGATATAGGAGTGTTTTGTAGCCTCTTTTATCACGATGATCCTGCTGACTTTTAGAGGTCAATGTCATAGATTCCATATTTCAGCTATCAGAGTGTACAATGATTCTTAATAAGTTGAAATGGATTTAGTAACTAGACCAGATCCAATGGTTTTTAATAAAATGAACTACATAGGAGTGGAGCACACAAGTTGTGCGACCTCAAAATCTATGCGATCTTAGTTCTTGATGGAAGCTAACAAACATCAAGGTGGCATTTAGAAATTGATAGCCATTGAGCAAGAGGCACAATAGACTGTCAATGCTTCTAGAAATGCAAAATTGGAAATGTTGAAGCAATCCAAGAATGAGACTGAGGAGGAACTTGAAAAGGTATATGCCCACATGGAAGCTCAATTTCAGACGAAACTTGCTGAAAGAAAAAGTATCTCAGGAGAGAATGGTAAGCGTCTTGAACAAGAAATAGGAGTCGAGTTTGACAACCTGAAACTGCTTAATCCGTTAAGTTTATTCACATGGAATTTCGTTCATAACAATAAAAACTCTGGTTTTTCTGGAATCGGACCCTCGAGATGGTTGCTAGCAGCATTCCCAAACAAAAGTTGCAAGTATGTTCAACATTGTTTCATAATACATAATTATAAAGGATATATCATGTTCTTAGCATACAAGTCAAAAAGCTCAATAAAATTTCCAAGCATGGGATGTATCAAACTAGATATTCAGTTGCCATTCAGCTCCTTGCAAAAATAATAAACATAACCCTCTAATCTCAACAGAATGTTGCTAAAAAATATCCAAAGTTTATAGGCTTATGAATAATGAAGTATGATCATGTTACCAAGTTAAGGTCAAATTTGGCAAAAGGTCCTCCTACTTAACTTAGCATTGTTCCATTTGGTACAACACATTTCAAATTAAAGGGGTATGCTCGCATGTGTTTCATTTTTTTGTAAGAGTATACAGTGCTTGTTGGTTCTCAGACGGAGAACCAACTAGAAAAACAAAACTATCTTTACATCATAGTATAGTATCTATGAGCTCAGTCCTGAGAAAACCCAGAAAGAAAGGAAGCTAACTCAACCACCACCATAGGTGAGAGGGGAGCAAGAATAAGAGAAACACTATCATTAGGCTCTTAAGAGAAAGGGACAAAAAGCTAACTCAACAGAACACTGAAGACCCAAGACCCATACATCAAAACCCATTCTCGACCATCACTTCAAGAGTGAGAGGGGAGCAACATAAGCAGCATAGAGACAAACAACTCATCAACCAGCCATAAGCATCGAAAATAGACCATAACTATCACAGCTACATCCTCCAGGTACAAACAAACCACTAACAGCCAGCAGCAAGAAGGGATATCCCCAAGAAGGAAAAGGATCACAGTAGTAGAACAGAAGAACAAAACCAACCCACAAACATATAGCATAGGAAGAGTTCATCCACTCAACCAACGAATCATCACCAGAGAGAAGAAGACATAAACTAGAAGACTAGGCCAACAAACGAAACATCATAGCCCAATACATCCTACATCCATCACAGAAGCTCGACCATCACTCCAAGAGTGAGAGGGGAGCAGCAACAAAAAGCTGCCTCAATAGAACAAAGCACTGATGACCCGAAACCCAGCCATCAAAACCCAACTCGACCATCACTCCAAGAGTGAGAGGGGAACACCAAAGAAACATAGAGCCAACAACTTAGCACCCAGCCATGAGCATCGAATAGAGACCATAACTATCAAGGTAACAGCTACATCGTCCAGGTCCAAACAATCCACTAACAACCAACACAAAAAGGGAGCACTCAGACAGAAATAAAAGCAGCAAGAAGGAGCTTCCCCAAGAATGAGAAGGAACACAATAGCAGAAACAGAAGAACAAAGAAAACCCATAAAGATATAGAATAGGGAGGGTCCATCCACTCAACCAAAGAATCATCACTAGTGAGAAGAAGACATAAACCAGAAGACCAGACCAACAACCGAGCATCATAGCACAGGACAGACTACAACCATCACAGAAGCTCGACCATCACTCCAAGAGTGAGAGGGGAGCAGCATAGAGGCAACAATTTATCAACCAGCCATAAACATCGAACAAATACCATGGCTATCAAGATGGCAATTGCATCCTCTAAGTAGAACCATAAACAACCATCAAAAGGGGAGCAGCCAGAACAGAATAATAGCAGCAGGAAAGAACATACCCATGAAAGAAAAGGTCACAACAGGAATTAAAACGTGCGAACACTAAAATTTTATGAAAATGGCCAACCTCAGCTAACCGTAAGTGCTTGTAGATGTCACTTGCAAGCGAGGCACAGAGCTGCAGGTCTTCATGGTTATTGTCAACATCGACAACACCAACGCTATGCATGTTCATCGAGATCATATATATTAAATCATAGAAGACGTTCAGCTAGCAATGAATAGAACCAAAAGAAATCTCATTAAGCTGGCAATAAATTCATACATGAAAAAAAATCAGATTTCTAATTCATTTGTACCAACCATGTCAAAATTCCATGTCTTGTAAAGTTATACAAAGCCTCTTCATTTTAAAATCAAAATAAATGCAAACCTAGCTATGATAATCATATAAGACCAAAATCTGAATTTATACATCACATGCCCTCACCCTATGGAGCCAGAAACCACTCTGGATACCACATTGACCCCATCACAGTTGAACTGGACTCTAATATAATTCATCATAATAGTCGTCTCCATGGAGAACAAGAGGGAAAATCTCTCAACGAGGCAATCTTAAAATATGTCAGAGTATGGTGTCTCCATCTTGATTATTTTGCAACTTTACAAGAGGAATCATATGAATATTGTGTTTTTAGCTGTCATAGAATGGGTATGCACATGTCTTGGTTTTACTTGTTTTGTCTTTCTTGTCAAATTATAAATATACTCTAACGTGTTTGTGTACATAGTGGTATGTATGTGGTATATTGTATATACCATTAGAGTGTCTTATTTGTCTCACATTTGTGACATGCTCTTTTCTCACTGATGATGTTGCATACTTGAAACTCCTATTTCATTTGATGACCAGAACAAAATTGATTATGCTACGAGGTTGGTATCTACATGTGGTAATTGTGTTATAGGTTGTATTCATGTTCCATTGTACTGGCATTCATATGCCAAAAATATCCATTTCAAGTTATATGGTGTTTGATATATAATCTTGTTTTAAATTAGTTTAACATACTCCTCAAGTTCCCTTCATTCTAGGGATTGAGACTCTTTCCTGGATGAGTTCTCTTACATTTTCTTGAGTTCTCTTACATAGTCTGCAAATGCTATACAATATACTGAAATAGATCCAGAAAGAAACAGACAAAGTGCCTATACCATGGAGCTTCTGAAGGTGTTGGATCGTTTTTCTCTTAAAATGGTTCTAACTATATATCATATTGATATGGTTCCCTCTAATGAAGGTGCATATATCTTTAGGGACTCAATTATAAGCTTGACAGGCCATGTTGACACTGAGGATAAATCAATAGGAACAAAATGAATTCTAATGACAAATTCAAAAGTATTTTGTTGGGTAGGTAACACGTCCAGTTTACGGAACTGCAACAATTATCAAAATGCATTTTCAAAAACAATCTAAATAGATGTTCAATGGGTTGTAGAATTTCTAGACGGGACATTATGACATTATAATGGGGATATATGGACATGGAAGATCTTGATACATGCATTTCACCTTACATAACTAGTATGGGATTCTCATATGATTGATTAAAAACCATTATAAATTTTAAAAATCCTGCAAACAGAAAATTGTAGGGCGTGTTAATTATCACTACTTCAAAACTTTAGCATACTGTGGGTTTATAGACTAACTAATTATCTATCTAATATAAAATGAATAAGTAATGAGACTACCTTATTATCCATCATATGCTTTCAAAATGGTATGAATGCAGTGTTAAAAAACTATAATTGCATCATTTTTTGGTCATAATCCTAGGTCTATCAATTGTTTACTCATTCCATGCAGTATTTACATCATTCTGAATGGCACTAGTGTATTAATGTGGTTATATAAAATCATCCCCACAAACCATCATAGAAAAGAGGGTGGTAGCTCATCATTTTCTGCCAAAATGGTTGACTCAAGTTTATTTTAGGTATTGATATAATTGGTCAATTATAAGATCAGTAATCACATTTACCATATATGTATTCTCAAATTATAGATTCAAGTACAAACACGAAACTGTCACCATAGCCATTCAAAATGGATATGACAATGACTATTAAATGGTGGAAATGAAAAAGGAAGATGGACTATATACACATGGTTTATTCATCTGTGACCACAAATATATCACATCTAATGACAACTTTAAGAAATACTTTAACAAAGAAACCATTGGATAAAAAGCTATCACATAATTTTCAGATTTCAATTGTGTTACTATATATGATAGAATATGAATGCACACAAAATGACTTAGATTTTGTTTTATTCATTCATTCATCACTATCATCATCTGGGGTTGGACACATTGATATTCGTTTCTATTTAGCTCTGTTATCATTTATGATCTCATCTCATGCAGATGTAAAGATTCTAAAATCTCTTCTTATAAGTTCTCCCCAAGTCAGTTTAGACCTACCTCTTCCCCTTTTTAAGTATGCTTGATTAGATAGCAAAAAATGTTCTATTGGTTAGCATTCCAAATTTATGCTAAGTCTTAAGACGATATGTAAAGCATTTTTATGCATTATAAAAGATGTCATATTAAAATGGATGCTTAGATATTGTAAATCTTTTTTTCTTCAGATATATCACTATATGTCCAACTATACATTTGTCATAAAACATTCAGATTTTTGTGCTACCTAACTGGTAGAAAAAAGATACATTGACAAAATGATACTCACTGTAGTTCTATTCGCTTACACTCCAACTTAAGGCCACAATTTGAGGTACATGCTAAAATAATTTTGCACATGCTACAACTACAAGACACCCACCTGAAGATTGCGCCACTGTGAACTTTTCCATCGTACATGATCTAGATCACTGATACCTGTGATTGTTCCCATATATCTCCTAACTCTTGATTCTTCAGTCTCAAACATCATTCAAAATCGCATGCCTAGAGATACTTGTGCATACATAGCTTTGTTGTACTTCACTAGAGGAATTACAAACTCTGAAGGACTTGCTCTGTTTAGAACATCACCAAGTCATTAAAAGTCAACAATTGAAGTTGTATGTAGATTCAAAAATGCATGGTTAGTTGGTTACCTTGGGTTGTAAAATATCGTAAATGGGCTATTATTTGCTGCTGCATGAGCAACAACAACAACAACACCAATATGCATGCTATCAGTAGACAAGACTGAAGATGAAAGAGCAGTCTGCTGTCTGTTAGATCGTCTTATGCCCAAAAGAAGTTGAGACTTTTCATCTCTAAGGATATGTATATGATGGGTTGAAGAAGGAAACACGTGAAAGTTATAGAATATGAATTATATAAAAAAACTAAATCATGTAGATAGATATATAAACCAACCTTATGAAAAGGACAAAATCACCAGCAATGAGACGTTTAGTGCTCACAAACACACTCCATCCAGTAGTTAAGAGGTGCCATTTAGGTTGCCCTGATAATGTATGTGACAGTACACAGAGAGCCAATATACATTTCTTTGTCAACAAAAAATATCAGTTGAAAAGTAAAACAGACATGAGACCATATACAACTATATAAAAGAAAATTGAGCAATTCTTGATCACGCTCAACGTATGATCTACCATTTTTACCACATCTGCATGGGTTGAGATGGGTCCCAGTGGGGTTTGAATCCAACTGCAATCATATGCCCACATAATCCTAAAAGATAAAATGGATGCACTCAAAATATCACCACTGCCTTGACTCCATCTTAATAGGTAAGTCAGAACACAAAATTTTGCACTGACAACATAATAATATGATATATTTGCAAATAAATTTTTGTTTCTCCTAAACCATTATATCCAGGAACATTAGGCACATTCTTTTTCATGGTACTAACAGCCCTTTCAATGAAAACTAAAAAAGTCATTTCAGTTTACTCCCTCAAACGCTTTTCTCCATCCTTTCAAACTGTTATTAACAATTGTTATTCTGTTTCTTAAGCCTGCTACAAGTTACAACCAGTCCAACTGAGAGTCGCCCTTGTCTGGATGCAAACTTGTGCATGGAAGACTTGGTATGCAGAGAAATTTCTTAGATTTTACTGCAATATCGGCAATAAATACTTACCAATATCTTTGATTGCTTGTTCTAGGATAATCTTCCACCATTAGAGGCCCATCCACCACAACACCGCTGAGACAAGGAATTGCCTCCCATCAGAAAACCTGGGTCCCAGTCACCACACCAACTACATCAACCCAGGATTACTCTGAAATCACAACTATTCACAGACCACCCCAAGTTGTCCAGCAATGAGCAACAGTGCAACACATTTTACCTGTAACCAACAATGGCACTTATAACAGTGCTGGCATGAGACCATAGATTAGCATTAAAAACAAAGTCCTCCAAGCCTTTAGTAGAGGCCTCAGAGCCTTGAGCTTGTGCCAAAAATGGTTCAGCTCACTCCTTGTTTGAGTTACTTTCTACATATTGTATGTTCTCATTGTCTTATTATGATTTGTTCATATCTACACACTTTAGAATTGTTTTCTATTTTAAGGTGGAGTTTTAGAGATAGTGGAGGTTGGGTTAAATGAGCAGTAGTATGTGGATTACACTTACAAAGAGATATTATTAAGTGCAATCAATCACAAAGCTTCAGATGAAATGATTACACATGAATGCTACATATGTAGATGTTGAACAATATGAAATCATCTCAATTACTCATAGCTTGGATTGCTAGTGAAGTAGATTCTCACATGTACTTCATCCTAATGGAATGATTAACATCTCCATAGATTCAAGAAGAAAATAAAGATGTGATAGGATCATTAGAGAAGGAAAAACCTAAGATTTATTTAGGAGGAAGACCAATTGATATTGCAACTCTAATCCTACCTTCTCAGGTAGCGCCAGTATTAACATGATGGGGGTCATTCCTAGTCCTGGATTTGACCTCAATTTTAGTGTGGATATTGGCAGAAGAGGCAATTAGTCCGTCTCTACATATACCATTGAATATTTTCCCCACTGAGCATCTCCATCTCCATGAAAATGGCCTGTGACAGGGACTTATTGATGTTGAGATTCATATTATAATTTCAAAAAGATACCTCATTTATGAAATGTAAATAAGAACCTTTACCTTGATTCACATTCACTTATTCTTCTGATTCTTAAGGCCAACAATTCCATTCTTCACATAATCTAGAGGTAGGTCGAACTCTGAAACCAACATGAAGATTTCAATTGTTCTGATGGAAACGAGCATAGCCAGAACTTCAGCTGCAACAATGATTGAGAATAGATCTAAATAGGAGACATACAAAAGACATTTAGAGAGGAAATTGCCAAAAAAGAGCTGAACACTTGGCCATCTGAGTAAAAGATTGAAAAATCAGAAGATATTCCAGGACAAAGTTAGAAAAACCTTCATCAAAGAGAATATCATATTGAAGGAGCTTCATATAATAACATTAACCCTCCATGATCATGAAAGAGCTACAGAACTGACTCCCACCACAACAAAGGGCACAATCTTCAGAAGTACAGAAAACCAATGATCATTATCAACTCAAATTAAGAGAGACTCAAAGTTATGCAATTGAAATGATGCATCTATCATATCCCCTGTATGATACATCAATAACAACAACAATATGTGGAGCTTGAGCCAGCCAAACCTGCTATACCAATAAATATAGTTCAGTCCTAGAGGTTATATCATGGAAACAATCTCATGCTAGATCAGATTGCAAATTAACTAAATATAATTGATACGACTTTGGTTATTCATCTCATGGTATTACAAGTAATTCACATGCAAAGCAGAACAATATGAATACATGAACACAAAATTTAAACATTTGATATCCTCCACACCTACATGTGTATGTGCATGTAAGGATAACGTGAATGAAGAACATGTATAAAGATGGATATCCACTACATCTTAAAACATCATTGTATGACCCCATGATAGGCGATGACGATGAAATTTTCAAACAGGAATCATACCTAAAAGAAATGAATAAATCTTTAAAGGTTAACAAGTTGAATAGATCACATCACTTACAGTGGACCATCCTCATACCCAAGGAATAGGAAATCTCAGAAGTAAAGCATCCTCATACTTACAGTGGATCATGATTGATGATGACAAATAGGAAAAGTTAACAATTATATATGTTTACCTTTAGAATGTCTTCTTCATATCCACTAATGTTGATTGACCAACCTTGTATGGTGGAGTTAGTACCATCAGTTAGTAGACCTTATTATGAATAGAGAAACCAAGGGAAATCCATCAAAAATCCTGCTCATTAGCACTGGAAAATATAGATTTAGATAAGAAAATCAAATCCATCCAGCTTAAAACATCTTCACACAAAGAATTAGCCACATCAAATTAAATAGAGTGTTCAAGCTAAAAGCTAGCAGTGGGAAATACATCATTTGAACAAACAACACAAAGAGCATTCTCGAAATGACCAAGAAATCTTCGCAAGCAATTCCATATCCAAGGTCAATCACACTGAAGATCAACCTTATTACTTCTTATCAACTGATTAGGTGTGTCCTATCGAAGCATGAATAAAACATCAGAAATACAAAGAACTCGAGATGATACATAGACTTCAAAGAATAGCTGCAAATACTCAACTCAGAGAGCCTAATATACATTACAGACTAGAATGGCTTAAACCTAACAAACTGAAAGAAGTGGAGGTAGATAAAACATAAAAGGCTGACAAAAGAAACTAAAGTAAGGGCATCCAACAAATCATTATCTCCTATATTAGCCTTTAGCTCCATGAACCTGGCATGCATTTAACACTGCAGACATTAGCAGAAAATAAAAAAGAGATACGCCTGCAACTCAATAAACCAGTAGACAGAAAAATTTCTCAGCATGCTTGACCCATGAACTTAGGGACTGCAAATGGGCTAATATGGTGTGGCAAAACCTCCTAAAAGACTACACGCCAAACATTTTCTACACTAAAAAATTGATCTTCAACCAGAACCATACATGCCACTTGTTCAGTAACTATAATAATAGGGCAATCGTTTGATACATGGGAAATAGATAGCGAATGATCTATATGAATTTTTCCTTTGAATTTAAAATCAAGACAATGAAATAATGAATGGTACTACAATATGTGTGACATCCACATTTATTGAAAACAAACTAAATATAATAAAGAATGGTTGACTTCTATTTTTACTAAATCCTATGGATTAATATGATATGTGAATCTCTATGTTGATCAAATGACTGCTACTCTTGGTTTCCACATCTCCAAATGGTTCACCTACAATGATGCATAAATAGTTAAGAAGTGCACTTTTAGTATTGAGATTAATTTATAAAATGTTACCTGACAATGAGTAATTTTTTTGGCCAAGCTATCACTGTCCCAATTACACCTCAATGACTTGGTGTTGACCAAAAGGCCTAATCAACTACTCTTAAGGTTGGATTGGTACAGTAATGGAAACGACAGCAAATGAGGACCCCAACAATGCTCCTCCTACGACATAAGTTTGACTTGTAGAAGTAACGTGTCCTCGTGCCACAATTGAATTCCCATCCTCAAAACTTAACAAGGAAACAACCTTTAAATTTATAAAGATTGTGTCAAACATTGTTTATACATAAAAATCAGATTGAAAAAATTAATCAATAAATGTTTGGATATAATAACCTGTCCTTCGGTAATGGGTGTTTCACTACTCGATTGATTTGGTCTGGGTAGTCTTTCATTGGTGGTCATTGTGATATTCTACAAAATAAGTAGTTTACTACAAGAAAATCAATTTTATTATGTAATCACATTATAAGAATTTGAAGATTTACCTCGTTCGGCTAAAACGAAGCACTCATGTTAGAATTCTCAGCATCATAGCTTCATGATTTTCAATTTTTTTCTTCATTTCTAACAACTCCTTTTGTTGAGCCTCGTATATCTGGGTATGAGCATCAACAACCAGTTCTAAGTCTGTGATTTTATTTTCATATACATTATGAGACACATGAATCACATGTTTCACAGGAGTCTTCTTTGGGCCCAAAATATGATCAAATATCTCATCTTCATCGAGATTTTCATCATTACTTGCAAGTGCCGCATTCATCTTGTCCTACATACAATATTAATGAGAATATTTTCATTAAATAAAAAATAAATTTGTTAAATGATTGCTTACAATCAATGTTGCAGATTTTGCATCCACAACAGTACCATCCTTCTTTAAATGGGTGGCCTTAAACAAGTCTAATCGGCTAACATTGCCACCATTTTTCTTTTCTTGTAACTTTTTGTAACAGTAGCAGCATATATGAGCATAGTAGTAAGAAAGTGTAATGCACATTTCAACCAGAGGATAACTCACATTAGCCTTCACACAAGCATACGACGTTAATCTCGATGTATGTCTTGTCATTACGAACTTTCTGCACATAACGTTTTTAACACTCCTGAACTACATACAATGCATTATAATATAATTATATGCAATATACACTATTAAATTCTACAAAATTAAGGAATAAATTGTTTTACCTTTCCATCATTAGAATCCCAAAAATTCACAAGAAATTTCCATTGATCAGGATCAACACGGGAGGGGAAATCATTAAGTCAGTCATATTTTTCTTTGTGCCGCATGTAGTGGTTTTTTTTAATATCCGCTTTGAAGTTTCTCCAACAATCCCTCACTGTTCACAAAACTGAATTCTTCCCCTTTATGTCGATAACAAACTTGGTATGTAACAAAAGAATAATTTTTAAATAAAAAATTCACAACATTGTCTTATATCTCTAAGACTAGAATTACCTCCACATAATTCCATATAGCGGTTTTGTTTTCCACAGGTACTTGTCGCTAATCAAGATAGTTTAATGGTGCAAGATTAGAATTTCTAGCAACAATTCCCAAAAAGGAAGACATGGCATTCTGATGTGGTCCTATTGGATCTCCATTCTCATCCAAAGTAATTGGCAGCTTTTTATCCCCTGTCTAACCCCATAATCGAATACACTTAGAATAGCCCCTTGTTTTTTTATTTGTAGCTCCCCCTACAAAATCATGAATATGATGCAAGAATTTACAAGGATATACATATTATACACATAATTAAGTAATAGTTTGTGAAAAATATAATGCATCTTTGTATATAAATTTTCTTACCTTCACTCTGCCCAGGATCAACAGTAGGAGAATCAGAAACATAATGATGATCATTATCTAATTTATCAATTTCAACCTCTTGATTGTTACTGACATCATTTACCAAACGTTCCATACTTGCTTTTATAGGCACTCCTAGATGACTTTTTTTTTCTAAGTGTCTTTTAGAATGACTTCCTTCTCTAGCATTATTTGAGTTTGCCACCACATGACTTTTACCAACAGTACCAACTTCATCATTTGACACAGAGGGATTTTTTTTCTCTTGCAAGGTTCAAAGAAGAACTTATGTTGTTGTTTGCAACTGATCCCGCCACGGTTTTACTGTTTCTAAGTCCTTTTGCATTTGAACACCCCCAATCAACATTTATTGAACCAAGATATCCTCCTTTTGGTCTTTTGGAAATACCTGCAACTAAAATGATGATATGAGTGGTTCTATAAAAGATATTCAATGATGTAATTTTTTATTTTACCTGTCATACTCCCATGAGTTAATCCTTCATTATAGACATCATCAGTAAGTGGAGACAATAGCTGACTGCATCTTTTCATTCTCCTAAAAAGACAATTGATATAAAAAATATTCAATTACAAACTGAAATCATGGCATACATTCTCTAATTGTGTTCCTCAAATGAAATTAAAATTTCAAAAATATTTTTATTTTGCTGATGAAGCCAACATCCAACAAGCAAACTCATTAAGAAGATTAACCCAAAAGAAAAAAAAATGTGCAACAAATGTAAAATTATGTAAAAGAATAAATGACCATTTTAGAAAGAAAAGGATAACATGAGTGTTTCCAATAATTGACCCAACTAATAAAATAAAAAGAGTTACATAAGATCAATGATGGGGATCATGACCCCCTTCATAAAAGGTCCCACCCTCCATGTATTCTCTGACTAAATTAAGGTCATCACAAATGTCACTTAAGATATCTTCCAAATCACTTGGAGATTTATCTTCTGATAAGCAGGTTCCATCAATAAAAGTATCATGAAGCTTCTCCTCCATGTCATAAGTATCACGAGGTGTAGTGTGCACAACAAAACTCCAATTTTTTTGACTTATGTCTTTCACATAAAACACTTGTTGTGCTTGGGAGGCCAATGCAAATGGATGATCAGTTACATCAATACGTTTTAAATTGACCATTGTGAAGTCATTTTCAGATTTTTTGATGCCTCTGTTTGCATTGACCCAGTCAAATTTGAACAATAGAACTTTAAGTTGCTCGTAATAACTGATCTCAAAAACGTCCCTTAACACCCCGTAGTACGTAACCTGACCCGTTACAGGATTTTTGTCCTTGGAGCTGGCAAAACTTTCGGTCTGAGCGTTCACCATAATTCCACTATTTTGTGTTTTTCTGCCGCATTCTCGATCCTTGGTGCGAAATCTATAACCATTTGTTACATATCCCACATATTGCAATGTCATTTGTTGCGGTCCTCGAGCCAACACTAAAAGGTTTGGTGACATAGTTGTCGACTTTGCCTTCTCCTGAATCTGAAAATATTATGAATTTTATTATTTATATATTTTTGTTATTATGCTAATGGAAATAACTTATTTAAACTTACATGTTTCTTAAACCATTCATTGAAACCGTTTGTGATGACCTGATTTTTAGGGTTTCTATAACCAACATAGTATATGAGGTCCAATTATATTCCTAGTTGGTTATTTCCCAAGGCCATGTGACTTCTATCTAAAAATGGATTCTTTTACCAACAAGTATGACTATAACGTCATATTTTAAATTCTATGCCATTTATGTGCATGGAGGTGATCAACAACAAGTTTTAGTCGAATTGAGGACATATGGAAATAAGTCCCAATGAATAATGAAACATGGGATACATATTGGACATACTAAGTAACTTGAAGTTGCATTGATGATATTAGATGTATAATATGAGTTCAATATCCTAATGTATGAATCCCTCTACATCATCTTAATTGATGGATGAAATTATAGGGTTTAAGTACCAAATGCTTACATAATGTGTTATACACTGAGATGAATCTTTGGTTAAAATTCCAAAGTCAAAGCATGTTACTATGTGAAGATATTATGGTTTGAATATTGAAAATATATGTCTAATTATATGCATTGAGGACTATGAATGTTGAGATAGCCATGACATTCAATAGGTCACATAATTGTCAGGACTTGTGGCACTGCTTTTTGTGTGGCGTGGCCCGATCTGGGGCGTCACTATGATCCAATGGTTCAGACCTAGTCACCTACCTCCGAAACCTACGTGAGAAGGGACTGGTCATGGTTGGGCATCCAACTCTCCATGATTTTAGGGGTGATCAGCCCCATATGCATGCGCCAAGTGCACCGTGACGGTAGGATCTTTCCAATGAACCCTCAGTGGGGCATGGAGTGCAGGGAAGAGGGAGATACACCTCTTGCCTTCTCAATTCTCTCCATGGCTCCTTGTAGCTAGTTACCCAGGGAGAAGGGGGTGAGTAGGACGGCCAACCGATTGATTCCTCACTGAGAAAACCAACACCCAACCTATATAATTCTACCTGCAACACCAATCAACCTTAGAATAAGCAACAGAGGAGCTCCAGAAATTGGTTTTGGTTGAGCAGGATGTATAGCTCTTGGAGCAGCCGTCAGAGACTGGATACCACAATCCAGGGGCTGTTCTATCTTGCAGTGGTGCCTAGAATCCCTTGACAACATTATATATAGAGGAGGGACAGAGGAAAACAAAGCCCCAATCGGTTTTCCCCTTCTCCTGGCGCCGCGGCGGCGACCATCGCCGGCGATCTTGTGGAGATCGAGCTCCACAGTTGCGTCCCAAGGAGAGACTAGCCGTGAAGGTCTAGCTAAGGACTACAGAGCCTATGGTGCCTTTGAGGTTGACACCCAACACCCATCATCGCCTACTCTTCGGAGTCGAGCCTCATGGCGGCATCTCTATTCCTGAGTCACGTGAACGGGGAGGAGCATCGGACGAGCACGCAACGAGAGAAGAGAGGACCGGCTCAACCGGGTCTAGGCACGCGAGCCGCTAGAGAACTGAGTAGCTCAGGCAAAAGTTGCGCCTCTTCTTGGCCACGTGTCACCTTTGTATTGGCCCAAAAAGGTAGGAAATCCAATTAATATCAGATCTTGCATAAATCATAGAAATTAGCTCGTTTATCCAAAAATTTCATATAATATACAGAAATTCTCAGAAAAATGTGTAGAACAATATGAAATCATAATATCAGGCTTTTGATGCACTAATATCAGTGATATCTTGTTAGTTGTGAAATGCTTAATTGATAGATAATAAATATCAAACAACGACCTAAAATTATGAGAAAATACCAGTAAATCATGATTCATGTTTATAATGCATATGATGTCAGATATGATCATGGTAATAAATGAAATTATTTAATTTGCTCCATATGGGTAATTAGGGCTAATAACCCTAAGTTAAATGTAATAAATTTATACATGCTCAATAAATGATGAAATTCACAGAACATTCTCATATCTGTAATTGAAAGATAATATGTAAATGTGAGACCAGTTTTGTTCACGAAATTCATGTTGTAAGAAGATGAACCTTGATACATGGGTTGTAACCCTAACTTGAATAATGTATATAAACTAGGGTTAATATGTGCACCAAAAAGGATATGGGACCTAATATTCAGATACAAAATCATAATCTGGAAAATGACATCAGTAAGATAAATATAAGATAATAATGCAAGTAAACATTGGAATATCCTAATGAGATAATATAAACCCTAATGAACACGACTAGGGTTAAGATGATGAGAAACTGATGATAGTATGTGGTCTTGTCTTAATCAGGTGATGACCAGACTTCTAGATGATCAAGGATAAGTTAGAAATCTCTGAACTCAGGTACGTGGGTTTTATTAAGTATAAGACTAGTTTTCCGGTTGCCTATGATATGTGATATCTTGAATGCTCGTACTTGGATATGATTGCTTGGTTGAACTAGTATGAGTTATACTTCGCCAAATCTAATAGAACATAAATGCGTTTGATGGGTTGTAGCTACTAGAGCACATAGCCTGGTGTGGATGTATGTTGCCTAATATGGATGTATGATTCCTTGGCCCATGTTAGATGTATGATGATACTATATTGCCCACACTAGATGTAAGTCAAGTGCAAGTATGTGTAGTACAACCGCATCAAAGTGAATGTAATACAAGGAATGTTTACCTGATTATCACTTTAAATAATGTTTTCTTTTACTCTTTCTTTCTCAAGTTATTTCAATTATTCAAACATATTAGTATGTATCTTTCTACCCATGTACACAACACCTTATGTGTTGATTCGTTGTTTCACGTATGTTTTAGGTTCAGAGATAGCGTGGGATAAAAGATGTGAAGTGAGCACTGTTCAGGTTGTACCTATTGTGTAGATCCTAGTTTAGCATACATGTTCTTAGACTGTAGAATTTTCATTCAATATGTAATTGTAATCGTGTTGTAATAACTCATTTGTATAAATATACATGTTGAATGCTGAGAAATGTTATGGTTGTATGTTCATGTATGCATACATTACTTCCGCAACACACTTTGATACAATTGCTTAACATTTTTGGATTTTGTCTTCTCATCTCCATGGGGTTTTGAGAAGGTGAAAATCTGGGGACATTACACCGTTCATATGAAGATTACTGATTTCCCATTGTCGTGCACGTGGATTGATTTTCTTCAAATATCAGATGTGCTCCCTGTCAACAAACACATATGACACACCTAGACATAAATATGAAATTACATAGTGAAAAGTAAACAAAGATCTTACTTCACGTATGGATCAACTGCATCACAATTGGCTAAAATATATTGATGTGCAGCTTTGAGCATTGTGCTATCAAGCATAATAGGAGTTTTCTCTCCTAGACGACGCCCTTTATGAAAGAATATAGACCACTCTTCATCATTATCCATATCTTCATCTTCCACATCATTTCTAGACAATTTAGTGAACCTTGTCTCAACTCCTGAGAGATATCTCGAATAGAATGTTAAGCATTCGTTTGCCAAGTAACCTTCTGCTATACAAGCTTTTGGAGTAGCTTTATTTTGCACATATCTTTTTAAAGTTTGTAAGTGTCTACATTAATAATAAGAAAATACTTTGTAAGAACATGACATATGATCGGATGCAAAGTTTGAACAAATTTAATTGTTAGAAAGATTACCTCTCCACGGGGTACATCCAACGATAGAATATCGGTCCGGCTATCTTCGCTTCTCGTGGAAGATGAATGACCACATGCTCCATCACATCAAAGAATGATGGTGGGAGAATCTTCTCTAGATTACAAAGAGTAAGTGCTATTCTGGATTCCAACTTCTCAAAAGTATTTGGATTTATGACTTTAGAGCATAAGTCTTTAAAAACTTGGACAACTCAATTACAACAGATCTAACATTTTTTTGGGCAACACTACTTGTAAAGATAATGGGAGAAATTGTTGCATCAATACGTGATAATCATGAATCTTCAATGCCATCAGCTTTCTTTCTTTGACACATGCATTTCTAGCTATATTAGAAGAATACCCATCAGGAACTCGAGTAGACTTCAACAGCTTACAGAATAATTCTTTCTCCTCCTTCTTCAAACTAAAACATGAAGGCGGGATGATTTTTTTATTTTCATCCTTGATAATGTGAAGTTTATTCCTTATGCCCATCTCTTCGAGGTCATATCGAGAATTTTCAGTGTCCTTTGACTTCTCCATTCCTAGCAGTGTGTGAGTCAAACTCTCACATACATTCTTTTCTATGTGCATCACGTCAAGATTATGACGTATAAGGTTATGCTTCCAGTATGGCAACTCAAAAAATATACTTTTCTTTCTCTAGTTGTACGGTAGATTATCTACATCTCTAGTTTGATCTAGAACTTGACTTCTAGACAACATCTTAGGAGCACTTCTAAATTCTTCTTTTCCGTCAAATGATGAAGCATCTTTACGAAATTTATGATCCATTGGGAGGAACCTCCTGTGACCCATGAAACATGCTTTCTTACTATATGGTAGTCCCATGAGCACACGTCTTTGTTGCAGAAAGGACATGCAAGATACCCACTAGTTTGCCAACCAGATAGATAACCATATGTAGGAAAGTCGCTTATCATCCAGAGTAAGGCAACATGCAACTTGAAAACCTCTTTATGATCACATCATAAGTATCAGCACCAACTTCCCACAATTCTTTTAATTCCTCAATCAACGGTTGCAGGTAGACATCTATGTCCATTCCAGGTTGAGTTGGACCAGGAATAATCATCGACAGGATAAAATTGGGAGACTTCATGCACAACCATGTTGGCAAGTTGTACGGAATCAATACGATGGGCCAAATGCTATATGATAGACTCATGAGGCCAAAGGGATTAAATCCATCGGAAGTTAATCCAAGGTGAACATTACGAGAATCAAAAGCAAACTCAGCATGCATATTATCAAACATCTTCCATGCTGGAGAATCTGCTGGATGTCATAGAAAACCATCCTTGGTACGACTTTCATCATGCGACCGCATTAGGGGTGACAGTTTCGAACACATGAACAATCTCTTCAACCTAGGAGTCAAGGGAAAGTAGCGCATGACTTTACAAGGAACTCCTTTCTTGTTCGTATGAATGTTTTCTACACTAGCTTCGTCAATTTCGATTTCTTTATATCTAGAAGCACCACATTTCAGACATGAAGTCTTATCTACAAAATCCTTTCGATACAAAATGCAGTTATTTTTGCAAGCATCAATTTTATCATAGTCAAGTCCAAGGTCCCTGATTATTTTCCTGAATTCATAATAAGAGTCGGGAAACGTCTCACCCTCTGGAAGCAATTCCTTCAAAAGCTCAAGCAGATCAGAAAATGACTTATTACTCCAATTATTGACACATTTTATGTGAAACAACCTCACAACAGTGTACAATTTAGAGTACTTCTTACTTCTAGGGTACAATTCATGTGCAGCAATCTCTAACAGTTTGTAAAATTGCTCAACTTCTACATCATCAACAAATACAAATCGATGGTCGTCGTCTTCCATATTCTCTCCACCTTGTGATACACCATACACATCATGCAACATGTCTCTCATGTCATCTTTGGACGTGTCATTTTGTATTTGTGAATCCTCAGAGCTATCAGATGAACCCTCACCATGAAAAATCCAATTTGTGTAGGTGGTAAAGAATCCATTCCATAACAAGTGTTCAGTTGCAACTTGCCAATTCTGCCTATGCACATTTAAGCACTGCTTACAAGGACATAAGATAGTCCCATCCCTACTGGATTGTGAAAATGCATGCTCTATAAATTTAACCCCCCCAAGTAAATATGTCATGCTTGTTCTATGTTCCTCATGGATCCAACTTTTATCTATCATGACTACCTATAAAAATTAAGAAAAAAGGACAAGAAAACAAAGTATTAAAAATCGTCACATAACTTAGTTTCAATAAGGTTTAAGAGCTCTTTCTCAGATCTTGGGCAGAGTTTGCCCAGACCAGTAAGAAATTGGATTTTCGAATTCTGAGGACAGACAGTGTCACGTAGGCCAATCCAGCCTCTACCAATGAAGAAAGCATTAGCTACTCATTTTCCAAAGCTATCCCACTTGTTTAACATTGTAGGGAGATCTTATATACCTATTGAAACCATTACATGGCTTGCTTTTCCACTTTGTTAAAAGAATATGTTGTAAATTCTATCAAAATATAATACCTGGAATTTACTAGGAATTTAAATAACCATCCTTTTTTTTAGAAACAATACAACACATAAATAGAATCATTAGAATATAGTAAATACCAAATAAGCTCTACATAACAGACATAATTTTAATGCTCTATAATCTAGTCCTCATACGGAATTATGTGAAGTACATGTATCTTGGTCCTAACTATTTTTCCATTCCCAGTAGTTTTGCCACAACTCTCCCTGGTTCATGGGCCCTTTGAACTATCAAAATGTTGATTGTCATATTCAGTTTTCTGTTCCAGTTTTCACATCATCATAACTCATCAATGTAATCTAGGTCTTTACGGCACTGCTTGAAAATTGCTTCCCTCTTCTCCTCTCGAATACCAACCCATCTCCCTTATTCTAGCTTCATACTTCATGGACTGCCAACACATGACTTCATAGACTGCCGAAGAAGGGGCAATGTAAGGATTAACCAAAGAAAAATCAAACGCAGAGAGGAGAAAGACGTGGTGGATGTAACTAGCTCATGCACTCCCTGTTGACTCAAGGTCAATTAGGTCAATATTGACTCACGTCTAAATTGACTAAACCCGTGTTTTGATGATGACTAACCATTCCACATATTGGTGTCTAATGTCTCTACTTGAGTGATTTCATATTAGGTATAGACACACTCCAAATGTCCTAACTTACGCATCTCAAATTGGAGAAAAGACAAGTCAAAAGTCATACAAGTGCACGTTTTTGTAATATGATGTATATCCATTATAATCATGTTGTAAATCACTTGTAATGATTGTATGACTTGTAATTAAGCTTAGAAAAATATCAGGATCACTGAGATCGAATATTTGAGCACTATAGATGGAGGGAATTTTGCTGTTAAGATTCCCCCACGAGATACGTTCAACATGGAAGATCCATCTTGTAGTGAGACTGTCGAAGCTTATGTGCAAGGTGAACTGATGAGTGCATACTCATCATAATTTTCAATTACCTTTTTGGAACAATTTAATATCTTTTCCACATCTTTTCACCCTAATATGAATCATAATGCACAAAACTACTAAGTGATTCAATAATCAAGGTTTTAACTAAATATCTTTCATTTTATGCAGGTACAGCAGGCAACTCCATGCAAACGGTCTCAAGATCGTTTGGATCCATGCGGTCTCAAGATCGTTTGCTGGAATACACAAAGAAACAAGACGAAACCAGTTGCCCAAGAAGTCCATGCGGTCTCAAGACCGTTTGGTCCCATGCGGTCCCAAGACCGTTTGGTCCCATGCGGTCCCAAGACCGTTTGGTCCCATGCGGTCCCAAGACCGTTTGGTCCCATGCGGTCCCAAGACCGTTTGGTCCCATGCGGTTCTAAGACCGTTTGGTCCCATGCGGTCCCAAGACCGTTTGGTCCCATGCGGTCCCAAGACCGTTTGGTCCCATGCGGTCCCAAGACCGTTTGGTCCCATGCGGTCCCAAGACCGTTTGGTCCCATGCGGTCTCAAGACCGTTTGGTCCCATGCGGTCTCAAGACCATTTGGTCCCATGCGGTCCCAAGACCGTTTGGTCTCGCGCGGTCCCAAGACCGTTCGATGCAAGCACAAGGATCGTTTGAAGAACTAAAGCCGCGCGACCACACCAAAGCCAGACTGATCAAAGCAAGACCGTTTGGCGCTCAAACGACCTCCAAACCGTTTGATGCCCAAACGGTCTCAAGACCGTTTGGTGCCCAAACGGTCCCCAGACCGTTTGGCGTCAGATCTAAAACTATAAATAGACCCCCAGGGTCCCCATTTGAGGCATCGGTTCCGGACGCCGAAAGGCTGCCAGAGCACCATTCCGATCAAGTTCCACTCCACCTACAGCTGGTGTTGCGTCCAAGGAGGCTAAGAAGGAGAAGAAGACGGAGCAAAGAGCGCATCTTCTTCACCGGGCTGCGTCCACCTTCTGCACCGAGCTCATGGCGGATCTATCTTCTTCTTCTATCTTTCTTGTACCTCGCATCATGAGCGAGTAGTCCTCTTTCGCTGGGGTGCGGGGACTAGCCCCGCTGCCCATGCAAACCATGTTCTCTTGTTAAACTTTCCATGGCAATGTATATAACTCTTCATTTTGTCGTTTATCGTTAAGCTTGTGAGTTGGTTATGTGCGTGTTTCCATCTTTGTGCTCCCTATGTTGCGAGAACTTCAATGCATAGGTATGAATGTCGTTTAGCATGTTAGACTCCTTGACGAGAACTTCCGATAGGATTCCTTGAGGTAGTAGGTGTAGGATCCGTGAGGGGACGGTCCGCCTAACCTTCGGTGACACTTGTGTGCGCCTGACGCCCGTATGGGGGGTTCACAGCCTTAGTTGGATTTTGTATCTTCGTGCTTTTCGTCGATGTTTACACGTACAATAGTCGCTTGTTTGCTTTACGGTTTGCGCGGTTGACTCCCTGATTAGAAATAGGATGGGATTTCATCGAGGTCGTAAGTGTATGATCCGCGAGGGGACGGTCCGCCTAACCTTCGGTGACACTTCTGTGCACCTAACGCCCGTATGGGGGGTTCACAGCTTCCGTGGATTTCTGTATCTTCAGAGTCGTAAGACGTATGATCCGGATGGCGATGAGAAATCGGCTGCCTATGGTGACGCTTACGCGGACCTGACGCCCGTATGGGGGGTTCTGCAGCAGCTCTACTTGGAGTGTTATTTCGTGCCTGGATTGTTCACGAGAGAGTATGTTTGTGTGTGTAGCGATGGTCAAACCCGGTACCATCCCAGCGATTTCATATCATTAATCTAAACCCATCTTTTATTCCGCATTTACTTTCTTGCAATTAGTTTAATCAAACCAAAATCAACCTATTGTTCTAAATACTAGTTTTACTTGAGCTAGATCTAACTGACAAGGATTCTTAAAAACGTTGTCCTTCAGGTTCGATCCTAAACTATACTGCGATAAGATCCGTCCGCTTGCGGGTGGTATTGTTGCACTTGGTTTTGGTAAAAGCTCGGGGATATAAACCCCGAGTGAATTTGTTAGTGCATTCAAAAGCCACATCAAATTCTGGCGCCGTTGCCGGGGACAACGGAATCAGTCAGTCAAATCAAGTTCTTTTAAGACTAATCTAGGATTTTGTTTTTCTTTTTGAAACTATCGCTCATCTACTTGATCTTTATTCTACTCCAAGGATCTCACTTTCAAACCTTTTTAAGTTTCAGGTGCTCTTGACGATTAGTGTATGCACCGTTCGGATAGTCTCGGACTGACTGCGAGCTTTGATCCCGAGATCGATAGAACCTTCCATCGTCAGATCCGAGAGAATCGAGCCAGAATGGCGCAAGAAGAAGAAGTAGCCCGTAGGGTGGCTCAAGCCATCAATACGCAGAGAGAGAGGTTCATGCAAGAAGCTAGAGCTGCAGTTCAACAGGAGATCTTAGCAGCACAAGCAGCAGCGCAGGCAGCGGAACTTCAGAAGGATCTTAGAGAGTTCTCTATCCCAAAGGCCGCAAATGTATATCATCCGGTGCAGCCTCCTCCCATCGAAGCTGCAAACTTTGAGATTAGAGCACATTGGATAACCTTGCTTCAGAACAACCCATTCTACGGTAAACAAGCTGAAGACAGCCAAGGTCATCTTCTCAGATTCATTGACCTGTGTGCCATGACGAAGCAAAATGGAGTCTCTGATGATGCTATTCGACTCCGTCTCTTCAAGTACTCTCTGGCTGACAAAGCCATTAGTTGGTACAACTCACTGCAGAGTGATGTACCCATCACCACCTGGGAGCAGCTTCAAAACGCCTTTCTGGAAAAATTCTACCCCCCATCTCTTACATACGAAATCAGGGGACGAATCACAAATTTCACTCAAGTCCCAGGTGAAACTCTTTCCGAAGCTTGGGATAGGTACAAGGAGCTCCTACGAAAATGCCCACACCATGGAATTCCTAAGAACCAGCTGATCGAGATATTCTATAGGGGTGTGGAAGATGATGTTAAGATGTTCCTTGATTCCTCGTCCGGAGGGAACTTCATGCGGCAAAGTTACGACAGCGCATGGAGAGTTGTCACCCTGGGAGCAGAAAACCAAGCCAACTGGGGTAGATCTGTTGGTAAAGGAGTCCTAAAGGTAGCTATGGCTGATGCTATCCCAGAATACAAATCTATAGCTGAAACTTTGAAAGTCTTGGTCGCAAAGCAAGATCACATAGAATCATCCCTTGCTGCGATTGGAAGAGGACATTCTCCAACTAGGCAACCAGAACAAGTCAAGTCCACTTCTTTGTTTTGTGAAGCGTGCAAAGGCACTGACCATTCAACACTATCATGCAATGTTCTCTATGATGTTGTTTTAAGCAATGCCTGTGGACAAGGAGATAGTTGCCAGATGGAAAATCTTAATGCTATTAACACCAACCCTGGGCAGAACTTTTACAATCCAAATCAAAATAGGAATCACCCAGGCTTCCAGTACGGAAATCCTTCAGGAGCTATGAACTCACATCAATTTGTTCCAAATAATCAACCAAGAGGCCCATCTGGGTATCAGTTTAATCAGCAACAGAACTTTGGGAATCAAGGAAACTTCAAGGGAAACTTTCAGAACAGAAACTATAACAATTATCAGAACAACTCTCAGTATCAAAACTTGAACCAACAACAGGGTCAAGCAGGACCCATCCCTTCTGATGACAAGCTATCTACCATCGAGAAGTTATTGCAAACACAACAAACGATGATAGCCAATCAACAAGCCCAGCAGAAGGCTATTGAAACTCAACTAGCTCAACTTGCTGCTAGTATTAAGCCACAAGCTGGGATCTTCGCTGGACAACCTGAGAACAATCCGAAACATCCGGAGCAGCTGAAGGTTATCGCCACAAGATCAGGGAAAAGTTATTCGGATCCACCAGCGAAAACAACTATGGATATCCCTGAGGAGAATGAACCCTTGACTGATCAAAACTCAACAACATCAGAACCGCAACCGAAGGAGAGAAATAATGATAAGGGGATTTCTAAGAAACCTACCGATGAAGAAGTAGAGACTCCTGAACCAGAAATTCCTGTATATAAGCCTCATGTCCCTTTCCCATCCCGTCTGAGGGAAACCAAGTTTGATACTAGATTCATCAAATTCAAAGAAGCTATGAAGAAGCTCCATGTTGATATACCATTCTTAGATGCTCTTAATGAGATACCAGCATGGACCAAATATCTAAAGTCGCTTCTCACCAAGAAGTACATCACGGAAGAATGTGAAACTGTGAAATTGGCTGCAACTACATCAGATATCATATTAAGCAAGATGCCGAAGAAACAAAAAGATCCAGGATCCTTCGGAATCTCATGCCACATTGGTGATTCATCATGTAAGAAAGGATTGGCAGATCTTGGCGCAAGTATTTCTATTATGCCGCTAAGTCTATGCAAGAGATTAGGATTCGAAGAATTGCTTCCAACTGCTATGACAATCCAACTTGCGGACAATTCAGTAAAAAGACCGCTAGGAATTCTCGAAGACATCCCGGTCAAGGTAGGCAAGGACGCATATGTCCCATGTGATTTTGTTATCATGGACATAAAAGAAGACACCAAATACCCTATTATCTTCGGTCGTCCATTTCTCGCTACTGCTAGAGCTCTTATCGATGTTGAAGCCGGAACCTTACTGCTCAGGTTAGGAAAAGAAACTCTGGAATTCAAGGTCTTTGAAAGCATGAGAAGACCAAGTATACAGGAGGAAGTCTATCTGATAGATTGTGTTGAGCAGATGTCACAACTTACTCAAGAATATCACGAGTCATGCGATCCTTTGGAAACTTCTCTATATGACCTTTTTAATGATGAACCTACTGACCAACAAGATAAGGATTGCGCCAAACCTCCCGACTCTGCTGAGGAGAATCATGAAGCTACCTATGAGGAATTAAAGGTTACCGAAACCCCAGAAGAAATCAGTAAAAAACCAGAACCTCCTGAAATGAAGCCCCTACCTGAAGGGCTGAAGTATACGTTTTTAGACGATCTCAAAGTTTGTCCTGTCATTATAAACTCTGGTTTAACAACCAAACAAGAAGAGCAACTTCTGGAAATATTAAAGGATAGCAAGAAAGCCATAGGCTACAAAATGAGTGACCTCACAGGGGTCAGTCAAGCCTTGTGCATGCACAGAATTCCCATGATGGAAGACCATAAGCCAACAATCGAGCATCAACGAAAGTTAAACCCGAATATGAAGGAAGTGGTCCGTCGTGAGATCATCAAACTCCTTACAGCTGGAATAATATACCCGATATCGGACTCACCATGGGTGAGCCCAGTTCATGTTGTACCCAAGAAAGGAGGTACCACTGTCACAAGAAATGAAAACAATGAGCTCATCCCCACCCGAACAGTGACTGGGTGGAGGATGTGTATTGATTATAGAAAATTAAACAAGGCCACTCGGAAGGATCATTTTCCTATGCCCTTCCTCGATCAGGTTTTGGAAAGATTGGCTCACCAAGAATACTTCTGTTACCTGGACGGTTACTCTGGATTCTATCAGATCCCCATACATCCAGATGATCAAGAGAAAACAACTTTCACCTGTCCCTTCGGGACATATGCTTTTAAAAGGATGCCATTTGGCTTGTGTAATGCCCCTGCAACTTTTCAACGTTGCATGACTGCCATTTTTGCAGGGCTTACTGAAACAGTTATGGAGGTTTTCATGGACGACTTTTTTGTATATGGTGACTCCTTTGATTCCTGTCTTAAGCACCTCTCCATGGTACTCAAACGCTGTGAAGAAGCACATCTGGTGCTAAATTGGGAGAAATGCCACTTTATGGTAAAGGAAGGCATAGTTTTGGGCCACAAGGTTAGCAACAAAGGAATTGAAGTTGATAAAGCCAAGATAGAAGTCATATCTAAATTGGCAATACCCACAAATGTGAAAGAAGTTCGTGCTTTTCTCGGTCACGCTGGATTCTATAGAAGGTTTATACATGATTTTTTTAAGATAACAAAGCCGATGACCAATTTACTTCTCAAAGATGCTAATTTCAATTTCAATAAGGAATGCATCAAAAGTTTCGATACGCTGAAGAAAGCCCTTACGACTACCCCCATTATTAGAGCTCCAAATTGGGAGCACCCCTTTGAAATTATGTGTGATGCCAGTGACTACGCAGTGGGTGCAGTCTTAGGACAATGCATTGAGAAGAAACATTATGTTATCTATTATGCATCGAAAACCCTCGACGAAGCTCAAAGGAACTATGCCACTACTGAAAAGGAACTTTTGGCAGTCATCTATGCCTTCGATAAATTCAGATCCTACCTTACTGGTTCGAAGGTAATCGTTTACACAGACCATGCTGCCATCCGTTACCTTATGGCAAAGAAGGATGCTAAGCCAAGGCTGATCAGATGGATACTCCTTCTACAAGAATTTGACCTAGAAATACGAGATAAGAAAGGAACAGAGAATGTTGTAGCAGATCACCTGAGTCGCATCCACACTCTGGATGCTGAAGGAATTCCGATAAACGACTCTCTACCAGATGATCAACTTATGAGAGTCTCAGAATCTGAACCATGGTATTCAGACTTAGTAAACTACCTTGCCGCCGGAGTCATCCATCCTCAATACACATGGAACGGTCTGAAGAAATTTATGCATGATGTGAAGCATTACTATTGGGATGAACCATATCTTTTCAAACTCTGCGCGGATGGATTGTATAGACGTTGCGTCGCCAAAGAAGAAGCCCATTCCATTTTGGAACAATGCCACTCAAGACCCGTGGGTGGGCATATGAGCTCTAAAAAGACTGCCTTAAAAGTTTTGCAATGTGGATTTTTCTGGCCAACTTTATCCAAGGACTGTTATGATTTTGTCATATCATGTGATAAGTGTCAAAGATCTGGCAATATAACCAAGAGAGATGAAATGCCACTGAATCTATGGCAAGAAGTAGAGATATTTGACGTCTGGGGAGTAGACTATATGGGGCCATTCCCATCTTCTAATGGATTCTCTTACATCCTTGTGGCGGTGGACTACGTCTCCAAATGGGTTGAAGCTATACCAACCGTCACTTGTGATTCGAAACCAGTCATCAAACTATTCAAAGATATTATCTTCCCACGGTTCGGAGTGCCGAGAACCGTGATTTCTGATGGAGGCTCCCATTTCATCGAAAGAAGCTTCAAAACTCTATTAAAAAAATATGGCGTCTCACACAAGGTAGCTTCTCCTTACCATCCACAGACCAGTGGACAGGTAGAAGTCTCTAATCGACAACTAAAGGCTATCCTTGAGAAAACCGTTGGGCGTAATCGAAAAGATTGGGCGACAAAAATCAACGATGCCCTATGGGCTTATCGCACTGCTTATAAAACTCCCCTTGGTACTACTCCTTTTCGTTTGATATATGGAAAAGCTTGTCACCTTCCGGTCGAATTAGAACATAAGGCATGGTGGGCAATTAAACAATTAAATTTCGATATGAAGGAAGCAGGGCAAGCCAGGATTCTGGAACTCAACGAGCTGGATGAACTTAGAATGACGGCCTATGAAAATGCTCGAATCTACAAGGAACATACAAAACTTTGGCACGATGGACATCTGAAAAGAAAAGAGATTCAAGTGGGAGACCAAGTTCTGGTTTTTAACTCAAGATTAAGGATATTCCCAGGAAAACTTCGCTCACGCTGGTCTGGACCGTACATTGTCAAAAGCATCTCTCCTCAAGGCACTTTCTCTTTATGGAGTGCAGAGTCGGGTGAATTCATAACCAATGGCCACCGCCTGAAGAGATATTTCACCACAACAGACATAGGCACCAAATCAACGCTAGAACTCACCGATCCTAAGGATCCCACATGAAGACGAAGGACTCTGTCGAGCCATCGACATAAAACAAAGGCGCTTGTCGGGAGGCAACCTGACCAATAAATCTGTTTTACCTTTCTTTTCCCAATTTTGTTTTATAGTTAATTTTCCTTAAAATAAAATTTGCCTTATGGATAGTTTTCTTTCAGGATACGAGATCGGATTGGTGCTGATCACAACGAATTCATTCTCGGCAGTCATACCTATTGTTTCCTTTCCCCTCCATCTTGAATTTAGGGTTTGCTCGAGGACGAGCAAATCTCTAAGTTTGGGGTGGAGGGTGGGTGGTACGTATTCCACTTCCACATACACACCCTCTTTTATACTCAATATGTCTCTATCATAAAATTTTTCAAAATTGTGAACAGATACTTGATGGAATTTTGTCTTTTATTGATAAAAATGTAACTAACTGTTTGCTATGCATCTTCTATCATAACATCCTCCTTATTCGAAACAAATCCCCAAGAGGACTGACTTTTGAAACTTGCCTGAAATCATCCTGTGAAACTTATGATTCCTAACATCATAATCCTTTTTACATAATGACAAGTATCTGTCAAACTGATAGGGATCAAACACGTTGCGCTTCCTAACTGACTAATGGAACAATGGCTCAGAAACCCCACCGGATCCGCACCAAGTCATTATTTGAGCAGAGTATGACAAAGAGAATAACCCGGTTTTGAATTGTAAATCAAGTTGCATCCTGATCTGAACTCTCTTCTACACTTCTTCTATCATCTTCGTATCCCTCCATCCATAAATACCACCAAAATAGCCAAACTTGTGCCAAATCCCTAAGTTCGGGGTGGCACGCCACTTTCCCCATATCCGCTTCTTCCATACCCCTTCCAATAAGTAGGGGTGTACCACCAAAAATGCAATCTCGAGTCGAATAGAGGAGAGATCCGCAATAAAAAGATGCCAAAGTGCACACAAAATAAATGCAATCTCGAGTCGAATAGAGGAGAGATCTGCAACAAAAGATGCCATAGCGCACACAAAAAATATGCAATAAATGAAATTGCAAAACAAATAAAAATCTCGAGTCGAATAGAGGAGAGATTTTCTTCTTCCTTTCATACCACCTTTCACTCCTTTTTCTACCTAAGGGCACAATACATGCCCTACCATCCTTAACAATACCAGTGTCAGATCAAATGCATACTTGTTGATTCTGCGGGTATCTCAGAACTCCTACGACACTCTTTGACATGCTTGGTGTTAGAAAAGGCGGGGAGGAAGCGTTGTTGGGAAACGAACTCAGGAACGAAGCTATGGAAAGACGTGTTTAGTGGTCCCAGGAAGTTGAGGTACTCATTCATACTGAGCAGAAAGAAAACACTTGTGATGTGAAGATGAAGAAATCACATGGATCGAAAGTATTTCATTAGGCAACAGTTTCAAATTTTATGTTACTCGAGGACGAGCAACGATTTAAGTTCGGGGTGTTTTGATGAGTGCATACTCATCATAATTTTCAATTACCTTTTTGGAACAATTTAATATCTTTTCCACATCTTTTCACCCTAATATGAATCATAATGCACAAAACTACTAAGTGATTCAATAATCAAGGTTTTAACTAAATATCTTTCATTTTATGCAGGTACAGCAGGCAACTCCATGCAAACGGTCTCAAGATCGTTTGGATCCATGCGGTCTCAAGATCGTTTGCTGGAATACACAAAGAAACAAGACGAAACCAGTTGCCCAAGAAGTCCATGCGGTCCCAAGACCGTTTGGTCCCATGCGGTCCCAAGACCGTTTGGTCCCATGCGGTCCCAAGACCGTTTGGTCCCATGCGGTTCTAAGACCGTTTGGTCCCATGCGGTCCCAAGACCGTTTGGTCCCATGCGGTCCCAAGACCGTTTGGTCCCATGCGGTCCCAAGACCGTTTGGTCCCATGCGGTCTCAAGACCGTTTGGTCCCATGCGGTCTCAAGACCGTTTGGTCCCATGCGGTCTCAAGACCGTTTGGTCCCATGCGGTCCCAAGACCGTTTGGTCTCACGCGGTCCCAAGACCGTTCGATGCAAGCACAAGGATCGTTTGAAGAACTAAAGCCGCGCGACCACACCAAAGCCAGACTGATCAAAGCAAGACCGTTTGGCGCTCAAACGACCTCCAAACCGTTTGATGCCCAAACGGTCTCAAGACCGTTTGGCGCCCAAACGGTCTCAAGACCGTTTGGTGCCCAAACGGTCCCCAGACCGTTTGGCGTCAGATCTAAAACTATAAATAGACCCCCAGGGTCCCCATTTGAGGCATCGGTTCCGGACGCCGAAAGGCTGCCAGAGCACCATTCCGATCAAGTTCCACTCCACCTACAGCTGGTGTTGCGTCCAAGGAGGCTAAGAAGGAGAAGAAGACGGAGCAAAGAGCGCATCTTCTTCACCGGGCTGCGTCCACCTTCTGCACCGAGCTCATGGCGGATCTATCTTCTTCTTCTATCTTTCTTGTACCTCGCATCATGAGCGAGTAGTCCTCTTTCGCTGGGGTGCGGGGACTAGCCCCGCTGCCCATGCAAACCATGTTCTCTTGTTAAACTTTCCATGGCAATGTATATAACTCTTCATTTTGTCGTTTATCGTTAAGCTTGTGAGTTGGTTATGTGCGTGTTTCCATCTTTGTGCTCCCTATGTTGCGAGAACTTCAATGCATAGGTATGAATGTCGTTTAGCATGTTAGACTCCTTGACGAGAACTTCCGATAGGATTCCTTGAGGTAGTAGGTGTAGGATCCGTGAGGGGACGGTCCGCCTAACCTTCGGTGACACTTGTGTGCGCCTGACGCCCGTATGGGGGGTTCACAGCCTTAGTTGGATTTTGTATCTTCGTGCTTTTCGTCGATGTTTACACGTACAATAGTCGCTTGTTTGCTTTACGGTTTGCGCGGTTGACTCCCTGATTAGAAATAGGATGGGATTTCATCGAGGTCGTAAGTGTATGATCCGCGAGGGGACGGTCCGCCTAACCTTCGGTGACACTTCTGTGCGCCTAACGCCCGTATGGGGGGTTCACAGCTTCCGTGGATTTCTGTATCTTCAGAGCCGTAAGACGTATGATCCGGATGGCGATGAGAAATCGGCTGCCTATGGTGACGCTTACGCGGACCTGACGCCCGTATGGGGGGTTCTGCAGCAGCTCTACTTGGAGTGTTATTTCGTGCCTGGATTGTTCGCGAGAGAGTATGTTTGTGTGTGTAGTGGTGGTCAAACCCGGTACCATCCCAGCGATTTCATATCATTAATCTAAACCCATATTTTATTCCGCATTTACTTTCTTGCAATTAGTTTAATCAAACCAAAATCAACCTATTGTTCTAAATACTAGTTTTACTTGAGCTAGATCTAACTGACAAGGATTCTTAAAAACGTTGTCCTTCGGGTTCGATCCTAAACTATACTGCGATAAGATCCGTCCGCTTGCGGGTGGTATTGTTGCACTTGGTTTTGGTAAAAGCTCGGGGATATAAACCCCGAGTGAATTTGTTAGTGCATTCAAAAGCCACATCATGAACCTAGAGATGGGCCATCAATGACAACAGAGGATGAAAATGCAGACTGTGACATGGTTAGATTGGATATGGAAGAAATTACTATTGATAGTTCAAGAATTGAGAAAGACCAATCCAAAATTCAGCAGGATGATGAAAGTGTATATCAAAGTGATGAGGATGATAGTTTTGAATGAGAAAATTACAAAGTAGCAACCAATGTTTATTTTAGTTTGTCGTTATTATTTGACTTATATATGCCTGTTTTGTTGGCATGAAGTTTCCACTGTCTGAAATGTATCTGACATATTTTAGTCGCATGCTTCTATGTGTGTTGGATTATATCGCATATTCTCGAGAGAGAAGGTTGTCTAATCAGCTCCTTCGATGTATTGTAGCCTAGCCAAAGTGGTATCTAAAAGTAGTATCTAAAGTAGTATGTTCTGCTTAAATTTTGATGTCCAACTTACTAACAATGATGATCACCTTTTGCCTTGCCTTAATGTAGGTGTATGCAATTAGAGTTTCATTTTTATGCAATCCTCTTCACTAACACTGCTGCTAGCTCTGTTGTTACTGATATGTTGACAATGACTTCGTGTAGCTCTGTAGTTTTGTGTCCTAATTTCTCTATAGAGGTACATGAAGTCATTGTCAACATGTCATAACTATGCTCTAGTGGAGAAGTCTACGAAGCAGCCTCAAGGAAGAATGGTTTCTCCAAGAGATTAAAGGCCATTCTTGAGAGATAAGGTTGTAAATGTCTTTTTGCTTCCTACTCTAGAAAGTCTTCTTGCATGTTTTGCAGTTACTTGTTTTTTACATGTGGTGGTTGCGATGACTGGTGATGGTGTCAATGATGCTAATGCTCTGAAAATGGCAGACATTGGTATTGCCATGGGAATTTCTGGAACTGAGGTGATTATATTCGCTATGGGAATTTGTATATCTATCTTCTTATCTTTTAGTAATTATTATCAATAATGATGTTTCTTTTCTTTTTATGTGTTAGTCCAAGTTGCCAAGGAGGCTTTAGACATGGTTCTTGCTGATGATAACTTCAGTACAATATTTATTGCAGTTGATGAAGGGAGATCTATCTATAACAACATGAAGGCCTTCACCAAGTTCTGCTCTTATTAATCATTTGATGCTTTGTTACCTTACTAAAATTGTTTCAACTTATTATGTATAGACTATAGTTTTATGAGAACACTAGATGGGATTGAGTTTGATTATAATCTTTTGCTTTTACATAATTGTCAAGATTGTCAGCTTTGCCCCCTTTGTATAATCTGCTTAGTTGTGTGCTTAGCTAAATGTCTAAAGCTTTGCTGCGTGGCAAACTCTATTCAGCTGACATAATGTCAATGGTACATTTGAAATTATCACCCCTATCAAACTTATTAGGTGAGAAGGTGGGTTCTTGTGAGGCTGCCCTTCTTGCAAAGTTCGGCATTAGGCCCTTCTCATATGGACTAGTTGTGATGTCAGTTTATGACAGTGGATCTGTATTCAGCCCTGAGGTCCTTGACCTTACTGAAGATGACCTTATTTATAAATTTGGCAATGGTGCTATCTTCCCTGATACTCTCTTATTGCATGCTAGTGCTGTAAGTTTTTTTGTCTTACATTTGCATGTAGGTGCTCAACTTTTTTCTCACTTGATGGAAGGATCCTAGCAAGTTTGTAGTTGTTGCTGCCCCTACTGCTGCTTCAGGCTATGCAGTTGCACCTGTGGCTTCTGCTGCCAAGGTGGAAGAGAAGAAGGAAGAACCTACTAAGGAATCTGATGACGTTATGGCCAAATTATCATATGCTATCACTGCAGCTGAGAAGAAGGATGAACCTTCATTGCAGTGCAGCTGGTCTAAACCGGTAGAAGCTCGCAACTACTTGGAATGCTAGAATGGAGTTGTATGTTTTTGTAAGAAAATGAGTTTGTATTCCTTTGGGGGGTCTCCAAGTGCAAATTGAGTTGATATCCAGTTAGTGATCATGTCTAGAATATGTACCATATATAGTCATATGTGATGGTGTTGTATTGAATGTAAGGGGAAAGGTAAAATGTCCTCCCCATGTAATTGTCATTTGATTATAAATAAAAAGTTCAATACTTCTGGAAAAATGTGTTCGGCTTCAATTGGCATTCAATTAGAAAACTTGATCATGGACTACAAATTGACTGACTAAAATCCATAAAAAATTAGTAATGCAGAATTAGTATGTCATTACTGGCTTTTTTCATAAGCCACTACATTCAATCAAAACCATTTTATACAACAACATTATACAAAACTGTGGCATTTGTATAAAAGCCAAATGATGGATAGTGACTTTTCTATAAATGCCAAATGATGGTTTAGTGGCCTTTATGTGGCATTTATTTGAAGCCACTAAAGATAAACGTTTAGTGGCTTTTACAACTTAAGGCACTATCTTCCTAGTAGCATTGGCACTAGAGGCATTTTTTTAAATGTCAACAAATGCCGCTAAACCTATTTACTGGCTTTTTTTTTCAGTGGCATTTCTGATAGGCCACTAATGGGTATTTTTGTTGTAGTGTCTAATGGTTTTGATTTGAAGTCTAAGGCTCAATTCTTGTGTTTGAGATACAAGATCTGATGGGTTGTGTTTTAGCTATGGTCATCCATGATCTAATGGGATGCTAGGTGTATATGTTTATGCTTTTAACCTAAGAAATTGTATGATCTAATGGTTTACCTTGGATCTATTTTGTAACCTTAATCCAACCCACCATGCTAAATCTTAGTTAATCAATTTAGTGAAGATGGTTAATGACACCTATCTTTCTAGTATGTTGTTATTATGGAGGAATACATTCATAATTGTTAATGATTGGTAACTCTACCATGATTACTTCTATGAACAACATAACTCTTATGTTTGATGCAATTTTATGCTATACTTGTGTACCATAAGAATAATGGTTATTTGTAGAATCTTCTACAAGGGGTTGAAAGATAATGATGTTCTTGCAAGAGAACTATGTGATGGTCTAAAGGACCTTTGCATATGTCTTGACCCCTAATGGAAATGTAATCATGTTCATGTATTACAAGGATTGGTATCATGTGGTGATGTGATAAGAATTATACCTCATATGTTTTATATCTTCTAGATTTGTTACATACCCATTTTTTGTAGAACTCTTTGGGGTTTGTATGTAACTTGATTGATGCAACCTAACTCACCCAATTGACATTAACTAATCACGTGAAAGACTAATCATGTAGTTCCCTATTCCGTAGAACCATTCCAGTGTAGGTTTTGCTGGATGGGGAAATGATGATTACTAAAAAGAAAACTTAGAGTTGTATATTGTTAAGTAAATGTGGGTGCAAAACATTGTTTGTCCTTGATATCTTAATCTCAAGGTTTTAGAGGAGGGACGCAGTCATAACTTAGATTGAGAGTGATTTAGGTTGTGTCTTGGATATATGTGTATGTGATCTGATTGAGGACAACTACGGTTGTACCTCATATATTATGCTTGTATACCCTGATTTCTAGTGTCATGACCTATATACCAATGGCAGGCTTGGTTGTTGCAGCATGACTAATATGTCACTACGGGAAGGTTGATTGATATGTCATTGTAGTTGACTCATACTGACTGAGGGTGAGAGATCTTAGTATTCATGCTCTCCTAGATCTTGTATGGAATTAAATAACTTTTCACAGTGGTCGGTTGGATGTTTGAGTAGTATACCTCAAACATCCCAAGACTTAATAAAAGATATAATTCGGTTGTATAGTGTATGTTATAGGGTTAAACATCGATTCACATTGGTTGATAACCCTTTATTTATTTCTTATAATGTTATATTGATATATAATGTTGTAAGAGAAGTTAACTGTTCAAAAGGTGATGGTTTTATCTGTTCCTTTAAATATCATCTTAATCATGCTTGTTGTTATATTACTTACTTAATCTACTCTATTTGTTTAATCTATTTAATAGTATAACCTATTGTAATCAATAATCTTGGTTCAAAGTTATATATCTCACTGGGACATGGGTTTCACCTCATGGGTTAGCACATCCTTTTAGGTGATTTCCAGCATCTTCGTTAGGCTCATGGTGGTGACGAAGAGAAGCATGGAGATTAGTAGGAGCATGAGGTTGGATAGTTGTTAGTGCATCCTAGAGTTGTCCCTGTACTCTCAGGTCTAAGAAGGGGATGTTTTTTAGATGATATGTATATTGACTTGAGTTTTTGTCAATATGTATATATGTGGAACAATGCTTTTGTATATAGGTTGCGGCTGATGTCAATAGATATATATATGTAAATACCTGATACTATATGTGTTGTTATGTAGGTTAGTGGGACTATATGTAATTGTTTGTGGACATGTTGATGATTTTTTTTTTTTGATTTTAATTATCATCTTTTCCTGCTATGTGGTTAATTAGCGATCAATCACATGTTTTGTTTTGAGCAATCTCATTTTGCATGGAAGGGCGTCACAAGTAGCAAACATCACATCATGGATCAACATCCAAGAAGGTCATACCTTCTCTTTTGAAGTGCAAATGCTTTCTCAACTCATCTACTACATTATCATTGACAATGCACCTTATGATGAACATAAGGATTGGCTTCATGATATCAAGGTGTATCTATCATGAAAAGTCATTCTTGAGTATGTCTGCATGAGAAAGCAACATACACTTAAGTAGTGATCCATGCTATGTGTGCTAGGGGCAGAATAGTTGTATTGTATGTTCTACAATTAACCTATTCCTTGACGCATACACAAGATAGAAGAAGAAGTCATCATGAAGGAGGTCCATGTAGGGTCATGTAATAGACACATGAATGTAATAATGCTAGAAAAAAAATACAACTCTTGGGGTAGTACTAAAATACCATGGAGAAATATTATTTCCAACACGTTCGTAAACGTCGATCCTTCCAAATCCATGGTGACTACATTTATTCACCCACAAATCATATGTACAACATGGCCATTCCATATCCATTCTTAGCTTGGGAAATTGACATGATTGGGAAGAGAAATAATGTGGCATCAAATGGAATTTGCTTCATCTTGGTCACAATTGATTACTTCACTATGTGGATAGAAGAAGTGTCGATTACTTATGTGTAAGCTCAAAATGTTATCAAGTTCCTAAAGGACAATATCATAAGTCAAGATGAGATACAACATCAGATTGTCTCAGACAACATGACAAATTTCATCGATAAAATTGTCAAAGAGTCTATCACCCTTTGGGGATCACAAATCACATAACCTCGCCTTATCAACCTCATGTGAATGGAGTCGTAGAAGCTAACAACAAAAACTTGATCAAGATTGTAAAGAAGACTATTAGCTTTCACACTAGCTAGAATGAACATTTGCCAATGGCCTGGTGGGCCTACCACACTTCTATCAGAACCTCCATATGAGCTACACCATACTCCCTGGTACATGAGATGGAAGCAATCCTACTAGTTGGGCTATAAATAACTTCACTCTCCATAATAAAAGAAATAGATATTTTGGAGGCTGAATGGATTCCAGACCAAATTTATAGCATCAACACTCAAAAACAAAATTGCACCATGTCATATATCATGAATGATTTTACCAAGAAAGAACCACTCAAGCCTTCAACAAGAACGTTGGACCATGCAACATCTAGAAAGGAGATTAGGTATTGTGATTCATTCAGAATGTTGATTGATGAATGCATATTCATTCGTTTCACCACAACTTTTCAATTATAAATTTAGGAAAATTTGTTTTTATTCCCCAATTTTAGGATTTGATTACATTACTTTTGTTTGTATCCATAAATAGAACATTAATTAGCTTTGTTCATTTATTGCAAAATAAAAACTCAATTTTGCTCTCTCAATCCAAAAAATAAAAAAACTACAATGTCACTCAAAGACATAAAAAGTTTGGAGTTCTTAGCCTCATATTTACAACCTTCCAGAAGACATGTTGGTCGATTGGCCCCCTCTGGTCAATCAACTCAGTGGTATAGTTGGAAGGAGCCACTAACTAGACCGATTGACTAGCCAGTCAGTCAATCAACTTAACCCAAACCAATAAGGTGAATTTTCACAAATGAATCGATCAATTCACCATGAATCGACCAATTGCCCTTCCCTCAACATGAAGTATCATTCCAATAAACTGAATGATTGATCCCCAATTGATCGACTGACTAGCATAAAATTTGAGCATCCACTCCACCCCAATGGACTGGTTGGAATACCAACTAACATAGTGGAACACTGGATCACGACTTTCTGTCTGCCTCCAAATGAATTTCTATGTTTTTTTGGAGAAGTTCCTCCTATATAAAAGGAGGGGGGACTACCAAACATGAACATCTCATATAATATAATCTCATAGCTATTTTTGGAAGAAAGGATTCAGGAAACAAGAGAAGGAGTTTTGATCTCCCTCATAGAGTCTGTAAAAGTGTTGTAGTTCCTGGAAACATGATCTATCCTCTCCCTATCTTTGTCTTTGTTTCTATTCTGAGAAATATGGAGTATTTCCTTTCATATGAGGCATGGGGAATAACCCCATAGCTTGTATTTTATCTTAGTTGTATTTGTCTCCATGATTTATATTATTAGTTGTGTTTTCATTTGATCTTAGTACTTGACGAATGATTGATCCATACTTTTTCTCATCTATTACAATCCATGGTGATGAGGTCATCAAATCCACATGTTAGAACACCATGTGAAACTTGTAAACTCTTGATGAGATCCCTAATAGAACTTTACTGGATGGTTGGGAAATGATCCAAAAACTTTGAGATCCTAAGTTTGTGAGAAGTCTTACCCTTGGGAGATTTGTATTCCACAAGAACAAAAATCTAAATGGTCCTAATATAAGTAATAAAAATTAAGGATTTAAATTAATGAAGGTTAATATGTGGTCTATGGTGGTAAACAGTTAGATCCCCAATATCTATTAGTATTGAACCCATACATCCCCAATATCTATTAATATTGAATAAGTCTTAGATTTGATTAGTTTTTGCTTCTGCATTTCCTAATTCTTTTTTTATTTAAAATCTCTCTTCGAATCTAGAATTTGAATATTATTCATATAAATTGGTTCAAATATAACTCTTGGTCATGTTGTTACATGGGATCAACCTGTTATTGTACTAAAATAACTTATTCATTTTTGGATGAGTTGATTGCCATTTTAAAGGTTGAACTCTAGGGAATAATTTTCTCAGGTGAATTTTTTGTGTAAACAACTCACATCAAATTTTGGTGGCAATGACAAAGGAGATGCTTTCGAACCACATTTTTTTTAATAATTAGGACCTTTTCTTTCAATTAATAATCATTGTTATCTGCTTGAACTTATTCTTCATTAAAATGTAAACATTGTCTAATCTCTTTTACAAGTACTAAAAGTTTATGTGATGCTCCCATAGTATTTATTCTACACCATTTCTGTTTGAGGAAAAAATCGAAAGTACCTTCCATCACCTAAAGTAAACCCACCAACACAGGATGGATGAGGAGGAAGTCAATTTTCAGATAGAAATGGCCCTTGTCACACAAAGAGAGGCATTTTTTTCCAAGTCGAGGGAATCCATATCTTTTGAACAAAAAGCTCAAGATATCATGCTACAAGAAGAATAAAGGTAGAAGAAAGTTAAGGACTTCTCGGTTCCTAATCCCTCCAATCCACAAATTGAGATCTACATACAATGGATAACCATGATTCAGAACAATGTGTTTTTTGGTAACAAAAGTGATAGTTGTCAAGATCAACTTTTGTGCTTCTCCGACTTATGTGCTTTGCATAAAATTCTTGACATTTTTGAATATGTTATCATTTTTTGGCTATTTAAAGATTTCTAGTCAAATCAAGCTAGTAGTTGATATCATGCTATAGAAGGAGATATCATCACAATGTGGGAAGCTCTCTAGGAAAAGTTTCTTGAAAAATACTCCCCCCATCCCTCAACTATCAAATCAAGGGACAAACTACTCAGTTTTCATTGGTTTTTGGAGAAACCTTCAGTGGGAAGATTTCAAGAAATTCAAGTACTCATCTGTCGTTGCCAACATAACACCCCAATTTCAATTCCAGAAGAATAAATAACCATTCATTCTTTTCCCACTAGTGAGTGTTACAACCATGATATGCATTATAATAATAATAGAAAGAAACCAAGAGAGACTAGTGCATAAAATATATTTTGTAAATTCTTAAGAAAGAAACTACATTCAACAAATTGTATATAAGATATTACATAATACAACAATCATTATTTCTAATATAACCTCTAGGACCATGTAGATAGCAACCCACCAAGAAATCCTCCTTACTCTTTGCTTGCAAACTCATACCCGGGTCTTGTTTCTCAAGCTTGTAATCTATGGACATATCATCCCCCATGCATGCACAAAGGAAACCAAGGATTAGTGTATGTGGCATTGAATTCTAGTAATATAAAGAATATGTATACATTAGGAGAATTTGAAATCTACAATTAAAGTATAAACCTTATATTTAGATCCTATATCTTTTTGTGTCCATTGTTATACAATAAGTCCTCCGCTATGATGCCGATGTGTTCGCTATGGTGAAACACACCCTATGTCACATCAAATGCCTTCTTGTGACACTAAGGTGTCTTCTATGGAACAAAGTTACTTATGTGGTGAAATACACCTTTTATGGAATATATGCCTTCTATTTTGTGTACAACAATACCTATATTTTGTGAGGACATATTGTATAATCTCACATTATGTTTTGATGTAATTTTCTATTCTTTGTTGTTTTGTTTTTGTTTCTGATTCTGATTCTATTTGAAATTTGGTATCTCAAGTAACTAAGTTGGATTTTGAAGTATTTATTCATTTCTGGCATTCTATATTCAAATTACATTTTTTTATTGCATAAAAATCAGAGGTACTCCTAGATAAAATATGAAAATCTAGGGATAAATTTTGATATCACTATTCTAGTTTCTAATAATTCTATTTTGAATTCTAATTATCAATTACTAAATTACCACATAAATCTATATTCTAAATTTTGAATATAATTTTGATATTCTAAAATAATTCAAAATTCCAAATGATAACAAGAAACTAACATACGAAAATAAATTTTATTATGAGTGCTAGTAATTGCATTCTAAGTTCTAAGTCTTTTTGCAAGAATAACTTCAAACTGATAATTATAAGATCTAGGCATGATCTATCTAAGGTAGTAATTCTATTTTGCTATAACAAAAATATTCCACATATGTTCATTAGACTACATGTCTAATATGTTATTCTGAACATGATAATTCGACTATCTGTCTAACATATGCAATATGAATTCAAGGACATGACCTAATTACCTATAATAAGCCAAGTCTTATCTGAAAATACTTCTTCAAGTCCTTCTCATAACCATGTATTAAAAACAAAAGGATCTATCAGTCTTCGTTTCTTTTCTTAAAGTAAAGTCTTCTAGGGTCATTAGGGTTATAGATTACGGTTTCGTAGTACATGTATTTGAATCGAGTAAAATTAGGATCATACTCAAAACCTAATTTTCTCATTATTTTTAGGGTGTATTACCTTATGAAATTTGTCATAGATGAGATACATGGTTAGGGTGAGGGTATTGACCCTACTCACTTCTTCTCATCTCACACTTGTAACCCTACCCTTAACATTGATTTAGGTTTTACTTTTACAAATCCTTGTATGTAGCCATAAATATTAGGATTCATTTTTAGTTTTCAGAAGAAATGAAAAGGTCCTAATTCAGACCTCATTGATTCACATATATATACATACTATCTTTATGTTCTTGTTACTAAAATTCTATATATTTAGGGTTATACATAAGATACAACTATAATATCTTATTTTTGGTTATTAGTATTTCCTTATCTTCATCTAAGTGACTATAATTACTGGTCAGCCACTAGTTCATAACATGAATCTTCTAAACTATAAGATATGACCAATTAATATTGCTTCACCCATCATAGTCATATGGTATAGATAGTATGCATTTACTTGGATATATGATACAATACCATCATTAGGGTTAGATTAGGGTCCCATCAAGATCAACATACTGTTCTCTTGTTATAGGTAAAACTTAGTATTTTATGATTAATAGATTATTTCCTAAGTATTTACAAAGGTTTGATGATCACTAGCCAATGGCTTATGGGATAATTTGTTAAATGAAATAGTTGAACCAGTTAGATGGATATACGGAAGGCCCTCAACTCATCTACAATCAACTTTGTGAAACAAATATCAAATTACCCTCAAGAGAACACATCTAAACACATGTAGGGAAGTTTTCTCAAGTTCTTCTCCTACAATCTCACAGGTTGTGATCTTCACAATAATCTCTCTAGAGGTTGGGTATATGGAGAAATAAAGAGAAGTAATAACACCACCCTAAGAAACTAAACTTAAAGGGCCCTTTCTTGAGTGCAAAGGACAATCAGAATAGTGATCTTTTCATGCTCAAGTTGATCGCCAGAAAATTGGTGTTGCAAAATAGGAGGGCATGAGATATGAGTGTGATTCATACCCTTAGAACAATTTGGAGGGCGTCTCAAGTAGAATGTAGCATCATAGATCTAGTCACGAGACCAGGACAAACTCAACTAAGCCAATAGGGAGTGCTTTCCTGTAGATGACCATGAGGGAGTGAAGCTAAAATGATATGATTACCTTAGGAAATGATGCCTTAGTGGACTAGCAAGATTTGGCCGGTCATCTAGGGTTCCCTCATTCACTCGATGTCAGGTATGAATGACAAAATATCCTTGGCCATTCACTCCACACCAAGCACCGCAGTGGCTTGTTGGGAGATCATGTCGGTGGATAGTGGCTAAAACTGAAACTAGGGTTGAGTTCGTGTCTTCCTGAGGATGGTATAACCACAAATAATTTGATGTAGGAGATCTGCACATGGAGAACATTGGTTAATTGTCAAAGATAAAGGATGATGTCGAGAGGGGTCCTCGGAGGTGGAATATTAGCAATTGTGGCATGAGGGCTACTGTAGGACCACCAATCGAGGTTTCCCAATGTTTGTCAGGAAAAGGGAAGTGCTCCTGAGTTGGCTGTGATGAGTTCCCTTGAAGGCCACAAAGACTAAAAATAGGGGTTTCTTATAGGTCTAGTTCTAAGGTTTGAGTTAGGGATGTCATTGTGTGGAATTGTCTCCTCAATATAATGAAGAAAATGGTTTTCAAAAATATCAAGTAAATCATGAGATATTCATGATTGATGAGGAGAATGAGTCTAGTGATTGAAGGTTGGAGGTTAAAGGTGACTGGTGAAAGGGTGGGATTGAAATAGTTCATGTCGTGCCCTATCAAAGACTAAACCAAATCCCATATAAATAGAAATTTGAGAAACTTTTTGTTATCTCATATAAAATTTAAAAATCTTATGCAACACATTGACTATTCAAATGATTTCTAAACAGAACCAAATTGTGACCTTTTGCATATTTTATTGTCTAGAATATTGTTGTGTTATTAGTTTTCCATTATGGCTAGCTCAAATAATTAACATGATTAAAAAAGATAAATCTTAATTATATTGAAGTACACAAAACTAAGGATGTAATAGTATCTCTCCATTCCAGTTGAACAAGACTATCAACCAGGGTGTTGATGATAGTACCAAAGTTTTCCTTGACACCTCATATGAAGGTAACTATATTCTTCAAAGTTTTGACAATGCTTGTGAATTCATTAAAAGAAGCACTAAACCCATGCTCGATTTGATCGGGGATAAGGTGGAGTTCTTAAGGTATCCAAGAACAAAGAAATTTCCAATATAAAATCTAGTTTTGAATGCCTCAAGATGCTCATCTTATAAAAAGATTGACCGGAGTCCTCTTTCAATGCTTATGAAAGAAGGTGACAAGTGCAACAACCTCAGTACCGACAATAGCAAGTCAAATTAGCAAAATTTATTGTGGGATCTACCAAGCCTTGGATCATTCCACTCAGTAATGCCAACTCTTTATAATGTTCCCATGCAATCTAAAGAGGATCTCAACACCAACAATAATAGTCCTCGACAAGCCTATTACAATATGAACCAAACTAGAAATCATCTTGGTTTTCTGTACAGAAACCCAGTCAGTGTAGAGAATTTGGCACAATAGCAATCTTTTCAAATGAACAATGAAGGTTGTCCACCACCAAATTTTTTATCAGTAAGCATGCAACTCTTCTCATTCAACTTTAAAGGGGATATGAAGGTAATTACATGTAATGGATAAATAAAAGGATAAAATAAACATATCTATACCACAAGGTTTCAGTAAATATCAAAAAAATTGCCACAGTGTGCCGACAATGGGCTCTTTCTCCTCAAAGATCATAGGATTTCTTGCAAACCATATGTGGCTCATTACAGTAAGGGTAATAATTTTACATTTTTTGTTGACACATCTAGTAGTTTCTCATTTGCATGAAGGTAAGACTATCTTAAAGTATCGTTGCTTTTAGCTATAGTTTCTTAGCAAATTCATAGTCCCATATTATGTGATCATTTATTTCTCCCTCACTCTTTTATAAGTTGCACCAAGAGGCTAGCATGAATTCTCATTTTTGGATCTAGTCTTCAGTCAATAGTTTGTCATTCATAAATTTTCAGTCTATGGTGATGAAGCAAAGTGGAGCCTTAATACTCTAGAGCCATTGTGCTCAATCCCTTACTAGGTGTTTGATCCTGTAGAAATCCAAAGCACCTTTTAGTGTAAAATTCTTCATTTCAGCAAGGTTGCATCCATCCTCATCTTCACTAATTATAATTGAAGATAATACTTCATGTAGTGGTTGGGTTCCTCTACCTTTAGGGATATTCCATTCCATGTCATTGATATTGGCATCAAGGTGTTTTGATATATCAATGTTTAATCTTAGATGCAAGCTATTTCCAATTATTTTCCTAGAGACTTGCAATTGATCCATGTATCGTTCCATAAGGATATGGATGCACATGTCCCAATGGTGTATGTAACCTGGAAATGATACTTATCTCTACATCTAGGAAGAGTCCTCCAATACCACAAGTTATATGGTCCACTTCTAGGGTTCCAATCCAATAATAAACAAAATTTCCTTAATAAACAATCTAAAAGATGCAGTAAAAATGGTCGAGTATGCATTCAATATTGATTCTAGGGGCAAATTAAACTCAAAACGAGAAAGACCTATCATCATCATGACATTTATGATTTGGGAGGCCTACACTTGATGGACATGGATGGGGATATCGATCTGCATCACACAATTTCCATCCTCATCGAACATTACTTCTGTTCATTAGACTGCAATGATGAGCAAAACTTACGGAACATAGTCATGTAAGGGAGCCAAATGTCCCCAACCCTATAATAATTACCTAAATCTACTTAACTAAAAAACCACATTCCCCTGTACACCCTAAAGTAGAATGGTCAAAGTATAATCTAGGACCTAGGATGGTAGGAGCAAGGTTGTTATCCTAAGGCCTCAACAATTCACTAACCTAAAAAACGCCTTATAATAGGCCCACTTTAAAAAATGCACCCAAACATGTTCAAGATTGTGGCAAAAGGTGAGGTGAAGCCCCATGATCAACATCATACACTAGTACATATTCCACCTATAGCGTTAGTTAAAATATACCTATAACATTGGTTTTGTATCGACAACTAAGTAGGAGACACTACATCTAATGACCTTCTGTGTCAGTTTTGAGGGAATGTGAAAATTGATGACACATAGTCAGTGTGGATTTCCATGCAAATAGAAATTGACGACTCAACAGATGAATTAGAGTGATATTAGTGGTGTTATATCGATCTATGGTGTAGGTTCCACACAAAAGAAATAACTCTACCGGCCATATGTTTTATCATTTTCACAGTGAAGGTTGTGTCGTCAATTTCATATTGAAGAACTGACAAGGCACAAAGTTACTATGGCTGGGTAGCATGACCTTGTTGAGAATCACCATTGTGTTGAGGGCTAGGTATAATTGTTGTGTTGGGTGGAACAACCGTTTTAGAGTAATTGTGTCGTTAATTTTGTAAGAAAACCAATGCCAAAGATATACAACATTGATTTTTTATAACAATAGACCCCACAGGTGTGTTGTTTTTTATAGCAGATCTGCAAACCTACTTTCTAGATATTCAGTGTCTTTTCATCTTACGAATATGATAAAATACCTACAAAACTTGCAATAATAAACACATCCACCAACATACATTTCCTATCTCCAATTCTATTCTCTTAAACACTTAATTCCATTCTCCAACACATACACAATTCAAAAAACACACATACATTTCCATTCTCATCACATGTATAAATGTAGTTCTCATTTTATTCATTCTTCTTCATATTTATTCACACAAATGAATGTATACACACATCCTTCATATATGAACCAACAAATCACTTGTGTCAAAGTTTAAGCCTCATAAAGTCATAACAATCACATGCATGGAAAATTTTATGTTTTATCCCAATCACATGCATATATGCACGTCTTCTTGTATCTCATCTAGCTATTCATTTGTGTAGGAATTTGACATGTCAAATAAATGCAAATATGATGACATAATTGAATAGTATGATTTCATTCTTTTATATTATCAAATGAGATTTTTTTACATATGTTGAACAAGACTATATAGATTAACTTTGTTTACAATGCATGTCTAGTGCCTCATGTCTGATAATCAAGTCCATATACTACATCACATAGTATATGCATGCCCAATTTTTATTTTGTATTCCGTACTATAAATTTATTGTTATGTGAAATTTTATTAAATAAAAGTAAGAAAAATTGGAATATATATGAATAGGATTCAAAAATATACCTCAACATTCCTCCAACTTAACACTTTCTTTTATTTTAACTACATTTCCTTTTCCTTTTTGAATACTTTTCTTCCCCTATATGTTAAAGTAGTACATTTAGTTGAACTAGTAAATATTCATCCAAGGATGCAAACATTAATATATGTTAATACCTATAAAAGCTTACATACATGTGTAATGACATTTTCATTGTGTGTACCCCACACCCTACTTTATCACCTGAAGGATCTAGATAATGTGTATTTCCCATCTCGGGGACAATTACAAACAACTCTTGATGCTTATGTTTTTAGTGAAAAGAAGAATAACAAAAGAAAACTCAAATTCCAAAATGTGATGTGATTCATTAGTCAAAATTTTAATCAAAGTGTCTCAAACTTATCCAACATTGAAAGGAGCTATAAACACACTTTGTCCTATAGTACCAAAATATTTAAATGTAATAGATAACTAATCACAAGCAGATGTTGGGTCTTTATCTACATGGCTAATCAATGATGGAACTAAAAATGGCACATTGGTTAGTACAAATTGTCCACACACCCTATATAAGAAAATACAAGACATATATGTATACATTAATATAAAAAAAAACAAATCAACATATATTTTCACATATATACAATGTATATATTTCCTCATATATTGAATGAGGTATTTAACCATAAGATCTCACCATATACAAAGTTCTATCATAGTTGTATTCGACCAATCATAAGTAAACAACTCCTCAGTATATGGCAATAATACACTAGTATCCTTATCTTGACATGTAGTTTTCTCTTGGATATGGACCACCATAGTTGACCCTTCTTCTAAGTTGCATAGCCATAGTGCCAACCCCTACAGTTAAGACCTAGCAAGTGAAATCACTCCTTTGCAATTTAAGAAGGTAATTGAATATCTATAGGAGGAAATGGAGGAAGAATTGAAGGGATTCTTAAATGCTATTATTTGCATATATTCTCATATCAAATGTGAATTATATACACAAGCAGAAAAGAATAAAAAATACAAACACAATGAAAAATTATCACACATCTAAATTGATAACTCCAACTTTGGGCCATGCAACCATTCCATGCTCTGTGTCACCTAACCTCTCGTGCACGGGGTATCCAAATTGTTATAACTTGGTTTTTACATGCTTTTACATTATTGAAATGTAATTATCTGAATAATAAGGATATGGTGAAAACGTGGTGTTGTTATAAAAGTATGGTTCTTTTGCAAATCTTCCTTTCACTATGAATTTCGGGGTTCCTACTATTTGAATAAGCCAATAATGAATGTGGGAAAAAGGAAGAAAGAAAATATAAAATTAAAAGAATTGCAAAAGACAATGGAGAATAGATGTACTTTTGGAATTATGTTGAATTCTTAAGAAAAGTGGTGTTAAATCCCACTAATGGTTTGGTTTAATTTTCACATGGTTCCTAATGAGAAATGAAATCACAATAAAGGATAAGGAAAAAAATAGAAAGAGAAAGATTAATTCAATATCATAAATAATGGGATAAAGTAAAAAAACTTGGAGATTAAGAAAAGTGTCTTTATTTTTTGAGTTTTGGTCTCAAACCTCACCCACACTTACATAAAGTCTTTAGAAAATATTCTTTCAAATTTAGGATTAAAAAGAAGAAAGGAGTGATAGATATGGATTTTACAAAAATTCCTAAAGTGTAAGTACTAATAAGATAATATATCAATGTCATGATTTTAACTAAAATATGGTCAATATGTGTGGCCTTTATGATTCTCACATGCGATGGTGACCGTCAGATTAAGATCTAACGGTCCATAAAGGGACCTGGTACACACAAGATTCAGTGACTCATATGTTACTTTTTGATCCACCTCTTTGCAAAATAAGTGGACCCTTATATTCGTCTTAAGCAACTGAACTGGGAATGTATTAACTTCAAGCATGGATATGACCTATAGACCAAAAAAGAATCATTTTCATTGGTCCTATTGAAACTAGGAATAAAAAACCCTAAACCTCCTATTTCCCCTTTCTAAAAATACCCCCTTCGGGTTCTCCTAAGGACCTAGAGTGCGAATGAAAGTTGTAACGACCCGCCTCCCGGTAACCTCCACTTAAGGGAGACCAAGAGGTCAGAGCCGTTATCCCATTAAATTAGATCAAAGGTTCGACAAATAATCAGTAATAATTATGAAATTCTACTAACTAAACAAAAATTTGGTATATAACAAAAAACTTTCACATACCTTTTTAAAACTTTGGTGATCTAGTCTATCCACAGCTTGGATTTATTCTATCTAATCCTCCTTGCACTTTATTCCTTATTTTCACAATGTTTCACTTTACTATTTGTGCTTTTCAAGATTACACCTAAAATGCTGACAAACAAAACATTGGTCAGCATATCGAAATATGTCGGTATGTGGGGAAAACTAAAATTTCACAAATATGGCTAACAAAATAATTATCACAACCAAGGTAAGTAACAAGCCAATTTATGTTTTCAAAGTGTCATTCTCCACTACTTTTGCCCTAACCCTGGAATACCCCCTCTAGGGTTTGACTTAAGGCCACCTTCTCAATCTCGAGCTTGGTGCCTGGGGTCACCTCTCATGGTGCCCATTAGTCATGCAACATAGACCACCTTCTCAATCCCGAGCATGGTGCCCATTGGTCTTCCCTCATGGGCTTGACCTTTTTGCATCATCCATCAGGGTGGCATGTAGGTGCAAGAATACACACTTATTTTACAATTGTGATAATCATAGTGACTTTATAATTTGCAAGTATGAACATCCAAACTGATAGGTTGCATTCAATGTGATTAACCATCCGAAAAACCCGCGGGAAACTAATGCGATTAACAATAATTAACCACATACCAGTCAAGTTGACTTGAATGCAGAAATAATTCAACCAATCAAGAAACCAAGCAAGCACACCCAAGTTGATCCTGAAATAGGCATCAAATTTTCCTATCATCAATCATGCCATGATGGTTTATTAATCCTTGTTGTTTCCTAGGGTTACTAGTCCTTTTTAGGGTTTTGATTACAATTAGGGTTTCACTTCATTTTTATTATTTTAAACCCTAATTTTATAAAATTACTCAGAAACCATAATTATGTCATCTTTCTTTCACAAAAGATCCTAAGATCATCTTTTAGCAACATGAAACCCTAATTTCATATTACAAGCACTTTTCTTTCCTTTTTCTCCTATTTAGGGTTTCTAAGAATATTAACCATCATATTAGGTTAAAAACCTTAAATCTTGCAATTTCATCTTCAAAATAGGTTAAGGTTCATCTTTATCATTAAACAGGTTAGCCATGATTGAATTAACTTATTTGCAATATTAAATCTATCCTTTATCATCAATTAGGGTTTCTAACCACAAATTAATACTTTTTCCATCCAAAATATACACTTTTGCAAAAATATATAGATTTAGGTTTCCAAACTATTTTTATATTATTTCTCGTATTTTTCTAATAAATTTTTATGTATAAACTTTCGTCATCTGAGTTTTTTAGTGAAAGATATGATTTTTGCAAGGAAAATCCTTTTTCTGATTTATTTGTCAATTCTTAGAAAAATGGGGATCACTTGATCCATAGTCTACGAGTCCATTGAGGATGCAACGGCTCAGGATTCACATGCCTATTTTATGATTTGAAGTACGCAAATAGACCAGAATATCCTTACCTGGATAGAAGACACGGAGGGGCGATTTGGTAAAAGACCACATGGTCTTCGTCTTCCTTGCGCTCAAGCACAGCGAGACCACGGTCAACCTCGGGGTTGACATCTCGATCTCGTCCACCTGTGACTGTGCCAAAGGGTCAGGGAGCTCTGCCTCCCTCCACCGAACTCGTCCACGGGTTCAATTGTGTGCCAAAAACATGCCACAACCTCCTCCTACTCACCGGACTCTGGCGAGGCTTGCCGAGAAGATAGTGGTGCAGGTCAGGGTGAAAGGGGCAATTGGAGGCACGAGAGCACAACTTGCAATCTGCCACAATTCTTAGGGTAGCAAATAGGTGTGTTGGTACCCTCCCTCACCCTCCCCTATATATAGGGTTGAAGGCTGGTTTGCGAGATTTGGTAACTTCCCCAAATGACAACCAAACCCCTACAAAGTAGGTTGGTTCTCGTCGGACTCCTCCCCTGAATCCAAAGGAAACAAATCTGGGCTTGCAAACACTCAGGATCACGAGGAATTTGAGAGGGAAAATCCCTCTACAACTTGACAGAGTCCCAGTGTATGTGGGACTAGATGATGAGCATCAAGCATTGGATCGAGATCCAACAGTTCTCATTGCACGCGATCAACCAAAAAGGAAACTATTATTCCTATTTGCAAAATAATTTCATATTTTGGAGATAACTTGAGAAAATCATATCTCCTAAACCATAGCTCCTCTTTATCTCAAATTTTAAGGGAAAATTCATCTTGACATTATCTAGCTATATATTAAATTTGGAAAACAAAATTCAATAGATGTGAAGGTTTCCTTCCCTCCCAAGTTATCCATCAATTTATCCAAAATTAATTAGTATTTCATTTCCCTTTGCCATTATATTGTTATCTTGGGTCCCTTGGACCTCAATAAATCCTAAAGGCACAAATTCCCATATTGGGGGATATCTATTTGCCTTTATCCTCTTATTTATGTCAATTTCACCTATTTTCCTTTTATTAATTTAATCATTTTCCTTTGTATTTCGCTTTTTTTTGATAAGGTAATATATTGTTCATAAAAAACCGTATAGGGGAAACCTATACTGTACAAGGGTGTGTTAGCTACAAAAGCCCCACTGAATTCTAACTATCAAGTCTAAACCTTTATAAATATCAGGTTTGACCTTACACAACAAGGTACGCATATCCACCAAAACATAAAAAAGGTAGAATTTGTCTTTGTCCAAACCGCCATGTAGCCTTGAATTTCTTTCACTCCAAATGAGGTAGATGATAGAAGCAAGACTTAGACTAGCAAAAGCCATCATGTCATTGTCCCTCTTAGATTTCAAACGGATCCACTACAGGTAGTCATCGATGCTGTGCGGGGTGGCGCCACCCCAACCACTTTTTAGGGCCCACCTTGTCACCATATAGCTGGAGAAATCACACGTGAAGAAAAGATGCTCGTGTGATTCATGTCCAACCCTAAATAGTAAGCATCTTTCATTCACGTTGATTCCCCAACAAAGCAGTCTATCTGTGGTAGGCAACCACCCAAGAATGGACCTATACATGCAACAACTCCATTTAACAGTGTGCCACTTGTTCCACAAGTTATCAGCCCAAGGGACCGGCGGCACACACCGAGGTTTGATCCACTACTGCACCACCACACAACCCCAAACATCCTGCTCGTCAACAATAAAATCAGCCTTCACCTGGTTCCACTGCTGCATCATCCGTCTCTAGGTTAAGGAGCAGCCCTACAATGCTCCCACATCCAGGGAAGAGCCATACCACCACTGCATCCAAGAGGACCAAAGGGACCCCTGGTCGATGAGGAAGTTGTATATATGCTTCCGGGTACATCTTACAACCATAGCCCAAGGATCAGCAACCCCCAGACCCCCCTAGTCTTTCTCTTTGGTGATAGTATCCCAGGCGATGCCGTGAGGCTTGCCACACCACATGAACCCACCAAAAAGGCTACAAGCTTTGTCAATGATGAACAAAGGTAACTCTACCTGCCTCGTCCAGAAGCCAAATTTCCCCATAAGAACAGTGTTACAGAGGACCAGATGTCCCGCCATAGATATGTTTAGCCCTGTCCATTTTTCCATGGTGCTTCTGAGGTCATCAACTAGGACCTCATAGTCCCTTACTCTACCTCACCCACCTAAGATCAGAATCCCCAAATATTTGGTAGGGAATATGCATCAGGTCAGGCCAGCAGCAGCTCGAAGATGCCCTCTCCATCCATCACAAGAGCGTGAGAGAAAGACTTTGGACTTAATTTGACTGATGCATAGCCCAGTCAGTTTACCAAAATTGTTTTGGTGTATTTCAAGAACTTGCAGTGACCCGTTGAAAAAACCATAACATCATTAGCAAAAATCAGGTGAGATATGACTAGGGTATTCATCACCTTGAAAGGCTTCATCAACCCTTCCTCCTCTGCCTGATTAATGCTAAGAGTAAGGGATTCCATGACCATGGCAAAGAGTAGGGGGGGACAGGGGGTCCCCCTGTCTCAAACCATTTGACGCCTTGAAGAACCCCTGTGGCACTCTGTTAACCAGGATAGAAAAGGAAGTAGATTCAACATTGAGTGATCAAGTTTATCCACCTATGAGACAAGCCTAAGGCATTCTTAATCTCCCAGAGAGCGGGCCACTCCATGTGGTCATAGGCTTTAGTAATGTCCACCTTGAAGTAGGCCTTCTTAGTACCAATCTTACGATGGCCAACAAAGCCCATTATCAATCAATCAAGGCCATTTCACTTGAAATCCATCACAAATCAAAATAGATTTCATTTATTCTTTAAAAGAGAATTACACTTTTCATTACATACTTAGGAAATTGAGGTTATAACATCCTCCCCTCCTTATAGGAATTCTATCCTCAAAATTCAAGCAATCAAACAAATAAATCAGGATATGCTTTCTCCATGTCTACCTTCAGCTCCCATGTGGCCTCATCCTCTCCATGGTGCCTCCAAAGAACCTTTACCATCACTATATTCTTGCATCTGAGTTCTTTCACCTTGGTATCTAGAATCCACAAAGGTGTCTCAAGATAAGTCAGCTTCCCTTGAAGCTCAATAGGTTCAATGCTCAGCACATGGCTCATATCTTGCACATATCGCTTTAGGTTGGACACATGAAACACATCATGCATCATGCTATACTGAGGGGGTAACGCCAAATGATATGCAGCTTCACCAATCTGTTCTAGCACCTCAAATAGACCCACATATTGGGGACTCAACTTTCCTCTATTTTTGGCTATAGCTCGGAGCGGTCGGATTTTCAAAAACACATGCTCTCCTACATTGAAATGCATATCAGTCCACTTTGCATCATCATATGATTTCTATCGATCTTGGACTCTCTTTAGCCTTTGCTTGATCAAAGAAACTTTATAAACATACACTTGGAGCTCATCTGACCTCAAGAAGGTCCTCTCTCCCACATCATCCCAGTGAAGTTGGGACTGACACGGTCTCCCATACAAAGATTCATATGGAGGCATCCCGATACTGGCTTGGTAGCTGTTGTTGTAGGAAAACTCAGCTGAAGGTAAGTGCTGCTCCCATGAGCCACCCCAATCGAGAAGATAATATCTCAACACATCTTCTAATGTCTGGATCGTCCTTTCTGACTGACCATCCATCTAGGGGTGATAAGCGGTACTAAACTTCAACCTGGTACCAAGTTCCTCTTGAACTTGGTTCCACAACTTGGAAGTAAACTTTGGGTCTCTATCTGAGATGATGGAACCGAGTATGCCATGAAAACACACTATCTCTCAGATATACAACTCAGCTAGGTCTGACACTTTAGCGGTGGTCTTTAAGGCATGGAAGTGTGCTGACTTGGTAAGACGATCTACCACGACCCATATAGCATCATGTCCTTTCCTGGTATAGGGTAGACCTACCACAAAATCAATGGTAATTTGCTCCCATTTCCATTTTGGAATCTCTATTGACTATAAAATCCCACCAGGTCATTGGTGTTCAGCCTTCACCATCTGGCACATAAGACAACTGACCACACATGCCACAATGTCTTTCTTCATTCCTGGCCACCAGAAAAACCACTGCAGGTCCTTGAATATCTTAGTAGTTCCTGGGTGCAATGTGTATTTGGATCCATGAGCCTTTTGTAAGATACGTTCCTTTATCAATGAATCCACCGAAACCCATATGTGATTCTCAAACCTAATTCCTCCGTCTACTCCCATGGATAGACGAGTCTGTGGCTTCATCATTAAACCTTTTATCTTATCTAGCTCTTCACTGGTCAACTGAGCTGCTACGATCTCACTTAACAACTCAGATTGAATCTGGATATTAGCCAATCAAACTCGATCTTTTAGCAGTTGTGGAGTCCACTACACTAGCTCCTCCAAACTCTTCCACTGACTGGACAAAATAGCTGCACACTTAAGTTGTTTCCAACTGAAAGCATCTTCTTCAACATTCTCCTTAACAAGATGATAGGCGATGGTGAAGTTGTAATCCTTCATATACTCCATCCATCGTTGTTGTCGTAGGTTCATGTCTCTCTGTGTCAGTAGGTACTTTAAGCTCTTATGGTCAGTGAAGATCTCAAAGGTATCACCATACAGGTAATGCTACCATATCTTCAAGGCATGGATAATAGCAGCTAGCTCTAGGTTATGAGTCGAGTAATTCACTTCATTGTACTTGAGCTATCAGGAAGCATATGCAACCACATGTTGATTCTGTTCCAACACACAGCCAAGTCCCAAATTGGAAGCATCAGTGAATATCATGAAACCCTCATTGCCGGAAGGTAGAGTTAATAAAGTGGCGGTAGTCAGCTTCTCCTTAAATTCCTAGAAGCGAGCTTCACATATGTAAAACCATATGAACTTCACATCCTTTCGGGTTAACATGGTCAACGACAACGCAGTCTTTGAGAAATCCTTGATGAAGCGATGGTAGTATCCGGCCAACCCCAAGAAGCTGTGAATCTTAGAGGGGTTCTTTGGTGCCGACCAGTCTCGAACAAATGATACTTTGGCTGGATCTATGACGATTGTTCCTCCTGAGATGATGTGTCCAAGAAACATGACTTGATCTAACCAAAACTCACATTTTGAGAACTTTCCGAAAAACTTATGCTTTCTCAGGATATCAAGACTCTACTTAGGTGTCACGGTGTTGGGATAGGTCATCTGAGTACACCAAAATGTCATCTATGAACACTATCACAAAAGAGTCAAGGAAAGGCTAGAACACACTGTCCATGAGGTTCATAAAGACACTAGGTGCATTGGATAACCCAAATGGCATGACCACAAACTCATAGTGACCATATCGGGTTTGAAAAGCCGTTTTGGGTATATCTTCACTCCTTACTCTCACATGGTGGTATCCTAACCTCAAATCGATCTTGGAAAAGACTCGAGCTGATTTGAGTTGGTCGAACATGTCATCTATTCTAGGCAAAGGATACTTGTACTTAATGGTTGCCTGATTGATCATCCGATAGTCAATACACATCTGAAGCGACACATCCTTATTTTTCACAAAGAGGACTAGTGCTCCCCAAGGTGATGTACTGGGCCAGATAAAGCCTTTATCCAACAACTCCTGTAACTGGATTTTTAACTCAAGCAACTATGCAGGGGCCATTCTATAAGGTGCCTTAGATATAGGGTTAGTCCCAGGAGCTAACTCGATGGAGAAATCTACCTTCCTCTTAGGGGGAATCCCTGGTAGATTATCCGGAAACACATCTGCATACTCCCGAACCACCTCTATCTCCTCTAAGGATCACCCGTTATCCCCAAGTAGGGTAACTATGGCTAGGTAGGCTCGACAACCCTTGGATATCATCTGTTCAGCTCTCAAAGTAGACACATAAAGGCTGGTTGTCGCATCCCTCCTTCCTCGAATGGTAAAGTGTGGATGGCCGGTCTTCCTAATAAGAATCTTCTTCTCTCTACAATCAATCTGGGCTCTGTAGGTGGAAAGTCAATCCATACTGATGATTACATCAAAATCATTCATATCGAGAAGGATGAAGTCATTGGGAAGCTCGTGGTTCAGATACTTAACTAGCAAGATAGGGGTTTTCAAAATAGATGTATAGATACGACCACTCGGGGCTGTGACATCCAAAACATACCCTAAATCCTTGATTTCCAAACTAAGCATAGTTTCTAGATTTCTCGAAATAAAAGTATTAGTAGAACCAAAATCAAAAAGTGCTTTTACATTGTATCCCATGACTTCCAGCAAGCCTACATAGTTCATACCACATCAGAAAGCTACTACATGATCTACTAGACTAAAAGGAAAACTCTAGGGGTTATTACCCTCGATCAGCCTATTAGCATTCGCTTGGGCTTCTTCATTGTTGATGGAGAACACTCTAGCTTGTCTCCTCTCTCTAGCTGGGGGTGCTCCGACTGGTGCTCCTGTTGGGGGTACTACAGCCACCGGTTGTGCTTCCACTGGTTGTGACCCCAAAGGTCCTCTTGGGTTGGGCTGAGGGCATTTAGTGATGAAGTATCCCTATTGTTGACATCTGAAACACACATTCTTCTCAAAGCGCTTTCCAGGATGTGTCCGTCCACAGGTGCGACACTGCTGGAGGTGACTACGAGGCTTGCCCTTATGTCCATGTTTGCTTTTGTTGTGGTTGCACCCTTGCCCCTTCTTGTGTTCATTCTTCTACCCTTGAGCTCCTTTAGTGAAGCCCAAGTACCCCTTGGAGGGAATCTGTGCAGGCATCACCATCCTTTCCATGTCCAAGGCTGTGTTGTAGGCTTCTGAGAAGGTCTTTGACTTAATAGGGCTTGATGGTAGGGTGAAAATGCTCTATGAAGTGTTCCACCCTCCTCTCTTCATCCATCATGTGCCCGAAACATTCCAGGATGCAGAATTTGCGACCAAAGTCTGCAACTACCGAGCTTCCATGAGTCATGTTAGTGAACTCTCTTTCCTTCTCCTTCTTGGCTGAGACAGGGATGAATATGGCAGTGAAGATGGTCTTGAAATCGGTCCATGCCATAGGTTCTTCACTCAAGTCTCTTCCTGTGATATGGTTCTCCCACCATATCTTGGCTGCACCTTCCAAAATGTGAGAAGCAAAGAGAACCTTCTTGTTTGGTTGTACCTCAAGCATACATAATCCATTCTCGACTTTAAGCAGCCAAGCCTCCGCCTTGTCGACCACTTTAGACTTGTCTTCTCCCCAGAACTTCTCAATGTTCATCTTGATGAAGTCCAAGATGGTGGCTCCTAGTCGAGGAGGAATAGGTAGTGGCTCGCCATTCTCATCTCTAGCTATGTCCCTGAGGGCCAAGGAATGGATAGCCTCAGTCAGCCGTCTCTGTTGCTCCATCCACACCACATCCATAGTGTGGACTACCATAGCCAGTTCTGGACCACCAGCCTGGTCCTCCTCCATCTGGGCTACCTCCTCGTATACATGTTGTTCCTCATATCCCGGTCCCTCCTCTTGTTTGAGGTTGCTGAAGGGTATTTGTTCAGGGTTGGGGGCCTCATGTCCAGTTTCTTCAGGTCTCTTTCTCTTCTTTGAAGTTTCACCACCATGGTTCTGCTTCCTCTTCTCAGAAGACCCATTCTCTTTGCGGGAGGCCCACGACCATTGGTGGCATTCGGGATTGCCACGATCTTTGTACGAGCAATCTACATAAGCACACAAATAGATCTTTAGTCTTAACTAATTATACTTATGTCGATGACATCTTAATTACATATCTTTTATTAATTTGGTGGAGGATTCCTTAAACCTTATCAACTTTACCCATACCTCAAGAGGGTGAGGAAGAGAGAGAAAATTCTAATCCTTAAAATCCTTAACAACATTTGAGTTGAGAAGGGATGAACAAGATGAGAGAGTCCTAAAGGTATCTTATTTTGAGTCAAATCCTAAGACATCGACCAGGCAGTCACACAAATCTGGGAGTCCTCGTATTCTGACTAGTAGTGTGGAGGAAAATATTTCCAGCCCATGGACGTGATCTTTTTCTAGAAACCTCTATCCTTCAGAAAATCCTCTAAAAACTCCCTCGATTCTATAGAATTTGTAAAATTTAATAATTATTAATGATTAGATGAGGAACCTATGCTCGGATACCAATTGTAACGACCTCACCTCCCAGTAGCCCCCACTTAAGGGAGACCAAGAGGTCAGAGTCGTTATCCCAATAAATCGGATCAAAGGTTCAACAAATAATCAGTAATAATTATGAAATTCTACTAACTAAACTGAAATCTAGTATATAAGAAAAAACTTTTGCATACCTTTTTAAAACTTTGGTGATCTACTCTATCCACAACTTGGATTTATTCTATCTAATCCTCCTTGCACTTTATTCCTTATTTTCACAATGTGTCACTTTACTGTTTGTGCTTTTCAGGGTTACACCTAAAATGCTGACAAACAAAATGTCGGTCAACATATTGAAATATGCTGGTATGTGGGGACAACCAAAATTAAAAAAATATGGCTAACAAACTAATTATCACAACCAAGGTAATTAACAAGCCAATTTACGTTTTCAATGTGTCATTCTCCACCGCTTTTTCCCTAACCCTGGAATACCCCCTCTAGGGTTTGACTTAAGGCCACCTTCTCAATCCCAAGATTGGTTCCTGGGGTCACCTCTCATGGTGCCCATTAGTCATGCAACATAGACCACGTTCTCAATCCTGAGCTTGGTGTTTGGGGTCACCTCTCATGGTGCCCATTGGTCTTCCCTCCTGGGCTTGACCTTTTGCATCATCCATCAGGGTGGCATGTAGGTGTGAGAATACACACTTATTTTACAATTGTGATAACCATAGTGACTTTATAATTTGCAAGTATGAACATACAAACTAATAGGTTGCATTCAATGCAATTAACCATCTGGAAAACCCTCGGGAAACTAATGTGATTAACCATAATTAACCACATACCTATCAAGCTGACTTGAATGCATAAATAATTCAACCAATCAAGAAACCAAGCAAGCACACCCAAGTTGATCCTGAAATAGGCATTGAATTTTTCTATCATCAATCATGCCATCATGGTCTATTAATCCTAGTTGTTTCCTAGGGTTACTAGTCCTTTTTGGTGTTTTGATTACAATTAGGGTTTCACTTCATTTTTATTATTTTAAACCCTAATTTTATAAAATTACTCAGAAACCCTAATTATCTCATCTTTCTTTCACAAAAGATCCTAAGATCATCTTTTAGCAACATGAAACCCTAATTTCAGATTACAAGCACTTTTCTTTCCTTTTTCTCCTATTTAGGGTTTCTAAGTATATTAACCATCATATTAGGTTAAAAACCTTAAATCTTGCAATTTCATCTTCAAAATAGGTTAAGGCTCATCTTTATCATTACACATGTTAACCATGCTCGAATTAACTTATTTTAAATATTAAATCTATCCTTTATCATCAATTAGGGTTTCTAACCACAAATTAATACGTTTTCAATCGAAAATATACACTTTTGCAAAAATAAATAGATCTAAGTTTCCAAACTATTTTTATCTTATTCCTCGCATTTTTATGATCAATTTTCATGTATAAACGTTCCTCATTTGAGTTTTCTAGTGAAAGATATGATTTTTGCAAGGAAAATCCTTTTTCTGATTTATTTGTCAATTCTTAGAAAAATGGGGATCGCTTGATCCATGGTCCGCGGGTGCACTGAGGATCCAACAGCTCAGGATTCATGCACCTATTCTACGATCTGAAGTACGTGAATAAACCATAATATCCTTACCTAGATAGAAGACACGGAGGGGTGATTTGGTAAAAGACCACAAGGTCTTCGTCTTCCTCGTGCCCAAGCATAACGAGACCACGGTCAACCTCGGGGTTGACTTATCAATTTCGTTCACCTACGAGCGTGACAAAGGGTCAAGGAGCTCTGTCTCCCTTCTCTGAACTCATCCACATGTTCAATCGTGTGCCAAAAACATGCCACGACCTCCTCCTCCTCACCAGACTCCGGCGAGGCTTGCCGAGAAGGTAGGGGTGCATTTCAGGGTGAAAGGGGCAATTGGAGGCACGAGAGCATTCCTTACAATCTGCCACAATGCTTAGGGTAGCAAATAGGCGTATTGGTACCCTCCCTCACCCTCCCATGTATATAGGGTTGAAGGCAGGTTTGTGATATTTGGGAACTTCTCCAAATGACGACCAAACCCCTACAAAGTAGGGATGGTTCTCGTCAGACTCCTCTCTTGAGTCCAAAGGAAACAAATTCGGGATTGCAAATGCTCAGGATCGTGAGGAATTTGAGATGGAAAATATCTCTGCAACTCGGCAGAGTCCCAGTCCGTGTGGGACTAGATGATGAGCTTAATGTGTTGGATCGAGATCCAACGGTTCTCATTGCATGCGATCAACCAAAAAGGAAACTCTTATTCCTATTTGCAAAATAATTCCATATTTTGGAGATAAGTTGATAAAATAATATCTCCTAAACCATAGCTCCTCTTTATCTCAAATTTTAAGGGAAAATTAGTCTTGAAATTATCTAGATATATATTCAATTTTGGAAACAAAATCCAACGGATGAGAATGTTTCCTTCCCTCCCAAGTTATCCATCAATTAATCCAAAATTAATTAGTATTTCTTTTCCCTTTGCCATTATCTTGGGTCCCTTGGACCTCAAGAAATCCTAAAGGCATGAAATTCCCATATTGGGGGATATCTATTTGCCTTTATCCTCTTATTTATGTCAATTTCACCTATTTTCCTTTTATTAATTTAATCCTTTTCCTTTGTATTTCTCTTTTCTTTTCAATTGGGCTCAATGGCCAACAAAGCCCATTATCAATCAATCAATGCCATTTAACACGAAATCCATCACAAATCAAAATAGATTTCACTTATTCTTTAAAAGAGAATTACACTTTTCATTACATACTTAGGAAATTGAGGTTATAACAAAAGTGTTCTGAGTACCAGATCTCTCTGTCTCATGCAATTTTTCTTCTTCATCGAATAACTCTATTGTGCCACCGTCGGGTGTGAAGTGAGAAAGAAGAGAAGAGGGGTGCAAGGAGAGACATTAGATCAGGGACCATCATGGTCTAATGAGAGGAATTGATGGCAAGATCTCCTCTGTGGTTTAGAACTTGGTGTGTGGGTGTGATTAAACCTAGTCGTGCAATTGGTGTCTCATTCAGCAAAGACCAACAATCAGCACTGCCACAGAAACATCGTTCAACGTCGCTTTTTGGGGTGTCAGTTATTTAACAAAACTGACGCTAATTATCATTACACGTCAGCTATTAAGGAAAACTGACATCCATATTTGAAGACCAGCCAGACATGGGTATCACCTTCTATTCAGTGTCAGCTGAAGAAATGAAATCGATGCCTAAAATAGCCCGCAAAATCCAATTTTTTCAAGCAACCCCCCCCCCCAAAGTGTAAGATACATCGTCGGTGTTTTACCTAATAACTGACGCCTAAAGAAGATAAAAATTGTGCATGAATTTTACCATATGGGTGTCAGTTGTCATAGGATAATCAACGCTGATAAGGGTTCACGCGCCCTCCCCGCCAAACATTTTAAGGTAAATTGACGTCGGCTTTATTGGGATAACCGATGCTAAATAGTAAAGGTGTCGGTTGTTATAGATAACTGACACCTTTTAGTAACTTAATAGCCCCCGCGCATAGCTGAGTACTCTAATTACCCTTTCTTTTATTTCATCGCGCGGTCGACTCCCGACCCATGTTGTGTCGCCGCTGGCGGCCCCTGCCTCCGCACTGTCTACTGCTGATGTTGCTGCTCACCGCCGCCACCACTGCCTGCTGCTACTTCTCAGCTCACCGCCGATGCCTTTCCTTCTCTACTCAGCTCCCTTCTCCTGTCGCTGGTGTGCTCGGTGCCCTTCTCCTGCCGTTGGTGCTCGGCGCCCTTCTCCTCACACCGCCGCCTCCATCTCCACGCTGCTACCAATAGTAGGCCCTCCTCTTCTTGTTCCAATAGCTTGCTCTTCTTCTTTCTTCTCCCTCCTTACCAACAGCAAGCACGGCCGTGTGGTCGGCCAACACAGCCACGGCCGTGCCAGCCCACACGACTGTGCTTTCTATTGGTAAGGAGGGAGAAGGAAGAAAAAGAGGGTATATATTCAAATGAAATCAATTATGAATTTGGGATGAAATAAATTATATGATGAAATCAATTATGTTAAAATTATTTTTGTTCAATTATATGATGAAATCAATTAATATGTTCTAATCAATTATGCTCAATTATATGATGAAATCAATTATGTTCAAATCTTGTGATGAAATCAATTATGATGAAATCAATTGTGATGAAACCCTAACATCTACATGAATCCATATTGCATGATGAAACCCTAACATCGACATACTCTTTATGATACCTAAAGTTGTGATGAAACCCTAACATCAATTGTGATGAAACTAGGATTGCATGTATTGGAATGAAAACATACATGTATTTGTTGGCCTAGAAACCCATCCAAGATTTACTCATTAGGAGTAAATCATGGATAGTCCCCAATTTGGTATTGTTCTTGAACACCTAATCTCACTTAGGATGTAAGTGTATAATGTGTATTGGGTCTTCAAGAAAATGTTGGTAGCATTTCCCCGTTTGTTCTCTAAGTACATATGTACTTGGAGAACAATGAGGAAATGCTGCCGAAATTTTCTTGAGAAATATGTACTTGGAGAACAACGGAGAAATGTTGCCGAAATTTCTTGAAAACCCAATACACATTATACAGTTACTAGTGACATTAGGTGTTCAAGGACAGGACAGGTGGTACATGTACATTTATTATATATAAGAATGACATCACATGTATTTGTTAACCCTAGACCCTAATCTTGTCCTAATATATACTTGTTTTCTCTTTGATCATAGAATGGATAGATCATGGATGTCCATTCACAATCGCTGCACCCTAGAGTTTATATTTGGTCTTGATCAGTTTATTAGATTTTCCGAGGAACATAGGAAACAACATGGAGAGAGGTTCTATTGTCCATGTAGGCATTGTAGTAACAACTTGAAAGTCAGCACTGGTGATGAAATCAAAAGTCATGTCATGTGCAACGGGATTGTACAAGGCTATACAAAATGGCACTGGCATGGAGAGATTTCAAACCTGAAACCAGTGGATGTCGATAGCAGTGCTTGGGTGGAAGAAGAAATTGACTCCGATGGCATAGATGTGAATGAACCCGTTCCAGTAGACATCATTGATGTGATGCTGGATAGTTGTGGGGTAGAGCACATCGATCCACCTCCCATCTTTAGAAACATTGTGCATGATGCTGAGATACCGTTATACACAGGTTGTACTAAGTTTACAAAGCTTAGAGCTATGTTGAGATTGTATAAGTTGAAAGCTAACAATAGATGGAGCGACAAAAGCTTCACTTCATTGTTGACTTTGTTGAAAGAAATGCTTCCTGAAGAAAATGAGCTGCAATCTCAACATACCGGGTAAAGAAATTGTTGTGCCCAATGGGAATGGAGGACAAGAAGATACATGCATGCCTGAATGATTGTGTATTATTTCAAAAGGACTATGTGGATTTGAAAGATTGTCCAAAATGTGGTTCGTCACGGTATAAATTGATGAGTTCGGGGGAGTCTAAAACTGGTTCTCCTGCCAAGGTGATGTGGTATCTACCTATAATATTACGGTTTCAACGCTTGTTTGTAAATCTAATAGATGTGAAGAATTTGAGGTGGCTTGCATATGTTAAGAAGAATAATGATGGGATCCTACGACATGCGTAAAATTCCCCACATTGGAAGAAGATTGATCTATTGTACCCCAAATTTGGTGAAGAAGACAGGAATCTAAGACTTGTGCTTTGTACAGATGGGATGAATCCGTACGGGACATTGAGCAACCAACATAGCACTTGGCCAATTATGCTTGTTATATACAATCTTCCTCCCTGGCTGTGTATGAAAAATAAGTACGTTATGTTGTCGTTGTTGATATCAGGCCCTACACAACCTGGAAATGATATCGATGTTTATCTTGAACCTCTGATTGATGACTTAAAGAAACTCTGGGGTGAAGGTGTGATGACCTATGATGCTTCATGAAGAGAGACATTTTGTTTGCACGCTATGTTGTTTTACACTATTAATGACTTTCCAGCATATAGGAATTTGTCTGGATATAGTGTCAAAGGAGCTAAAGTGTGTCCTATATGTGAAGAGAACACTGATTCAATAAGACTAAAACATGGCGGCAAGACTGTATATCTTGATCATCGAAGGTTTCTTTCAAAATTCCTTCTGTATCGTAGGAAGCGCAAAGCATTCAATGGATCGAATGAGGAACGTAGTGCAGCTAAACCTATACCAGGGGATGTTGTTTATGAAAGAGTAAAAGACATTGTCAATGAATTTGGTAAGAGATCACAATGTACTATGGTCACACAGAGTGACAATTCTTCATTTAAGAAGAAGTAAATATTTTGGGATCTTCCTTATTGGAGTTCTATGACAGTCAGGCATTATATCGATGTCATGCACGTTGAGAAAAATGTTTGTGATAGTGTCATTGGTACTCTGTTGAATATACTAGGTAAGACTAAAGATGGGATAAAATCCAGATTGGACCTATGTGAAATGGGAATAAGGTCAGAATTAATAAAATTACATGAAATGGGTAAAAAAGAGCATACTTACATCCCTCTTGTTACACGTTGTCTAGAAAGGAGATGAAAGCTTTTTGTGAATGCTTGGCAAATGTTAAGGTGCCATAGGGTTACTCATCCAACATCCATAGATTGGTATCAATGAAAGATCTAAAGTTGATAGGTCTTAAATCTCATGATTGTCACACTCTAATGCAACAAATATTACCCGTGGAAATTCGATCTATATTGCCGAAGCATGTAAGGTTTGCAATCACCAGACTTTGTTTCTTTTTCAACAGTCTGTGCAGCAAAGTTATTGACCCTGATACTCTCTATAATTTGCAAAGAGAAGTGGTTGTTACCCTATGTCAGCTTGAGATGTATTTCCCTCCTTTGTTCTTTGATATCATGGTACATCTTGTTGTCCACTTGACTAGTGAAGTGAAAATGTTGGGACCCATTTTCTTGCATTGGATGTATCCCTTTGAACGATACATGAGCGTTTTTAAAGGTGATGTTCGAAACCGTTATCGGCCTAAAGGGAGTATAATTGAGGGTTATGTGGCGTGAGAGGTTATGGATTTTTGCAATGACTTTCTGAGTGGTAATGACACTCCCATTAATGACAAGAATATTGAGGAGGGCAAAGGAATTTTGGGATCACGTGTGAAAGTAATCAACAGTGAGTAGTTGGAACAAGGTCACTTGTATATTTTATACAACATGGATGAAGTGAGTGTTTATATCGAGGAACATACTAATTTCATCAAGAGACAACATCCTCGAGCCAATTCAATGTGGCTTGCTAGAGAGCATAACAAGACTTTTACTAAGTGGTTTGAAGATAAAGTCTTACATCAAATATCTCAAACACCAGATGATATTACAGAAACTATCAAATGCCTCACCTTTAAACCAAAATCAAATGTTATGTCTTATGAAGGGTTTGACATTAATGGGTTCACATATTACACAAAGCGCCAAGATGATAAGAGTGTCGTCCAAAACAGTGGGGTCACCCTTCAAGCATCGACTATGTATTTTGCAAGTGCAAAGGATAAGAGTCCACGTGAAGCTAAAATGTCATATTGTGGTGTCATTGAAGACATATGGGAGTTTGACTACATAGATTTCAGAATTCCACTCTTTAAATGTAATTGGGTTGATAACACCAAAGGAGTTATAGTGGATGAATTGGGTTTCACATTAGTGAACTTTGAAAAGATTGGCGAGAAGGGTGAACCATTCATATTGGCATCATAGGAGAAACAAGTATTTTATATCGATGATCCTGCAAATAATAAATGGTCAGTTGTTCTTCATGGTAAAAGATAGTTCATTGAAGATCATATAGATGAAGAAGAGAACTATGATAAGTATAATGACTCCAGTCCATTCTCAGTTGGGTTGCCAACTCCACAAAATGTTGAATCTAATGATGAATTATATGTGTGTGAAGATCACAATGAAGGATTGTTAATTGATAAAAGATCAAAATTTTAGAGGCATGCATGTTTATATTTTTTATATGTTTCATTTTTCAATGTTTCATTTTTATATGTGAACTATATAAAATGCTAAAATGTTTGATTTTTTAATATCAATATCATTTTCAGATATAATGTTTCATTACCTTCTAGTTAATACAAATGCTAAATGTTTGCCTTTTTAATGACATTTTTAGATGGCTGACCATGGGGATGATGTCCATGATGAGCATGATGTCGATGATGAGGATGATGTCCATGATGAGAATGGAGAGGATACCAATGTAAGTTTTAAAAACATATCCTATATTTCTATAGAAATTCATTATCTTCTAGTTATGTCATATATCCTATATTTCTATATTGGGCTAATTCAGTGTGTTTATTTTGTCAAATTTTAGGTTGATGATGCACATGTACCCTCTGAAGCACTGGAGGCACTTGATGTGCATCACCAAAAAGTTAACAAGAAAAGGGGCATCACTCTACTGAAGAAGTTAACAGCGCTAAGGGGTAGTGGATCCAGATTGGCTGTGGAGTTTGATAATGCAGGAAATGCCATTGGAGTGAACCGTAATAATTTTGTAAACTATCTTGGGTGTGTTACTCGAAGCCATTGTGGTGTTAAGTATGATAATTGGCATAAATATCCTGAAGTGAAGAAAGACTTGATATGGAAGGATTTATGCGTGAGTTATTATTATTTGCAATTCTATTTTGTACATTACAAATTCTATTATTTGCAATTCTATTTTTGGATACTAGTTAATAGCAATTCTATTTTACAGAATCTGTTTGCATTGGATGATAAGTTGTTTCATAAAAGCATGATACAATGCACTGGAAAGATGCTAAGCAACTATAGGAAAAATTTCAACAGAGAATACATAAAATATGGTGATAAGAAGAAGAAGTCAGCCCTTGAAAAGTGGAACTTCCTGGACAAAGAAAATTGGGACACATTTGTTGCTTCAAGACAAACTGAAGAATTCAAGGTATTAAGCGTCACTCCCAATTTAATTAATATACATTGTATTCACCTAGTCAAGATTAACCTTTAGTGTTACCAACCAAATCAATGTGCATACTAACTAGGCGTTCAGTGAGGCACAAAGAGCAAGGCGTGCATTGAATGTGCATGACCACACAATGGGTCCAAAGGGCTATGCAGGCATTTGCCAAAGACTACAAGTGGAGTCTGCTTCTACTCAGGAGTCCTCTACTACATGTACCAAACCCATGCCTCGCCATGATGTCTGGATAGCTGGGAGGAAAAATAAGAAGGGTGAAATAAAGAAGCTCGTAACTGTTGAGGCGGCTGCGAAAATGGTAAAATATAACTCAACATATCGTTCGAATATTGATTATTTGTGGTGTTTACTTACCAATTTCTATTGAAGGTGATTAGCAGGAGCTGCACAAGTAGAGGAAATAGGGTACATTCATCCCTCAGGGCACAAGGGATGAATTGACAGTTGCTCTGCGTAACCCAGAGCATCCTGGACATGTTAGGGGTGCAAGTGCTGGTGTGGGCATCAAAGCATTCTTTGGGCAATCCTAGCACAAACATGTGGCAAGAGCGGGACTTTCACAAGAAGAGGTAACCTATTATTTTTTTAGAATGTTACTACAAAAGGGAATTAAATAATAAGAAGCTAATGTTTCTTTTATCCATGTATAGGAGAATAAGAGAGTCGAGGATATAGTTGCTAAGAAGGTCAAGGAAGAAATAATGTGGTGGCAGGCATCTCAGGCTTCCAATCAGCCTATGGTGACCCACTCTTCTCCTGATGCACATGCTGAGAGTAATTCTGTAGACCCACCACCTAGCACGTCTGATGTATGTATTGTTTATGACATAGTAGCTAGTCTTTTCAAGATGATATGTTTTCAAGATGATATGTATATATGTATAACATTATTTATGTAAATTTGTAGGCATTGAAGCCATGCCGCTTAAAAATTGAAGGTTATGTTGTTGCAGAGGCACAAACTTACCCATCCCTTCCTAGGGTAATGATTCATGGGACTCCAATACCACTGGGTTACATTCATGTGAGCCCGATACGTGTAATCCCCGATTGGAGGGAAGCTGCATTGCCATATGCCCACCCAAATATTGATACACTTGGTGAGGCAGAAGGCAGGGTGATATTGTGGTCCAAAGCAGATGTCGTCTACACTATTGAAATTATAAGATAAATTTACATTACGTTAAATTGTTAATGTGTATATCTGAGGTCAATTGATCTGAAATTATATATACAGGTTAAAAAGAAGACACCCAGAACATCTAGGCCTCCACCTCCACTTCCTACATTACCAAGTTGGGTTTCAACTGACCTAAAATTCCCATTTGGTCCTGCTTGTAAGGGAATGGCAGTATGGCTACATGCACATAATATACATTGCCTTATAGTTGTTTCTTTAGAAGTGGATTATGCAGGTGAATCATACGAAAGTTCTCTATTTATACAAGATATTATTGAGTTGTTTTACTATGATTGGATGAATACATCATTCATAAAGACATGGATAAGGTGAGATCATGTTTATACATCCATATACCTTGTGTAGGATCCAGTGATCTGGTTTCTTATATACTAATGCATACGTAATACATGTTTTGCAACTACTTAGTCAAAATTCAATGTAAACAATTTGGATTTGAACATGTGGGATTTTTGATTTCATTATTGATTAGTCTGGTAGCTAAAGACCCTAATAGCGTTCAACAATACTGTTGTGATGCTTTTACAATTTTCAGTCAAAAAAAGAAGATAGTAATAATAGCTCCATTCAATGTGAAGTAAGTGTACTTTGCTTATAATTTGGACTTAAGAAAATTACATTTTTATTGTGGATTTTGAATTATTAATGTTTAACTTTTTTACCTCTAGCGCTAAGCATTGGGAGTTACTAGTTATTCTCCCCAGGACGTTCACTGACTATTATCTAGATCCTGCGGGGAGTACATTGAATCCAAAAATTGGATATGTAATGACAATGGCATTATTCTGGTGAGAAATATTTCATTTTTATATACGTTAACATCTGTTATTACATTACTATTTACTTATGCAATTTACTATGTTACATTAACATTTAGGGGTTTAGATGCATTCAAAAAGGATGGAGGAAAGGTCCCCAATAAAAAGAACTAGCCAATAATTTTGGAGAACGTGAAAGTAAGTTCCCGACTCCAATGTATATGTTATTTATGTGAACTGTGCTTATATGTATTTTTTAATATTTTGTATCCATTTTATAGTGTGCTACACAAGACAACGGCTGGGCATGTGCATACTATGTGATGTGGTTTATGGACATGATTATCAAACTTGCAGATGAAATCAATGCCATACCTAAGGTATTATATATAGTCTCATTAGATAGTATGAAATATATCAATCTTATTTATATATTATTACTTATATATATACACCATTCTCTTTGCAGGTGTTTAAAACTGACCCCAATACATGTAAATCCTTAAAAGATATACATGCTCCATATATGATGGAAGTATTAAATGACGTAAGAGAAGAATGGGAAAGAGCCATACAAGTAGTGGGGACTGTAAGATATAATTGGGATGTTGATAGCGATGATGAATGGTATTTTGTAAATGAATGTTTATACATGTGTTTCTACATGTATGAATGTTTCTACATATATTTGAATGTTTCTACATGTATGAATGTGAAAATCGAATTGTTTTCTGAATGTATCTACCTATGTGTGAATGTGTGAAAATAATATTTGTTGATTTTGTAGGTTTGTGGCATGTTTGTTGGCTGATATCAATGAATGTCATAAACCTACAGTTCAGTTCCACTGAACTACACATTCTCATCCTACGACCAGCCACAGCAGGCCTGCAAACTGATAAGAAAAAAAATCAAACCATAAGCATCAGTTATTTATCTAAAGCTGACAACAAAAGTTTACAACGTCGGTTAATAGCATAAAACTACTGCCTAATGTTGCCAGATAGCCTGTCCAGCACGGCCGTGGTGGTAGGTGATATGGCATCAATTATTAGTAGAACATCGATGCCGTTATGGCCAGCACAACTGTGGCGGTAGTTGAGATGGCATCATTTAATACTTATAACCGACGCTGATGGGGCCCTACTGGCGCGTTTTCAGTGGCACGAAGCATTTTGGCGTCGGTTGGAAAATCGACGCCGAAAGGGTTCGACTTTTAGCAGCGCCCACATAGGCGTCACTTGGAAACTGTCGTGAAAATGGCTTAAATAACTGACGCCAAAGGCCGGATATGTAGTAGTGCGGGTGGATGACAATTTTTTCAAAATAAGGTAATTCTTACCCTTTGATTGAAAAACTAAATTTTTTCTAAATCTTGTGAAAACGATTAAAATTCCATCATTTAGTCGATAAATACAAACAAGTAGTGCTTTTTGATCAGGAAATTTCATGGATTCCCATAAAATAGGTTTAAGACCTAGATCCACACTTAATTCTATAAGTACCTAAGAGTTTCTATCTTTAATGTCTTAAATGTATAAAAACCCTTATTTCTAAGTTTTAATGATCATAACATCTATAATATATCTTAATAGTCAAAGATTGATCTTTTAGGATATAAAGGATATCTTGGATTTAATTTGAGTTGACAAATTAGGGTTTTCCTTAGTTAAAAATGCATATGATGATAAAATTAGGGTTTGTAAACCAAAAATACAATAAAATAAATAATTAGGGTTTGGGAAGCAAAAACCTGAATGGAACCCTAATTTAACCCCAAAACCCTATTTGGACCCAAAGTCAGTATTAATGTGAATTTTTTAAATAAAATAAGAATACATAGGTATTATGCCTTATTTTTAGGATAGTTTCTTGACTAGTTTCTTTTGTTACCTTTTTCTTGGACATCAAGTTACTCCTAAGACAGGTATGTGGCCACGCCTATGACTACTCATCGTAATAGATTTCCCATGGCTTTTTGAGAAATCAACTTTCTTGCTTATGTATTTATTTCATGAAATATATAAGGTCCATATGAGTATCACATTATATTAAATAACTTTCTCATACCCATGAATGGAAGATGAACCTATCCTGGATGGGAAGGTTGCTAAGGGGATAATCCTGGATGGGATGGTCATATGAGGTGTCTAGCACCGATGGGAAGACCAATGGAACACCAAGCCCATATGGGATGATTATATGAGTTGTCTAGCTTGGATGTAAAGACCACAGGTATACCAAGCCCGAACAGGATGGTATGAGCATCCGTTGTAGGGACAAGACCCTAATGAGGGTGAAAATAATGAGAGTAAACCATGACGGGATGAGAAGTTATAAAACCAAAATGCTTTCCAATTAGCTAATTAATAGTTTCCATATGGATGCTTATGTTCTTACACATACATGGCTTATTTGGATTCCCCAACATACCACTATAACTTGTTATACTGACTATGCTTTTATTTCATAGTGTTTTAGGTTAAGCTGTTACTAACCTGCAATTAATGATGAAAGATGATCATCCAGAGAAGAAGGCACCAAAAGAATGGAATTAATGTAATCTTGGAGGATACAGATAGATATTTTTATCTTTAGTTACAAACAATAGTTTTCCTATATCATGTAACTATTGGATCTAAGGGCTCTAGAGGGGGGTGAATAGAGCTACAAAATTTTTCACAAGATAGATTAGGCCTACAAATTATTTCAATTTTAGAGAAATAGCTAGATGTCAATTTGAAGTCCTATCTAACAAGCATAGAAAGGATGAGAGAGATTGATAGCAAGCTCTTGACAAAAGGATGTAGAGTGGTTCCACACTTCAAACTAGAAGTGAGTCAGTTCACTACGTAGAGAGGTCAACCTCTATGACTTTGCAAGTGCTTTTATCTATATTATCACCAATACAAGTTAAAGCAAAAGACCACCAAAAGTTTTACCCATACAACCACAAGAACAACTCCACCTTAATAAGGAACTTATCCACTTAGCTTGAGTCTTCAGCCTTCACCAAGGTCTTACCTACTCAAGATCAAGTCTTCCGCCTTGAAGGACTTTGCTTATCCTCTTGGATCTTTAGCCTTTTCCTTCACCTCCACTTGGAGAAAATCACCACCTCTTCAAATACCTTGAAGAGGACCAGCTACAACTCCTTCTTCACTTGATAGAGCTTGCTTCAACTTTACTTCATTAAGGAAAGGGATAGGGAAGTAGTGGAAGATTGAGAGCTTTACATGCACAAAGGTGGATCTCTCTTACCATAAGCCTAACTCACTCACAAATCACGAAATGAAGTGTAAACTAGAGAGAGAATGGGGCTCAAGGAGTAGTAGCACACTCAACTATAGCAAGGACCTTGAATGTAGTGAATGTGCAAACTTAGAATGAACTCCAAGGGGTCGTATTTATAGCTGGGGGTGCTCCCTTGAGTTGGGGAACACTTAGGGTCAAAATATAGCCATTTTCCTCAAAGCAACAAATCTATTTTCACCTCAAACAAGTCAGCAATGTTTATAATCACTTTTTTTGTGTTTTTTGTATAGTGCATTCGTTCGAGTTTCAATAAAGGTAACTTGAACGATCAACTAAAAGACAAACCCAATTTTCAAACTATCAGTCGAGTTTGTTCTAGGAAACTCGACCGATCAACCAAAATTGCATTTGGTCAGAAGGTCGCTCGGTCGAGTTCTATGAATGCACAACTCGACCAATTGCTACTTTTAAAAAATGAATCCATGGGATTGGTCGAGATTGAAACTCTACCGATCAGCAACCTATGATCGATTTTCTAATTTGGCTAAGAAGTGATTAAAACTTGGTATTAAGTGTCCCCCATATTTTTCTCATCTTAGTTACAAGTCATATCATCAATACAAGTGATAAAAAAATCCTTCTAAGGTCGTTTAAAGGGATTTCCTTATTAGCACACTTGTGCTGCATTTGACTTGAACTTTGACAATCTAGGTCTTGTGTAAATTGATCCTTTTCATGTACCTATAGCCTGAAATCAATCTTGAATACACATATTAGATACATATGAATGGATTGGTTAAGTCATTATCAAAATATGGACAATGTATAACCTCTAGGTCAACATCTCCCCTTTTTTGACAATGATAAACCATTCCTCAAACATATTGAAAAGGATATTTAAAATTTTACCTTTTCCTTGTGAATTGGGTGGGGGGTTCATGATTTAAACAATATAAATAGCTCCCCCTCAATCTATGCTTACTTTAACTTGCATAGTTAGTCTATCTACACAAAGCAATAAAGCATGCATGTGCTATATGGTCCTTTAGCAAGTCACATAATAAAGCATATAATGAATAGGAAAAGGATCACATAGGCAATAAATAGCAATATGGTTGAGTTTCAAGATATTTAATTTCTCTCCCCCTTTTGACATTATAAAAAAGAAAAGGGGTTAGAAGAGCATATAAGCAGGACATCTCCAGACACAACCAAGCAGATATCGAAACTTGCAATCTCAAAAACATACATCAAATAGAGACGAGAGAACCAAACATGCTAAGTCATAATCAAAATATGGTGAAATATAGGACCAGATCATAAGATATAACTGATCAGAGAGTAAGAGTGCACATAACATAGATTACAACTTAGAGTGCAAGTTCTCGTAACAGTAACTACAAGTCAAAAGTGATGAAAGCTAAGGATAAAATAGTACAACTTAGATCACATGCCCATATGTTTCTAATACAAAATATCCTAGAAAGATATATATGATCAACAACTAGAATAAAAACTAAGAACATCTTGACATCTAGGTCATTTATATCTACATCATCCACAACATCATCACCCTCAACATCAGGCTCGTAGTCATCATCTCCGTCTGAAGGTGCAACAACATCACCTTCATCACCAGAGCAACTGCCAGAACCACTAGAGCCATCACCATCATCAGATGCAGCACAAGCATCCTCACCATCACCAACATCCGCAACAACATCAATAGTCTCGTCATCAGCCTAGTCAGACATCTCCTCGTCAATAGAAGGACCAAAGCGATGACCAGGCCAACGATCATTCTATTCATCTCAAGTCATACCAAGAGAACATAACTCATTGGCCTAAGGGAATGAAGGAGTAGAATTGCCAAGACTAAAAAGCAGAGAGGCAATGGCCTACAGATAGAGGTAGGATGAATGGAGCAGGTCCACCCGTAGCAAAAGGTGTGGGAGAAGCAGTAGAAGGCTCATGTGTAGGTGGAGGGGTAGGGTAGAAGTGATTGTTTCCATAAGATGCATAATCACTATCGGGGTATGGCTGGTAGGTGGGGTATGGGTGTGCACAGGATAAGTTCATGTTGGAGATGATTGAACATAAATCATGGTGCAGGTGCTCCTGGACCTGGAGGTTGTATGCTTGTTGGTGTATCATATAACCCATGAGGACTTCATTAGGCACACAGAATGAGGCACGACTAGGTCAGGTAGGCTGAGGAGGTGGAGGAGTATGGGTTGAGGTAGAGGCAGGTGCAGCTGAAGCAGAGGCATAGGGTGAGCCACCAGGTGTGGTGGAGGAATGGATAGGAACATATTTCTGGATAGTGGTCTCACTGGTACACACTCCCTTCTGGGTAGGTCTGTAGTGGAAGTCAGTGAAGAGTGATTTCTTAGTGGCAAACTGGAAAAGACCACATATCAAGACAGTGTATGAAGGATGGGTGCCATAGGTGTTCTTTCAAGAGTCGAAGCAGGTCATGTGATGGAGGATGTATCTAGACCACTGGACTCCGACATTCTCTAAGATGCAATACATTATCATTGTAGTGTTCTCTGTAATATCTGTTTGGTTTTTCTTGAGGTGGATGTTGCAATTGACCACTAGGGCTAATATATTCTTCTTGAGATCTAAGGAGGAGGAGGGTAGGGTGCTCTTCTTCTTATAGGGAACCTCAAGTTTATTCAAGTAGCGATGGATGTCAGGAAGTGTGATATCATATTTCTTGTAGAAACCTTCAGGGTCAAGTAGGTCAAAATACTCACCATAATCCTTACGCCAAGTATCATTCTCATCGGCTCCTAAAAATAAGACATTCAAGATATCCTTTGATATATGTAATTTCTTCCTGGCTATCATAGAATTAAGGATAACTTGAGTATCGGGAGGACATACAACGGTGTCATAATTCCAATGCAAATTTGTGTAGAATTTGTGAACGACTTTCGTGCTAGACATTAAATTGTGAAAGCACTCACGCTCAACACCCAGGGCAGATAGGTGATGAACGGAAAGCTACTTATCCACTTGATTGATGATAGCCTGGCATCTAGGGCTAGGCTTAAAAAGGGCTCTAAAAAAAGGAATCCATGGAAGAAGATACTTATACTGATTAACAGCCTCATTTGAGACAAAAAGGGTCTCATAGAAAGGAATCAATCTGGAAGATGAGGAGGAGGATGTTGCATTGCTAGGGGCGACTCTCTTCCTTCTATTAGAAGCCATGGAGGCAAAAAGGAGAGGAAGAAGAGATCACACGCACAAACCACTCTACCAAAAATGTTAACACACCTAGGTATATCTAGGGGGAAGGTCTAGGAAGATCTCCCTAGGTTGGATTAGGGCTAGGTAAGGGAAGGGAAGGGAAGGGAAGGTCGAGGGTTGACATCTTAGGGCTTGAAAGAGTGGAATCGGCCAACTTTTCTATAGTTGAGATGGAGAATAGTCGGCTGAACCCAACTTAATTTAGCTTCAACCCGACAATCGATTGAGTTCTGTGAAGTGGAAACTCAACCAATTGGCCCTTTTTAAAAAAGCTATCGGCCATGGATCGACCGAGTTTGTCCTAGGGAAACTCGACCGATGGTTAACCTAACCTAAATCCATCAAACTTAATTTCTAGTGATTTTGGTGCTAATTAAATTTATTTTTCAAGTCCATTATGTATATTGAATATACTTAGGCACATATCACTCATCATTGGGTACTATTTTGTGATAAAATAGGCATTTTCAAAAAATACCCAAGAATAAGAGAAAAAGAGGCAAAAAGAACATGAAAAATCGATTTTTAGTAAATTGGCAAGAAAAGATGATCAAGATAGATGCAAAACTTATATGATAGATGACTACTAGTTGGAAGGCATATCAGATTAATTCAAAGAAGTTATAAGCAATTTTGATCTAATAAAGTTAAATTTCTCTCTAGCTAGAGGTTTAGTGAAAATGTCTACCAACTGATTTTTTGTGTCCACATGCATGATATAAATATCATTCTTGGCAATGTGATCACAAAGAAAGTGATGGCGAACCTCTATATGTTTAGCTCTACTATGAAATATAGGATTGTAAGACAAGTTAATTGCACTAGTATTATCACAAAAGATAGGAGAAGCATAAAAATAAATGTAAAGTCTTGGAGCATTTGCTTCATCCATAGGACATGGGCACAACAACTCTCGGCTGCAATGTACTCAGCCTCGGTGGTTGATAATGCCATGGTGCTCAATTTCTTGGAGAACCAAGACACCAAGCATAGTCCTAGGAGGAAACAACTATCACTTGTGCACTTTATATCAATCAAGAAACCTGCATAATCAACATCACTATAGGTAATAAGAGTAAAGTCCCTTGACTTGGGATACCATAGTCTACAATTTTGGGTTTTGTCTTCAGCATCACTATAGGCAATAAGAATAAAGTCCCTTGACTTGGGATACCATAGTCCAAAATTTTTAATTTTTTCTAAGTACCTTAGAATCCTCTTAATAGCTATAAGATGGGATTTCTTAGGATTTGATTGAAATCTAGCACACAAGCCAACACTAAACATAATGTTAGGTATAGAGGCAGTTAAGTAAAGTAAACTTCCAATCATACCTCTATAGAGCCTCTCATCTACCTTCTCACCTTCTTCATCTTTATCAAGTTTGGCGGTGTTTGACATGATTGTGTTCATCGGCTTGGTGTTCTCCATCCCAAAGCTCTTAAGTAGTTCACTTGTATACTTTCCTTGGTTGATGAAGTTCCCATTTTTTGTTTGCTTGATTTGAGAACTGAGGAAGAATGTGAGTTCACCCATCATGCTCTTCTCAAATTCACTCTACATAAGATCACTAAATCCTTTGCAGAGATCAAGGTTAGTTTTGCCAAAAATGATATCATCTACATATATTTGAATGATAAGAAAATTGTTAGAAGTGTTTTTTAGAAAAAAGGTAGAATCCTCTTTTCCCATGATATAACCATGATATAATAAAAATTTCTTTAACTTCTCATACCAAGCCCTTGGTGCTTGTTTGAGTCCATAGAGTTTTTTTTGTAACAAATAAACATGGTTAGGAAGACTATCATGTGAAAATCCCAGAGGTAATGCAACATACACTTCCTCCTCAATTGTACCACTCAAAAATATACTTTTAACATCCATTTGATACAAAATATAGTTCTTATGACTAGAAAAGGAAAGAAACATACTAATGGACTCAAGTCTAGCTACAGGTGCATATGTTTCATCAAAGTCAATACCTTCCTATTGATTGTAGCCTTGTGATAACATCCCATTTTGCGATGTTATCTTATTGGTTTGTCTCAGTTTTCCATACTCTTTCTTAGATAAATTAGATAAAACCTTTAACTTCCCACTTTATTGCAAATATACCATTAAACTAACTTTTCTATTTTTTCTTACAGAAAAAAATACAAAAAAAAAACTACAAAGTTCCAAATGGTCCCAAGACCGAATGGATGCGAAACGGTCCCAAGACCGAATGGATGCCAAATGGTCCCAAGACAGAATGGACGCCAAATGGTCCCAAGACCAAATGAAGCCAAATGGTCCCAAGACCGAATAAAGCCAAACGGTCCCAAGACCGAATGGAGATCAAACGGTCCCAAGACCGCATAAAGTTACACGGTTCCAAGACCAAATAAAGGAAAATGGTTTCAAGACCGTGAGGACTCAAACGGTTTCCAAACCGGGAGAGTCCAAACGGTTTTGAAACTAAGAGAGTCCAAACGGTCTCAGAACCCAAAGGGTTTTCACGACCGTTTGAGCCCAAAACCACCCAAACCGCTTGGACTTCACTCAAAGCCTATAAATAAGACCCAAAGGGTCCTCACAAAGCATCAAGTTTCAGACGTCAAAAGGCTGCCTCTGTTGTTCCAGAGTTGTTTCATCCTTCACCTACCACCCCGAGACTGCCGGTCTGAGATCCATACTCCATCTCCAAGCTACTTTCTCTCTAATCGATAAAGAAGGTGGGAGGAGGAGGATTCATCATCAAGCAAGCTACGAAGTGTGAAGATCGTTGCTCTCTCTCTCCAAGGGGTCGACCTTCCTCCCTCCTTTGTGGAGATGACATTCTCTCTCTCTCTTCTTGCCCCCTTCTTTGTTCTTTCCATGAGCGAGTAGTCTTATACACTAGGGTGCAGGGAGTAGCCCCGCTACCCATGTTTTCATTTCATGCAATGTAATTCATAAGTTTGCAATAGAGATATACTTTCTTTTTAGTTCAACATCAATCGTTTAATGAATGCGTGTTGCTTGATCACCAACTTGTGTTACCTATTATCTTTCAGTACGAATTGTCTATGTTTGTACTATTAGATTCGAATCTTGATTGAATGTTGGTTCTTGATGCATGTAGCCACCATGCATCTATTTCGGTATCTAGGAGTGTTTTTTAAGAAGTGGAGTAGACTCACTTCCATCGTTGTACTTTCGTACTATGAAATGGAATCAGTTGACATATGAAAGTACAACCTTGACAAGTCGAGGAACACACTTTGCAAAGGGAGTGATGTAAAGTAAGTGACCATTCATTTGGGGATGGATGGCGTTGCAACATTTCCACACTCTCGTAGTTAGTTCTCCGAAAGGAAACTAGATCTACAAAGATACTAACTGTTTAGATTCTTATTGCAGGTTATGTTACTATGTTGTATGTTTTTGATCCATGTGTAGTGGTGGTGAAACCCGATAACACCCTAGTGGTTCCTTAATATTGTTTACAACCTTAAAAATTTACCTTCCTGCTTGTTTTCTTGCTTTTACTTTACTTACACTTTGTTTAAATGACCAAACCAACTCATTGATCTAAATACCAACTGTTAAGGAGTTAAGTGAAATTCTAACATTTTCTATCTTGTTGATCTCAACAAGACTGTTGTCCTGTGGATTTGACCCTTAACTATACTATGATAAGACTTCCACGTATCCTAGCATGTGTGGGTGGAGTTTTAATCTAGTATAAGCAAGGCTAAACCTATAAGATTTACTATCTTTAGGATTTTTAGTGGTACACACAATTCCAAGCAAGTGGAAGCTCCATCACTTTGAGCCACTAACCTTGCTTTGTTCCTTACCACTTTGTCGCTTTCCTCTAGCTTGTTGTGGTAGAGCCATTTGGTGACAATGATCTTTCTATCACTTGGTCTTGGGATAAGGGTCCAAGATTTGTTCTTTTCAAATTGTTCCAGCTCCTCTTGCATAGCTAAGATCCATTCTTCATCCCCAAGAGCTTCTTTGACATCTTTAGGCTCTAGTTGTGAGATGAAGGCTCTATTGGCTTGTTCTTTGTTGAATGCAGGCCATGTCTTCACTCTTACAAATGGATCACCTAAAATCATCTCCTTTGGATTATTCTTTGCAAATCAGGGAGTTGGATCCTTCTTTTCATCATCTTTATCTTCTTCTTAAGTAGCCACCTCTTTTCTCTTTTGGATGATGTTGAATTCTTAAAGGATAGGAATTACTTCAGCTGCAACATCATCATTTGGAGTAATATCTTTGGGAATAGAGGAGTTAGTCTCCATAAACTTTACATTAATATATTCTTCTACCATAGCAAGATCAATATTAAAAACTCTATAAACCTTGCTACTAGTACTATAGCCAAGAAAGAAAGCCTTGTACAATTTCAGATCAAACTTGTTAAGAGAATCTTTAGTATTCACAAAAAAAGGACATCCAAAAACATGGAAATACTTGATAGAAGGCTCCTACCATGCCATAGCTCATAGGGGGTTTTCTTAAGTGAAGGATGAGTAAAAACACAATTTTTCACAAAACATGAGGTATTGACAACTTCAGCCCAAAACTTCTTAGGAGTATCATACTCAAGAAGCATGGTCCTAGCTATCTCCTGTAAAGATATATTCTTCCTCTCTACAACCCCATTTTGTTGAGGTGTTCGAGGAGAAGAGAAGTTGTGTGCATAACCTGATTCTTGACAAAAATGCTCAAAAAGCTCATTTTCAAATTCTCCCCTATGGTCACTACAGATGGAAACAATCTGACAAGAAGCTTCATTCTCAACTCATTTACAAAAACTTGAGAAAACATCAAGTGTACCAAGTTTTGAAATGAGAAAGAAGGTCCAAGTATATCTAGAGAAAACATCAACAATTTTAAGGCAATACTTGAAACCATGAAGCGATTGCATTCTCATTGGTCCAAATAGATCAATATGAAGAAGCTCAAGAGCTCTCTTATTGCTAAGGAATCCTTTGGATTTAAAGGAGGACTTGGTTTGCTTTCCTTGTGTATACGGTTGACATTCCTCATCCATTTCAAAATCCAATTTAGGAAGTGTCTTGACTACGTCATTTTTGTTCAACTTCTTTAATTGATGCATATTTACATGACCAAGCTGGCAGTGCCATAGAGAAATATCATTCGAGTTGGCTACTAAGCATCTACTAACCATAGGATCAATAGAGTTAAGAACAATAACATAAAGATTACCACTTCTAGTTCCCTATATATAATTTGGTAGGTGAGGGAATCTAGAATCAAGCATTTAAAAGGAGTAATTAGCACAAGGTAACCATTATCACAAAGTTGACTAACACTTATTATATTGTGATGTAGGCCATCCATAGAAAGAACATTCTTGATGCACAAGGATTCATCTATATCACCCTCACCTTTGACTTTACCTTTCTTGTTGTCCCCAAAGGTGATGGATCCTTCTTTCTTCTTTGTGAAATTGTTGAAATGGCTTATGTCACCAGTCATGTGCTTTGTGCAGCCACTATCAACAATCCATCTATCTTTTTCCTACAAGAAAGGAGAATGTTGGTTTCCAACTCAAACTTTGGGATCCAGAGTTAGTTTGGGGACCATTTCATCTTTGGGTTGGTCCCCTTAGGCTTGTAAGGATAATAAGTGGAATAATGATCATCACATTTGCAATAAGAACAAACCATAGGATTCTTAGTGCCCGAAGATTCTCCTACAAAGAAAGAGATCTCCTTGCTCTTTTTCTTACCTTTGGCCTTACTCTTACCTTTGAGGCTCCCCCTATAAATCCCAAACCACTGGTACCAGTTTGTTTAGTAGAATGGTCAAGGATTTCATTTAGGGAGTTCTTTCCTTTGAGGAATTTCTATAGGGATGCTCTCAATCTATGGTTATCATCATTCAAAGAAACAATAGTAGAAGATAAACTAGAAATGCCATCCCTAACATGCACAAGATCAACCTCAAGACATAAAGCTTTAGTAAGATATGAATCCTTTTCAAGAGAGATAGAAGCAACATTAACACTAGGAAAAAAAGGTCTAGAAGATAGATAAATTACTTGACTAAGCAACCTAGAATTTTCATATTTTATCATTTCAATCTCTTTGATATAGACATATCTCTCTTCTCTACAAGAATCAATAAGCAACTTAAATTCAACATTTTTAGTTTTAAGAAATTAAAGTTCTTTTAGGAAATTTTGGTTCTCTTCCTTAAGATTCTCAATGTTCTTAAGGTAGATACCATTCTCAACTTCAACCCCATTGTAGTGGAGTTCAAGATCAAGGAATTTCCCTTGAAAATTATCAATACTCTCAAGGTTGGTTTTCTCATTCAATTCTAAAATCTCAAGCTTAGCATAAATATCATCAATAATTTTTCCTAATTGTTTTCTCTTAGATTTACATTAAAAAAAGTAGAACAGGTAGTAATAAGCATGTCAATAATAGCTTCTTTAGGAAATTCAGGCAAACTTACCTCACTTACCTCTCTTACTTCACCAATGTCTTCACTTGTAGAGGCCATTAGAGCAAGGTGGCACTCTCCATCTTCTTCAGAGCTAGAGTTGCTTGAAGACGAAGCTTCCCAAGCCGTATGAGCTGCATTCTTGTGTCTCTTCTCCTTCTTATCCTTCCTCTTGTGCTTTCTCTCCTTCTTTTAATCCTCTTCTTTTCTTGAGCTAATCTTGTGGTGTGCCTTTCTTGACTTTGGACATTCACTCTTATAGTGCCCCTTTTGACCACACTTGTATCATCTCAGAGTAGAGGAGGAGGAGGCTTGCTTTCACTTGAAGTGCTTGCCCTTGATGTAGTTGGCTTCATGCTCACTAGAGCCTTCATCTTCCCTAGAGGAGGAGGGAGAATTCTAGCAAGCAAGTTGTTATTGAAGGATGACAACCTCCACTTGTGCTCTGAAAGCACTATCTTTGATCTTCTTAGCTTCCTTCTCTTCTTGCTTTGCTTCTTCTTCTTGCTTGTCAAGTCTAGGCTCATGAGCTTGAAGATTGCCAATGAGTTCTTCAGTTGAGATGTCACCAATGCTCCTCACTTCTTCAATGGATGTGACCTTTGACTCCCACCTCTTTGGAAGAGTTCTCAAGTTCTTTGAGTTGATGATGCCTCTATCCAAAGTGTTGCCCAATGCAGCCAACTCATTGATGATGACATTGAGTCTTGAGTACATCTCCACAATGCCTTCTTTCTTTCTCATCTTCAAGTTCTCTAGGAGGCTGTTCAACATGTAGATCTTTGCTTCCTTGACTTGCTTTGTGCCTTCATATGTGATGCACAACTTGTCCCAAATCTCATAGGCAATGTCCCGTGATGAGATCCGGTTGAACTCTGTGAGGGTGAGGGATGCGTAGAGGATGCTAATGGCCTTGTCATTGAGTTGACATTCCTTGAGAGAAGCTTCACTCCATGTTGCCACAACTTTGGTTGGCTCCTTGTAAGGTGTGACCATCACCTTCCACATATCAAAGTTCATCCCTTAAATGTAGAACTGCATCCACCTCTTCTAGTAGAGGAAGTTGGTGTCGTCAAAGATATGAGGACGCATGGAGAATCGTCCCTCTAGGTTGAGTGAACCAAGTAGGTTGTCGCCCATCTTCTCCTCTTGTGGGAGATTGTTGGAGAAGATCCTTAGTTCTGATACCACTTGTTGGATCTAAGGGCTTTAGAGGGGGTGTGAATAGATCTACAAAATGTCTTACAAGATAGATTAGACCTTCAAATTATATCAATTTTAGAGCAATAGCTAGATGTCAATTTGAAGTCCTGTCTAACAAGCATAGAAAGGATGAGAGAGATTGATAGAGAGCACATGAAAAAAGGATGTAGAGTGGTTCCACACTTCAAACTAGAAGTGAGTCAGTCCACTACCTTGTGAGGTCAACCTCATGGACTTTGAAATGGCTTTTATCTATATTATCACCAATAAGAGTTACATTAAAAGACCACCAAAGGACTTACCCATCCAACCACGAGGAGATCTCCACCTTAACAAGGAACTTATCCACTTAGCTTGAGTCTTTAACCTTCACCAAGGTCTTACCCACTCAAGCTCAAGTCTTCCGATTTGAAGGACTTTGCTTCTCCTCTTGGATCTTCAACCTTTACCTTCTCCTTCACTTGGAGAAGATCACCACCTCTTCAACCACCTTGAAGAGGACCAGCTACATCTCCTTCCTCACTCGATGAAGCTTGCTTCAGCTTTTCTTCATGAAGGAAAGGGATAGGGAAGTAGTGGAAGATTGAGAGATTTACATGCACAAAGGTGGATCTCTCTTACAATAAGCCTAACTTACTCACAAATCACGAAATGAAGTGTAAAATAGAGAGAGAAAGGGGATCAACGAGTAGTAGCACACTCAACTATAGCAAGGACCTTGAATGTAGTGAATGAGAAAACTTGGAACGAACTCCAAGGGGTCCTATTTATAGCTGGGGGTGCTCCCTTGAGTTGGGGAACACTTAGGGTCAAAATATAGCCATTTTCCTCAAAGAAACATATCTATTTTCACCTCAAACAAGTCACCAATGGTTATAATCACTTTTTCTGCATGTTCCGTATAGTTCATTCGGTCGAGTTTCAATAAAGGTAACTCGACTGATTGACTAAAAGACAAACCCAATTTTCAAACTATCAGTCGAGTTTGTTCTGGGAAACTCGACCGATCAGCCAAAATTGCATTAGGTCAGAAGGTCATTCGGTCGAGTTCTGTGAATGCACAACTTGATCGATTGCTACTTTCAGAAAATCAATCCATGGGATCGGTGAAGATTGAAACTCGACCGATCAACAGCCTCTGATCGATTTTCTAATTTGGCTAAAAAGTGATTAAAACTTGGTATTAATTGTTCCACATATTTTTCTCATCTTAGTTACAAGTCATATCATCAATACAAGTGATTACAAAAGTCTTCTAAGGTCATTTAAAGGGATTTCCTTATTAGCACACTTGCATTGCATTTGACTTGAACTTTGACAAGCTTGGGCTTGTGTAAATTGATCCTTTTCATGTACATACAACCTGAAATAAAAATACACATATTAATACATATGAATGGAATGGTTAAATCATTATCAAAATATGGACAATGTATAATCTCTAGGTCAACAATTACTTATGTGTGGAGAGTTTATCTTTCATATTCCATAAAACGCTTTTCCTATTAGTGAAATTTTATAATTATTTTTGGTTACCTGTTATACCATTGATCTTGTATTATAGTAATGGACCTTGCCCTCTTGATCCATATTAATAGGGGATAACATGTGGAGGGGTTCATTACACAAATGGTAGTGGTGTCTATTTTCATATTCCTTAAAACTCTTTCCTTGTTAGTGAAATTTTATAATTATTTTTGGTTACCTGTTATACCATTGATCTTGTATTATAGTAATGGACCTTGCCCTCTTGATCCATATTAATAGGGGATAACATGTGGAGGTGTTCATTACACAAATGGTAGATACATATGACTGGAATGGTTAAATCATTATCAAAATATGGACAATATATAATCTCTAGGTCAACAATTACTTGTGTGGAGAGTTTATCTTTCATATTCCTTAAAACTCTTTTCCTATTAGTGAAATTTTATAATGATTTTTGGTTACCTATTATAACATTGATCTTGTATTATAGTAATGGACCTCGCCCTCTTGATCCATATTAATAGGGGATAACATGAGGAGGGGTTCATTACACAAATGGTAGTGGTGTCTATTTTCAAGCATTATAGGCCACCCTAATAGACACATGAACCGCATCGACAGACATTGTAGCACCATGAATTATGTCCATAGAAGGGTCAAGTGGGTAAGCATCTCCCAGTGCAAGGACATAGAAGCCAAGTTATAGTAATGTAAGATAGCATAACCTCAACCCCTACAAAGTTGTATATATTGTTATATATACCTAAAAAAGCATGTTATAAATTCACCTATAAGACAACTATATAATAAAAAATCTTAAATCAGGAAAGCCAACTGACGAGTCTATTTGAATACTCCCAACAACTTCTTTGGTAGGGGGTCCACCTCATAAGAAGAGCAAGGTGACAAAGGTACTGTCTGAGGAGGTTGAGAGTGAGAAGATTGAAATTGTCTCATTACTTCATCTAATCCCTTTGTAATCAAATCTTGTACCTACTCTTGTGACAATCCTCCTTTCTTGATAGATTTTTGCTTATGCTTTAATAACCCAAAGAAGGATCTTATATCGACACCAGCCCTAGCAGCCATAACATGACTAGGATGTTGTGGAGTACTCAGAGCAACTATCAATCCATCCTTTGTCCCTCAGGGATGAACTTGCCTTCTTTTATTTTTTTGTAGAGCATATGGTAACCATCATTAATAGTAACTGGTTAGTAAAACATAAACATCAATGTCAACAATGGACATGCACTCTGAGAGTTAAATTTTGCACCCAGCTTAGTGGTTTTAAGGTTAAGTGTTTATCCATATTGGCTTGACCTCACACCACTACTACAGAAAAAGCCTTTGGCGTCAGTTATTTAGAGCCTTTAGCGTTGGTTTCCAAGTGACACCCAAGTGGGCGCTGCTAAAAGTGTACACCTTCAGCGTCAGTTTCTAACCAATTCCATAACCCTTCCTACCACCAAAAATGTGCCAACAAGGGAACTATAAGTGTCAGTTCTTAATGAATATCGACACTATATCATGATCAAAGACATCAATTATTCAACAAATACCGACTCCATAACCCTTCCCTCCACAAAAAATGCACCAACATAGGAACTATAAGCGTCGGTTTTTTGCTAATCACTAATGTCGTAATGGGATAAAGATGTCAGTTTTATGCTAATAACCGACGCCATATCCCTTCCCGCTACCGAAAACGCGCCAGCAAGGGAACTATAAGCGTCATTTTTTTGCTAATCACCGCCGCTGTAACAGGATAAAGACGTCGGTTTTATGGTAATAACTGACGCCATATCCCTTCCAGCACGACCATGGTACCTGGCCACAATAGGCATCAATTCTTATAGATAACCGATGGAAGCAAGGGAAAAGACGTCAGTTTTTGGATAACAACCAACGTTGTATGTCTTTGTTGTCAGTTTTATAAAAATAATCGACGCCTATATTCTGATTTTTTTTTCTTATCAGTTTGCAGGCCTGCTGTATGGCTGGTCAGCAGGATGGAGAATCTGCTGCTCAGTTCTGAACTACAAGTTTACATCATCCATTGATATCATCCAACAACAGGCTACAAACAAGCAAAGTCATTCACATTCAGACACATGTATTGATCACACATATGTAGAAACCTACAAAGTCATTTACATTCACATTCAGTTCCATTCATTTCATCTCTTTTCACATTCAGACATTCATGTATTGATCAGAAAAATTCATTCACATTCACACATATGATAATTCAGAAAAAGTCATTCACATTCATACAAAAATAATTATGAGAACAAAGTTTAGAAATATCATTCTTTCTTCATCATCGTCATCATTGTCATCAGATACCCAATTATATTTAAAATTTCTCACTACTCGTAGGGCTTTTGCCAATTCTTCTCTTACAACATCTAATTCCTCCCTCATATAGGGAGTATGTACATCTAATAACTTTCGACCTATACTGAAGTCAGTTTTAAACACCTACAAAGAGAATGATGTATATATATAATTAGTAATATATGATAAGATTGACATATTTCATATTATCTAATGAGACTAAATATAATACCTTATGTATAGTATCGATTTTCATTGCGGCATATTTGATGATTAGGTCCATAAATCACATCACATAGTAGGCACATGCCCAACCATTGTCTTGTGTAGCACACTATAAATTGAAACATACAAAATATTCAAAAATCCAAATAAGCACAGTTCACATAAATAATATATACATTGGAGTCGGGAAATTATTTTCACATTCTCCCAAATTAGTGGCTGATTCTTTTTCCTGGGGAAATTTCCTCCAGCATTTTTGAACTCTTGTAAAGCCATACATGTTAATGTAACACATTAAATTGCATAATTAAATAGTAATGTAGTAATAGATGTTAACGGATATAAAAATATGAAATATTTCTCACGGGAATAATGGCCTTTTCATTGTGTGTCCATATAATGTATTTAATTCATTCCCCGTAGGATCTAGATAATGGATAGTGAACGTCTTGGGGACAATAACTAGTAACTCCCAATGCCTGCCACTACAGGTAAGAAAGTTAAAAATTAATAACTCAAAATTCACAATAAAAATGTAATTCTCTTAAATCCAAATTATAAGCAAAGTAAACTTACTCAACATTAAATTGAGCTATTATCACCGTCTTCTTATTTTTACCAAAATATTCAAAAGCAGCACATTAGTATGAAGTAACTGAAGAAGGGTCTGTATCTATAAGACTAATCAAAGATGGAACCAAAAATCCCACATGGAAAAATGCAAAATATGTACATATCATGTGTAAGTGGCTGCAAAACATGTATTACATATGCATTAATATATAAGAAACCAGATCACCGTATATAAAACAAAGTATACGGATGTATAAACAAGATCTCACCATATACACAACTTTATCATAGATGTGTTCAACCAATCATAACAAAACAACTCCAAAATATCTTGTATAAATAGCTTCTTATCGAATGATTGACATGCATTAATACGTATGCATTAATGTGTATGCAAAACTTGTATTACATATGCATTAATATGTATGCAAAATTTGTATAAACAGATTGTTATCATATGATTGACCTTCAACATCCTCCGAAATAGTAACATTTATAGGGACATTTGAATCATGTTCGCCTATCCATACTTCCATACACCTACAATTAGGACCTAACAAGGTGTGTAGGTCCCTTGAAAACCAACTTGGTAATTTAGGAGGTGGAGGTGGAGACCGAGATGTAGCGGGTGTCTTCCTTTTGACCTATTTATATAATTTCAGATTAATTGACTCATATATACACACTAACAAATTAACTTAATGTAAATTTACCATACAATATTAGTATAGACGACATCCACTTTGGGCCACATTATCACTCCGCCTTTTGCCTCACCAAGTGTTTCAGAATCTGGGTGGGCATATGGCAGTGGAAGATCCCTCCTATCGGGAAGTATATGTATCAGGCTCACACGAACCGCACCAGTTGGTACTGGAGTCCCATGAAACATCTCCTCTGGAAGGGCTGGATAAGAATGTGCCTCTGCAATGATATATTCTTGACTTTTTAGATGGCATGGCTTCAACCCCTATAAATTTACATAAAGAATGTTATATACATATATACATAAACATATCATCTAAAAAAGACTAGCTACTATATATGTCATAAAAATACTTACAACAGACGTGCTAGGTGGTGGGTCTACATGATTACTCCCAACCTATGCAGTAAGAGAAGAGTGGACCGCCACAAGTACTGTCTGAGTGACAGTTTGATATGCCTGCCACTTGCTAATTGCTTCATTGACTCTCTTATCAAGTGTTTCCGTGACTCTCCTATCAAGTGCTTCCTCAAATCTCCTTTCAATTAACTAATCTACCTATACATGCACAAAAGAAATGCTAGCTTCTGATTATTGAATTCTCTTTCGCAATAAACATTCTAAAAAAAGAATAAGTTACCTCAGCTTGTGAAAGTCCCGCTCTAGGGACTGGCTTGTGCTATGATGGCCCAAAGAACACTTTGATGCCCACACTAGTGCATGCACCCCTAATACGTCCAGGATGCTCTGGGTTACCCAGAGCAACTGTCAATTCATCCCTTGTGCCTCAAGGATGAACTTTCCTTCCTTCCTCTGCTCGTGCAACTCCCGCTAATTGACATCAACATAAATTGGTAAGTAAATATAACAATAATCAATATTGACTGATTGCTCTAAGAGTTGAATTTTACCATTTTGCATTCGCCTCAGCAGTTGCGTGCTTCATTATATCTCTCTTCTTGTTTTGCCTCCCAACTATCCACATAGCATGGTGAGGTAGAGGTGTTGGACCAATAGTAGAGGACTCTTGAGTAGTAGACTGAGAAGTAGACTCAACTTGTAGTGTTTGGCGAATGCCTGCATAGCCTCTTGGACCCATTGTGTGGTCATGCACATTCAATGCACGCCTTGCTCTTTGAGCATCGTTGATAGCCTTGTTAGTAAGTACATTGATTTGGTTAGTAACACTAAAGGTTAATCTTGAATACATTAATACATAAGAATGTATATTAATTAAATTGGGAGTGGCACTTAATACCTAAAATTCATCCATTTTTCTTTGGGTAACAAACTCCTCCCAATCTTTGGTGTCCAGGTGTTCCATTGCTCAGTGGCTCCCTTCTTCCTAAATTTATTTTTTAAAGAGAATACAAACAAAAAGTATTAGTGTAGAGTTAGTCAAAAAGTGATCAATGTCTAGAACTGGAAATCAATCAAGAACCTCTTCTCAACATCACGTATGTAATCTCAAGTGATATTTGTCCTATAGTTCCTTAGGACCCTCCCAGAACGTTGCATCACACATTTACGATGCATCTTTTCATCCAGATCAAATATACTCTGCAAAATAGAATTTCTATTAACTAGTATCCTAAAAATGAGTAATCTACAAAAATAGAATTGCAAATAATAATAACTCACACATAATTCCTTCCATACTAAGTCTTTCTTCCCCTTAGGAACTTTATGCCGGGATTCAAAAATAGGACTACAATGGCTGTGAGTAAGAATCCGAAGATATGAAATAAATGACTAGCGGTTCACTCCAACTAGATTTCCTACATGATCAAAATCCATAGCTAGTTTGGATCCATTGCTCCTTTGTTGTAGTAACTTGTTCATCATTGTGATGCCCCTCACTTTCTCAAAAAAAAATTATTCTCATCAAGTGCCCCAATTTCTTCAGGGGGTACATCACCAACCTAAAATTTGACAAAAAAACACACTTACAAGATATAACTATAAATGAACATATAGATAGAAACCTCAGGGATATATTTTTAAAACTTACATTGTGAGGCAGCACATTGTCATTCTCGCCCTCACGGTAATCATCAACACATTCATCAGGAGAATGCTCAACCATCTGAAAGTTCACATTCACATTTTAAAGTTGTAAAGTTTACATTGTAAAGTTGTAAAGTTTACATTGTAAAGTTTACATTCACATTGTAAAGTAATTCACATTGTAAAGTTCACATTCACATTGTAAAGTTCACATTCAGAAAAATAAAACATATAAAAAAATATAAACATGCATGCGTCTAATATTGCGATCTTTTATCAATTAACTATCCTTCATTGTGATCTCCACGCACATATAAGTCGTCATTAGCTTCAATATTTGGTGGTGTTGGCAACCCAGCTAAGAATGGACTAGAGTCATCATACTTATTATAGTATTGTTCTTCATCTATAGGATCTTCAATGAACTGTCTTTTACCATGAAGAACAACTGACCATTTATCATTTGCAGGATCATCGATATAAAATACTTGTTTCTCCTGTGATGCCAATATGAATGGTTCACCCTTCTCGCCAATCTTTTCAAAGTTCACTAATGTGAAACCCAATTCATCCACTATAACTCCTTTGGTGTTATCAACCCAATTACATTTAAAAAGTAGAATTCTGAAATCTACATAGTCAAACTCCCATATGTCTTCAATGACACTGTAATATGACATTTTAGCATCATGTGGACTCTTATCCTTTGCACTTGCAAAAAATAATAAAGACGCTTGAAGGGTGACCCCACTATTTTGGATGACACTCTTATCTTCTTGACGCTTTATGTAATATGAGAATCCATTTATGTCAAACCCTTCATAATACATAACATTCAATTTTGGTTTAAAGGTTAGGCATTTGATAGTTTCAGTAAGATTATCTGGTTTTTGAAATAGTGGATGTAAGACTTTATCTTCAAACCACTTAATAAATGTATTGTTATGTTGTCTAGCAAGCCACATTGAATTGGCTCGAGGATATTGTCTCATGATGAAATTGGTATGTTCCTCGATATAAACACTCACTTCATCGATGTTGTGTAAAATATACAAGTGACCTTGTTCTAGCTGCTCACTACTGATTACTTTCATCTGTGATCTCAAAATTCGTTTGCCAAAATTCTGCTCAATATTCGTGTCATTAACAAGAGCATCATTAGCACTTAGAAAGTCATAGAAAAAATCCATAACCTCTCTTGCTACATAACCCTCAATAATACTCCCTTCAGACCGATAACCGTTTCAAACATCACCTTTAAAAACGCTCATGTATCGTTCAAAGGGATACATCCAATGCAAGAAAACTGGTCCCAACATTTTCAGTTCCCTAGTCAAGTGGAATACAAGATGTACCATGATATCAAAGAACAAAGGAGGAAAATACATCTCAAGATGACATAGGGTAACAACCACTTCTCTTTGCAATTTATCAGGAGTATCAGGGTCAATAACTTTGCTGCACAAACTGTTGAAAAAGAAACAAAGTCTGGTGCTTGCAAACCTTACATGCTTTGGCAATATAGATCGAATTGCCACAAACAATATTAGTTGCATTAGAGTATGACAATCATGAGATTTAAGACCTATCAACTTCTGGTCTTTCATTGATACCAATGTACGGATGTTGGATGAGTAACCCTATGGCACCTTAACATTTACCAAGCATTCACAAAAAGCTTTCTTCTCCTTTCTCGACAATGTGTAACAAGCCGGAGGTAAGTATGTTCTCTGATTGCTACTAACTACTTCTATTAATTATGTCCTTATTCTCATTTCATGTAGGTCCATTCTGGATTATATCCCATCTTTAGTCTTACCTGGTATATTCAATAGAGTACCGATGACGCTATCACATACATTTTTCTCAATGTGCATGACATCGATACAATGCCTGACTGCCAAAGAACTCCAATAAGGAAGATCCCAAAATATTGACTTCTTCTTGAATAAAGGTTTGTCACTCCCTGTGGCCATCATACATTGTGATCTCTTACCAAATTCATTAGCAAAGACTTTTACTCTTTCATAAACATCCTCCCCTGGTATAGGTTTAGGTGCACTTCGTTCCTCATTCCGTCCATTGAATGCTTTGCACAACCTACAATACGGATGGAATTTTGGAAGAAATCTTCGATGACCAAGATATATAGTCTTTCTGTCGTGTTTTAGTCATATTGAATCAATGTTCTCTTCACATATAGGACACACTTTAGATCCTTTGACACTATATCCAGACAAATTCCCATATCCTGGAAAGTCATTCACAGTGCAACACAACATAGCATGAAAATGAAATATCTCTCTTCGTGAAGCATCATAGGTCATCACACCTTCACCCCAGAGTTTCTTCAAGTCATCAATCAGTGGTTCAAGATAAATATCGATATCATTTCCAGGTTGTTTAGGGTCCGATATCAATAATGACAACATAACGTACTTATTTTTCATACACAACTAGGGAGGAAGATTGTATATAACAAGCATAACTAGACAAGTACTATGTTGTCTGCTCAATGTCTCGTACGGATTCATCCCATCTGTACAAAGACCAAGTCTTAGATTCCTGACTTCTTCACCGAATTCAGGGTATAATAAATCCATCTTCTTCCACTGTGGGGAATCAGACGCAGGTCATAGGATCCCATCATTATTTTTCTTAACATATGTATGCCACCTCAAATTGTTTGCATCTATCAGATTGGCAAACAAGCGTTGAAACTGTGGTATTATAGGTAGATACCACATCACCTTGGCAGGAGAACCAGGTTTGGACTCCCCCGAAGTCGTCAATTTATACCTTGACGCACCACATTTGGGACAATATTTCAAATCCACATAGTCCTTTTGAAAAAATACACAATCATTCGTGCATGTGTGTATCTTCTTGGCCTCCATTCCTATTGGGCACAACAATTTCTTTAACCGGTATGTTGAGATTGGCAGCTCGTTCCCTTCAGGAAGAATTTCTTTTAACAAAGACAACATGGACATGAAACTTTTGTCGCTCCATCTATTGTTAGCTTTCATCTTATACAATCTCAACATAGTGCTAAGCTTTGTAAACTTACAACCTGTGTCTAACGGTATCTCAACATCATGCACAATGTTTCTAAACATGGGAGGTGGATCGGTGTTCTCTACCCCACAACTATCCAGCATCACATCAATGATGTCTACTCGAACTAGTTCGTTCACATCTACGTCATCAGAGGCAATTTCTTCTTCCACACAAGCACTGCTATCGACATCCATTGATTTTAGGTTTGAAATCTCTCCATGCCAGTGCCATTCTATATAGCCTTGTACAATCCCGTTACACATGACATGACTTTTGATTTCGTCACCAGTGCTGACTTTCAAGTTGTTACTGCAATGCCTACATGGATAGTAGAACCCATCTCCAGGTTGTTTTCTATGTTCCTCGACAAATCTAATAAACTAATCAAGTCCAGAAATAAACTCTAGGGTGCAACGATTTGGAATGGACATCCATGATCTATCCATTCTATGATCAAAGAGAAAACAAGTATATATTAGAACAAGATTAGGGTCTAGGGTTAAAAGATTAGGGTTTATGATTAAAACTTTAGGGTTTAAGGTCTTATATATAATAAATGTGTACCGCCTATCCCATTCTTGAACACCTAATCTCACTAGAAAGTGTATAATGTGTATTGGGTTTTTAAGAAAATTTTGGCAGCATTTCCCCGTTGTTCTCCAAGTACATATGTACTTAGAGAACAAGCGAGAAAATGTTGCCAAAATTTTCTTGAAAACCCAATACACATTATACACTTACATCCTAAGTGGGATTAAGTTTTCAAGAACAGTCCCAAACTGGGGACTATCCAAGATTTACTCCTAATGAGTTTATCTTGGATGGGTTTCTAGGCCAACATAATATAACACCACAAAACACACAATTTTCTTATAAAAACACTTGTGGATAGCCATAAGAACATATCAATGATTTATAAATTAATCAATGTATTATTTTATAACACAAATCATGGTGGGTATAACATAGAAAAAAACTCAACATGTCACAACAGAAACATGTCCTTAACCTAATATACATATATTTGTAACAAAACTCATTAGGAAGACCATTCACATTATTTCCTGCAAGAACATCATGATCTCCCCATACCTCATCCAGGCTCGTCATCATATGTGTGATACATAAGCTTAATAAAACATTATTTAAAAGATATGATGTTCATGTGACATCAACTTAGGGTTACAACAACATAGAGAGACAAAGTACTCTATCATTATAGTAATCACACAAGAGGCTATGTACCATCATCTCTTACTTGCATTAGGGTTAGGTTAAGAATTATGAGCTGAATTAGCATTACCAATCAACTCTTTAAAAAGCTCTAATATTTGTACTCATTTGAGGGCAAAGGTAAGACTATAGGATGATGGGATAAGCATTTATACTATCAATTCCTAGGGTTTACTTTTTTATCGTAACAATATTCATTAGAGTTATAGACAACCATATTTGGGCATAACCCCATCCTTTTTTATCAAATCTAAAGAACCAAATACATTAATAACCTCCTAATCATGGGATTACATCTATATTGGTACGTGAGTTCATCCAAGACTATATCCTAACTCGGGTTTAGGGTGTTCTCAGGTTTGGATAGGAATATGGGTACCAAACCCTAATTCCATTGCAACATGATTTGATATGGTATAAACCCGAATTATTAGAAATGTTAGATTATATTAAAATAGACAGATTTAATGATATACATCAACCATTCAGATTTGGGGCTCCGGATGTGTGGGGGAGTGTTAATAACTGTGAAGCAGATAATAGGCACAGAAGTAGAAGAGGAGGAAGAAGGGTACCTTTTAAGGAAGAAGATGAGTGGCGACAGTGGATGCGAGAAGGGAGCGGCGGCAGTGGCGAGCATGGAGTAGGGAGAAGGGACCGGCGGTGGGTAGAGCAGGGAGCTGGGAGTAGGCGATCAAGCAGGTGGGAGAAGGGAGCAAGCGATCGAGTATGAAGAAGGGATGGTGGTGGTGAGAAAGTGAACAAGGAGAAGGGAGTGGCGAGCACAGCAGCAGTGATGGTGAGAGGCGACAGGAATCGCGCAAATCGCCATACCTAAGTGGAGTTGGCAATGAAATAGAGAGAAAGGGGAAGAGTCTACTTTGTGCGGATGTTATTAAGTTAACAATAGGCGTTAGTTATTAAAAACCACCAACGCTTATAACAATAGGTGTCGGTCACTACAAACAAACATACACCTATGTTTAATGATAGTTGTCCATTTCAACTAGAAAAACTGACATCTATCTACATATGCCGAAAAAAAATGTTCTTGAATTATGACCATAGTCGTCGGTTGTCGTTGAAAACCGACGCCAAAAGGGGGTGAAAATTTTTTGTGGGGACAGAACGCGAAAACACATCAGTGCTGGTTATTACTAGAAAACCGATGATAAAAATGGGCCTACTTTCTGTCTCATGAAAAACCTTTAGTCATCAATTTATTTGGTAACAACCGACGCCATATGTTAAATTTTGGAGGTAATTTTTTTTCACTGGAAAATTTGGATTTGGCGGTCGATTTTAGGCGTCAGTTTCTTATTGAGGAACCAACGCTAAATAAAAATAAATACTCGTGTCTGGCCGCTCTTCACAGATAGATGTCAGTTTGTGAATTCGGTCGACGTTGTAGGTTTTAGTTGTTGATTTCTTGTATACAACCAACACCTGTAATAGTGACATTATAAGCCATTTCTGTAGTAGTGTACCTATCCACTACTCCTGATAAAGTAAAGGTGTTAGTAGTAGAAGATTAGTTGATGCAAGAGTAGGCTGCTAAGAATAAGATGTTTCCAGTCTCTATTGTCAATGCCTTGCATACCCACTTGAACCACACTTGTGGTTTTGCATATTCTTTTCATTACTTCTTTTTTAGCATTATGTAAAGCATGGTTAATCCAAAATATATGATAATTACATAATATTGTAATCATCTAATTTATCACAAGGATGTATTTTAAAGGAGGGTGATTAATACCTTGAATTCATCAATGTGTCTTGAAGTAACAAACACTTCTCACACCTTTAGGTCAAGATAGGACCATTTCTCAGTGGTGGACTTCTTCTTCTTGCTCAATATGTATTCTTTTGTCAGATTTGTCATATAATTTGCTAATGTCATCCCACGGTGTTGCATCACCTTTTTACATTGTAGTTTTTCATCATGGTCAAAGACGCTTTGAAAAAATTTGTATACTTAATGACATATTTTTAAAAATAGAATTGTGAATATCTATAAAAATCAGAATATCTCACTACTATGTCCTTCTACATGTATTGTTTCATGGAAGTATCAACATTATGACCATATTTGATTTTTATATACACTTAGTTGTGTGTAATAACCCCTATATATTGTGTTGAAAGTACTATGATTCTACTAAAGGATTTCCTATATCATCAAATTCAATGTCCAACTTTGGTCTTTATCATTTGTGCTACTAACTTGTTCATCAAGGTAATTCATCTTTTATGTGCACTATCACACTACTCCTCAACATACTGAACAAGATCCTCAAGATGCACATCCTCGTGAAGCTCATCCAAATGTCAAGAAATATATACAAGTGATAAAAACATATCTTATATAACTGTGTTGGAGAATGTAAAATGCATATCTATGTAATAAAACAATACAAATTAAACAAAACACATCCTCACAGTGCACATCATCACAATAATCACCCTCATAATCAGAGGCCATCTACAAAATGTCATATTAAAAATAGTCAAAGAATAATATATATGTGATAAATATTGTAAAAATGTACATGTAACATATGAAACATATATACTATAATAAAGAATATAAAATTCAAATCTATAATTTCAAAAATAAAATACATGCCTCTATTATTGGTTGGATATTTGAACAATTAGTATTCCTTCTATGTGATCTCCATGCATATATAAGTTAGTGTTTGCTTCAAGATTTTGTGTTGGAAACACAATTGAGAATGGACTATACTCATCATTCTTGTCATAGTATTCTTTTCATCTATAGGATTTGCAATAAACTTCCTTTTCCCATGAAGAGCAACAAACCATTTTTCATTTGTAGGATCATCAATGTAGAATACTTACTTCACATGTGATGACATTATGAATGGTTCACCCTTCTTGCCAATCTTTTCAAAACTCACTAATGTGAAACCCAATTCATCCACTACAACTCCCTTGTTATTATAAAACCAACTACACCTAGAATGGAAACTCTAAAATCTATAGTCCAAGTCCCATATGTCTTCAGTGACACCATAATGAGATATTTTTGCTTCATTTGGACTCTTATCCTTCACAATTAACAAATACAATCTAGACCTTTGAAGGGTGACCCCAATGTTTTAGATGAAACTATTACCATATTGATGTTTTGCGTAATATGAAAACCCATTTATGTCAAACCCTTCGTAAGACATAACATTCCATTTTTTATTAAAATTTGAGAGATTCAATATTTTCAGTAACAACCTTTGGTGTTTGAGATAGTTGATGGAATACTTTGTCATCAAACCACCTATTAATTTCCTATTATTCTCTCTAGCAAGTCACATTTGATAGATTGAACTTTTGGAATCCGTGAATAAATAATGAAATAAGTGAATTCATGAATGTTGAGTATCTTGAGACTTATTAGTGCTTTGGTGAAGTTTGGATGGTAATGGATGTTGATACCACTATTAAATCCCTATGTTCATGCCTTTTTGAGGTATTTAATTGATTGGTCATACAGATGATTTTTAGAAACCAAAATTTAATGAGATGTAGCTTGATTTCTAGTAAAACTATGATTAAAATTTCATAATGATTCGATGTTTCAGGAAGAAGTTGTTAAGGTTTGAAAATAATCCAATAATGATATTAATGAGGCTTTTCGAACAAAGTTCATGGCATTTTTGGGCTAAGTTGTTGGTCAATGATGTGTCATATGCCCTTTTCTAAGTGATGGGTTGTGTGGCCTCTTGTGCACCCTAGATTCCCAATCTGGTGGGCGTAGGGAATCATGAGAGCAACCATGAATTAACATGTAGTTAGCTACAATCTGGACAGTAGATTATGAATCTGAATCTGAGGGTTGAATGCTTGTCCTCAACTTGTGGTAGTTGTGGACTAAGACGTGAGATGATCATGGTCTAGAATCAACGCCCCAACCTCTGAAGATGTGGAGTATGAAGAGAACCCACTAGCCAGTTTTCCTTGCCTCGCCGAGATGGTTAGTATGACCCCCAAGTCATGTTCTTTAAAAAATTAAAGAAGGAGAATGAGTCATACATTCATGCTGACTCTCCAAAAAGGTGGGTAGGTGATTTCTAGGAGTATAGGGAGGAGGTAGAAGGCAGTCAGAGGGTGTTTAAGTAGAGTAAAATAGAGGTCTGGTCCAGGGAAAATAGATCATGCCTTCCCCACAACCTTTAGTGGTGGTTTTGATGGTGGTTAAAGGACACCTCATCGAATAATAAGACAGAGCATGTGGGAGTGCTTGGAGTACCTATTTATGAGAAAGGAGGTTGGGGTTGATAACCTCAAGGCCTTACCATGATTCCTGACACATAGTTTTGGAGCTTCATTGAGCAGAGGCTTTGTGCCTCTTTCCTCTGTTGCAATAGAGAGCAGCGCTGATGGGCTTGTGGAAGCAGATCTCTAAAGGAAAATCCAAGGATCAATGGAGTCATATAGGTCTAGACGAAGTTTCCCGGGCCTAATGTGGTCTTAGGATCATATGAGGAGCATTGATGAGCTATTGATTTCTCACTACAGTAGTCATGTGTGGCGGTGCTGCGAACACAGATGCACACACAGTGTGATCATGAGAGAAGGGGGGAAAGAAGAGAAGGTAGCGGGCAGTCCAGCCAAACCACGAGAACCAACCCAAACTGCCCAAATCAGATGAGTAGTTGTGCCACTTTTATAGATACACAACGACCTCAGATTGGCCAAAAGAGGTAATTATCTAAGAAATTCTCAAATCTTCAATAATTTGTAGTAATTAGCTTGATGATCATAAAAGTACAAACAAAGTACCAAAATGTTCAAAAAATGAGTAGATGAGAATGGAACTATCATATTAGCGTTTTGATGATTAAAACACATTCATATCATATATGATATGTTCGACTTGCATTTAGAAGTAATAAATATCAAATGATGAACTAAAATTATGAAAAAGCATAAACTGATCTAAAATATGATATACATACCATCTGATGTCGGATATGATGATGCTTGGACATGAAATCATGTAATTTTATTTGTATGGATAATTAGGGCTAATAACCGTAATTAATGTGTAATAATTACAAATATGCTCAAGAAATTTTGAAAAATACAGAGTAAGCTCATATCAGTAACTGGAACATAATTTGTAAGTTTAATATCAGTTAGATTGACATGATTCATGTTACACGATGATGATTTCTCTTAATGTGATATAAACCCTAATACTCTTAGTGAATATGATCTAGGGTTAACACATGCACATAGTGATATAGAAACTAATGGTCATACAATTGACTATTACATGGATACAACATCAGTAACATCAATCCTAGATAACAAGAAGAGTCAGACAAGAAATTATGTTGAGAATATCCTAATGAGTTAAGTGAAACCCTAAAATGGACATACTAGGGTTAATATTATGGGAACCTGATGGTGATATATTATCTTTTCTTAACCAGGGGGTGACCAAGATATAGTTAACATTAAGAACATGTTATTATTAGATTATCTTGGTTGAAGGTACGCTTTACCTCTTACTTGACTTATTATATAGTATGCTTGGATTATACATGTAGTAAAATACTTGGCATATGATATTGGATGAAATGATTGTTCTTGTATGATATGTTGCTTGATTTTCCAACATTGTTTCTATGAACACATGAAACATAATATATTTATTTTACTATATCCAAGTACTTCAACTCTTTGGTAGTAATGTGATTGAAAGTAAGTACTTCAACTCTTTGGTAGTAAAGTACATGGATGTGATCCAACTCTTTGGTAGTAAATAATATTGTGAAATTATCCAACTCTTTGGTGGTAGACCATAGATGCCTTAATGCATTCAACTCTCAAGTAGTTAATGCATGGATGATATAATGGAAAATGTTCCTAAAACATGTGTTCTCTTTTGCTAATAAGCATTCTTTGTTCAAGTATACTTTTTTTATATTTCTTTATTACTGCCAAGTATTAGTTTTATCTTATTGCCAAGTCTTAGTAATGAGATGTATATAAAAAGACACAGGCATACTTAGTACAATATTTTAGAATATTCTGATGATGTGTACCACATGTAATATTTTGTTTATGTTGTAGACATATGCTCTTGAAGAACCATGATAGTTGTGAGTTGTGTGGCGAGATGATTTACAAGTGGACCTATTGTCTTAAGATCTTGTTGTTGATGTAGTACATGCATATGGAAAATTTTATTGTTCAATATGTTATATCAAATGTTGTAATAATTCATTTTGTAATTATGTGTTGAATGGTGATCTTGTGTTGTATAGTTTGTTCTTGTTCATGTGCATGTGCTACCTTTGATCCATATGACATACTCTGATTTTCTTCTTCTTCACCTAATGTGCGGTGTTTGAATGGGAATTCTAGATGAGGTGAGTGTGACAAAGTGGGTTTTAGCAAAATAATGAGATAATTACTCTTTTGACCTCATTATACCTACTAATGGTCCCAACTTATTTTTCTTGTCTTCATAATCATTATTGAGACTCAAATCCAAGATATGGTGACTAATGTAGTTTTTATACACATTATAACACTTCAAATTGGATTCATTCATCACTTTGTCCAAAGAATCAAATTGATACATAAAACTTCATATTTTGGTTATTAAACTTTTTGTAAAGGTTCTCCACATTTTTATGAAGCTGCATTCCAAATTTGAGAACAATTGGACATTCCTACTATTTACTATGAATTATTAAAGTTTATGTGGTGAAAACCCTTCATTTGCCATTTTAATTGGTTTTTCCACATCAGCTATCCAGGGAAAGGCATCAGGGGTGCGTTTTGGCCCTTGGATCAAACTCTCATGGATCCAGGCCAGATCTGATGGTCGTTGTATCATCTTCAACCTCCCGCTGATTGCGGGGAGGTATCAATGTGACCAAAACAAACAATTTAGTGATCTTGACCTCGATTTGAAAATCTGAGCGGACAAAAAGACCCGCCTCGTGATTTAAAACTCATCCAGCTGTACTTTGACTACCATTATGGCACTAGTTTTCCAGAAAAATTCATCCCTTGCCTCCCTGTTCTCACTCCGGCGGCCATAGCTAGGGCCCATATCTGATCTAGCCTAACCCTAGCCCTCGAGCCTATAAAATGATCCCCTAAGGGGCGCCGACACCCCACATTGCTAGAACAAACATTTTTCTCACTGTTTTGTCCTCGGGCACCTCTTATCTTCCCTGACTTCACCTGCTTCTGCAAATGGCGCCGCCACAACGCCGCCTTGGGCGATACTACTGCTTGCCCCTCTTCTCCTTATTTAGTCCCCCCATCGGGTTCACAGGGCCGAGACAAGCTCGACCGACACCTCAACCGCATCCTTTGCCCTCTCCTACTTCCCAACACCCCCCACTCTGGTGAGCCTGCTGCCCTTCTTTCTGGACTCGCGAGGGTGTGCTATGTGAGAGAAGAAGGGTCCCAGACCGGCCGGTCCAGGAAAAGGAGCTCCTGTCTAACACTCAGTTGAACCGAGGTCTGAACCAAGAAATCAAGTGATTGAACCAGCCTTTTTAGCCTCTGAACCGGACCGCCAAGCAAGGAGGCTGCCTTGCCTATGTGAACAAATCTCGGTCATCCTTTACACATCAAATGGTCTTCTTTTTTTCGATGAAAGGTATTTTGCCTCCTCTCTGCTCGAAATTGCAACAAATGTTCAGATATTGTTTTAATTGTAGAAAATGCATCCTAACTCCAAATAATTCGAACAAGTAGTCAATCTTGATCAGAAAAACCCAGTGAATCGATTAAAAATACTTTGGAAACCTGATTCGAAGCGTTTCTCACTGATATATCTTAATCTTGGTCTATGTCTTATATAATTGATCTACATGACTATTTTGATGGTTAATATTGACTAAACCGCTGGAAACCCTAATTCTTGACTCTAATGTTCATATTAAGAATCTAAAATCATACCTGACCCATTAATGATCTAGATATATATTTGTTGACTTGATTCAATCTTGAATATGATGATGACATCTTAACAATATGATTGATCTAAATATTGTGGCATATCTTGATCTTTTGACCTAAAAGTTGATCTCTATTTTACTTATCAGAACTTGATCTAATCTTGAACCCCAATGATGTTAGAACTTGATAAATGATCTAAAAACTTGATTCTTGAACTTGCATATTGACTAGGATAATTAGGATTAACACATGTACCTAGAAAACCTAGGTAGGTCATTCACACTCGAAATACTTGACATGGAAAATAATGTTGGACATATTGAAATATTGGTGGATTATAAGTGAATGACCCAACCCTAAGGATGACGTAGGAAAAGTGTAACCCTAATCTCGAATATTAAACATGATATCCAAATATCTTGATCTTAACCCTTGATCCTATCTTGGTGATTTAGGATCTGACTCGAAGGGTCTACCTATTATATGTTGATTATACTCAAAATCCTCGGTGAAAGGTATGCTATTATATGACTCCTCCTTGATTTTATTGAAGATACTTTTATGTATCTCTTGATTGTATACTTGGCTATTTATTTGGATGAGCTACTGTTCCCTATGAGTAGTCTTCTATTTTTCTATACTATATTTTGAAAAACATGAAAACATAAATTGCATGCCCATTATGACTGCCCGTATATTGATAATGATGATGATATTGATAATGTTGATAATATTGATATTGAGTACCACAACCCCCCTCATTTGGAGGTGGGACTTGTACATTGGCTTCTATGTTCCTATGGTGAGAAGGAGCCTAGTGACCTTCCCCATCGCATTGGGGTAATAGAGTCACACAAAATATATAAGAATGCTTCTCGAAATTACAGCATAATGGGAACTCATAATAAAAGTCGAACTGCTTGAAAAACTTGTCGAATAAATGTTGGTTTTGTAAATTTCTTATTATTCTTTTGAATATAAGTCCTGCCAAGTATACTATTTTGTTATAAACCGCTTTGCTTGATTTTGATAGCGTACCGTGCAATTGCATGATTGTGTCTCGATTTTCTTGATTTTAGGCATTACAAATGGAATATTGAATAAGATCGCTTCCACACTCATACACTCTGATGACAAAGATAAATCAGGTATATCTCCATATTGGGTTAGTTTGTTCTTTTTTTTAATCCAGTTTTTGAGTTATTTATTTCTTATTGTATATGCCAGTGTGATTGATCCTATTGGGCCACTCAGGGATGGGCACTTCAATCCCTTTATCACTGTCTAGGCAGTGCGATTGGGATTGGGGTAAGAATAGTTCCGTGACAGTGAGGGTTTCAAATCGAAATTCACACATTAGATTAAGATTTATAAAGTCCAGGGACATTACGTGTGGTATCAAAGCATGAACAATAGCAAACCTTGACATTTGCTCATTATGAAACTAAAAACTAATGAAAACCTTGAATTTGAAAATTTTTAGGGTTAGATTAGTTGTTTTTTTAGAGACTAGAACTGACTTAGCCTCTAGGTTAGTACCTAGATGTCTGAGCACTAGGTCTAGATTGGTGGTTGTTGTATAGTGGGTCCTTAGGTGTAGTTCTTTCCTTATAGTGCAGTGGTATGAGGCGTTGCATTATTTGGAAATCACGTACATCACCAGAAGAGAAACCTTTGTCATATGATGCATCTATGTTTTGGCTAGGTACACCAGTCTACACCCTATTCTCTCCCTTTTCACTATGTGATATGACAATAGACACTCTACTATGTGTAAGACACTCATTTTGTGGATTTGGTTTTTGATTCCAATCGGATCGAACCTCGATATTTTTCTCTAACACTTATTTTATCGGAGAAAAAATATATAATATTTTATTATATATGTAAGTATTAGAAAAATGTGTCCCCACAAAAGTATGAGTAGGACGTGGTCATGCAACCTAAGTGAAAGTGAATGACATCTGTGTAGAAGAGAGAGTAGTTCTAGATTAGATGTCTAGAGCCTGACAAAATTTATGATAGATGGAATATATGAAATATATGAAATATGTTTAAATGATAAGATATAAGCCTTATGTAGATGATATAAGAGGTTTTATGATGACATATGTTGGCTTTGAGGACCTAAGTTCAGATTTGAGGATTTGAGATAAGTTTTGATGATGCAAATATGTGTGCTTTTATAAGTTAAGATAAGTTCAGTTAAGACCAAGATGTGAGTCAACATGTGCCTCAATATCTTTTACAAAGGAAGACCTCTAGTCTTGGGACCAATTTTAGGGTTAACTCTAGAGAGAGTGAGACCCAGAGGAGAAGGTTAGAGAACTGAAACTCCAAGATATGATAATTCTAAGAAATATTTGTTGTAGTATGTCCTAAATTAGAATACGCCTGAATGATTGAGATGAGTTGCTTTATGCATGATTCCAATAGTCTAGTTGAACCGTAGATGTCCTTGGGAGGACCAAAACCTAGATTCAAAGAGAGGCTGATATGTATATGAGATCATGAATATGAGAACCTACCATTTGGGTGAGGGAGAGATACCCGAGACCCTAGAGGAGGTAACTGGTGTTAGTTTTTATATAGCCTCATGCTTGGGTTGGTGGTTACGCATAGGAATCTAATAGATGTATATAAGAGAGAGAGTTGGGAAGTAGTATTTCATGGGTAGATATCTATGAGGACAATGTTATATTGTGTTTTTGGTCTATGATTATGTGGGTAGAGCTTGTAAAGCTATCCTCTAGTTCCAATGAGGTAGACCTAAGAATCCTAGACTAAAGAGGGAATATATATATGGTACATATGATACTCATAGCATTGAGTGAGCTCAGAAAGACTGACCATGGTACTACCCTCAAGATAAGGGTTGGGAGAAGCTCAATTGGAGTCGATAAAGTTTTGATAGATGTTTGGCAAGCCACATGTATTTGTTTATTTAGCACAACCTTGATACAATATCTATATATTTGTGATCTAATCTTGAGATGTAATACATGAAGATAACATGATGGAAAACCTAGTAATGGTCTAATAGTTCTCTATATAAATGGTTAATGATATGCATGAATAGTGACAATAATGTAATATTGTTGGTTAGTGTTCTGATGAAATCACTAGTAATGTTTGTAACCTACATATGAGAAATGAGAAATGAAATCATATTAATGACATATGTTAGATGAGGTGCTAATATTAGAGTTTAATGAATTGGTTGAATATAGTTTAAGAAATTAGCACAATATGATGATGATGGAACCATAATATGATGTAGATGGATAAAGTGGGTTAATTATAGCCCAATCCTTATGAATATTATAAATGTATTGATGGAATTCTTAATGTTTGGGAAAAATGAGAATGCAAATCCAAAAATATGAAATATGTCATGACCTAACCTATGGTTATAAAACATATGCTTCAAGCTTTTGTGAAGAAGTGGTTCACCTTAGTTTTTATTAAATAATCTCCTAATAGTGGTTAAGTTTCAGTTATAGAGATCATACTTAGGAATGTTGCATCTGTAGTGGTGCCCTACATGTGGATGAAGACCTTTTATTATTATTGGAATCATAGAATGGCTTAATTTTGAGGACAAAATTTCTTCTATGATGTATATGATGTGAAGGACTGGATTTTGGCTTAATTTTGAGGACGGAATTTCTTTTTAAGGTTTGTAGGATGTGATAGATTGAACTTTTGGAATCCTTGAATAATTAATAACATAAGTGAATTCATGAATGTTGAGTATCTTTAGAGTTATAAGTGCTTTGTAAAGATTATATGGTTATGGATGTTGACACCATAGGTAAAATCCCTATATTCCTACCTTTTGAGGTATTTAATTGACTAGTCATACATATAATTTTAAGAACCAAAATTGAATGAGATGTATCTTGACTTGTTCTATAGATATGGTTAAAAATTTATAATGTTTCGATGCTCCTAGAAGAAGTTATTAAGGTTTGAACATAATCCAATAATGAGATTAATGAGGCTTTTCGGAACAAAGTTCATGGCATTTCTGGGCTAAGTTGTTGGTCAATGATGTGTCACACACCCATTTCTATGTGACGGGCTACGTGGCCTCTTGTGTCCCTTGGATTCCCAATCTGGTGGTCGCGGCCAATCGTGTGAGGAGCCACAGATTGGCCTACAGTTACCTTCAATCTGGGCAGTAGATTATGAATCTGAGGGATGTATGCTTGTCCTTAAACATTGGAGGTTGTAGACTGAGAGATGAGATGATCATGGTCTAGCCAAAATGCCACGACCTCTGAAGACGTGCAGCATAAAGAGAACCCAGTAGTTAGGTATCCTCGCCTCACTGAGACGGTTAGTATGACCCCTAAGTCGTGTTCTTTAGGAAACTTATGAAGGACACGGATCCCTCCATTCCCACAAGCTCTCCACTAGAGTGAGTAGGTGATGTCTGGGAGTAGAGATAAGAGATATAAGGTAGTTGGAGGGAGTTTAAGTAGAGTAAAACTGAGGTCTGGTCCAGAGAAAACAAATCCCACCGTCCCCACAACTTTTAGTGGTGGTTTTGGTGGTGGCCGAAGGGTACCTCACCAGAGAAGAAGATAGAGCATGTGGGAGTGCTTGGAGAACCTATTTCAGAGAAAGGAGGCTCAGGGTGATAACCTAGAGGCCTTAGCATGCTTCCTGACACACCTTTTTTTAGCTGCATCAAGAAGAGGCTTTTTGCCTCTTTCCTCCCCTACAGCAGTGAGAAGCAACAATAGGCTTGTGGAAGAAGATCTCTAGAGGAAAATCCAAGGATCAATGGAGTCATAGAGGTCTGGATGAAGTCGAAGGAGCCAAAGGTGGTCTTAGGATATGATGACAACCATTCTTGAGTGGTGGATTGATCACTGGAGTAGTCCTGTGTGGCAGCACTGCAAACACAAATGCACACACACAGTGCGATCGGGGGGGGGGAGAAGAGGAGGTAGCGGGTGGTCCAGCCAAAACCAGGAGAACCAACACGAACCGGAAAGCTTAAATGAATAGTTTTACCTCTTTAATAGACATGTGGCAGCCTCAAATTGTCCAAAAGAGATAATTATCTCGGAAATTCTAAGGTCTTCAATAATTCATAGTAATTAGCTTGATGATCAGAAAAATACAAACAAAGTACCAAAATGTAAAAAAAACGAGTAGATCAGAATGGAACCATAATATCATCCTTTTGATGCTAAAACACAGTAATATAGTGCATCATATGTTACACTTTTTTTATGAGTAATAAATATCAAATGACAATATAAAATTATGAAAATGCATCAGTTGATATAAAATATGATATACAATCCATTTTATGTGTCACATGATTTTGCTTGGACATGAAATCATGTAATTGGCTTTATATGGCTAATTAGAACTAATAACCCCAAATAATGTGTAATAATTACAAATACTTTCAAGAAATCCTAGAAATTACATACTAAGATCATATCATTAAGTGGAAGCTAATATGTAAGTTTAATATCAGTTCGATTCACATGATTCATGTTATATGATGATGATTGTTCTTAATGTGATATATTCCCAAATACACATAGTGAGTATGATCTGGGGATAGCATATGCACATAGTGATATGGAAAATAATGCTCATACAATTGACTATAACATGGATACAACATCAATAACATCAAACCCAGATAACAAGAAGAGTAGGACAAGAAATAGTGATGAGAATATCCTAATGAGTTCAGTCAAACCCTAAAATTGACATACTAGGGTTAAGATGATGGGAACCTGATGGTGCTATATGATCTTGTCATAACCAGTGGGTGACCAATATATAGTTGACATCAAGAATATGTTATGATTAGATTATCTCAGTTGAAGGTACACTTTACCTCTTACTTGGCTCATTATACAAGATGCTTGCATTATATGTGTAGTAAATACTTGGCATATGATATTGGATGAAATGATTGTTCTTGTATGATATGTTGCTTGATTTTCTATACTTATTTCTATGAACACATGAAAAGTATTTCAACTCTTTGCTAGTAAAGTGTTGAAAAGTAAGTACTTCAACTCTTTGGTAGTAAAGTACATGGAATCGATCCAATTCTTTGGTAGTAGATCACATTGTGAAATGATCCAACTCTTTGGTAGTAGATCATAAATGCCTTAATGCATTCAACTCAGATGAAGTAAATGCATGGATGATATAATGGAAAATGCACCTAAAATATGTGTTCTCTTTTGGTAATAAACATTCATTGTTCAAGTATGCTTTTGTTATATTTGTTTCAAGTATTAGTTTTATCTTATTTCCAAGTGTTAGTAATGAGAGGTATATAAAAAGACACGTAGGTGTACCCAATACAATACTTTAAAATATTGTGCAGACGTGTACCACATGTAATCTTTCGTTTAGATTGTGGACATATGCTCTTGAACAACATTGATAGTTTTGAATTGTGTGGAAAGCTAATGTATAGGTGGGCCTATTGTCTTAGGATCCTATTGTAGATGTAGTACATGCATTTGTAAAAGTTTACTGTTCAGTATGTAATATCATATATTGTAATGATTCATTTTTAATTATATGTTGAATGGTGAGCTTGTTTTGTATGGTTTTTTCTTGTTCATGTGCTTGTGCTACCATTGTTCCATATGACTTCCTCTGATTTTCTTATTCTTGACCTAATATGCAGTGTTTGAATTGGAATTCTCACTGAGGTGAGAGTTTCAACTCGAACATCACACATTAGATTAAGGTTTAGAAAATTTGGGGATGTTACACACATTGAATTGGCTTGAGGATAATTTGTCTTGATAAAATTAGTATGCTTGGTGATATAAAGATCCACATCATTGAAGTTGTTTAAAACATTCATGTGTGCTTATTCCAACAACTCATGACTAATTAATATCACTCATTCTCCAGAAGTCCCTTTTCCTGAATAGGGATCAATATTCTTTTCTTTGTAGAACATTCATTACAACTCAAAAATCTTAGCCGATATACATAAATACAAGAAGCATAAGGATGTCTTGAGATAAAACACCATAGTTGGGATGATTTCACCTTGCAGTCACACCACCACAAATCATTTTTAAAGTTTTTTGAAGGTCACATAAGGCAAAGCCATTATTATATTTAACATAGTATATCAAATCTATATTATTTCTTAATTTAGTTCATTTTTTTTCTTCCTATGTTGCTTCCATACAATAATATGATGAAATTCCCAAGGCTATTTTTTCTCAAGGACCTAAGATAGGAATATATTCTTAAAAAGGTTATTTTGTGAATGGATATAAATTTGAACATCAAGATGTTGATAAAGGCTGAGTCCCACAAAATAGTGTTATTTCCATAATAGGCCCTGAAAATGAAGTCTATTTTGGACTTTTATATGACAACTTTGAGATTCAGTACCTTGGAATGTATCCTTATATTCTTTTTAAATGTTCATGGTTCAATGTTGATGAGAAAGGGTTTTCAATTTATGGTCTTATAATTGCATATGTTAATACTAGTAAGTGAAGCTTTAAAGACGAACCCTTTCTATACACAGAACAAGTTGAACAAGTCTTTTAGTCATTAGATCATGTAGTTTGGAAATGGATAATTATATGCCACATTGAACCTAAAAATGTATATGTGGATCATGATTTCATTGTTGAATAAAAACATGAACACATGGGTAGATGTTATGAGCCTTCAATTATTTGTAGGTTGAATGATGGCCCTAATGTCAGATGCACTAGGTATGATATATCTAGATCTTTAAAAGTTCCTAAAAGGGTAATAAGTGAAATTTTACAACGTAAAAAGAGCAAGAGAGTGAGGAATAATCAATAGAAGTCTTTTGATGATATTGCTAACATTTTTTGTAGGATTGTCAGATATTTCAATCCAAAAACCAATCTAAGATTTAACAAAATATAAATTTAAGTAGAGTCATTCCATATAAAGATATGATCAAGTCCCTTAATCAAATCATGGAAATGGAAAATCGGGACATCAATCTTGCATCAAGAGAAGTAGGTATGTTGAATGTTGTTTTAATTTACTGTATACATTTCTATTTTTATGCAAGAAATTATTTCATATATTTTATTTTTTCTATTAATATCATATCTAGAAATGGTTAATAGAAGTAAGAGGAGTGCACTTGGAATGTCGGCACCCACCCTTAAGGATCTGAATAAGGAAGTAAATTGCAATGCAAATTTAGTTACAACTGCATAAAGAAAAATTGATTCCAACTTTACGGGAAGTATGAGTAAGAAAAACTCAAACTAGTTTGAAGGTATTAATTTCCTTCATATAAACTAATAAGTGTTGATATTGTATACATTTTTGCTATATTCATCAAAAACAAAAAGACCAACATACTTGGATAGTTTGGATGATGAAATTACCATTTCCATTGCAATCAAGAAATTCTAAAGTTTCGGTATGCTCTAAGTACATTTATTTCATCCTATATGTTTTGACATCATGTCCTATAAGTGTCTAAAATGATTGAATTTTCTTAGGTACATATGTTAATGGAAAAGCTGAACCATACACTTTCAAGATAATTGTGCAACCAAGTTTAAAGAAAAAGTCCATTGATGAAAATTCCATGGACCTAGAAAACTGTGTGAGAATAGATGACAAAATTCAACATGAACCAATTGCAAACAATGTAATCCATGAAATTTGATTTATTTTCTAACTCGCTAGTCTTTTTTTATTATTTAGTAATTTTTGACAAATTTACTAAAATATTCATGATCACATTGTAGTGTCTAATCATAGTAGTCAAGGATGCACGCCACATCAAAGGACCAAACTTAGGTAGTATTTTATATATCTAGTAAATTTGAAATTAATTGTATTGAGGTAGAGAAAAACATAGAATTTATTTACAAAAACTTTATTTAGGCTCAACCCAAAGTAGTGGATGAAGTAAGTATTTTACATGATTTCCATAGATCAAAAACTGGTATGAGTTATGTTTCTGTATGTGATTTTTTTAAGTTCTATTAGCAAAAATAATTTATTATGATTGCTTCTAGTTTTCATATTGAGAGCGAGTACATATGCAAATGCAAATGCCAAGAAGAAGCTTGTCCCCATCCATAACAATCCACTTAAGGAACGCTTGTGTGAGATAATATCAAGTAAGTTTTAATCAATTTAGTTGCCTATGTATATACCTACAACCCCCAAATTTTGTATTCTATTTTACATAGATCTGTCAATAACAAGGAGACCAAGAAACTTGGAATGTTTGGAAGAAAACATTATAATTGTTGATGTATTTAACAAATCTCACAATTTTGGTATGAAGTACCTTATTAATTTACTATGACCATATTAGAATTTTTTTCTTTCTGACTCATCTCTTAGTAATTTGCAATGATTGAATTCATTTAGGCATGTCTATAAGCAAAGAATGTGAATCAAGTACTCTCAATAAAACTATGCATCCAAAATTAAAGGAACTTATATTCATTGTGATTCTAGTGGATCAAATCATAATTCATATCAAAGGGCTAAACTTTTAAGTAAGCATGTTTTGAGTTTTTTTTATATATTTTGCAACCCTAATGATAAAGAACCACTATAGTGATACGATATATGAGATGTAAGAAGTGGATATATGTTCCACCTGAAGATATTAAACATATGGAAAAATGTGTAGGTCACACATGAATTTCGACATGAGCGATGAGGATAGATCATATTTGAATGAATATTTCCACCATGAAAATTTATGTGAGTTATGCGCCAAAGTATGTGTTGGCTAAATGGACATCTATAAATCCCTTTGTTTTGATTATGACAAACATTTCATTCTTATTAATCTAACGTGCTACTTGAGTGTGCAGGATGACAAAGCAACAAGGGAAAATCTACAAGCTTACATATTTATATTTTCATGCAATGTAATCACTGTTGTAAAAACTTGTACAAAAATATAATGTACAAGTACTTAGAATTGCATGTAAATCAAGCGTTAGATTCTCCCTAGCTAAACACCACAGTTAGACAAGTCATCCCATTCAAATAGGATTACTTATGCACACTTACACACATAATTAGTGCCTAAATTGAAACCTTGAAACAGGATCAATCTCGGTCGACAAACTCCTCGACCGAGACACTCTCGGTCGACAATCTTCTCGACCGAGAAAGATCCAAAGTAGCCGTTAGACACAACAGACAAGTTAGTTGGCAATTGATGAAAGATGTTGCAAATCACTTGTTCCAGAGAGCCTGTCGGTCGACAAAAGTTCGACCGAGTAGGTGTCTCGGTCGACCATTTGTCGACCGAGATGGTCTCTGACAGCAACTGCAGAATTAATTAATTAGCCGTTGCTAAAGCAACAACTTTGTACCTAACGGCTAGTTAAGCACTTAGAAACCCCTAGAAGTTGTCTAGAATGTCCTTAAGCATCCTTAGGCCATTCCTATAAATAGGACAAGCCATAGGACACCTAAACTCACTTGTTTACACTTGCTACACTTGAGAAACCTTTGAGTATACTTTGTGCAATCTGTTTGTGAGCAATTTGAGCATTGTGACAATTGGCCATTTCATTTCTTAGCTCATAATTCGTGTCCTATAGGCTAGTATCTCCTACCCACTGCAATCACAAGTTCACATACTTGGTTAGGAGATCTATACGCTTGATCTAGGCAAATCAAGCCTTGGGCTATAAAGGATAAGTTGTAATTTATATTTTCTTTCTTGTTCCCTATTATTGTTTGTACTCTCCTTGCTACTCCTAGGTTGGAGGTTGTGGATTGGAGAGGGTGAAGATCTTCTTGGCGAAGAAGGAGACTTTGAGCTACTTCAGAAGGCTGGTGCAACGGGAGGTTACTTCTAGAGAGGAAGGCTACTTCAAGGGGGAGCTTGGAGTTACTTCATAGAAGGCTACCTCAAAGTTGGTGCACCTACTTCAGGGTGAAGGCTGTTCAAAGGGTGTAAAGGAAAGTATTGTATTTTGTATAAATCCTCGAGAGGTAATAAAATAAATACTTTCAAATCCCGGTTGGGTAAGCAACCGGGTAGTGGACTGACAACTATAGTATTTGCTATAGTTGGAACCACTCTAAACACCTGTCTCTTTCTTCTAATTTCAATTGTGGTTGTTTGAATTCAATAAATTGTTGAAATAATTCAAAAACTATATTCACCCCCCCTCTAGTAGTTTTTCAGTATGCATAATACTACATTACTAATTTCACTTACTATATCTCATAATTATATTCAACATTTTAAGATTTTGAGGAGGACCATTCACATCTAAGGAAATTTAAATGCCCCTATTGCAGGTTGTTCATCTTGATGTATTGTTCTGGCTATGATAATTATGCTTAATACATTAATTCTTTGTAGATATTATTATAAAAGGTGATGAAGATAATATTGGTGACTTCCACATCAATAAATCAATTGATAAGGATTACCCAAACATCCATAGAATTTCATATTCCCATGTTACAAGTAATTTACATAGTTAGATTATCCTAACACTATGATAATTTTACATAATCCACTAATTGTAAGTAGATACTACTACAGAATGTGATGGATACAATGGAGATAACTTCCATGATGATGGAACTTTACAGGGCTATCTATTGAGTAATACACTAAAAACTTCACACCAAATCAACCTTATAGGGTACTATGCTCTAACAACAAATCTTAATTCTATCTTATGAAAGAAAATGGGGTTCATCTTCAAGATGAGTTGCACCTAGAAGATCATACAAGAGTAAATGAAGAAATTCAAGATGACCTAACATGCAAAAAAGGTAATGTGTGTCATATGGATTTTTAGTACAATAGTCATGGGTGATATTTAATGGGTATAATTTTTATAAAGATAAAAAGATATAAGAGGATGCACCACTTACAAAATAGTTTCTTTAAAAGATGGAAAAAATGGGTTTACATTGTAGATTGCGACTTAAGAGTACATGTTGGAGTTGAACGTGAGAAACTATCATGATGATTGGGATTATATGTTAGATAGGTATAGTATTTTCCTATAACTAAAAGTTGAGGACAAAAACATCAAAGACGTTTTGAGAAGGTGATGCAAAAACTAAAGGTATGCAACACTACAATTCAATCTAAGTGCGTGTGCATGTAAATTAATGTTATAAGTATTAATGACGTGGTAATTTTGTTATTAAAAAATTAGGGTAGGATGATTTTGATTTTGTAATGGAAAATGGAGAAGTCCAGGCTCCCCTAGATGGTTATTTAACTACTTGTAAAAGAATAATACAAAAAGAACTGAGAACATGTAGATAAAACATTAAGAGAAAATATATAATGAAAATAAAACTATTGAGAACAAGCCTCAATTTGTAGAGGGAAAAGAATTGATGTTGAATAATGGGTACAAATGTTGCAATACTGGAGAAACACATGACTCACTAATTTTATGATGAACATATGCAGGAGGATCAAAATCAACACCTTGGCACATATACCACTTGGTCTCTCTCTAGTAGGGACTGAGAAAATGCCCTATGGATTTGTTATTCCTTATTTTAGAAGGAACGGCTGCTCCTTGTTGCATCTAGTGACATGTATCTTATGTATTAGATCGTGGCTCTTTACTTCTAGATGCATGCAGAGATGTATGTGGATCAATCAAGGAGTAGCCTTCTAATGTTTAAAAGGGGAGCAACAAATCCTCTCTCGACAAAATGACGATGTTTGTAGCACTTTGCTTGAGTCAAATGACTACACTCTCATGCAAGTATGACTATATGTAATATTCTTTGGAACTCAATAGCTTCAAGTAAAAGCATCCTTTATTTTCAATCGTACTTGCTACTTTAGTTATTGTGATTCTTCCTTTGTTTAGTTCCAACAATGTTGATGGATAGTTTGTTCAACATTAACATCGATCCACAATCTACAGAGAGCTAATGTTGGTGTTATTTCTCAAACAACAACCCACATCCTTGGCTAGATCCTAATACCCAAAAGTTCTGATTGACTAAATATGGAGGCCCCTACTTGCAAGTAAGTTCGAAGATGGATCATTCAATTTATTTTCGGGCTTACTACTGTTGTAGCTTTGATTTTTGAATTTTTTACCAGGATGCAAAGCCTCTGTCAATGTCAATAAAATAAATTAGGGATAACTTTCTCAACCTTCTTCTACAGTTATACCACATGATTACTTGTCTTAGATCACTCACTAAGCTATTCCCCTAGATAACCTGATCTGTAAGTACCAAATACCAATTGTATCAAGATGTGTTTGTTGCCCAGAACTTCAGATGGATCTGCTAGATTACATATTTGTGTGGGATCTCATCCTGGTATGGATAGTTGAATGTCACATTGAGGATAACGAGGTACTTGAAATGGATAAAATGTGAAAAATACTACTAGGATTTAACGACAACTTTCTTCTTCAACCACAACAACAATACCATGGTATGAAGATGTGTAAGATCATGGTCTTCTGCATTCATTAGTTGTATGTTTATACGGAAGTTGGCAGTTAGGATTAGACCAAGATAAGATGGACAACAACAAAGATTCCATAGTAGTGAGATACATGTCTTTTATACACAGAACTAATAGGATTTCTAAGAAAGATAATGGGATTTTGGACCTTGTCATGAAAAAGTGCCATCCGAGGACTCTAATATTAATTTGTATCTTGGTATTTGAAACATTAATAAATAAAATATGTCACAAATGAAGTAGAACTAGAATTACAAGACTCCCTAATTCAATAGATAATAAAGTTTTTGACCTTGGCAGCTAACCCAATTGAGCAATTGCCAAGCTCCATATGCCACTTATTGAACCTATACGCTCTAAGTGTGTAAATCTGTAGTAATATGATGAATCATTCAGAGAGTGTCATGAAGTTGGTAAATCTAAGCTACTTGTTAGTGAAGGATAGTTTATTTCTTTACATTCCAAAATACATAAAGTATATAATAAACCTAGCCACTCTTGATGGATTTGTTGTAGTATGCATCATGGATGCAATGGAAGAAGAATGGAGGAGTTGCAACATATTTTTGATATTTGGTTTCTTTGTATATATTACATGGAGAGACTGTCATCTCCACTTGAAGCTGAGGGTTCTTGCTTAAAAGGGAAGAAAAGTATAACAAGCATAAGGTGTGGTGAGATATACTTAGTGCCTTCTCTAATGACAACATCACAAATACAGAGTAAGTGTTTTAAAAGCTTTGGCCACCTCCAGCTTAGAAGAGTTGGTCATTAGAGGTGTTATTAGAAAACGTATTTCCTAACTAATTGGAAAGTGATTTACTCCCCAATATATAATGGTTGTGATTGCTAGATTGCCCATTATGCATTATTAGGATAGATGCCCAACATAGTGCACTATCCTTGAAGAACACGTCTACCTTTGTGAAGATTGATCCTTAACTATTTTGTGGCTACATTAAATTTTTCCATCTGTAGGTGCTTTATGTTCAGTTGCGAAGAGTGGGTTATTGGGAGGTAAGAGATAATGCCTTACCTCACCCACAAAGGTTACTTCTCATGGACTTCTCTATATTGAACATGCCATTGCAGGCCTCCAATTTTGCACATCATTGAAACAACTACACATCAAGCTTACTGCTAGCCTTAAAAGTTACCAAGATTTGCCTTTGGTTCATGATATGAAATTAGAAGGATTACATGATTGGAATGCATATCCAATTATCGAGATTTGTCCTCCTTCCTATGGTATAAGTAAGATAGCATGTATTGCACTTGTGAAGCATGTAGGGTTGAACATGATTGGGAGCTAGGTTGAAGCATATTGGGTAGCTGGATTGATATTATGTTCTAAAAGGCAGTAAGTTTTGCAATGATTTCGAGCATTATGGTTGTGTTGTCTGTGATTAATATATCAACATTGAATAAGGATGTTTGGAGTCATACAACTAGCCATTTCGGAATGTAAGATTAAGTTTTATTTAAAAAAATATAAATTGTAACATCTTGTTTCTTTGTAGTCATTTAGCAAGTCAATATAAATTATAACATCTTGTCTCATTAAACACCCTATTTCCTATTACCTTTTATGCAAATGTGACATTCACAAATATCAGACTCACACTGAATCACAAATCATGTGATTATCAACACACCTTGTGTTGATTAGGTGACAACACATATCACCATGAATCATTACATAGGTGACAACTATAAACATTGATTTAGCTTACAATGATGGTGGTGCATGTTGTCATCTATTGGAATTCTTCAACAAACTTGTAACTAGTTGTATGTGACATACTTCAGAAGAGTTTACATAGCACAAAGGTTGCACATAAATGGTGTTTATTACGTACATGACAATCAATCACATCAAATATTAAGATAAAGGTGAATTGAACATAATGGATGAGATGTTTTCTAGTAGTGACTGTTTGTCGCCCCTTATCCTGATAATCAGCGAGATATGCCAACCATCAATACTTTCTAGATTAATCTATATGAAGCCTCCTTACAATGCCCAGTGGCATGTCCTTGTCACATGTTTGTACCTAAATCATATGTTAGAGGGGATGGTGTGCTATGATCTATGAAACAATGATCTATAATAAGTGACCTTGTATGAGGGACAAGGCAATCTAGGGCTGCACCTATAATTCCAAATAGATGATGACAATTTATTTTCTCTCTTCTCAACAAAACATATATGTACTTCTTGTCTCCTCCTACTGATGGTAATCATTATCGTGTGTTGGCTTCATCAATCTAGATTGTATGTTGATGAGCACCACAAGTCAAGAACAACAAACAAAGACATTTCCTCTAGGAACACGACCCTACTAAGAATCACAACAGATCATGTTCGATGTCTCCATATCAGCCGCTTCAGCTTCCTTGGTAAACTAGAACAGTTGGCAACATGATTCGGTTCATGTCGCCCATCTACCAAGAATAACTAACTGATCCCTTCTAACTTTCACAGAAGGGAAACTAAAAGTAAGCCATACTTGTTATTATTTCAATAAGGAATTGGAAATAACAAAGTCCAAGGATTTCATGAAACTAGAAATAAGACTGTTAACAAGAAAATTAGCACTATTTGAGGGAAGCACCGCCCAAGAGTTCGAATATAGCAAGATCAAATAGGACAAAAAGAGTGTCATGTTTACATATATGGTAATAGTAGATAGATAAGTTTCTAAAAATATATTGTTCCCTTAAAAAAGTTAATCAGCATGCAAAAAATGACTTGAATGAAGGCATCATCATCATCATCTAAGACTCAATTCCATCCTTTGGGGTTGGCTACATGGGTCTTTTTTTCCAATCAGCTATGTTATGGGTCATACTCGGATTAAGGTCTAAAGATTTAAAATCTCTTTTTATAAACTCTCCCCAAATTAATTTTGGTCTTCTCTAATTCTTCCAATTGTGATTGACTAAATAACTTTGTTGAATAAACGCACCTGCCGATCTATATTACACATACACATACACTCTTAGACGACATTCACACAAGTTATCCTCAATAATCACCACCCTCACTTTGTTCCTGATGTAGTCATTCCTAACTTTTCTTGTCTTCCCACACTTCCATCTTAGCATACTCATTTATGCAACATGCATATTGTTGAGATCTTCACTGCCCAACATTCACTCCCATTTAGCATGGTTGCTCGTATAGATGTTGTGTAGAACTTACTTTTTAATCTGAGAGGAATTAGCTTGTTGCATACTACTCCAGTTGCACTTCTCCACTTCAACCATACTTATGTGACCCTGTGAAAAAGACTCTATTGAATCCCACCCTCCTTTTACATAATTGAACTCAAGTTACAAAAGTGATCACACATAGGTATATCCATTATATCCAATGTGACACCACACAATTCTAGACCGGCTACAATTTTAATTCATAAATTTAGCTTTGCTTCTAAAATCCATTAGATTCCAAAACATATATCATCATCATCATCATCTAAGACTGAGTCCCAACTATGTTGCGGTCAGCTACATGGATCCTTCATTTCCATTCAGCTCTATCTTGGGTCATATTCTAGTCAAAATGTAGAGATTCAAAATATCTCTTTATAAGCTCTTCCCATTTCAACCATCTTGTAGTGATCCATTGACAATTCTCATTTTGAACATCCCCATCTATTTCAATAATAGAAGTCGAGTGAAGAAACTTATCACATTTTGGTATATCTACTCTAACCAACTTGGCTCCACCATTCACATTGTGAGATTGGCTGAAATTGCAATGTATTTACTCAATGTTTCTCCTACTAATCATCAATCCATTTGAATCTAATGCCTTTCTCCAAAGTTCAACTTTATTGTTCAATCCATCTTTAGTTTCATAAATTAATACAATATCATCAACAAATAACATACATCAAGAAATATCATCTTGAACTTTCTTTTTCATCGCATCCATAGCAAGAACGAACATATATGGTAGTGTGGATCATTGGTGTACCCCAACTATGATAAAAAAAAGTTAGTATTTCTCCTCCAAGAGTCTTCACACTTGTAGTAGAGTGATCATACATGTCTTTAATCAATCCAATATATTGTATTGGATTGATCTTCCTATACATTAATCCAATGTTTAAATTTAGCATTCAATATTTCTTTTCTTTCATCAATCAACACAACATCATCAACACATAACTTGCACTTAGGAATATTATCTTGACATGCTTTTTCGAGTCATCCATAAAAACAACAAGTAGATATCACTGAGTGTCGATCGTTGATGTACCCCAACATTAATTAGAAAATTTTGTGTTTCTACTCCCAAAATCCTAACACTTGCAGTTGAGTCATCATAAATGTCCTTGATTGGGTCTATGTATTGAGTAGACACACCATTTTGTTGTAGAACCCTCCACAACACTTCTCTACATACTCAATCATAAGCGTTTTTCATATCAATAAACACCATATGAATATCTTTTTTATTTTCTATATACTTCTCCAGAAGCCTCAATATTAGAAAAATTGGTTCTATTGTTGATCATCTTGACATAAAACTAAACTAGTTTTCTGATATCTAGGTTACCAATGTTAGCATGTGGTGACTAATCCTATACCAAAGTTTCATAGTATGACTCATCAACTTGATACCTCTATAGTTTGTTGTAGCTCTGAACTATTATTTTTTTCTAGTAGCTTGGGACTATGATATTATTCCTCCATTCATTAGGTATATTCTCGTCTTCATAAATTTGTTAAACAAAGTTGTTAATGGCATAGCTCAATCATCACCGTACTCTTCCAAACATCAATGAGAATAGCGTCGACAATTTTCATCTTTTTTCATAGCATTCTTGACCTCAGATAGTGTAATTCATCGTTTGTAAGGGATATCTTTAACATTAATGTCATCCAAGTCTCTTAAATTATTCACATTATTTCCATTGAAAAGCTTACAAAAGTATTTTCTCCATGGGTTCTTTTATCATCATCTTTCACTATAACTCTGAAATCCTTATACTTGATGCACCTTACTTGACTTAAGTTTATTCCTTTTATTTCTCTTATACGAGCCATTTTATAAATATCTTTTTTTTGCTTCTCTACTGTCCAACTTTTTATACATCTCATCAAAGTATATGGACCTTTCCTCTTGAAATACCTTCATAGCATCTTTCTTTGCTTGTTTTTATCTCTAAAAGTCACAGAATATCTAGATTATAGCAAGCTCTTTTAGATATCCATTTTGAATTTAATATCCTTTTGTACGTCAATAGTCCCCCACCAAGTCTCTTTCTGTGGAGAGCCACACCCTTTTGACTCATCCAAAAATTCATTGGAAACTTTTGTAATGCAAGAGCTCATATTTTGCCACATATAGTTAACATTAGACTCTATGTTCCAATATCTCTCCTTGATATGTTTATCATCAAACATCAATTTCTTTTCACACTTAAGTTTCCACCACATGATCCTTCTATCTTGATTTATGTTATGCTTACCATTGTGTTCATCTTGATGTTCACATCTAAAACCATCGACCTATGTTGATGGTTATTTCTTCCGCAAAGATCACCTTACAATTCTTGCATACTTTTCTATCCAGGTGTCTTGTAAGGAAGTAATTGATTTGCTACAATTGTTCCCCTTCTTGAAAGTAATAATATGAGGGTCATTTGTTTTGAAATGTATATTTACCAAAATCATAACATAAGTAGCTACAAAATCTAAATTATTCTCTCCTTATCCATTTTGTTTCCATATCCAGAGTCCACTTGGTTTTCTATTAGCAAACCATGTTAATTTTCTTCTAATTATGGTATCCAATATGTCCAAAGACTTTCCAATCAAATAATTAATATTCTTAAAACCCATTCTAAACAATTTGTGCATAACTCATTTTTAACATATCTTCTTACAGAAGATTGTCCTTGTACATTCGTCAGAAATTGGGGGAATCATTAATAGGGACTAGCTTCTTATTCCATGCTTATACAAGATGTGGGACCACTTGGTTTTCCTTCATCATAATCGAGTTATGTTGTAGTGAAATTCCTTATATATGTATAATTGTACCTTGGTGCTGATGCAACAGGTCGCTAGGGATAGATACTCCAGTGACATTTTTTATAGGATCCATGTCCTATAAATAATGACAAACTTTTTTTGTTGGCTATAAACCTACTACCAACAAGGACTTTCAATGGGTAAGGGTAAACTCATTTATCATTTACCCATACCCTATAGGAAAAGAGTAAGGATAAAGCATTTGCTTACCCTTTATCCACCTACAGTACCCTCTAAATTGCTACTTTAGTGGGTAAGGATAAAGGTAAGCCATTATAAATGGCCTCTAACCCAGTACATGTCAATATAGATGTATAATATATTAAATGTACAGTCATAAGACTGCTTAAATCTATGGATTAATGAATATTGTATGGTCATCATTTAATACAATGCATGGTATTTTTATCTACATGTTAAGTACATAATTTGGTCATGTGTACAACAATATTTGGAGGTGTAAGACGCGCATATATGAGTTGACGAGGCTCTATAATTTATCCAACATTTTATTCTTTTTGTGTGGTATTTTTTGCTTCTTTTAGTACTTATTTCATTGGATATAATGCAAAGTCAAAAATTACAAGACACAAAGGTATATAATAACAAGATTTAATTCATAATATATCATTTGCTCTATATTTGTGATGGTACCATCTATTTCATTTGTGATTAAGTTTTTGTATACAACAACATTTTGGAGGATATAATATGTATGCTTACAACAATAACTCATTGTAGTGTATTCTCATTTAATATCTTTTTAATGTAGAGACTTTTTTCTTATGGAGGTGATTTAATTGTTCATAACCAATTTTAGGAGTACTACTATTTGTATATACAACAATATTTCCTTAGGTAATATATTTTGAATGCAACACAAATCATGTATATAATGTTGTAGAAAACTACTTAAAATCATCTTGAATAGTTAACAACAGATATGGTACATCTTGATATATTACGTAAATGTATAAATATTTTGAGCAGGCCATTATTGCTTTAGAAGATATATAAATTCTTTTCTTCACCCTTATCATTCATGTTTATCCTATGCACGAAAAAGGTAAGTGTAATGAGAAGGTAAGAATGTTGGTGGAGTAGGGATTACCCATACCTTCACTCACAACACTTGATGGGTAAGGGTAATAGTAAACTATTACTCTCCTACCTTCTCTATTGACAGATCTACCACCAACCTCCCTCCTTTAACTCGAATGCAGTGGCCTTTCAAATTAACCCTAAGTAGAATTAACTATTAATTAAATAACAGACTACTGTTGTAGTAGAAATAACCCTTTTAGCTGAACGCCATCGTCACCTAAGGTTTTGTCGTTCGTTCGCCACTTATTTTAGGCAATGACCAATCAAACCATCTGCTTGGATACGTCAACATGATCTGCATAGTTATTGTAAAATCAACGCCTTGCCAAGTTGCCATCTCTCCCTACGTCTCAAGATCTAGACTATATTAAAAAGGATGCAAATAAATGACTCCGTGTCCATTCTTCGGCCTCCGTGTTATGGACAACGACAGTACACCTACTCCGACGCGGACTTCATCTGTCAACCATTTTTTTCCAAAAGTCCTGCAGCTTTATCTGAGGAACATCGCGGGGCATGTTGCACATGTAATAGCTCATGTCAGAGATATTACAGGAAATCAATGAAACGTGTCATACTAATGGTAAGGTTTATGAACATACTGAATCTCGCAATTAAGACAATCGTTTTTCGGGACGAGCATGATCAAAATCTCTTCATAGAATGCACACCTTCTAGTATTGTGTTGACTCACTTAATTCACATTTAACTCATTCATTTGATGAACCATTGTGATTTTATATTTTCCATCAAAGAATCGGCTGGCATAGTGGATCAAGGCAATACGGACATTGTAGTCCCTTTCATGAACAATATTCAATGCTTACTACATACATTCTGGGTGGGACCACCCTGAACTGTTAATACCCCGTCCCATCCAAAAGACCTCAACTTCACATATATCAACTCAATATCAAAGAAAATGATTTAATTCCAACATGAACTTAGATGGGTGATTTGAGATTTATTTATAGGATTGCTAGTTAAATATTAGCCTCTGGATCTGCAAAACCAAAATCTAATACCTGATTCTTCGAAATTTGAGACACCTTTCTCAAATTGAAATTCAGAAAACAATTAGTTGATAAAGATATGCAAAACATTTAAGAACATATAAGAGTTTATCTTGAAGTAGGAAATGACTGCCTCGAGTTGTCACACCCAACCAGTGCTCTCAAGACTTGGATAAAACTTGAAATTGAAACAATTTTTTGTTTGGCAACATGTATTTGAGTTTTCTTATTTGGAAAAAGTCAGGATATTATCTATTCATTCTATTTTATTCTTGCAGGCCCAATCAATATAGTACACCTAGAATAGAGCGTAGATGAAAAAAATGTGGTAGCACTATTACACAGAATTTAAATCAACGACCACATAATAGCTTCTCACCTCATATCAAAGCCTTGTTCTAGGTTTCATCTCTCATTGATGTTTTTTAATTGTTTGGACAGAAAGCATTCCTTCGTGATATGGAAAAAGTAGATTGAAGGGCATAATATTTTAAAAGCATACTCCCGTCATGTATCGGTAGGCTATTTATTTTAGATATCCGTGAGTCGAAACTATTGTCTTAAAAACATATATCCTTAATATTGAAGATTTTTCAAATATTAACCTTATCAAGATTGTTGTTATTTTATATCCATTGGAATAGGGATGTCAAAATATTTTTGAACCCGGTCCGGAACCGACCTAGAATCCAAACCCGTAGAAAACAAGTTGATCTCAATATCTTCTATATATCTAGTTGAATACGTCTTTTTGTAGCATTTTAAACCTGAATTTTGACCCAAACCAAACTTGGTCCTTTAAATACATTTTATTTGACATAATCCTAACCCAGATGACATAGATTTGAGATATTTTTATACAAATGAAGAAAAAAATACTTTTTATAAAGTTTAGGTAGCTTCATTATATTTTTTTTCTGTCTAATAAAGTACTTAGCATTGAAAAATAGGTCATACATGCCTAACCTAAGAACTTTTATTTTGAATCAAACTACAACTTTTATTCCAACTTGAACTGAACCCGACCCAAATTTTTTAACAACCAACATTGGAAATCCCACACAATTTGATACTGGTCATACTAAATGCATCTGGTTAGGTAAAATAATGAGCCTATTTAAATACTCTTTAACTTTCTAAAAGTAGAACCAATGACGTCAAACTTATCATCGAAAAAGTTTATTTTATTCCTTTCTCAAACTCTAATTAAATGGGATAAGAATGTTTTGTAGTACCATGAATTTTGAATGGCCTATATGGTTTTTATCACTTATTTGTTGCAACTATGTTTCCAAGATCATCAAATTAAATTTTGAAAGAGGCATGCAAATCTTGCATTGCAAGATGTTAGGTTTTTTGTAACTTGATTTGAGAAGGTTCCATATATCTTTATGAATATGAATGTCCTCCTCTAAAATTTGATGATTGTAGAAAATAATTTCCATGGTATAATATTAATTTCAAGTCATATCTGATAAGACATTATACATTAATTTGGGCACGTTTGGTTAGCTGAATTTTCATAAATCATGTATTTTGTCCATCCTGCATTACTGAAATGCTACATTTTCAAAATCTCACAAAATTTTATGTTTGGTTTGCTGGATTTTGGAAGTGTGGGATTTTCTTTTTTTGTTTGTTGTCTTGCCCATGTTGGATTTTGGTGTCCAAGAGAATTTTAAAGGAGACCAAAATATGAGATTCCTATTATGTCTAAAAATCCCAGGATGAGTCCTATTTCTCCAATCCTGCAAACAACCATAAAATTTGTAGAACTGGAGTCCAAAATACAATACAATACAGTGAAATCCAGGGAACCAAACATGCCCTAAGTCTTGAATCTACAAGTCCTATCCAATTGAATTCAAACTTTCATATGGTATGAAATGTTAAAAACTATCCTATTCGATCAAATATACTTATATACTTGATCAAATATTTCAATTCTTCCAACCCTGTACAAAAGCACAACTATGAGTGTACAATACTAGGATTTTATGGAATGATTGATGAAGGCAAAAGTATTGTATATTCAATAAAGTTCATATAGATATCTAATCAAATTTTGATGTCAACTTAAAAAATGAAGTGTTTAACCAAATGAAGACTACTCAAATTAATCATAAACTTAACCTCTACTAACCCAACCAAAAGCGCATCAAGAATTAATGCATTGACCACTACATACATGTTTGACCAACCCAAATAGATATATACACATACTTTACAAGGAAGAAATACACATCTGGTTAGCTGAAACTTAGATTCAGTCAATTGCAAGGTCTTACCAAGCCAAAAGACAATATTCAACCTACAACCTTAAGAATCCACTAAATTAATGAAAACACCACCAATCACATATTTCATTAGATATCATACTTATTGTCTATTTTTTGTAACCCAAACTTAAAAGGATGATTACAAAATAAATCCCTCACCTCTCCCAACTAATTCACTTCTTGATCCTCTCCCATTGAATAGTTATACACACATTGGAAACTGTAAATATGCTTCCCTCATAACTTGATAATGAATTTGGCATAGTGGTATTCTAAGATCCTAGATGCTAACGAACAATATCTAATTTACCATATGATTTTTCATATCCCCTATTTCATTTTCATTCTTCATAACGACAAATTCTTATGTAGCGATCAATTAGAGAACATAACTTTCCATATATTTAAGGTATCAATATTACATCCATTGAATCATTTTGAGGTTCCACTATATATATATATATATATATATATATATATATATATATATATATATATATATATATATATATACATAAATATATATACATATATATATGTATGTATATCACTCTCTTTCATACATCAATACATTATTTACATTGTAGATCTATGTTTACTAGTAGAATTATGGTATCTGCACATCTAAGCTAGATAGAATTACCCTCTATATCTTATATGAGTAGCACGTAATTTATACATAAACATGATATTTTTCTTGTTGCCCTTCATATTTATTATTATACAAATTTTCGTAATTTGAACAAAACAAGGAAATAAAACACAAACTCGATATATACAAGAGATGATCAGATCTACTCAAATGTTTAGGCTATCACAATTACTCAGTGTGTTATATATTAAATCTCAAGAAGGATGTCAATAAAAATTTTGAAAAGAGAAATAGTTTGACCATTATACAAATATTCCATTTTATAATGAAAGGTGTATGTTATATCTTATCGGATGATGGTGTCCTATGGTAACATACAAAGGTTAACAATTTGTTTATCGTTTATCCTTGATGTTACATTTTCCACTTTATGATTTCATATTCCATATTGCACTTTGCATCTTTTAATTTATTTTTATGTTTTATATCTTTTAATGTTTAACTTTAAACTTACTGAATTTGATATTATAAGATTAGATTACCTAGTGAACTAACCTCTCTGTAGCTCGCAAATGACCTTATTTTCAATATCAACCTTGTATAATTGTGAATGTGACTCCAACAATACTGATTAAAATTGTAGATTTCAACTAATCTTAGGCTTGTTGAACTTACATCTACTCCCATTGTCTCGATATCTAAGAAAAGATAGTATGAATGAGAGTGGAATACTACCTCATTCCATTTATATGAAAAAAATATATTTTTTCATTGGTATCAATCATCTTCAAAGTGTGACTTTACAATTAGGTATATACATAGTGACAAAAAATTGAATAAGTTCACCTAAAGGAATATATATATATATATATATATGTATATATATATATATATATATATATATATATATATATACTTAAAAAGAAGAACCTTCATGAAATTAGAAAAATTTCTTGAATATATTTTTAACCTTTTTCACCATATTATTCTTATAGAGTAGGGTTTCAAGAAAAATATAATATCAAGACCCATTATTACACCAATCTCAATACCACTTCCCGGGTAGACAATGTTAAAGTGAATGAGTGATCCCCTCCTTGAGAATCCCATCAAACACAAACATCACATGCAATAATGAAATGGAGTGTCATTTCTATTGTATTGATTTGTAGTGTTTATAGAATAACATGTAGGAAACATCAAAAGAGATAATAAGGACATACAATTGGTGTGTACTATATCCCAATTACATTGATGTTCTCCATTGAACTCTAGTATAATATAATGTTCTTCATTCCAATATAATATGCCATATATATCAAAAGATGAGCATGTACAACTTCTTTATTTTCTTCCATTACCTAAACCTTTAAATTTAAGATAATACAAACACATTGATACACTTTAGATTAAACAATTTAATGGAAACATAGTATACTGGCTAGGACTTATAATGAAATAACCAACATGTGATTTAATCATATTTTATTCATGAAGATGCATTTTTATTACAAGTTTCTCAATATGTCAATATCAATGATTATGCAGCTTCATCACCCCAATACTCTTTGCATATATATGAAGGAGGTCACCTAGATCCATCTCTCAAAAAAGGAGGAAATCATAAATTTATAAAAGATCCATCACTCCATAGTGAGTAGGTCAATTTACCAAGCATCAACATTTGATACATCTTGTCAATGTGGAAATATTTTAAGATAAATGTTTTCTAATCAAAACATGATTAGGTAGGGAACGTTCTATTTTTAGAAAATAAATAGAAAATTATATTTCAAGAGAATAAATACAAATTGTCTTCAATACTACTAGTCTTTTTAAGGAATAATATAAGCATACCTTTTGATGCTTTTAGAGTACAACTAGATCCTATAAGGATTTTGATATAATAATGTTGCTGACTAGATCGTATTAAAATTTATATGTGGATCTAGGCATTGAGATATAAATATAACTTATTATGGTTTCTTTATTCAAGGTTGGGGCTGTCAAGTTATATTTAGACCCTTGGTGTGACTATTCTTCCATATCAACAATATAGAAATATTTCATGATTCAAAAGTAAATTCATTATCAAAGAGATTCATTCTTTAAGAATCATCTAGACCTAGGTCATCTCTAGGAAATTAACCTAAAGCATAGAATTAAATATATCATCATCAATATTCTAGATTATTCATCAAGTAAAGATCAAGGTTTTATTTTTGCAGGAAAATTCCAAGCCGTGATCTAATTGAAATTTTAGAGAGATCAGGGTATTATGAAATGATTATATTTCTCATTTAAAAAATAGAGAGTATGTGATATTATATAATATAAAAACCAAGATTAGATTATATCTTTCAAGTAGTCTCATTGGATGAATAACATAATTTTGATAAAAATGCACTATAATTTCAATACATGTTAAGATAATTTGCATTTTCTAAGATTTAATCGAGAATAGGGGGGTTGTCTTTAATTTCCACTAGAGTGGAGGATATACCTTTTTTTGAAGTTACCCTCATCTACTATTAGCTAGATAAATCATCCAAATAAAGGTTTACAAAACTTGAAAGGAAATAATGCGTAAAAGAAACCTATAAACTGACTCTCTACGTGGAGGATATACCTTATATCATGAAAAAAGCAAGGCCATTGATGGAAGTGACTACATTTTGTTTGGGATGATTGGATGGTAGAATTTTTTTGTTCCAGTCATTTACACACGAAGGGGAGGTTTGACCTTTTGACCTTGGGCATTGAATAGGAGGTTCACACTTAGTTAGCTTGATTGGTAATTTTGGTTGATCTCTTTCATAGGAAATTATATGAGAGTAAGATAATAGGTTCCCTCACATTCATCTATTGGATTTGAACCTACCCAGGTGTAGATAGAATCATGCGGCCTGAGGATCTCATTCCTCATTGGCTTTAGCATGAGTGAGCATGGAAAACCAGGATAGAGGACCACAGACAAGGGAGAGATGAATGGAAGGACCAAAAGGTATGGCTCGACAAGGTGGCATGCATGAAATGGTAGGTCTCATTGACTAGAGTGTGGCCTTCAATTGTCCCAAGATGTTTCCATGAGAAACACATGCAATATATCTTTTGGTGCTCATGAGGGTTGATTTGAGAGTTAATTTAATGAGCTAAGAGGGTTGAGAGGTGGTAGAAATGAGTGGAGATCAAGAGTCGGTAATGGTGAAGTTAGAGAGAGTATGAATAGGAAGTACTAGGAGGTACTTGGAGTTATCTATTAACCCTTATCACCATAGTGATAGGGAAGAGCATGGTTTCTATTGAAAACACACACCTGAGTGTCAAACACAATCAACTAAGGTTCATTTCAACTCAAGGAAAAGAGAGAGTGATTGGGAGGGAAATTGAGGTGTGACTACGACAAAATCTTGGATTGCACACATGATGGTTTATTTTCATCTCAGGTAATTAGAGGGATATTGAAGACAATGATGCACCTTCTTAATTGGGCCCTAAATCCACATGTTCTTAGTTCGAAGGGTGTTATTCATCCCATCCTTGGATGCTGGATAGGTGAAAGGGACATGTCAATTAAAAAGGGATTTTAAATGAGTTTTTTTTATCAAATAAAGATAAGAAAAATATAGTAAGGAGTATCCAATTTGTTTCAAATTTGGATAATGGGAATATATTACCAACTATATTTTGTAAAATGTTGATATGAAATTGGTATAGATATATCAATAATTTAATTATATTGAAAAATAACTTTAATCAATCTCAGATTTAATATCACTATGTACAAATTATTTGAATCCTACTTTTGTTTTTCAAATTGAGTGATTCAAATGATCAAGGATAAATTATAAATTGGTGTGTGTATAAGGATTTAAGAAGAAAAAAAGAATTTTTAAGAATAATGTGCAAAACTAACTTCATCACATCGTCTACTACTTATAAAGAATTTTGTCCCAAATATATGAGTTTTTTTTAATAGTCATGGGGTCTTTCTTCCATGGTATACAAGGGAGCCCTACAACTCAATTGGCTCATGATTGAGGACATGGTTGGGGTACTAAATATACTACATTAGATTTTGCACATGGAAAACATTGTGAATCAGATCATGCTACAGAGGTACAATTAATTGGTATGTGCACTCCCCTATACAATCAAAAAATGTCAAATCAACCCAAATGTTTGGGCCTTTGTTCTTGGTAATAGCTCAAATTAGTCTAATCTTCAAGAACACATGATTAACCATAAAAAATTATACATCCATAATTTTCACATAATCATATGACTTATATTGGTCATGTTATCTCTTCAACCTTCTTCCTGATCAGATTGAAATTATCAGAATAAAGTTGCAACTCCTTGAATTTCAAAATATATGTTTAGTCTACTACATTTAAGTTAAGCGTACATGATCTATAAAACCTTGCATATAAGTCTCTATATGAAGGAATGCCAATATTATATTGATACTTGTTTTATGCAAATGTCACCAAGGAATGATAGTGGTCTCCAAAACCACTTCAATCAAGGGCATGCAATCTTAGAAAGACCTCTAACACCAAAAAAATTAGCTCATACTATCCATTGGTTTATGGATGATATGTTGTATTGAAGTTCAACTGAGTACACGTCTCATGTTGCATGTTTTGTCCAAAATGAGAAGTGAATGTTGCATCTCCATATAGTACAAAAGACATTGGAACCCCTTTAGCGAGAGTATCACTAAAATGAATAACTATGCTAACACTAGAACATTGTTGTCATCTTGATCAATATAATATTTTCTAATTTGTCAAGCGGTTGACTACAACCCATATGGTGCCCCACCTTTTCCCTGTTCTAGGTTAACCCACACAAAATCCATGTTTATGTTCTCCCATTTTCACTCCACGATAGGTAAGGGTTTTACAAAACCTCTTGGACTTTATTGTTAAGCCTTGATCTACTGGAAGTTTAGAATTTTTGATATGAAAGTAGCAGTGTCAACGTTCATGTTCCTCTATGAGAACTGACTTTGTAGACTTTTGTCCATTTTGGTTGATCTTGGGTGAACAATGTACTTGGACTGCTATCTTTTTCTAATAGTTTCTTTTTTGATGTTCAATATTTATGGACTTGTATTATCTATTTGTACGTGATTTCTTCATTCATACCAATAGAAAGGTGTCTTTGGGGTTAATTTTTGGACCTTGTCATCTTCTTAAGACTCTGACTAGTATGCTAAAATAACATGATTTTAGACTAATAGCTTGTCTTTACATTAATGCTAACCACAATCTATGAATGACACCCAACATAAGAAAGTCACCCATGCACTGTGGGGCCCATTTTGACATGACCTCCATGTTTTAGCACACTATGAAAAAACTCTAGGGGCCATTTGGGTGCAGCATTTCAAGGAGGGATTGTACTTGGATTCTGTATTCTGAATACCAGTACTCATTAAAGTGTGGCCCATTATGTGTTCTGATTGGTGAATGTTGTTTTTCCAGGTGTAGTATTTTGATGTAATAGAGAGCATCCTTCAAAATCATGTCGGTATCGGTGAGATTGGGAAATTCCATGAAAACTGGTTCCTGAGACCCCCACTCCCACTCTTACATTCTCTCTCCTTATAGCATCCACCATGGTCTGACTCATTTACTTTTTCTATCTCCTCCTTTCCCTCCACTCCCTCCTCCATTTCTCATCACACAAGTTCTTCCCCCAACTTTGGTCTATGCCCAGAAATAGAGCATAGCCGTCCTTGTTGCTCTATCTCCTTTAGTCTTTGGTAAGGAGAGATCAATGGTGTATGTTGCATAGAGAATCACCTACCGCCATCCCCCATCATGTCTCTGCCTCCTTCACTATCCAACATGTCATTAGCTTGTTGCTCCTACATTGTGTGCCTCTTCCTTCATTTGCCACCTTCTACCGCTGCTTCCCTGGGGTAACATATTATCCCTCACTGATTTTTTATTGTATAATTGCCTACAATAAAATTTTCTGCTAACAAAATGAAATTATTTTGGAGCCCAAGATTTGAGTTTGATGCAATTAAGATTCCAAAATTTACAAATGAATAAGTAGTTGTGAACGTGATGTCCAAACAAGGCCCTAGGGTACTTATCCTATATCCTACTAAGTGCATCACCACCACATTTTCTTTATGAAAACATAGTTCTTGAGATACTCTAACATTCTTCTTTGCCTAAGAGTAGATCCTTTTGTGTTAGTTAGTAATTTAGAATCTTATGAACTATGAGGATACTAAAGGTGGAATTATAAAAATAATGTAGGCATATCTTCATTCCATATATAATGGTAGGTCTTGAGGTCTTAGATAGTTGACCTTGTTTTTCTTAAATTTTTTACTATCATGAGAAACAACCTTTGTCTATTTAATAACAACACAACCCAAAATGAACCTCAGTGCATTAGCGAAGATCACCCCAAACCCATCATTTCTCGAACGAAGTGTTTGAACATGTGGGGTAATTATGTTTATCTTCAACTCTGATAATCATACTCAAAAGCTTTGTCTATTTAATTATAACACAACCCAAAATGAACCTCAACGCATTAGCGAAGACCACAAACCCATCTGTTCTTTAAGGAAGCATCTGAACAAGTGGGGTAATTATCTTTTCCTTCAACTCTGAGAACCATACCCACAAGCTTCTGATGTTAAAAACCATTCGAGTTTCCTTGTGAACTTGGTGAGATGAAAGTATTTTAATTAGATTTGGGTATTGAACATTAGTAACAACAAGCAAATCATGAAATTTTAGATATACAAAAACATATTTAGGGGTTTGCCACTCAAGAATAGATGAGACCTTTAAGGTGTCAATAGAAATTTCTGCAGCATAAATAATATGACATGGAAACATAACCTTAATGATCCAGAACTCACATTTGAATAGATTGGCACATAGTTTTTGAGTTTGAAAGATGTCAAAAACATTACAAACTTGGGTACAATGTGAGCATCTTCATAAGTAAATCAATGTATAATCAATGAAGATCATTATAAAATTGTTTAGTAATGTGTGACAAATTGCTCTTCGGCCAAATTATGATCTAGTTAATAAACGAACCCTCAAGTAACTTGACTTCCTCATTATTTGTATCTTTCATAATCAGTGAAACTAGTATGATCAACTATAGTGAAATTCCATGTTTTGAATCATTTTGATACACCTAATTACTAAAAACTCAAGTTGAAGATGTTTCTCTAGTGTTTGGTTTATATCTAAATATTGTATCTTCTTAGTTTATAATTGTTGAATTTGTACTTCTCTTCATCACCCCTCTACCATTTGATAGTATTATGACACTTAATAGAGAATTTGATTCATAAATATACCTCGTATACATAGAAATCTACCTTGAATTTGGCTTGGTACTCCTTTAACAATCTCTATACTTAACTTCATCATATAGATCATAAATATTTTATAATTATTCTAGACTACATTGTAAACCTTGGGTCCAAACTTCACTTCATTTACATTTTTCTTGTTCCGTCCATAAATTCTTAAAAAATTGCACCTTTTTACCTTGTTTTCAGTCTTTTGGGTCAAATTAGGGCTTATTGGGCCACCCCCTAGTAAGCCTCAGTATGGTGATGACCCTCGTGCCATTGGTCTTGATTCAATGGTAGTGGGATCATCCCCTACCTTGGTATACTATCTAGGGGCAATGCTAGTCGTGGATTTCACTCTTTGGTGCTTCATTTTCCCTAATATTGGGTTTGGTTGATTCATCTTGAAAAGCCACACGAAATTTGTTATTATATTCTCACCAAAACTAATGCTTCCACAAAGCTTCAAAGATACAAAAATGAATCCACCATGGATATTTTTGACCTCAAATACTCTAACCCTAGATCTAGATACCTAATTATATACCCTTGATTCAACCCCACCACACCTGCACACAGACAAATATTGCTTCAGATCTCTCTCTCTCTCCCATTCTCAAGCCTTTTCCCATTTAGGGCCGGAGGTGCACAACATGGTGTCTACTATTAGGCACTCCCCTCCCTCTCCCTTTTTGTCTATTTCTCTATATCTCTCTCTAAACTTATTTAGATCATAACTCTTGTATACATAATAAATAATATGTGATTTTATAGTCCATTTTTATTGGTTCCAAAGAATTGGTTGTTCCATCCACAAAGGACTAACGACACAACTTGTTGCCCGCTTGTCTTCTATTCGATGAAAATCTTTATGAAATTTTGCAATAAAAACTATATAAGAGAAAAAAACATTTGTATGCTATAGGAAATCAAACATAAATGCATGACTAGGTAAATATCACTTGTGGAAAAGTAATATAAATAGAAGAGGAGAAAGAAAGTCTACAACACTTAATTCATCAAAGCTAACATCTTTCATTTTTGAATTCATTACAGTCAACACAATGTCTAGACATATTTTTTATACTTCTAAGAAAGTGTGATCCAACATGTATATGGATACTTCTAATGAAGAGTTAAACTAGGACACTATACAAGAAGGTGACCCCAAGTATTATGAATGTATGTTTACTTCTCTATGAAGGGTGAAACTTTTACTACAAATGTATGACTACTTATCTTATGAAGAGAAGTACATGTGTATAGCTACTTCTTTATTAAGATCAAACCATAGCCACTTCTACAAGTTGGGTGGTCCCCAACAACAAATGGAAGTGCCTATCTTCTTTTATGTTTCACACACACACATATCTATCTATCTATATATATATATATATATATATATTAAAAATAAAAGATTACTCAGTAGGAAATGGAGGACCTACAACAAATAAACTATCCAAGTGTTGGAAACATATGTATTAGTACTCAACCACCAATATCATAGTCAAGGTCAAGTAGGAGGAATGCGTACCTTTAACCAAAAGGAGATACCTTATAAAAATAAGGGGTTGCAAGATTTTTTAGTCCCTAATTCAACAAAAAATAAGGGCCAAACATAGGTATGTTAATATACATGTCATAATGGAAAAACCATTAGGGTCTTCAGATCCTAATAGTGACTTAATGGTGTCTACTCTTCCTTGATCCAATATATCAAATCTTGAGGTATGATTATCCATATCAAACATAATATACATAATAATTCTAAGGAATTGTCACCAACTAAGCCATTTGGGATAAAAACCTTAAGTTGACAACAAGAGAGTCAACATAGTTCTAAGAGTCAATATATCTCCAAGGGTCAAAGTTGTGATAAGATATATAGATTATCCAAAGAGTCAACAATAGAGTTTCATAACTTCTTCATAATTATTAAGATCTTCAAGTTCACAAAAACACATAATTGGGGTTAAACCCATCATATAAGACCCCTACAAATTTATGTGCAAAAGCATAATATTGAGACTAGGAATATATTAATCATAAAATTAGTATTTTATCTCAAAATATTGAATAAGAATACATCATGAAGTATTTGATTTGCAATAATATATTTCATTGTCGAAACTAAGATTCATGATCAAATATATATAAAGTTTCAACTTTTGATTTGAGAATCACCATCAAATATTATCATATTGGATCTTTAACAATAGGATTTGGTATACGATCATAATAATAGCCTCGATATATTCATCTCATTCTCCCAATTGAAAGGGCTATATAATTCAATATTTACAATTGTTATGCAAGAGTTGTGATAAAAAAGTCTATAGAGAGGGACACAAGCTGTAGTAGCCACCAGGTTCTGTGTCGCTGGCCCTAAATGGGAAAGGATCAAGAGGGACACAATATGTAGAAGCCACCAAGATGTGCACCTCTGGTCCTAAATGGGAAAAATGATTGAGAGGGGGAGCAAGAGAGATTCAAAGTGATGTTTATATGCATCAATATGTGGTGGAGTCAAAGCAAGGATCTATTTATAGGTAAGATCTAGGGTTAGAATTTTTTAGGTCTGAATCATCCATTACGGTGCCATATTCTAAGGTTCGAGACTACAGAGAGAGTCTTTTTGGTACAAAATTGTACATGAATGTAGTGCATGTTCTTGAAATGAATCCAAAGGACCCAGTATAGGTTAATAGAGAACCATATAGAAATATTTGGGGCTAGGGTTTGCCTTAGTGGAGGTCTCCATACTCGGTAGCCTAGGGTAGGGTTGCACCCATGCCTTAGTCTACTAGGGGGGCATTATGCTCCAATATAGCCCAAAAAACTGAAAACAAGGTAAAAAATAAGGTAAAGAGGTGAAATTCTTTGGGAATTATGGAAGGATCTAGGAAACTCTCCTTAAATTAGATTTTGGAACCAAGGTTCATAGTATAGTCTAGAATAATTAGAAAACGTTTTGGATGCATAAGATGAATTTATTTATAGAAATGATGCAAAGGAGTAACAAGTCTAATTAAAGGTATATTTTCTATGCATACAAGGTATATTTATGTATCAAATTATCAATTAGGAGTCAAGTAAAATGTCAAATAATCAAGGGATAATGAAGATAAGTCCAAAGACAAGAATGCAAGGTTAATAAGGTACATTATTTAGATAGAAATCTAATTATTTGAAAGAAATCTCCAACTAGGGATTTTAGTAATCAGGTGTATCAAAATTACTCAAAACATGGAATGTCATTATAGTTGATCATACTAGTATCATTGATTACTAAAAATAGAAAGACTGGGAAGTAAAGTCACTTGAAGGGTAATTGAGTAGTTATATCATGATTGGGATAAACAGAACTTTGTCACAACCTTCCCCCTTCAGAGGAATTTTGTGTTCAAAATTCAATATTGTCGAAATATCCACGATCTCATATGTCACGTGATGATTATGTATAACAAAATCACTATGTCATAAATTTGACTAGTCAATGTGATAATTAGAGTTGTAAACTGAGATGTCCAAATTGGTGCAACAAAGATGTTAACTTTTGAATTAAAGTAAATGATAGGTTTTGAGTCATAAATAAGTGGAGCAAGCTGACACGCTAGGGCATCAAATTTAAAATTTCAAGATATGGTGATTCTAAATAATAATGTTTGTTATTTCAATTCTTTTGCAGATGATTGTCATTGATGGCACATGGAATTTGATTGGGGCAATGGCCCCTGGCGTGACCCTACTTCCTATAGTACTGGAAAAATGGATTTTGATCTCTCCATATTCCCCGCAGTTATTTCCACAATTATATCATCTCTATCTTTGATTTTGACCATTTACTTGGTAAGGGTTCCTATGACCTTGATTTTTGTTCTCATTATTGTCATTAGACGTCCTTCCTCTTAATAAGGGTTGACTCTCACAATGTTTTTCACTCCAAAATAAATCAATGATTTTGTTATTACCATGTGATACCCTCATGGTCCTCTCCATCTTCAAATCATGGTCAAAGGCATCCTAAAAAGTTGAAGGTCTAGAAGAGGAAATTAATTTTTTAGAGCCACATTGAATCCCTTAAAAATAATAATCCAATTTGTCAGACTAACTTAAGTTCTTTGCATTACACTCTAAAAGGAGAAATTGTCAATTGTATTCAAACACATAGGAGTCGCCTTGAGTCAAAGCTAGGAACTATTTCTTCTTTTTCTTCAACTCATTCATAGGCATGAAACATGTTATTGATATGGTTTTAAATACTTTCTAGTTCAGTGAAACAAATGTTGGTGAGTGGGTGTAATTTTCCCACCACTATTTTGATGCACCCTTAATATGATAGATGGAAGAGGTCACTTTATTATTTTCAAGGAAGTAATCTTCCTTTCAACTTCCTTCTTCTTCAAAATCTCTCTCTTCTTCTCAACTTCTCTTTTCTTTTTTTTAGTTTTCTCCTTTCATCCTTCTTGGGTCCAGAGAGTCCCACTCCTTAATTGTAGAATTGTTGATCCATTTGCAAGGTACATCCTTTATGATTCCTTTTATCACGTAGGTTGAGTCAAGCTTATATTATATCATAGTATGATATTTATTCCATGTTTTTCAAACTTTATTTCATTTAGTTTTTCCCATTGTAGAAAAAATTGGTATAGTAAAGCTCAATCAAGATACCTCACCCTACTTCAATCTAGTGTTTGTTCTCAGGATATTTCTTAGAGAAAAAGATGAGATGATGGAAGTCTCTCTAGGGTTTTAAAGGAGAACCTTTAGGTCAAGTTCTTGATCAACTAAGGCTAGGTAGAGCCATGCACCTCAAGCACTAATGTGAGATAGATAGGAGGTGATTAATAGTCAAAGCCCTAAGCTAAGGCATCGTAGTTTTCATGACTATGTATTATTATGGTTTCCTAGGTTCAAGAGATTGGAGAATTTATTTACATAGGCCTTGTTTGGTTTAGTTGATTAGACATGTGATAGGATGGGGATGCCAAGCATAACCACAATGATGTGTTTGTTAATTGATACTTGTAGACCACAAACACATCTGTTGTCATCAGTACGAGCTACATCAAAAAGAAATCTCTTAATATATAAGGCGGTTAACTTAAAAAAAAAACACATCCGTTGTCATTGGAATCCTTATGGATAAGGATTAATTAATCCCACTTTGTAGGAGACATTTGTTATGACTACCCATCTCATGAAGTCCTCATAATGACTCCACCCTACCTTGACTCCTGCCACTCTAGAATTTCTTCCCCTCTACTCTTATTCCACACTTCCAAAATATTACGAGTAGTCATTGCTGCCATCTTCACTTGCTTTGCATCCAACCATAGACCATGCATAAAACCCTACTGTTTATAATTTCTCATTTCCACACCATCAATTTTTTTTGGGTTATCGACTACTATAATTGTCACTTTCATTCCTGTCAAAGACAACACTCAAAAATGTGTATTCAACCCATAATTAGTAGGCTACTTCGAAACTACTGGTCACCAATGAATCAACTTATCCTGGGCTCACTGGATTCATGACTTCTCCTGAGGTGTTCCATCTAGTGTTGTTTCATTTGTGCCCATTGATCAAGGATTGAAATTTCATCTAATAGAGAGAAGGAGAGAACAAAGATAACGGTCATGACATTTTTTATTAATAAACATAATGAGTGGATATGACTTTTCTCACCATATTGCTTTTCATGAATTCTTTGTTTTCCATCTTTACGTATCATTTTAGTAGAATTTTGTTTAACAAAAAATCACAACCATCTACCATCATTGACAAAATGTTGGGTACCTCTGGGCCAATTTAGTGAGATGGAGATTATCATCTTTTGTGTATGCTCTTTGCATGGCACAATGAAGATTATGTTGGGGATCCTTGACATCCTAACTTTGAGTTTTGTTTCATCCAAACATACAATGGATTATAGATCAACCTATCCTTCTCAATTCCCATCCAATGATATTCGTTTGTTCAGCCAACCTATTTCCAATGCATTGAACCAAATGTGGTATTAATACATATGACAGTGTGTAGGCTTCAATAGAAACTATCTTGGAACTACTTTTACACCAATAACGATCCCACCACCTACACAATGGTAGAGGAATTGAAGCATATGTACCTGGGCAGCCTAAAAAAAATTGGACACTAGAATATACAACAAGAAACAATATCTCAGAACAAAAAGTTTAATAAGAAATAACCATCCCTTTTACTATCATCCCTCATGAATCAGATGTGATGGAGAATGCCAATATTTTTTATAGTAAACAATTGAATGTGGAAGCGTGATTTGGTGGTTCACCTTTTTATGCCTAAAACCATGCAAATTAGACCCAATGAACATGAAAATATTGGTACATTGTAGAAAATCAAACATAATTACAAGACTACAAAATATTGTGATTGGTGAAAGTAATTTAAATATAAGAGGAGAAACAAAGTCTATAACCCTTCATTTATCAAAACAAACATCTTTTATTTTTGAATTTTCATTATAGTAAAAAAATGTCTAGATCTATTTTGTCTAATTCAAGGAAGTGTGATCCAACAAGTGTATGGCTACTTCTCAGTGAAGATCAAATCTTGATCACTCTATAAGAAGGAGAAGCCAACTAGTATGATTGTATGGCTAAAGAGCAATTATTATGGTACAAATGTATGGATCCTCTTATGAAGAGTGAGCCTTATTCACTTATACAAGAAGGGTGATCCCCAATAATAATGGAAGTTTGTCTATTTTTTATTTTTCAAATATAAGAAAAATAGAAGACTACTCAGAAGGAAATAGAGTAACTCAACCAAGCATTGGACTTAGACATATACTACACAACCAACAATATCATAATCAAGGTCAATTAGGAGAAATCATACGATTAACTAAAATAAGAGAGCTTAGCACAATATGGAGTTCATGATTGATTAGACATGATTCAAAAATATAATCGCCAAACTTTCAACTTTATAGGTCATAATAATTAAACCAACTTATAGTTACTTTATCTTCTTTACTCATTGTTTATTCAAAATAACAAATCTTGATTTGTCATTATCATATTTAACAAAATATTCTTCATCCATTTGAAGGGTGGTCACCATATATGTGATTTAGGATAAAACCTTTAAGTTTCCAACAAGAATATAAACATAGTTCCATGGTGCAACATATTTCCAAGGGTCGTAGTTGTGATCAGATCAACAAGATTACATAAAAATCCAACAATAGACTTTCATAACTTTGTCATAACATTTGACATCTTCGTGTTCACAACATTAAATAATTGTGATTAAAATCAACACATATCCAATATAAATTTATGTAAAAAAGCATAATATTGAGATCAGGAATGGATAAACCAACAAGTTAGAATATAGCCTCAAAAAATTGGAAAAACTATATCATCAAGTATTTGATTGCAATGAATATAAATTGAAGTCAAAATGAAGACTCAATTACCAGATTTAGTTAAAGATTCAACTTTTGATTTATTAATCACCACCAAATATTATCATATTGGAATGTTTAGATAGGGTTAGGAAACACATCATAATAGTGGTATGATTAGGTTCCTCAAGTTACCCTTGGGAGCCATAGAATTACTATTCATAACTTTTTGGACCTTCTTCAGAAGCTCCACAAGTTCTGGTGCTAAGAATCGAAAAGTATCAAAGCCAAAAGGGATGAAGGTGTGTGGATTCTCAATGCATTCTTTCTCAATGTTTAGATAGGGTTAGGAAACACATCTTAATAGTGGTATGATTAGGTTCCTCAAGTTACCCTTGGGAGCCATATAATTACTATTCATAAATTTTTGGACCTTCTTCAGAAGCTCCACAGGTTCTGGTGCTAAGAATCGAAAAGTATCAAAGCCAAAAGGGATGAAGGTGTGTTGATTCTCAATGCATTCTTTCTCATGCTTGACCACTTTGGCTGAAGCAATTTTAAGGGCAGCATGCCCCATTGTAAAGGCCCCACTCTTCAATCCCATTGGTGGAGAAACCTCTTTCAGATCCACACACACATGTATCCCTTCGACCCATCCAAAAAATCAAAACATCGACAGGTCTAAGTGTGGATCTCCACTCTCTTGGATTAGTTAAAAAAGCTCACAGGTGCCTCTTTCTATGCAGAAATATCTGCAAGTCTGAGTATATCAACGAGATCATCTCTAACAAGATCGTGGTTGTACTTAAAACCTTGAATCTCATGACAATGAACAACATGCTTTCCAAAAGTATCCAAGCAGGCCTTATGAAAAACTAGACATATCTATCAGTTGGAAATAAAGGAATCATGAGACAATATTTGAGGATACTATGATATGATATTGGTGACATGGGTAGACCAAGTCTATCAATAGGAATATCAAGAAAAAAATATTGAGCATGATCAGCTTGAAGACGTCCAAAAATTGCCTTCTTTCTAATGGTCATGTAAAACTTAACTTGCATGTCGAAGGAGGGAATTATGATACAAAGATAATCTATAGCATAATCACATTTTGATTCTATACAGTGAATTTATCCATCTCACAAGATGTGATCCTGAAGCACACAAGATTGGGCCCTACACGCCACAAAAGCATATGAGGAAGCCTCAACTGCCGAATATAGTCCCAATCCACCAAGCGAAATGAACAATGAAGCCATCATCCATTAGAGATCTCAAAGAAAGGGACCTCCACAAATTACAATGTCTTCAATTGACCTTCGTAAGCCTCTATCAAACAATGTTGTTGCCTCCTCCATGTACATACATTGACAAGTCCTCGAGCCAAATAAAAGTTTTACAATATCAATACACGATCGCAACAAAATGTGCTCACTCTGGGTATCACCTAATTGATGAAGAAGATGCATCAAATCAACAGCCTTAGAAGCCCTCTCTATAGCCAAACCCTAAATAAAATTTATGTCTCTACTAACAACTCCTCCAAGAAACGTCACCCCTAACAAAGGTCTCCCAATATCCATCGAGAACAACTCTATGTGAAGCTTTCTACCATCACATGTAGGCCATTAAAGTTGAGTTTTACAAATATTTAAAATCAGACTTAATTCTAGTCCACACTGCTGAATGATACCCAGAACCCTGGCCACCTCCTCTGTGTCCCCAATTATTGCTCCATCATCAAGATACAAAACATGAACAAGAAGCTTGCAGTTATCCCTGATATGATGGATGATTGGATGCAGTATAAGGGAAAAAAGAAGTGGGCCCAAAGGATCACCTTGTTTCACCCCAGTGGATGACAAGATATGTTCGTCCCTAATGTATAGCCTTGCTGTGTGGCCTTATAAGAACTCCATCCACAAAGATACAAATGGACACCTCGTCCTCACCTCACGGAGTAAGGTAGACCTATCGACCAGATTAAAGGCATTAGAAAAATCCTATGTGAGCATAGATAGAGAACCATTACAATGTCACACACTCAACACTCTATTGACATTGTGCAAAATAGCATATGCCCCACCAGTTACACCCAATCCAAACTCAAATTCATTAATATACTTGTCCATATCATTACTCACTCCTTCCATAGCAACTTTGACACTAAGTGCCTCCAAATAGTATTAACTATGATGGGGTGTATGTTGTTGCCTGGCTTAAGTAGAGGTACAAATGGAACATAAACTATAAACTCTTCCAAGCACAAGGGACATCTCCCTCCCAACCATAAATTAACCACAAGGGTGACAACATGTAGGAGGTTAGTGGCCATGATAGACCCCTCTCCACACATAGCACCAAAGATGTTTCGGCAAATGTCTCTACCACATGAAGTCCCTTTAGGAAAAAACTTGATAACCCAAGAATAGTGTCAACTTCAGTTACAAGGGGAGATTTAGAAAAAAAAGTATGCAGGAAGAAAGGAGGTGTCTTGTACAGGTGTTTTGCCTCCAAAACCCTTTTGGTATCTTCATTGTACGATGAAACGCATTATGAAGACAACACTTTTGCAGCTTCTATGAAATGACCATCTACAACCTTGTGAAGGCATTGCCTAATATTGTGGTTTAATATTTTATCTTCCTCCTTAGAGTAGCCAATGTCATGGTCTATAACCTCAAGTCCAGGAGCATTCAACACCTTGTCCAGTAGCTTAGCAATACCACCGGCTTCTCCCCATGTATGAAGTGAGCTAAGAATAAGACATTGTTGTAGAGACTTTCATGTGGTTGGACTTGTTGTCCTATCTTTTCTGAAAGAAACAACAGTCTCACCCAAGTAGATACAGATCCTAGCTCAGTGATTACTTTTTAAAGAGATGACTTCAATGGTTGAGAGAAAGCAAGTCGACAACTATGAGGAATGCTATTTACTATGGTGATAGGTGCTCTAAAGACACGATTGAGAATCCCAACATAAAGGAACAGCTTGTCCATGCAAGTAGAGATCTCAAGACTTGTTTGGCGAGGATTTAACATGCCCACCATGCAAATTTCAATCTCTCTTATGTCATTAGTGACTCGGATAATACCATCATCATGATGGAAGAAACCACTTGTGTCTTATATATTCGTACACTTCCCGCATGACCACTAATCAAGGACCCTCAAGATCTCATCTACAACAAGAAATAAGCCATAGTCCCTTTGAAGGACTCTCCGCAACATGGTACAATGATCCTTACTAGAGAGGCGTTCTCTCTTGAGATGAAAGATCATACATGTGAAGACTTTTCTACCCTATCTACCATCTAGGCAACAATGAAAATTCCAAAAGGGACAATATAAGATCCCTGTAATAGAATTCTCAGTGGAGTACAAGAATCTTCGTTGGTGGCTGGATGCATGATTCACATAGGCACTTGAATTTATTCTTCTTCTAGATCAGACATGATGAACAGAAATCACTCCAGTGTGAATGAAGTATTAGTGAGCAGAAGTAGCCAAATCTAAAATCCCTTCCAGTTGTTTCTTTCTTTTCACTATTACCTAAACACCACCACCAGTACTTGGTTAGAGAGAATGAGAGGAATACTCCAGCCAGCATTCCCTTTTGGACTCACCTAGTTCATGGACCTTGTATATCTCGGTTATGATGGTGTTGGGAAGCTAGGCGTCAGGGAAGATATGATTAAGGAGGTTTGTTGGGATAGGTTGCAGACTCTGTGTGGGACTCCTGGGTATCCTGGCACTAGTGATGGAGTATTAGTCATCCTCAATCGCCTCCCTTGAGAGCCCCACCCATAGCTCCAGTAGTATTCATCCTCAATCTCGTCTCTCGAGAGCCCAACCCACTTGTGATGGAGTAGTACAAACTTTGTTAGGAGTGAAGTTGCTTGGATTAATTGTGTCCATTTTTTGCATTAATTGTGTCTATTTTTCTTAATTTTAGACATAAAAATGGGAACCACCAAATCAAACTTCTCCATTCAATCATTTACTCTAATAAAATTGACACACTCCATCACATCTGAATCATGAGGGATGATAGTAAAAGGGATGGTTAATTTGGTTAACCTTTTTTTCTGTAAGATATTATTTGTTATTATATACACTAGTGTGTCAACTTTCCTTTAGTCTGCCCAAGAACAAACACTTCCATTTTGTTGCCACTTTTTAGCTAGTGGGATTATGAATCGGGTTGTAACAATTCTATGACATAAATGTTGGAAGATATCATTCATGAAATTCATAAAAATGCTAAGGGAATTAATTAACTTAAAAGGCATGTCTAGGAGTTTTATGTGACCATATCAAGTTTAAGAGATAGTTTTAGGGATGTATTGACCCTTAACCATGAGTTGTTTGTAATCATAATCAATCAATTTTTAGAAAAAACATGTCTTAAGAAGAGGTCATAGAATATATGATCAATTTAGTGTAGTTGAATTTTTTTTGGTCTCTTGTTTTATTATATGATAGTCAATACATATGTTGAGGAACCTCTATGCTTTCTTCACAAAGAGAATGGGTGTCCCTATCTGAAGGAACTAGGGTGGAGAAACCCTTTTCTAGTGATGACTCCTTAATTGGGTCTTCTAGTGATGACTCCTTAATTGCGTCTCTTCTTGTGTCATTTTTCCCATTATTCACATATAGATGCTTCATAGTTCAAATATTTCCTCAATACTTAGTATATTATCAAATAAACTTATAGACATTCTTTACATGTTTTCCAGGTACTTTGGAAGTTACTTTATGGATAGAGGAAGGAGAGATGACATGTAGGACCCCTACATACATGGATGAGCCCAAGGAGCGATTAAAGACAAAATCACCATACCCAGTCCATGAAGCAAGGAACTCTAAAATTCAAGCAATAACATAGTCAAGTGAAACAAATGACCCCAAATTGATTGGTCTATATAAATATTATCAAATCAAACATAGAAGAGCAAAAAAAAACCTTAATTCCCTTAAAATATTTGAAATTTCACCTTCAAATCCAAATAATTACACTAAAACACCAAAGTTTACCTCATCTAGGTCGTAGAATGATCGTTTTGGACATAGAATGATTGTGCAAGAATAGCCATTATTTCCATCTCCTTATTCACTCCAACCAATTCCACAAGTAATTCATCCCTTACCAGAATGGTCATTCCAACCTGATCGTGGCACTTCACTACCAGAAAGGTTGTTTTTCTTAGAGAAGGCATGCCACGACTCATTCTAACTTAGAAAAGTCATTCTATATATTCGACGCATACACTCCCTTGGGTGAGCATGGTCATTTTTCTCCGAGAATGGTTATTCTACCTAGAAACCACACTACAACATACACAAATTTCCTTTAAACTTACACTAGCTAACCCTAGTCACCCTAGCCCCCTATATATAAATTAGTGGTAGCTAAGAGTAAAAGGTTACCACCTTATAAAATTCATGGTATCTTCCTACCAACTACTTACCCCATTTCACATCCTTTTTCATCATCTTTCACCCAAAACTTGATTTTCTTAGGTTTCGTCCACTCTAGACAAACTTCTCATGCATTTGGACCTTAGAGAATGGTGGAGAACATCTTTTCTATTGTTGGATAATAGGAATTAATTCTCTAATATGAACTCCATGGATGCTTCTATCTTTTTCTTCTCCATTTTTGCATTTTCCATTGTCATTGGTGGCTAAGTCCCCATGGTCGGTTGTTTGGGGTAATAAATGTGGTTTTGTTCAATGTTGGGGAATTATTATTGTAACACTATAATTTCATTTTCAAATGTTGTCTTAATGCTTCTATCTCATTTCTCAACTTGTTATGCAATTGATGCTTGAAATCACCTAATCACAAGAGAATGGTGTATGTGTGGCTTTGGGGAAAAGCTCATTAGTTCAGCTAGTGGATCCTTGTACCCATCTTCCTACAAATCCAACTACTATCATATCCTTAAGTGTGATATCTAAGTGTCTCGTAGTTCATCAATCAATGCACTTAATTATAAGCATGTCTATACGTGGGATGGAGTGTTAAAAGAGGCAGATTACTCTTTTTTCTACATTTCATGCCACCCATTTACAATAAGTACAATAGGAGAATTATTACTAGAGACATATTATGGTGGATTTTATTTAATTATACCTATACCCTATTCAATTGAGTCTCGAAAGGTTGGGTAGCGGTAATAGAGACTATTTCCTTCATGTACACCCTATACCTCCCATGGTCAACTAGTAGTATATGATAATTAACCATAGACCTACTAGGTGGATTGGTTAGATAACATGGTTTTATTGAATGTGTTGCATGATATAACCCTAACTAGGTTGATATTCACATTTATCCGAACAAAAACCACTTCCCCAATTATTTTCCTAAAACCCTAATTGCCCTTTCCTTAGGAACTTTTAACTTAGTTAGCCTTCCTAGCTTCTTAAGCTAGTCAATTACCTTTTTCATGTTAGGTGACCTTTTGTAGAGTAGTTAGTGATTAATATTAGTTACTAGTGTCATATTCTACGATATTTTTCATTTTTGTTCTTTTATTTTGTTTGATGATGTAGTTTTTAGCTTAGAGTAAATACTTTATTTCTCCTATCTTTCTTAGTTAGATTGTTTTCATGATTAATAATTATGATTACTTCTGATTAGTGTAGTATATAATGCTAGTATAGTGGGAATCGACCAAACAGTTTGTGCCAAATCTTGAAGAAAGATGACAAAGCATTGTAGGTCCTCTTATAACTTACATAGATAGCACTAATTTTGTAAGTTAGATCTAGGTTTTATTCTAGTTCATTTCCATTTCTTGTTTTCTTAGTGAAATCCAAACTCCAAAGTAAACCTCAAACCCTTCACTCTGCAATAGGAACATTATAGACTAAACCTAGATTTAGTGCCCCCATGTCTCGCTATGGATCAACCCCTAACTTGCTTTGTTGTACTATGATCTTGTGCATTTGCCAGAAAATTGTTTTATGCATTTTTTCGTGTTGATTAGGCTCAAATTATTAACCCAAGTGTCCCTCAATATGAGGTGCTTTAACCCCCCGATGCCATTTCTAAGGAGATTGACACTCATCCTACCTAATTTATTTTATTTTGATTTTTTCAAACTCCCCCACCATTGATATTATTAATTCTTTGTATTTTTCTCTCATGTGTGATTATCAAAATATTCTCAATTTTCCAACATCCAAGTGACAACATATGTTACAGATAGAAGAGATGGCTGATCTAATTAGTAGACTACCACCTCATAATGAAGATCCCCTAGAGCTTGTCATACACTATTTAATTAATCGAGTATACTCTTCTCCTATTGGTAGAAGAATTAAATCTATACCCATTCAAGAAATCTCCATTCCTCCATCTCTTATAGATATGATTACATATTTGTATAGATTAGATCATGAAAATTTCTATAAGTGTGTTGATTCTTTTTAAGAGATACGCTCAACTTTTTCATCATCACATTCAACCGACATTGGCATTTAATTGATGATGTTCCCCCTCTCTCTATATGACAAAGCCAAAGATTAATATTCTTTGAAAAATAGAGATAATGGATTTGAGGACATTAAATGTTCTTTCTTAAAACACTCTATTATATTGAAAGGTTAACACAAATGTGGAGTGTCATAGTAAATTTGCACCAAATGGACAATGAAATATTACATCATTCTTAGGAAAGGTTCCAGAAGATGTTGAGAGAGTGTTCTCACCATGAGATTCCCTTGCGGAAATGTGTCCAATCTTATAATTTAGGTCTCTCTAAATTGATTCATGTTGTAGTGAACCCTTCTTGTAGAGTTACTCTCATGACTAAACCACATAAAGTGTCATGGAAATCACTTCAACACATGTACGAGAATTCAATACATAAAGCTAATATTTGTTTAATAATTTTGATCATGTATTGGTGTAACGCATGCATCTCATAATGATTCAAGCAATAAATGATGAAGACAATTATTAAAATGATTAATTTTATCATGAATAAAGTAGGAAATTCATCTAATTAGTATGTAAATTCTATGGAATATTTTGGCAAATATGTGAAGGCCTTTCACGCTGATCACAATTGAGAACAACAAAGTCTACGATACAATTTGGAATTTGAAGAAGAGTTTCTTTCAAGGTAAAATGATTTGATTATGTTAAGAATGAGATATCTATTAAAGATAAAAAATTAGTAGCACTAGTACATATACTACCTTTAAAGTCAGTTAAAATGAACAATTTACTTCAGTTTTCAAGCACACCCTAGTGGGAGACACTAAAGGTAGAGGCCTACAATATCGGTTCCAAAACCAACAACACAGAGCTAGCCCTAATTAAAATAAAAAAAGAACTGACACCGGTAGGAGCCATAGTCGTCAGTTATTTATAGAAAATTGCTGACTATATTCATACCCAAACAAAAAGTTAGCTCGGGTTACGAACATAGCCATCTGTTATTTCAGTAAAAACCGACAACTAACTCCATTTCCAAAAAAAAAGTGATGTCATGTTTGGTCCATAGTCGTCGGTACAAAGTAAAACCAATAATAAAGAGATACATAGTCGTCAATTATGTTTTTAAAACTTGACGCCTATCACGATACCCGAACAAAAAAAAGGCCCAGGTTTGGGACATAGTCATCAATTTTCTGCAAATAACCGATGACAGAGACCTACAATCACGGTTGTTTTAAATAACTGAAGACTAAGTGTCATTTTTTTTAATATTAGGTTGCAGGCCTACTATCCAGCTGGTCTACAGGATGCAGAACATGTAGTTCAATTTTAAACTACAGGTTTACAGCATGTTGTGATTTTCACCTAACAACAGGCCACAAACCTGCAATAACAAGATTATCAAAACTATCTATATATCAAGACTATATATACATCATGTGATTTTAGATGAATATTGTATGTATAAACCTGGAGTTCCATTTAGACATGTGTATTCATAAGTATATAAATCATTGGATTTACAAACCTGTAGTTCCATTCATTCATCCATTTTCACATTCACACACATGTAGAAATATAATTCATTCATTTATCTTTACATTCACACACATGTAGAAACATAATTCATTCTTTCATCTTCACATTCACACACATGTATATAGATCAACTTCCAATAAGACAATTCAAAAAAGTTCATTGACACATGTATATATAAGCACCATATATATACATAAATAATGATATCAAAGTTTAGAAATGTCATTCTTTAATCCACACCCCAATCATAATAAAAACTTGCATCCTTTTACAAGACTTTTCCCCATTTCTCTTATGTCATCTAATTATTCTATTGTATAGGGCATATGTACATCTAATACCTTTTCCCCTATATTCAAGTCATTAGTTTTAAACACTTGCAAAAAGAATGACGTATACATATAATTAATAAGTTTGATATTTTCATATTATCTACTGAGACTAGCTATATATTATGATGATCAAGACTATATATGACATGTTGTGCATTTTGGATGTCGCATGCAACATATCTAAAATTTATGTCCATATACCTCATCACGTAGTATCCACATGCCCATATGTTGTTTTTTACAGAACACTATAAATTTCAACATATAAAATGTTAATAAATAAAAATAATCATAGTTCACAAAAATAAAATATGCATTGGAGTCGGGAAACAACATCCACATTCTTCCAAACTATCAATTTCTTTTTCTTGTCCATGTTTCCTCCATCTTTTTTGAAATCTTTTAAATCCCTATATGTTAGTGTAAGACATTGAATTGCATTCGTAAGTAGTCATGTAATAATAGATGTTAATGGATATAAATATAAAATTTTTCTCATGTGAATAATGACCTTTTCAAATCATGTCCCGAACGGTCTAAATTGCTTCCCTTAGGATCAAGATAATAAATACTCATTGTCTCAGGGACAACAACTAGTAACTCCCCTATGCTAACATTTTAGTGATAAGAAAGTAAAAAATATTTAATTCAAAATCCATAATAAAATGTAATTTTCTTAAACCAAAATTATGAGCAAAGTAAACTTACCCAACATTATATGGAGTTATTATCATGCTCTTGATCTCTTCACCAAAATATTTGAAAGAGATAGAGAAGTATAAGGTAACTGATGTAGGGACTTCATTTACAAGATAGATTAAGGATGGAACTAGAAATCCTACATGGGTCATTGAAAATTCTGTACATACCCTATGTAAGTGGCTACAAAACATATATTACATATGCATTAATATATAAGAAAATAGATCACCATATATAAAATTAGGTATGTAGGTATATGAATAAGATCTCAGCATATCCATAATTCTATCATTGATGAATTCAACCAAGCATAACGAAACAACTCCAAAATATCATGTAGAAATGTATTATTATCATATTATTGACATATAGCATCCTCCACCATATAAACAATAATATGTGAATTTTTGGGATGTTCACCTATCCATATTGACATACCCATGCATTGAGGACCTATCAAGTTGAGTAGGTCCTTTACAAGCCTACTAGGTACTTCAGGAAGAGGTGGAGGTAGAAGAGGATGAGCTGTAGTGGGTTTCTTCCCTTTGTCCTGCATATACAATTTCATATCAATTGTCATTTATATGCATATACAAATTAACGTCATGTAAATTTACCATACATGATGAGTATAGATGACTCCCTCTTTGGGCTATAAGACCACTTCGTGTTCTGCTTCACCAAGTGTGTCAGTATCTGGGTGGGCATATCACAATGGATGGTTCCTCCAAGCGAGGAAGGCAAGCCTCGGGCTCAAACAGACCACACCATCAGGTACTACAGTGTCATAAATGGTGTGCCCTAGAAGGCGTGGGTAAGCCTCACCCTCTATAATGACATATTCTAGTAATTTTAGACCTATACAAATTTACTTAAAGTATGTTATATATACACCTAAACATATCATCTTGAAAAGACTAGGTGATGTGTAATAAAAATACTTACATTGGACATGCTAGGTGGTGGGTCTACAAGATTACTCCCAACCACCTTTGTCATAGGGGAAGAGTGGCATGGCATAGATATTGTCTGAGTGGTAGCCTGATATGCCTGCCACTTTCTCATTGCTTCATGGACTATCTTCTCAATTAACTCATCTACCTATACATGGCCAAAAGAAACACTCTTTGATTCCTGAATTCCCTATGAAATAACATTATGAAAAGGAGTAGTTTACCTTAGCTTTTAAAAATCTGTCTTTTTAGACATGTTTGCACTGTGATGGCCCAAAGAAAGCTCTTAGGCCCACACCAACATCTTCATCCCTAACACATCCAGGATGCTCTGGGTTACTGAGAGAAATTGTCAATTCATCTCTTGTACCCTGAGGGATGAACGAGCCTTGCTTCCTCTTCTTGTGAAGCTCCTACTAATCAACATCAATAACAATTGGTAAGTAAACACAAAAATCATCAATACTAATTGCTTTGAGAGTTGAATTGTTCCTATTTTGTAGTTACCTCAATAGTTGCAGGGTTGGTCATATCTCCTTTTCTATTTTTCCTCTGAGGTATCCACACATCATGGTGATGGAGAGGTGCAGGAGTAGTAGAGGACTCAACAATCTTAGCAGTTGGAGCAGTAGGCTGTTGAATGGGTGAAGCCTATAGTTTTTGGTGAAGGGCTGCATAGCCACTTGGACCCATCATGTGGTCATCTACATTTAGTGAATGTCTTGCTCTTTGAGAATCACAAATAGTCTTATTAGTAAGCACATTGAATTGGTTAGTAACAATCTAGGTCAACCGTAAAACAATGAATTCATTTTTTGGTCGGTCGACAACAATGAATTCATGAGAATGTATACTAATTAAATCAAGAGTGACACTTAATACCTTGAATTCATTGGTTCTTCTCTTGGAAACGACACCTGCCACTGAGTCTGGTCTAGGTAGTTCCATTGCTTAGTGGTTGACTTCTTCCTCTTATCAACCTCTCGTATATATAGTTGGTTGAGAGTTGTCCTATAGTTCCTTATGACCCTCCCATAGCATTGCATTACCTATTCACAATGCAGACTTTCATCTTGTTCAAAGATACTCTACAAAATTTCATATATTTAATAGAGTATTCTAAAAAATAGAATTGCAAATAGCTTTAAAAACATAATTGCAAATGATAATATCTCCCACATAGTTCTTTCAATATGAATTATTTCTTTCTTTTATCAATTGTATGCCATGATTCTTAATTTACACTACAATGGCCACGAGTAAGAACCCCAAGATAAGAAACAAACGAGCTACAATTCTTTCCAACTAGATTTCCTACATTATCAAATCCACAACCAATTTTGGTCCATTTCCCCTTTGTTGTAGTAACTTGTTCATCATAGTGATCGACCAGATTCTTTCAATTTTTTATGTTGATAATCAAGTGGCGCAAGGTCTTCAGGGGTTACAGACTCAACCTAAATATTGACAAAAAAAACATATAGCATATAACTTATAAATGGATATATATCTAGATATATTTTACAGCTTAAATCATGATGTGGTGCCCCACACTCATGGTGATCATCATCATGATCATCATACTCATGGTCAACCATCTAAAAAAAGTGTCACATAAAAACATTAAACATTTAACATTTAACATTGAACTGAAATTGATATAAGATTGTAAAGTTCAAATTGACCTAACATTCAAAAACTAAAACATTTTTAAAGATAAAAACATGCCTCTAATATTGAGATCTTTTATCAATTAACATTCCTTCAGTGTGATCTCCGCACACATATAAGTCATCGTTAGCTTCAATATTTGGTGTTGGCAAGGAAACTGAGAATGGACTAGAGTTATCATACTTATCATAGTACTCTTCTTCATCTATAGGATCTTCAATGCACTACCTTTTACCATGAAGAAAAACCGACCAATTTTCATTTTTGGGATCATCAATATAAAATACTTGCTTCCCCTGTGATGCCAATATGAATGGTTCACCCTTATTGCCAATCTTATCAAAATTCACTAATGTGAAACCCAATTCATTGAATATAACTCCTTTGGTGTTATCGAGCCAATTACACTTAAAGAGTGGAATTTTGAAATATACATAGTCAAACTCCCATATGTCTTCAATGACACCGTAATATGTCAAGCTTCATGTGGACTCTTATCCTTCACACTATAAAAAAAACGAAGGCACTTGAAGGGTGACCCCACTATTTTGGACAACACTCTTATCATCTTGACTCTTTGTGTAATATGAAAACCCATTTATGTCAATCCCTTCATAGGACATAACATTCATTTTGGGTTTAAAGGTGAGGCATTTGATATTTTCAACAACATTATTTAATGTTTGAGATAGTTGATGTTAGACTTTATCTTAAAACCACTTAATAAATGTCTTGTTTTACTCTCTAACAAGCCACATTGAATTGGCTTGAGAATATTGTTTCTTGATGAAATTGGTATGTTTCGTGATTTAAATACTCACTTCATTATGTTTGTGTAAAATATACAAGTGACCTTGTTCCCATAGCTCACGTCTGATTACTTTCATTTTTGCTCCTTAAGTCCCTTTCCCAGATTAGTCCTCAATATTCTTGTCATTTATAGGAGCTTCATTACCACTTAGAAAGTCATTGCAAAAATCCATAACCTTCCTCTCCACATAACCCTCAATAATACTCCCTTTAGGCCGATAACGATTTTGAACATCACCTTTAAAAACACTCATGTATCTTTCAAAAGGGTACATCCAATGCAAGAAAATTGTTCCCAACATTTTCACTTCCCTAGTCAAATGGACAACAAGATGTACCATGATATCAAAGAATGAAAGAGGAAAATACATCTGAAGCTGACATAAGGTAACAACCACTTCTCTTTGCAACTTATCAAGCTTCTTAGGATCAATAACTTTGTTGTGTACACAGTTGAAGAAGAACAAAGTCTGGTGATTGCAAACCTTACTGCTTCAGCGGTATAGATTGAATTTCCATGGGCAATATTTGTTGCATTAAAGTGTGTCAATCATGAGGTTTAACACCTATCAGCTTCAGATCTTTCAATGATACCAATCTACGAATATTGGAAGAGTAACCCTATGGTACCTTAATAATAAGTAAGGACTCACAAAAAGTTTTCTTCTCCTTTCTAGACAACATGTAACAAGAAGGAGGTAAATATTTTATCCGATCACTACTAACTAATTTAGTTAATTCTTTCCTTATTCCCAGTTCACGCAGATCCATTTTGGATTTGTTTCCATCTTTAGTCTTACCTAGTATATTCAATAGAGAACCAATGATGCTATCACAAACATTTTTCTCAACATGCATGACATCAATATAATGGGTAACTGCCAAAGAACTCCAATAAGGAATATCCCATAATATTGACTTCTTCTTCAATAAAGATTTGTCACTTTGTGTGGGAATGGTACATTGTGATCTCTTATCAAAATTCATTGGCCAAGTCTTTTACTCTTTCATAAACGACCTCCCCTTGTATAGGTTTAGGGGCATTTCGTTCCTCATTCGATCCATTGAACGCTTTGAACAACCTTCAATAAGGATGGAATTTTAGAAAAAACCTTCAATGAACAAGATATACAGTCTTTCCACCATGTTTTATTCATATTGAATCAGTGTTCTCTTCATATATATGGCGTGCTTTGGATCCTTTTACACTGTATCCAGACAAATTTCCATATGTTGGAAAGTCATTAATAGTTCAAAACAACATAGCATGTAAATGAAATGTCTCTCTATGTGAAGCATCATAGGTCATCAATACTCCTTCACCCCAGAGTTTCTTTAAGTCATAAATCTGAGGTTCAAGATAAATGTCAACATCATTTCTAGGTTGTATAGGGACCGATATCAACAACAACAACATAATGTACTTATTTTTCATAGATAGCCAGGGAGGAAGATTGTATATAACAAGTATAACATGCCAAGTGCTATGTTGGTTGCTCAATGTGTCGTATGGATTCATCCCATCGGTACAAACCCCAAGTCTTAGATTCCTAATTTCTTCACCAAATTCAGGGTACAATAAATCAATCATCTTCCACTATGGGGAATCAAACACGTCATAGGATCCCATCATTATTTTTCTTAACCTCTGCATGCCACCTAAAATTATCTGCATCTATTGGATTGGCAAACAAGTGTTGAAACTGTGGTATTATAAGTATATACCATATCATCTTGGTAGGAGAGCCAATTTTGGACTTCCCCAAAGTCGTAATTTTATTCCTTAACGCCCCATATTTTGGATAATCTTTCAAATCGACATAGTCCTTTTAAAATAATACAAAATAATTCAAGCATGCATGTATCTTCTTTGCCTCCATTCCCATTGGGCATAATTTTTTCTTTAACTTGTATGTTGAGATTGGAAGCTCGTTTCCTTCAAGAAGAGTTTCTTTCAACAAAGACAACAATGCCGTGAAGCTTTTGTCGCTCCATCTATTTTTAGCCTTCAGATTATACAATCTCAACACATCGTTCAACTTCGTAACCTTTTTACAACATGTGTATAACGGTCTCTTAGCATCATGCATGATGTTCCTAAACAAGAAAGGTGGATCAGTGTGCTCTACCCTACAACAATCAAGAATCACATCAATGATGTCTATTAGAATCAGTTCATTCACATCTACATCATCGTCGAAAATTTCTTCTTCAACACAAGTATTGCTATCAACATTTACTAATCCCATGTTTGAAATATATTCATTCTTGTACCATTATGTATAGCCCTATACAATCCCATTGCACATGAAATGACTTTTGATTTTGTCATCAATGGTGACTTTCAAGTTGTTACCGTAGTGCCTACATGGACAATAGAACCTATCTCCATGTTTTTTCCTATGTTTCTCTACAAATATTATAAAATGATCAAGATCAACAATAAACTATGTGGTGAAGTGATTTGGAATGGACATCCATGATCTATCCATTTTATTATCAAAGAGGAAACAAGTATTAGGGTTTAGGGTTTATTGATTAAGTTAAGGATTTATTAGGGTTTAGGGTTAAATGATTAGGGTTTAGGATTAAAAAATTAGGGTTTAGGGCTCAATAATGAATGTGTGTACCACCTATCCCATTCTTGAACACATAATATCACTAGTACGTGTATAATGTATGTATTTAGATTTCAAGAAATTTTCAGTAGCATTTCCATACAGTTCTCCAAGTACCAACATATGTACTTAGAGAACAAATGGGGAAGTGTTAATGAAACATCTTGAAAACCAAATATACATTATAAACTTACATCCTAAGTGAGACTAAGTGTTAATAAATAGTCCCAAATCGGGGACTATCCAATATTTAGTCCCAAATCACGGACTATCCAATATTTACTCCTAATGAGTAAATATCAGATGAGTTTATAAGGCTATGTAAAAAATATATATATGCTGTCATTCCTATACCTATAATCATAGTTTCATCATCCATATCCTAGGTTTTATGGAACATCATTTAATTCGAGACATTCTTGATTATGTTCCCAAAGGTAAGTATGATTTAGATGAACTATAATAGGGTATTCCATCAATTATTCTACCCCATGGTTTATAATCTAAATTTTTGTTATTAAAACTCATCGATGTGTATATTTATACGCACACACTTCGTATATGTAACTATTATTTCCCTCATATATTAATTTTCTTATGACTATTCCAGATCCTTATTGAATTATGAATACATGTATACCTATACCTATGCATCTTGGTTTGTGGTCAATATGGATAATACTAATTTCTTTAAGAAGAAAAATAGAGAAATGGATGTTATATTAAGAAGAAAATATAGCAAAACAGAGAAAATTTTGTCATTTACAATCCAAAACAAGACATATTCATACATTTTGTGTCATATAAATCATAGAAGTGAAATGTATGCAACATTACAACTTTTTGGGAAAGGGTCGAGACTTGTGGCATGAAGTGACATAAATCTATAGACTTTTGAGATTAGATTGAGGGTTGATGTCAAGTGGATGCAATATTAAGACTTTAATCAATATTATGCATTAAGATGTGTGTCCAAAACATACACAATTTAGGAATGCAGGAAACATACCTTCTTAGATGACACCAAAGAGGAGACGATTACCAAATAAGAGATGATGGTCATGGTGATGACGGTGGATAGCTCCAGTAGTGGAGGCGGTGAGCTCCAACAGTGATGGCGATTGTGAGCTCTAGTAGTAGTGGCAGAGAGCTCTAGTAGCAGCGACAGTAAGCTCTAGTAGATCCATTAGTGGTTGCGGTGGTGAGTGACCATAAGCAGAATAGTGGCGAAAACTAGAATCACTAGAGATATGTCGAGCAAAGAATGAAATAGAGAATATGGGAAGGGGAAGAAATTTTATAGGTCTTAAGTGGGACATAGGTGTTGGTTAAACCAAAAGCTAACAACTAAGGATTTAGTGTTGATTGCTAGAGAAAAACCAACGACTAACTCCTAAACCAAAAAAATAGACCCTGGTGATGGGCAATAGTCATCAATTATGTCTGCAAAAACTAATGACTAAGTAAAAATCTAAAAAAATTACATTTGGGTTAGGTCTATAGTAGTTGGTTAATTGTGAAGAACTGACGACTAACTCCTAAACCAAACAATAAATAGACCCCATTTTAGGGCCATAGTCGTCGGTTTAAAACTACACCAACTATACAGTTCTGAAATAGTCTTCAGTTACAACCGGTATAACTGACATCTATATACATATCAAAATAAAAAATTGTGATATAGTGTTAGGACCATAATCGTCGGTTATCTAATAAAAACAATGATGAAGGATAAAATTGGGGAGAAAAGTATTTTCATGGGAACAAGGCGCATAAACACCCAGTCATCCATTTCATCTACAAAAATGACGCTATAGACACATCCCAACAAAAAAATGTCTCGCCAAGTGGGATTAGACATCGGCTAATTGTTATACCTAACGAAAAATTAGGGGATAAATTTTTCCATGGGGACATGGTGCAAAGCATGTATCGTCGGTTATAAGAAAAACCGACATCATATTGAAAATTTTGGAGGCAAATTTTTTTCCCTAAAAATTTGAATTTCACAGGTAATTTTAGATGCCAGTTTCTATGGAAAGAAACATGTGTTAAAGTAAAATCAGTACCCATGTCTTTTCTAAATTGGCATGACTTTATATATGGTGATGGTTAGATTAATTAACCAGCATTGTTGTGCTTTGGTGTCGGTTTTTTTGGGTAACCGACGCCACCAAAATTGACATTATCTGTCATTTTTGTACTAGTGTAGACTTGAGAAAACAATGGAGTATTTGTTTGCAACACTTTATGTCGATGTGTAAGTAAAACATCATCCCCAACCCATAGGAAATCTGAACAAGTTTAGTGGATTGGTGGATAATACTGAGAATCTTTACATTCCCCCTCAAGTGTAAGTTCAGCCACTTCACTGACACCACATACATCACTTCTATATGCATTCATTACTCAACTGCAATCATGATTAAACTACCAACATCCCCCACATCTATCTCATCACGTGCACCAAGTCATTCCTCATCAACATGGGTTGTCCTTGTAAAATGTCCCTACCAAGCATGACCATCACTCCAATTCACTCCACCACCACCACCTCCATCACATTCTCACCAAAGGTATGTATACCCACATGTCCAATCATCACCTTCACAAAAATTCTATGATCCATTCCCCCTTTCTCTTCTCAGGATCATGTGGAGGTTGTTACCATGCTAATAAGTGGAAAGACCATTGGAGGCCAAGGTAAAATGTTGGTAGTAAAATGGTGATGGATGAAAGAGCTGATAGTGTGACTTTTGTTGTAATGATATGGTGATACCAAGCACTAATATCATGATACAGAATGAAACATATGTCATTTAATCCTACTGTATTGTAAACAAATCATTCAATTCCATCAGTTCATCCTATTATGTAGGAACTTCTTTCCATGATTCCTTAGAGGATCCCTCTCCCTTTAAGAGAAAGAAATATCACACCCAAAATATACTTCAGACATTCAAGCAATTAAAAACAAAACACAACCCTCTTAGATGAAGAGATGAAAATATTTGCATATGAAAAATTCCGCAAACACATAAACACATACAAGAGTAAATTTGTAGGAAGGATGCACATAAATGTGAATCTCATTAGACAAGTGATCTCAATTTAGCAAAATGTGGTCTCAAAGAACGCAAAGGATTCTAGAGATCCTATTATCCCTTGGAACATTGGTGGACATCATGTTGAGTAAGACCTTTGGGATTTAGGGTTAAGTGTAACTTAATGACATATAATATGCACATTGAACTTGGCTTGAGTAATCTAGAACCAAAAAATTGTAAACTTTGTTGGCCGATAGATTGTTTGGAGATTTCAAGGGGAAGTTTTGATGATGTGTTAGTGAGAATTGATGATGACACAAATGCCAACTTTCCATCCAATTTTATCATTATTGATTAGGAAAAAGAAAGTATGAAGATTCCTATAATCTTATGTTGACCGTTCCTAACAAAATTTTATGTTGTTATTATAAGGAGTGTGGGATCACCCCCTTACTAAAAATTTGAAGAATAAAACATCCATTCCAAACACACTCAAAGGTATGGTAGAATAGGTGCAAAATTTTCAAACTTCAATAAATGGTATTCAAAACAACCAAAGTATAGCAATGGAATAAAAATAATGACTATATTCAATTTTCACAAAAGATTTCAAAAGTACATCATAATATCCCATAAGAGTTTACATGTATGATACACTATAAGGATCTAAGTAGTGGGAAATATGAACCATAAAAAATTTGTCTCCAAGCTTTAACTCCTTAAGCTAGTCCAAAACTGCATGCCTTATCATACAAGTCCTTCACCTAAGGTTGGAAGCATACCCCAACAAGAAGAGAAAATAGATGACATCAACAAAGTCTGGTATGCGCATACTAAATAGGAAATTGAGCAATATATGGAATAAAGGACATCAAATATACAAGGCTTCCCATAGAAAGGATAAGGACCACCCAAATGGGTATCAAGAGAAAACGAATTGAAATCATGTGATAAAAAAAGAATACTTGCCATTAATAAAGCATAAAGATTGTGCCACACATGAACATGTAAAGAATTAGGGCACATACCCCATATCATCGACCTGCATGCATGTGAGATAAGCATAGACCTAGAACAATATAAACACAATGGTGTCCAAGTCTCATAAACTTGAAACCTGATATAGAAAGGAATACTACCAATCTCCCAAATATATAAAACATGGGCAAAAAATCACACATCTTGACCTGGGTATGAGGTTCCTTTCCATCCCAAAAGAGAAAGAAATATCACATATGCTCGGCAGGAAATAACACATCTGCCATAAAAACCAATGCAATTACACTATTCTAGTGCTACTAAATGACATAGAATGTTAAATGTAGAGGCAAGTAGAAAGTATAGTCAGAATATATAAACTAGTCACCACATAAGTGACCAACATATACATCCACCTAATAAGTGGGCAAAAGACATCACATGTCATCTTTTAGAGTTCCATCATAAACAAAGCATAAGATAAGAGTTCAAAAGAATATCCATGATCACATGATCAATATCAAATAAGGTAGGTCACATAAACCATGATTTTCAAAAGAAAACACATTCTGTATAGGCTAATGTCCATAGGACAAAGACAATGAATAAGCATAGGTCAATTTCTCAACATAGTAGAATAGGGGATACATCATACATTTAGAGTGAAGAATTAGAAATTTCTCAATATAGAAATAATGTGGGATGCAATCATATCTCAACTTCAGAGTCTAAACAGTCCAAGTCAATCCTAGGACTCCAAAGAACCGATAGGGAAGGTGTACAGGTCCAATAAGTTAGGTTCCTAAGCTTATAGAGGTTGGTTTCTCCAACAAAGCTCCTATCTCGAGCAAGAGGCACTTTCTCCACTTTAGAGGTGAAAACCCCGAATAAAAGAACAAGGAGATGAGGTGTTTATCAGTTCTAGGTGGGGTTTTACCATGGAAGGCCATGGTCCTAACCTGGAGCAAGGTGGAAGGAAGACTAACAACATGAAAATAGGGAAGGAAAGGAGGATACTTACTAGTTTTGGTCAAAATCACCAAGGAGGAGCTTAAGAAATCCTAAATAGAGAAATTAGGAACACTAGGAGCCTTCTTAACCAAGGTAGGCACCCTCTTTTACCTTGGGACAACAACTTCATTGCCAAATAGATAAGATAGAGGAAAGAGAAGGAGATGATCTCTGCTTGGATTGGGAGGTGGGAAGGGGTAGGCATAGCTTTATAAAGAAGGGGGCAAGCATGACGTGTCTATGGGACTTTGCATGTGTCCTTAGGCTAAGGCTTCATGGACATGTAAGAGGACAACTCATAGAGACTTCTTGTATATCCAAGGTCGGTCCTAAAAGACCATGGAGGCTTCTAGGCCTTCCCCACCGTCCTTAAATCAAAGAAATAACCCCATTGGTTGATAGCTTTTGAAGATAAGCTCATTTATAAAGAGGGTAATTTCTATAATGTCCTTGGAAAGTAATACCTTCAAAGTAAGGTTCAACTAGGTGCCCCATGGTTCAAAAACTCGAGAATGGTAAGGGAATATATAAGGATTATAATTCATGTGACAATTTTCAAAGAAAACCTCCTATTTGGGTAAATTGCATAAAAGTCCAGAATGTACTTAAAATTGCATAACTTGCACAAACAACATCCAAATTGGACCAAATTCATCAACAAGTTATATTTGATGTTTTGAATATGAATTTGCCATTATTTCCATATTTTTAAGTTATATAATCACATTATTGATTACTTATATCTTTTACTCATTTTCTCTTTCCTAAACTTATCCTAATATTTTAAGGTAGTCCAAATTAGATGAAATTTGACATGTAGGCTAATTTTGATATGTAGATTTCCAATTTGAAGTTTGTTTCCACTTTTGAGACTTCTTTTTATGAGATATGTCATATGGCCCATTAACAACCCATTATCTAAATTATTCATCCAATTAAGTTTCTTATCTTCATATTACCACCAAAATGAGTTATGTGTCATATTTTATGTATCCATTATAAACCTAAGATTAATGTTAGAACATTAGGTTACATTAAGGTCATCTATACATGCATTATCTCATTGGGGATATACTAAACATCTATTTAGGTCTAACCTTAACCTTGTTTGGCTAAGTCCAAAATGTCAACTTCTAGGGTAAGGTCCGAGATCTAGTATGTTACAACACACCTCCCCTTAAAGGGATTTCATCCTCGAAATCAAAAAATCTACATATAAGAAAACAAATTATTCACCACCCCTTAAATGATTCATCTTGTTAAGTCAAAACTATTCTTTAGGTGCAAAAGGTTCAACTACACTTCCTTACATTCAACTACATAAGCATCATGCAAAAAAAAGAAACATAACTTGTAAAGACTAACTATGAACTATGGGTTAATGTGCTCTTGTCCATCCTGAAATAGTCTTTACACCTGGAAGACTAGTTCAACATATTAGGGTCCCTAAAGATAAATCATATAGATGTCTAAGGCAACTTTTGCCTAAAAGTATGCTATTTTGAACAATTCATATCAGCTCAGCCCAGACCGATATCATATGGATTCTGGAGTATTCGTAAACTAAGCTAGTGGTGCGGAGGAAAATATTTCCAGCCCCCAAACCCTGATTCTTTATAGACACCTTTGCTTTCAACTTCATGCCCTAGTAGCTGCCTAAAGGCCAAGCTAAACAACCTCAAGTTACTATGGTTACTTATGCATCTTTTAGTTGTAAGTATTTTGGGGATCTATTCATCATTCTTCTAATGTGAAACTATAGGATCCTAAATCAACCCTTCATCATATATTGATAAACTCTAGGGCAAACATGTCACTTAAAGGTAAGGCAAGGATTCTAACTAGGGAGACAAAATTGAAATAGTCATATTTTGACGACCATGGGCTCTGATATCATGCTGTAAGGAGTGCAGGATCACCCCCTTACTAAAAATTTGAAGAATAAAACATCCATTCCATACACACTCAAAGTATCCTAGAATAGGTGCAAAATTTTCAAACTTCAATAAATGGTATTCAAAACCACCAAAGTATAGCATCGGATTAAAAATAATGACTATATTAAATTTTCACAAAAGATTAGAAAAGTACATGATAATATCCATAAGGGTTTACATGTATGATACAACATAAGGATCTAAGTAGAGGGAAATCTAAGCCATGACAACTTTGTCTCCAAGCATTAACTCCTTAAGCTAGTCTAAAACTTCATGCATTATCATCCAAGTCCTTCACCTAGGGTTGGAAGCATACCCCGGCAAGAAGAGAAAATAGATGACATCAGTAAAGGCTGGCATGTGCATACTAAATAGGAAATTGAGCAATATATGGAATAAAGGACATCAAATATAAAAGGCTTTCCATAGAAAGGATAAGTACCACCCAAATAGGTATTAAGAAAAAAGGAATTGAAATCATATGATAACATAAGAATACTTGCCATTAATAAAACATAAATATTGTTCCACACAAGAACATGTAAAGAATTAGGGAACACAACCCATATCATCAACCTGCATGCATGTGAGATAAACATAGCCCTAGAACAATATAAATACAAATGCGGCCAAGTCTCATAAACTTGAAACTTGATAGAGAAAGGAATACTACCAATCTCACAAATATAAAAAACATGGGCCAAAAAATCACACATCTTGCCCTAGGTATGAGGTTACATTCCATCACAAAAGAGAAACAAATATCACAAATGCTCGGTAGGAAATAACACATCTTTCATAAAAAATAATGCAATTACACTACTCTAGTGATACTGAATCACATAGCATGTTAAATGTAGAGGCAAGTACAAGGTATAGTAAGAATATATAAACTAGTCACCATATATGTGACCAACATATACATCCACCTCATAAGTGGGCAAAAGACATTACATATCATCTTTTAGAGTTACATCATGAATAAAGAATAAGATAAGAGTTCAAAAGAATATCCATGATCACATGATCAATATCAAATAAGGTAGTTCACATGAACCATGATTTTAAAAAGAAAAGACATTCTGTATAGGATAATGTCCATAGGACAAAGAGAATGAGTAAGCATAGGTGAATTTCTCCACATAGAAGAATAGGGGATACATCATACATTTAGAGTGAAGAATTAGAAATTGCTCAATATAGAAATAATGTGGGATGCAATCATACCTCAACTTTAGAGTCTGAATAGTCCAAGTCAAGCCTAGGTCTCAAAAAAACTTCTAGGGAAGGTGGACATGTCCAATAAGTAAGGTTCCCAAGCTTATAGAGGCTAGTTTCTCCAGCAAACTCCTATGTCAAGCAAGAAGCACTTTCTCCACTTTAGAGGTGAAAACCCCTAACAAAAGAACATGGAGATGAGGTGTTTATGGGTTCTAGGTGGGGTTTCACCATGGAAGTACATGAAACTAACCTGGAGGAATGTAGAACGAAGACTAAAAATATGAAAATAGGGAAGGAAAGGAGGATACTTACTAGTTTTGGTCAAAATCACCAAGGAGGAGCTTAAGAAATCCTAAATAGAGAAATTTGGTACCCTAGGATCCTTCTTCACAAAGGTAAGCACCCTCTTTTACCTTGGGACAGAAACTTCGTGGCCAAAAATATAAGGAATGATTCTCTAAGATAGAGGAAAGAGAAGGAGAGGATTTCTTCTTGGATTGGGAGGTTGGAAGGGGTAGGCATGGCTTTATAAAGAAGGGGGCAAGCATGAGGTGTCTATGGGACTTTCCATGTGTCCTTAGGCAAAGGCTTCATGGCCATGCAAGAGGACATCTCATAGATACTTCTTGTATATCCAAGGTCGTTCCTAAAACACCATAGAGGCTTCTAGGCCTTCCCTACCATCCTCCAATCAAAGAAATAACCCCATTGGTTGATAGCTTTTAAAGATAAGCTCATTTATAAAGAGGGTAATCCCTATAATGCCCTTGGAAAGTAACACCTTCAAACCAAGGTTCAACTAGGAGCCCCATGGTTAAAAAAAAAAGAGAATGGTAAGGGAATATATAAGTAAAATAATGCATTTGACATTTTGCAAAGAAAACCTCCCAATTGGGTAAATTGTAGAAAAATCCAAAATGTACTTAAAATTGCATAACTTGCACAAACAACATCCAAATTGGACTAAACTTCATCCAAAAATTATATTTGATGTGTTGAATATGAATTTGACATTATTTACATATTTTTAAGTTATATACTCACATTATTCATTACTTATGCCTTTTACTCATTTTCTCTCTCCTAAACTTATCCTAATATTTCTAGGTTGTCCAACTTAGATGAAATTTGACATGTAGGCTAATTTTGATATGTAGATTTTGAATTTGAAGTTTGTTTCCACTTTTGAGACTTCTTTTTATGAGATATGTCATATGTCCCATTAACGACCCATTATCTAAATTATTAATCCAATTAAGTTTCTTATCTTCATATTACCACCAAAATGAGTTATGTGACATATTTTATGTATCCATTATAAACCTAAGATTAATCTTAAAACATCATGTTACATTAAGGAGATCTATACATGCATTAGATCATTGGGTTTATACTAAACATCTATTTAGGTCTAACCTTCAATCTTGTTTGGCTAAGTCCAAAATGCCAACTTCCAGGATAGGGTCTGAGATCGAGTATGTTACAATTATTCATGTGAATACTAGTACAATGTTTGTGATGTTCATGCACATGAAAATCAGATTGAATATCTTCAAGTCTTCGACCAAAGATGAGTCCATTAGTGTAACTAATGAGGATTGTATCTATTTGATTCACTTGATGATATAATGGAGGATTGTTTGCTTACATGTATTGAAACAACTATAAAAGATAGGGGTATAGAGACAATTATAGAATTACATGAAGAATTAGTGATGAGGTCAAAGAAGCTATGGTTATCTTCTAGTTAAAACCTACCTTTTGTGGTAGCTAGACTCCTGAAGACGTGTACTAGAGTGTCCCCCATCTTCAAAAGGACTAATAAATGCTTTTCTTGGTTCAAATGACTCCCTCTGAGAGATCATTTCTTCTTTTTTTTCGTCAGATCGAGATCCTCATCTTTTTGTTTTATATAACAAAATTGAGGCCATTGTATGGTCCATTTCTGCTTTGAGATAAGTTGTTCCATCTATTTTTGTGCACCACATCTACATAGAAGATGATGCTTGCCCTAGTAGGGAAATTAAGACAAGATTGAATTCATAGTTGAAATAACTTATAACTCAAGAGGTAGTGAAACCCCTTGATGTAGGAATTATATATCCTAATTTTGATAGTTCTTGGGGTGATTTCCACTCAGGTTGTTCCCAAAAAGGGTATGATCATTGTTTCACCAAATGATAATGGTGTTGTAGTTCCTGTAAGAGAGCAATCTAACTGGAGAACATGGGTTGATCGAAAAAAACTGAGTGCAAGGACCAACAAAAAAAATTTCTCATTGCCCATCATTGATAAGATTTTATAGTGATTGGCGACATAAAGTTTCTATTGTTTTCTTGATAATTATTATTGGTACTTTCAAGTGGCTCAACTAATCACAAAAAGACCACATCCACATGTCCAATATGGACATTTGTATACTGGAGGATGCAATTTGGTCAATACAATTCTCTATATACATTTCAAATGTGTGTGACATCTATATTCACCAATATGCTTGACTCATCCTTGAAGTGTTTATGGATGACTATATAGTTTTTGCAAAATTCTTTGATGATTTTATGTCACATCTCATTGTTTTTATAGAGAGGTGTGTGATATTATGATTTGTACTTTCTTGGGAGAAAAGTAACTTATGGTTTATAAGGGTATTGTGCATGAATATCACGATCAAAATTTGAGATTAAAGTTGATAGAGAAATGGTGGTTTTTATTTCTACTTTCACCATTCCTTCTACTATAAGCCATATTCATTCTTTCTCTGTCCATGAAAGTTCTATCACCTCTTCACAATGATTTTTTCCTTGTTGTAGTCTATGACCCTAACCCTAAGAGACATGGTGTAGTCTCTTATCCTAACCCTAAGCCTTATCCTGGGTAATGAAAGTGGTGTGGGTGAGATATAGAGACTCTATCCATGTGAAACCTAATTAAGGTGAATAGGAATATGAAAGATAAAATGATATAGGTGACCCACTCTCTCACGCATTTATGTATGTTGATCATGGCATTAGTGTAAAGGGTTCAAGAAATCAATGGTTGCATAACAAAGAAAATATCAAACTTTTAGGGTTGCTGTCCTGACCTGGGGTGTGTCAACCTAAGAGTGGGAAAAGAACCTATGGGTGAGGTAAAAACCTAATCTCGTGGGGTCATGTTGTGTCTAGAGAGCCCAACATACTCCCATGAACCAAGAGGGTACCCTAGGTTAGGACCTTACCTAGAAGGGTAAGATGACTAATTGGTTCAAGAACTGAGGTAAGATGTATGTCACCTAAACTATCAAGGATTAAGTATGTAAAATATGAAAGCACATATATTCTTTGAACACAAGTATGCCATCTCTGAGGGATACAAGAAATGTCACTAAGGAAGTGACTAAAAGTAGGTGACTGTGATAACCTAGTTTTTTATCTCCCATTCATTAGATACCCATGATCATTGACAACCTTCCTCACCCTCAACTTGATGATTTTAAGTCACTTTATGATCAATTGATGGATTGATTTTGATTACATTTCCCTTTGGACCTATATGTAACCCTAAATGGAATTTGGAACCAAGTGTCATGCTTCTTATGTATCATCAAATTTCAGTCAAAATTTACCCATTCAATGAACTATCCTTGCTACCATCTATATTTCATGATGTACTAGATTCAATTTGGAATCTAGCAGTTTAAAAACTGCCTCAATCAGAGCTATAAATAATGAAATATGGCCATTTGAACTTTTCTATTCTCATCTTTGTTTTAACTTTGATTTAAATTGTTTTGAGGCTTACTGGGCCCGAATAGGGTGTGTGGCCAATTAAAATGGGAACCTTTTCACCTCTTCACTTGACACATCAACAACCCACTTTGATAATCTTTGACAAACTAGGACCCTCATATCTTATGGCCATGGATCCGAGTCATGATCTAATGGTCCTGCTCTCTTCTTCTACCTTTTGACAGTGCAACATTGTATGGAGCTTCTTGGTTGTCTCATGCTCACCAACCCCCATTTTGGGCTCCACTTATCCCTACATCTAGAGACAATTTGGGCACCCCCTCAGCCTATAAAACCTTCTTTTGTGCTGATCCCCCCTCTTTTTTTGGTCTATTGCAAACCCTAGCTTCGCCAGCCACCTTCTCCTTTCTTCTGCAGAAGTGGCAGCACCACCTCTACCTCAGTTTGGGCATACCCTCCTCAACTTCTTTTGGTGAAATCCAAGGGAATCCATGACCTCAACAGACCAAGGCAAAGCCAGGTGGCACCCTCCGAAGATCCACAACACCTCTGCCTTCTGGATTCAACCGAGCTCCAGCGAGCTCGCTGACCTTGACGCCAGAGAGGATGGGCTAGTTAGAGTGAGATGGATCTAAGAGAGGGGTGTTTTCGGCTGTGGGATCATGGACACCCTAGTGTCAAGGGTCTAGATTGACTCCTCCCCCCCTCTCTGGGCTGGTTGACCACTGGTTGATCACGCCCCACCCACTGGATGGGCACAGAGTCAGGCGACAATGGGAAGCAGCCCCCAACCATGCAAGAGTGATGCCCAGAGATGGCAAGTGATGGAGAGAGTTTAGGAGGCACCTGAGTGCCAGTTCCCATCCAGGCTATGCTGCCCACACATGACCACTAGATCAAGATCCAACAATCCATAATTCCTTTTTTTGAGGTAAAACTATGAAGAATGATATCTCCCACATCCTTTGGCCAAATGAGGCATACAATATATCATTTTTGATCTAGAAAATCAGAGATTTGCAATGGGACTAGTCTCACGACCTAATTCTGGTTGCATTTCTACTGTTTGGGCTAAATAGGATGATATTTGATCTCTTTCTACATGTTTGATGCCATCTAATGCTTAAGCTTGCTCTTAGGTGCCTCAAAACCCCATGATAGCCTAATATCTATACCTTTCACACCTTTATGCACAAAGATTCAAACTCGTCCATACTAGCATTCTAATTTGACTCGATGATGTACCTTGAACCTTGAAGCATTCTTAACATGGATACTTTGATGTTGAACATAAACTCTAGCTCGCATGTGGGACTTTTTATGTCTAAGATGATTGTGTGAACTCCTAAATCAGTAACCTTAAATCCCTTGTATCCCTATATATCTTGTAGAACTTTCTTGTCCACTGATGTGGCTAAATACCCTAATCTTGGCTTGATATGTGATCTAGTATGAATGTGATATCTATATCTCTAATTTTGTGCAAGTCTTGCTTGTAGGATCGTCCATGTTATATAATGATCTCAAATCAGTATGTTAGTGATGTTAATGACTCCTAACTCAAGTAGACCCCATCTATACTCTAATGATGACAACTTGCATAATTGTAACTCAATATGACTAGTTATACCAATGTTGATGCTTGTGTTGACTAAGCTTGCTCAAATCAAATGGTTGCTTTATTTAAGATCTTGGAACTCTAATAATACATCCTTGATCTAGTTGTGATGTATCACTCTAAGTGCTAATGAACTTGCAGGATGACTTGAGATATTGAAAACAATGTTCAAGGAAATGAGTACCTAGACTTAGTGGCATATCCAGCCCCCATGATAATGATTAATGGACCTAACCTAGCTGATGTTAATTCATTTTTACTCATTTGTAATGTTAGGATGTCTATGATGACTCAATTGCCAAGATCTAGTCCAACTTGCTATATATGGTTTTCTTAATCAAATGGTTAATCTTGAACCTTACTCGCAAGGTACGATTAGTCTCTTGACCCTACTATGGTATTGTCTTGTCTATATGTATGCTCATATAAATGCTTGGATAGTTAATTACTTGTTTGAGATACTTGTTCCCTATGATTAGTATGTTTTTTTGCTTGAAATATGTTGAACAAAACTTGAACATAATTAAACTTGTCCATTATACAGACCTAGTGTACCTGCCTATATTCTCGGGGTAAGGGCACAAGGTTGAGCATCTTACTTGAGATGTCAAGATAAGTTGGACCATGTTGATAAAAGGGTATCTAATCTTGAGCACCCACTACAGACCCTTCCAATGGGAACCTGGTCAATGGGCATAATATGTTGTTGGTTAAAATGGAAATACACCTAAAATATGCTTTGGATAAAAGGATGTTGTTAGTTGTTCTTGTGGGATCTGATCTCCAAAGTCTGAGATGAACACATGAACTTCGAAGTAAACATAGCGAAAGCGATTCGTTTAGCAGCGGAATACCAAAAATCGGCAGAAAAAAAAAACTTTTTGAGATAAGACATTGAAACCATAAAAACTCCTTTCATAGATTCAAGATAAACTGTTTACATCTCTGTTAATTACTTCTTGAGTAATTATACACAACATGCTACAAAATCTCAAGAGACGAATCAAAACTCAGACCATGACTCCAAGGACCTGAGAGTACAGAGGACGCAAAGGACTGACTATCTATCTATATAACTCAGCAGTCTGAATCTCCACCTGAGATTTACTACTGCTTCGGGTGCTGCTGCTGCTGATACTGGTCACCTGGAGATTGGTCCCTTCGTCCTTGGCGACCACCTAAAAAGTTGAAATCTACGGGGTGAGAAAATTTTAAATAATTGTCCCAGCGGGAGTTATAACCCTTCGCCAAAAACATGATTATTACAGAATAAGAGAATAACAGTACACAAAGAAGTCATATATATTTTAGGAGTGGCTAGAACAATGTTTCACAGATTGTAATCTATTCCTCCTACTAGAAGTAAAGAATCTCTAAGATAAACCCACATATCACTTTTCTTTTAGAAATAAAAGGACATGTATAACATCTATTTATTATAAATACATCATCACCACACTGGCTCTCTTCAGGCTTATATCATATATCCATCACCTGGCATTATAATAAGGGATATCATGGCCTGTAGCCATACCCTTTCCTACAAGGTGTTAGGATTCCAAATCCACAACATAACTGTATGATTAGTACACATGAAATCATACTTAACCATACTCAAGTGACATAAGGGTTATTTACATTCATCACCCATACGTCTGCAGTTAAGCCTTTCATAGGATTATCTTGTAATAGAACTTCACATAGTAACACTCTATATCAGGATCACATTTCATAATGTAACATAGGGATATCAATCCCTAAACATCTTATCACTAAGAATCTGGAAAGTGAGAGTCCAAACCCCTGAACTAATTATAACATTTATTACCAACAACATATTATTTTATCTGGTCATCTAAATAATATGACCTTTGATGAACATCAGCGCATATTACTCATGACTCATTCAACCTATCAAACTCATAAGTTATCACTTATCAGATACCATACATGTTCTTGAATATCAAACATTAGCATAGCAGCTAAGAAAGAAGGATACTAAATGTAACAAGTCTAACTTACATCAATTATCATTTCTCAATGATCTCATCACAAGTCATCTATTAAGCATGACCTTGATGGTACTCATGGCTCTCAGAGCCCATCAATCGCATAAGATGCCACTAACAAGGCACCAGGATATATCACTATTCATAAAGCTAACAACATGCTTTCAATGAATATAGCATCATCATCCATACCTGAATATGATCATCCTCATATAGGAACCTACATGGTCAATTCAACTGATAACAATAAATAACTCATTTAAAGAAGTTGTATCTCCCTACTCTTACAAGAGCTAGGTTTCCCTGGTTTTCATCAAATAGTGTTTTAAGGCACACATTACATGCCCTCACCCTAGAATCAGGGTTTACTATTCACATTACATGTCATCACCCTTGAATTAGGGTTTACTATTCACATTACATGTCATCACCCTTGAATTAGGGTTTACTATTCTCATTACAAGTCATCACCCTTAAAGTTAGGGTTTACTACTCACATTACATGAATTGAACTCATATCATCATCATGTATGAGAAAACATCACCTTTGGTGCTCTTAGGTTAGGTTAAGATTCATCAATTATCATAGTTAGGGTTTCCATGATTTCACATAGTGGATCATACCCTATTCATGCACATTCATGTATATTGAAGGTATTTTACTTGAGTTTCCACCATAATTGGTACCTTCTCTCTCCTCTAACTAGTAGATGGGGATTACACCACTCTAGATTAGGTTGAGTTAAATCCTCATTGACTAACACACGTCAACACATCACCATCATGTGATTAGGGTTTGATTAAAACAAGGTATCACTCAATTGAACCCATTTAAGTTGAAACGAGTGTGAACCCATTTGAATTGAAACGAGTGTGAACCCATTTGAGTTGAAACAGGTGTGGACTCGTTTGAGTTGAAACAGGTGTGAACCCATTTGGATTGAAACGGGTGTGGACTCGTTTGAGTTGAAACGGGTGTGAACCCATTTGGATTGAAACGGGTGTGGACTCGTTTGAGTTGAAACGGGTGTGAACCCATTTGGATTGAAACTGGTGTGGACTCGTTTGAGTTGAAATGGGTGTGAACCCATTTGAGCCTAAACGAGTGTGGACCCGCTTGAGCCTAAACGAGTGTCAACCCATTTGAGCCTAAACGAGTGTGGACCCGTTTGAGCCTAAACGAGTGTCAACCCATTTGAGCCTAAACGAGTGTGGTCATGAAAGGTGACATAAAGGTTATGATAGAATAGGATATCCTTTGTTGAAGCCTTAAATTGGCCCAAGCCATGTTAACCACTTACAAATTGAGTCAATTAAGATGAGCCTCAAACAATTGGACACCAAATTGACCTTCAATTGGAAGCCAATTAGAGTTAAGTCTAACTCAATTAAGGTTTCCAATCGGCTAAACATCAATTTTCAACAATGTGAATCAAATCAAGGTTGAACCTATCAATTGAACTCCAGTTGGGCCCAAACTTGGCCCAAACGGTCTTGAGATCGTTTGGATGACCTCCAAATGATCTTGAGACCGTTTGCCCAAAGTTTGACCAAAAACCAAGTCGGTTGGATTAGGGTTGAACTTGAATTAGGTCTAAAATCAGCATTTTTATCGATTCAACAACTTATTACAATTGGACCCTCAACCCATCAAATTACCTCAAATTTAGACCTTCAAACGGTCTTGAGTTGTGCCCAAACGGTCTTGAGACCGTTTGGAGAAACCCCCAAATGATCTTGAGAACGTTTGGGTCCTTCAACCCAAAACTCAACAAAATCTATATATAAAAACATCAATTTCAGCACGATTAGGGTTAGGATGTTGAAGTGCCTTCAACTCTCAATTGGTTAAGAATTTAACTTTGATTCTTTGCAGGAATTAAATTCAACATATTATAAACAGGAATCTCAAACGGTCAATGCTTGGTCAACTCACTCAAACAGGTTGAACCCGTTTGCCCAAAAAGTTCAAGTTAATCAGTTTGGAAAAATCAGCACTTCATTCAATTTGATTGCCTAATTGATTGGCCTTCAACATACGATTCCTTTGGAGTTAACCCCTCAAATTTGGTGGGTCATTAGCCTATATGATTATGAATAGGAATCCCAAATGGTAAATGCTTGGTCAACGCCCTCAAACGGATTGAACCCGTTTGCTCCAACCGACCATGTGAACCCGTTTGCCCTTCAAACGGTCTGGTCAGAGGGGGGGGAAACAGGACCGTTTGATAAAGTAACTTTGGTAATCATGCCCACCTTCTTCAACCTCTGTAAAGGTCGGTTATTCCACTGTTTTAATTGCAAAGTGCAAGGAAGAAGGGGGGTAGAAGAAGAACTAAGTACTAGAATTGCAAGAACAAAACATGCATATAAAGTGTAGAGTTTAGAATTATAAAACCCGCCTTAAACGATGTTTTTGGAGCTCCAAGCTTCCAGGCTTCAAGCTTCTAATGGCGTCTTGAACTCCACAACTTGTTCAAGTGTGATTCCTCCAAAGAAAGGTAGAAATGGATGGCTAGAACAAGAAAACTAAGTGAGTTATCCACAAAACCAAGCTTGCATGATGAATTCACCCAAGAATCTGAGCTTGAAGATGGTTCTTCTCACCTTAGAACTACTTGGTCGCCTCCCTGAGCTCCAGAGCTTGCCTTAGACGTTTTGAGAAAGAAGAGAAGTGAAGAGAAATGAAGGATCGTTCACTTGGTTTACAAGGAAAAAGGGCTTATATACTTTAGGACATTTTACACCATAAGGACCTCTAAAGCATGGGATTTTCATCTAAATCCCTCCTTGCTTATTAGGCACGTCCAAGCCATCTAAACTTAAACCAAGTTCATCAAAGCTCAATATTTAAGGGTAGAAAAGATCAACTTTCAACTAGGGTACACATATGAAGGTCTTCATACACATACATGGTGAATTTTATGCACAAAGATTACTTTTCTTATCTGATTATTTATTGGTGCATCTCTTTCATCATTTCTACTCTAAATGATGCCAAGAGTCATATAAGATGCTCTAGAAGGTGTACTTTACAAGTTTCACCCATAATTTGGGTAAATTGCACTTTACTCCAAATTAGGGTTTTTAAGCACCAGGATCATTCCACAAGCTGCATCTGAATGCCCAAGCTTGAAAAATCCATTATGCCTCATCAGATTCACTCTTATGATGTTTCATCATCAAGGGTACATCTTAACATGTGAACTCTGCAAGTTAAACCTCTTAACTAGATAATTGCACATAGGTCCCTGCATTGCAAAACAATACTACAACATTGTTCCTAGGGGACAGGAATGGAAACATATGTTCCTTAGGAGCTTTTATTACCTGCTAAAAGATAATTACAAGTGTTAAATTACATATTTAGGAAAAACTTCTAGGGTTAGGTTATAACTCAGGTCAGGGATGTTACAAATTATAAACCCCTAACAAGGATTTCGTCCTCGAAATCCCAGGGAAAGTAAAAACAGATTGATCATCATGATGATATTATGGGTTTGTAATTTGTACAAAGTCCCTTTTGTTAGTTACTTCTTATCACTGTTTATGCTTGTATAAAGCATAAACCCCTAACATAAGGTGTCCATACTTTTTTGAAAGGAAAAAGCATAAAAGAACATTCTTCCAATATTACTCAAGAATGCTTACCATCAGAGGAACATACATACCTTAACACATATATTTTACTCAGTATATTGTCTCAAAGGCTTCACTGAAGGAGTTCATTGAGTATGCTTACTAAGTAGTTACTGAGGAAATTCACCAAGTATATTCACTAAGTTTGTTCACTAAGTATTCACTGAGGAAATTCACTAAGTATATTCACTAAGCATTCACTGAGTATGTTCACTGAGCATATTCACTAAGTATTCACTGAGTATATTCACTGAGCATATTCACTAAGTATTTACTGAGTATACTCACTGAGCATATTCACTAAGTATTCACTGAGTATATTCACTAAGCATATTCACTAAGTATTCACTGAGTATATTCACTAAGCATATTCACTAAGTATTCACTGAGTATATTCACTAAGTATTCACTGAGTATATTCACTAAGTATTCACTGAGTATATTCACTGAGCATATTCACTAAGTATTCACTGAGTATATTCACTAAGCATATTCACTAAGTATTCACTGAGTATATTCACTAAGTATTCACTGAGTATATTCACTAAGTATTCACTGAGTATATTCACTGAGCATATTCACTAAGTATTCACTGAGTATATTCACTGAGCATATTCGCTAAGTATTCACTGAGCTTTTCTTATTTAATTTTTCCTTATACTCTCTAGATTGTTATAGAATAATTACCTGATTAGAGTAATCAAAATATAACAATCTAGGAGTTTCATACTTGCCTTATCTACAATAACTATATACCTGGCCAGGGTATATAAGTATTGAGATTAGGTAGTATGTATTTTACTTATCAACATATTCCTCATTCTTCATATCATTATACACATAGAATTTACCATACTAGATTATTCTTCAGGTATCACATCTATATTTCATCCTTTTCATACACAGTTAAGGGAGATTATAAATTGTTTTAAAGAATACTGAGTAAGATACAAGTTCTTATCTCCCTTGTGTTCTTCCAGGACCTAGTCTAGGAATTCAGAAGCAGCAAAATTACATATTTTTAACACATAGAATCCTGATATGTAATATTAAAACAAAACATATTTCATCTGACCTATATGGGACGTTTGTCCACGTCCGCTATTATTATAGAGCCTCCCTTGTGAGCCTTGCAGACTCTGTCCTTGGGGCTGAGTCATTATTGTATTCCTGTCTGGACAATCCCTTGCCAGGTGTCCCGGCTGTCTACATAGGTAACAGATCCTGGGTGCAAAATGCCTATACGATCCAGTTACCGATGCTGATGCTATGTTGGAGGGTCCTCTTGGAATACTACTATGATCCCTACTTCCACTTGACACCCATTGTGTCTGGGTAGGAAATCCTAACAAAGCTGATGGTGTAGAAAATCTTGGTTTCTAGAAAAACTTCAGGCCCTTGTTCTTGAGGCTGGGTGTACATCTTCTTACTACTTGTCTGTTGTTTAATGGTTTCTGACCTCTCTATCCTTCTTACTGACTCCACAAAGGTGGCAAACCTTTCTCTATCTTCTAGAGCAGACACATGAGTGGCTAGTTCAGATTTCAAACCCTTTTTAAAATGTCAAATTCTTTCTTCATCGGTAACTGCCATTTGTGGACAAAACCGTAGTAACTCCATGAACTTAGCTTCATACTCGCTAACGTTCATGTGTCCTTGTGTGATATTCTCAAATTGAGAGATCTTCTCATCTAGATACGTCTTAGGGAAGTATCTATTGACGAATTCTCGTTGGAAAACCTCCCATTCTATTTCTTCGCCTGGTCTCTTATCCTCCTCTATCATCCACCAATTACCATCACTCCCTTTTAGGAGGTATACCACATGTTTTACCTTTTCAGCTTCAGGAATATCAAGGATCCTGAAAGCCTTTTCCAGCTCTGTCAACCATAGATCAGCATCTGCTGGGTCAGATGTACCAGCATAGTCTATGGCTCCCACCCGGCGAAGTCTCTCGAAAGTCTTGCCAGCTCCATAACCTTCCTGATGGGCTGGTACCCTAGGTGTAGATGGTGGCACCCTATCTGCTATGTGTGTTATGGCTGTCAGAAACTTATCAAATAAGGCATGGACAGCTGGGTTTTCTATTTTAGCTGGGTCAAACTGGGGTGGCTCCCTGGGTGGATCAGGTAAGGATTGCTCCATTTCTGGGTGCCTTGCACCTCCCTGTGGTGCAACAACGCTACTTTTCGCCACGTACTCTTCATGTGGCTCATACATCCTTATATATCTTCTCCTCCTGAGGAGCAGAAGGTTCTATTAGATAAGGAAGGAACACTAAGGATAGACTCGACATCCTAAGTCCTATGTCTCTGTAGACTCAGCGAACCTAGAGCTCTGATACCACTAATTGTGGGATCTGATCTCCAAAGTCCGAGATGAACACATGAACTTCGAAGTAAACATAGAGAAAGCGATTCGTTTAGCAGCGGAATACCAAAAATCGGCGGAAAATAAAACTTTTTGAGATAAGACATTGAACCATAAAAACTCCTTTCATAGATTCAAGATAAACTATTTACATCTCTGTTAATTACTTCTTGAGTAATTATACATAACATGCTACAAAATCTCAAGAGACGAATCAAAACTCAGACCATGACTCCAAGGACCTGAGAGTACAGAGGACGCAAAGGATTGACTATCTATCTATATAACTCAGCAGTCTGAATCTCCACCTGAGATTTACTGCTGCTCCGGGTGCTGCTGCTGCTGATACTGGTCACCTGGAGATTGGTCCCTTCGTCCTTGGCGACCACCTAAAAAGTTGAAATCTACGGGGTGAGACCATTTTAAATAATTGTCCCATCGGGAGTTATAACCCTTCGCCAGAAACATGATTATTACAGAATAAGAGAATAACAGTACACAAAGAAGTCATATATATTTTAGGAGTAGCTAGAACAATGTTTCACAGATTGTAATCTATTCCTCCTACTAGAAGTAAAGCATCTCTAAGATAAACCCACATATCACTTTTCTTTTAGAAATAAAAGGACATGTATAACATCTATTTATTATAAATCCATCATCACCACACTGGCTCTCTTCAGGCTTATATCATATATCCATCACCTGGCATTATAATAAGGGATATCATGGCCTGTAGCCATACCCTTTCTTACAAGGTGTTAGGATTCCAAATACACAAGATAATTGTATGATTTGTACACATGAAATCATAGTTAACCATACTCAAGTGACACAAGGGTTATTTACATTCATCACCCATAAGTCTCCAGTTAAGCCTTTCACAGTATTATCTTGTAATAGAACTTCACATAGTAACACTCTATATCAAGATCACATTTCATAATGTAACATAGGGATATCAATCCCTAAACATCTTATCACTAAGAATCCAGAAAGTGAGAGTCCAAACCCCTGAACTAATTATAACATTTATTACCAACACCATATTATTTTATCTGGTCATCTAAATAATATGACCTTTGATGAACATCAGCGCATATTACTCATGACTCATTCAACCTGTCAAACTCATAAGTTATCACTTATCAGATAACATACATGTTCTTGAATATTAAACATTAGCATAGCAGCTAAGAAAGAAGGATACTAAATGTAACAAGTCTAACTTACATCAATTATCATTTCTCAATTCTCTCATCACAAGTCATCTGTTAAGCATGACCTTGATGGTACTCATGGCTCTCACAGCCCATCAATCTCATAAGATGCCACTAACAAGGCACCAGGATAACAACATGCTTTCAATGAATATAGCATCATCATCCATACCTGGATATGATCATCCTCATATAGGAACCTACATGGTCAATTCAACTGATAACAATAAATAACTCATTTAAAGAAGTTGTATCTCCCTACTCTTACAAGAGCTAGGTTTCCCTGGTTTTCATCAAATAGTGTTTTAAGGCACACATTACATGCCCTCACCCTAGAATTAGGGTTTACTATTCACATTACATGTCATCACCCTTGAATTAGGGTTTACTATTCACATTACATGTCATCACCCTTGAATTAGGGTTTACTATTCTCATTACAAGTCATCACCCTTAAAGTTAGGGTTTACTACTCACATTACATGAATTGAACTCATATCATCATCATGTATGAGAAAACATCACCTTTGGTGCTCTCAAGTTAGGTTAAGATTCATCAATTATCATAGTTAGGGTTTCCATGATTTCACATAGTGGATCATACCCTATTCATGCACATTCATGTATATTGAAGGTATTTTACTTGAGTTTCCACCATAATTGGTACCTTCTCTCTCCTCTAACTAGTAGATGGTGATTACACCACTCTAGATTAGGTTGGGTTAAATCCTCATTGACTAACACAAGTCAACACATCACCATCATGTGATTAGGGTTTGATTAAAACAAGGTATCACTCAATTGAACCCATTTAAGTTGAAACGAGTGTGAACCCATTTGAATTGAAACGAGTGTGAACCCATTTGAGTTGAAACGAGTGTGGACTCATTTGAGTTGAAACAGGTGTGAACCCATTTGGATTGAAATGGGTGTGGACTCATTTGAGTTGAAACGGGTGTGAACCCATTTGGATTGAAACAGGTGTGGACTCGTTTGAGTTGAAACGGGTGTGAACCCATTTGGATTGAAACAGGTGTGGACTCGTTTGAGTTGAAACGGGTGTGAACCCATTTGAGCCTAAACGAGTGTGGACCCGCTTGAGCCTAAACACGTTTCAACCCATTTGAGCCTAAATGAGTGTGGTCCCGTTTGAGCCTAAACGAGTGTCAACCCATTTGAGCCTAAACGAGTGTGGTCATGAAAGGTGACATAAAGGTTATGATAGAATAGGATATCCTTTGTTGAAGCCTTCAATTGGCTCAAGACATGTTAACCACTTACAAAATGAGTCAATTAAGATGAGCCTCAAAGAATTAGACACCAAATTGACCTTCAATTGGAAGCCAATTAGAGTTAAGTCTAACTCACATAAGGTTTCCAATCGGCTAAACATCAATTTTCAACAATGTGAATCAAATCAAGGTTGAACCTATCAATTGAACTCCAATTGGGCCCAAACTTGGCCCAAACAGTCTTGAGATCGTTTGGATGACCTCAAAACGATCTTGAGACCGTTTTCCCAAAGTTTGACCAAAAACCAAGTCGGTTGGATTAGGGTTGAACTTGAATTAGGTCTAAAATCAGCATTTTTATCGATTCAGCAACTTATTACAATTGGACCCTCAACCCATAAAATTACCTCAACTTTAGACCTTCAAACGGTCTTGAGTTGTGCCCAAACGGTCTTGAGACCGTTTGGAGGAACCCCCAAACGATCTTGAGACCGTTTGGGTCCTTCAACCCAAAACTCAACAAAATCTATATATGAAAACAGCAATTTCAGCCCGATTAGGGTTAGGATGTTGAAGTGCCTTCAACTCTCAATTGGTTAAGAAATTAACTTTGATTCTTTGCAAGAATGAAATTCAACATATTATGAACAGGAATCTCAAACGCTCAATGCTTGGTCAACTCACTCAAACGGGTTGAACCCGTTTGCCCAAAAAGTTCAAGTTAATCAGTTTGGAAAAATCAGCACTTAATTCAATTCGATTGCCTAATTGATTGGCCTTCAAACTATGATTCCTTTGGATTTAACCCCTCAAATTTGGTGGGTCATTAGCCTACATGATTATGAACAGGAATCCCAAACGGTCAACGCTTGGTCAATGCCCTCAAATGGGTTGAACCCGTTTGCTCCAACCGACCATGTGAGCCCGTTTTCCCTTCAAACGGTCTGGTCAGAGGGGGGGGGGAAACAGGACCGTTTGATAAAGTAACTTTGGTAATCATGCCCACCTTATTCAACCTCTGTCAAGGTCGGTTATTCCACCATTTTACTTGCAAAGTGCAAGGAAGAAGGGGGGTAGAAGAAGAACTAAGTACTAGAATTGCAAGAACAAAACATGCATATAAAGTGTAGAGTTTAGAATTATAAAACCCGCCTTAAACGATGTTCTTGGAGCTCCAAGCTTCCAGGCTTCAAGCCTCTAATGGCGTCTTTAACTCCACAACTTGGTCAAGTGTGATTCCTCCAAAGAAAGGTAGAAATGGATGGCTAGAACAAGAAAACTAAGTGAGTTATCCACAAAACCAATCTTGCATGATGAATTCACCCAAGAATCCGAGCTTGAAGATGGTTCTTCTCACCTTAGAACTACTTGGTCGCCTCCCTAAGCTCCAGAGCTTGCCTTAGACGTTTTGAGAAAGAAGAGAAGTGAAGAGAAATGAAAGATCGTTCACTTGGTTTACAAGGAAAAAGGGCTTATATACTTTAGGCCATTTTACACCATAAAGACCTCTAAAGCATGGGATTTTCATCTAAATCCCTCCTTGCTTCTTAGGCACGTCCAAGCCATATAAACTTAAACCAAGTTCATAAAAGCTCAATATTTAAGGGTAGAAAAGATCAACTTTCAACTAGGGTACACATATGAAGGTCTTCATACACATACATGGTGAATTTTATGCACAAAGATTACTTTTCTTGTCTGATTATTTATTGGTGCAGCTCTTTCATCATTTCTACTCTAAATGATGCCAAGAGTCATATAAGATGCTCTAGAAGGTGTAATTTACAAGTTTCACCCATAATTTGGGTAAATTGCACTTTACTCCAAATTAGGGTTTTTAAGCACAAAGATCATTCCACAAGCTGCATCTGAATGCCCAAGCTTGAAAAATCCATCATGCCTCATTAGATTCACTCTTATGATGTTTCATCATCAAGGGTACATCTTAACCTGTGAACTCTGCAAGTTAAACCTCTTAATTGTATAATTGCACATAGGTCCCTGCATTGCAAAACAATACTACAACATTGTTCCTAGGGGACAGGAATGGAAAAATATGTTCCTTAGGAGCTTTTATTACCTACTAAAAGATAATTACAAGTGTTAAATTACATATTTAGGAAAAACTTATAGGGTTAGGTTATAACTCAGGTCAGGGATGTTACAGTTCTCACCTAGTTTCATTTTCTTGCTTATATGATGTTTCTAGCCAAGCAAACTTTTGTAGTGCTCTTAAATTGTTGACATGCCTTTTTCATAGCGTACTTAATGCCCTAACATTAATATGTTTTGTTTATCGAATTTGTAGTTGCCAAATCAAGATCTGTTGCACTCAAGACTCCAAGCTCTAAAATGAATCACCAATGGGTATACTTGAATCTAAAATTGGTACATGTCTCTTATCTCCATGTTTAGTATCTTTTTATCTCTTACCTTGTTCTTATTTGTGGTTTTATTCATGCATACGTTATGTGATCCATTCTAGGGACATACGCCTTGGTCCACTCGCCTTTGATGTGTACTCATTAGGAGTGTGGATTTGGGGAAACAAATAGTTCCATGACAGTGACCAAGCTGGGATAGGAAGGTCACTAATCGTCCAAGCTGGTATAGGAAGGTCTATATAAAATAGAAAAGTTAGTGTAAAGACTAGTGATCAAGCCAGGATAGGAAGATCACCAATAGGCCAAGTTGGGATAGGAAGGTCGATATAAGAGGAATTCATTACCACGATTGGTGATCAAGCTGGGATAGGAATATCACAAATAGGTCAAGCCAAAAAAGGAAGGCCAATATAAGAAGAAGTCATTGCAAGACTAGTGATCAAGTCAGAATAGGAAGGCCGCTGATAAGCCAAGTTGGGAAAGCAAGTCCAATATGGGAGAAAGGTCACTAGTAGGTCAAGGCCCAAAAGTAAAATCTCTACAAAACACCTAGCCCAGGAAGGGACGGTTGCAATGATCGCAATGAAGGGACCCGAAGCAAATATTGTTTACCCCAAGATATGAAGGAAAATCAGGTTAATAATTATCTAGGAAAATAATATGGTAAGTGGTGATATGTCAACAAACCCTGGAGAAGTTTAGAACCCTAAGACAATCCTAAGGTCAACTAGGGAGGATAAAAGGTACATAAGGCTGATGATATTAGGAGATGATTGTTCATTGGATACATATGACCATAGAGTCAAGATGTAGAAACCATGTTTGCCTAATGCCCATGAATCAGGAAATGTTCCACCATCATCGAGTTCATGAGGCTCAAGGGGTTAATGAGAGGCACTCCCTAGATGCATAAGGATGAGATCACTCCAAATGTACCTGTACGCCTAGAGACCTTAAGGAAATGACTAAGGAGAATGAAAAAAGATGTGTAAAAGACACAAGAAGTCCTATAATATGAAATATTAAGAGGAGTTGTGCACAAACTCAAGAGTGAGAAGAACACTTGACTTCATGAAACATAAGAATATCGGGAATTAAAAAGTATGTATTATTTAAAGTCATGTTAAGAATGATTCAACCTAAAATATTGAATTTTTAGATAATGTGTGTGTTGGATGAACTTTGTTTCTGGGATGTAGGAAAATGCTCATATAATCTTATTATCGTGTTTTAAATAATTAATGGAATAATTATCTAGGAAAGAATGTCAACACAATGTTTAAAACATCAAATAGCATGATCTCATTTTAATCTTTGTTTTTTTGAAAATAATATAGAAAAGGAAGAAAATTCTAGAAATTGGGAAGAAAAGGGTACTTCATGAGATATGTGCAATTGTTTAATGAAAAACTTAAAAGAGTAAGATGTCTATTTGAGAGTTTTTCAATAAATTGCAAAGATGCAAATATGAGTTACAAAATATATTAGTTGGTTTCCCTTTTACATCCAATGTTTCCAATTACAATGTTGATGGAAGTATGGGGGTTTCCTTATTGAAACATTGGGTTTTAAAGAATAAAAACTTTATGAGTTTTTGAATAAAGAAAGGTAGGATGAATACAATTAATTCTTTCCTAGCTTTATGCCTTTCCTATTCCCATATTTAGTTGTAATAAATTGATTCATAAAAAAGGAATATCTCTTAATACAAATAGAAAGACAGAGTAATATAGTGCTTATGGAACACCATAAAGTGCCATGTATGGATTTTGGTTTGTCAACCAATCAATATGGAAATTTGATTTAGGAAATGTAATATTGATAGATAAAGAGAGAGAAGATAGGGAGTTTGTTAGTTGACCCTCATGAGAATCATGGTGTAACCCTCTCCTTAATTAATCATCAAATTAACCTTGCTAATATGGTAGAGGAAAGAAAGAGGGAATTGACTAGTTCATGTTGCCTAAAAAAAGAATCCACCCCAAAGAATCAAGGCCATAGGGGGAAGTCACAATAAGAAAATTTTATAAGAGTATAGGTATCCATCCTTCTTATTGGACCCTCTCCCCTTCTTTCTTCCACAATCTACATAGCTGATTCACCATCCCTTAGTGCTCATAGCTTATATAAGTGTTGCAAACACTTAGAAGAACAGAATCACTCATCATCGGTGATGCAACAACTCTTTCACCTTAAGAAAATCCTACCTCTGTGACCTAGTTGCGTTGAGCAACCATGCAGGTCTCGGGCTGAGCCCTAACACCTATGAGTAGCAATGAGAGTCCCTTGGTGGTGGGGAAGGTCGTTGGGTACTCCTAGGTATTCCTCTATCCTTGCAACAACAACCAGGTGCATCCATCTGTTCTTCCACCCCATTTTCTAACCTACATGTCTGCAGGCAAATCACTGATGTTTCCCTTTTGCCCATTCATCCTATGGCATTGGTGAACCCATTCTTGAATTTGTGAAGGATGGGAGGAGATAATTGGACACTCTTGTCATCCTCCTTTGACTTAGAGAAGGGAGTCGAGCACTACCGACCCTTCCAGGTATGCATACACACCCTTTCATGAGGAAGGAGAAGGTGACATGCCTTTAGACAAGATTACCCCTGGGTGTGTGGTATTCCAAGACACTACGCGTGAGGCAACAATATCTTTTGCATAATAATGAATCGATGCTAGTATATATAGATAAATTGAAGGTTTCCTACGTGCCACCTTGTGATTGGTGGAGAACTTGTTATTTTACAATTAACATAACTAATTGTCAATAACTCAAATTAAGCAGTTGATATATGAAAATTGATTAAGAAAATGAGAGGAATGCACATAAAATATCAATAAGATCTAAATGTGGTACTAATTATAAAATTAATAGAAATGTGTGTCAGAGTGGTGACTAATGCATTTAAAACCAAGTTTTTGTTGAATATGTTGTTAATTGTGTTAACGATGGTTCTTTGCAATGTAAATTGATAATGTGGAATATAATGGTGATTTAACCTGATTATACCATAATGATGATAACTTGAGTTTCTAGAGTGAATAATTAAGAATATGAAGAATTAGGGTTAATGATCCTAACTTGCTATGTTCTTAATGAAACTAATTAGATCTAAGTGATCATCATGGAGGGATACGTTGGATATAGTAATTAGAGTTTCAAAGCATGACACCAATGATAACTTGATAACACGGAAACCTAATCCCTATATTATGATTCGAGTAGGGTTTGACCTAAAATGTGATGGTGACACTTTAGCATTTACATACATGCAGTTTAAATGATTTGATCCCTCTTTGCTTGCTTGATGGGATGATATGCTCAAAGTATGATTCAATAATCTTCATGGTTCTACTATGAGGTATGTGGTTACTTTTATGATTACCCACATTAGTTTGTCGGTGTTCTTGAGAATTTCTTGAGGAATGACAAAATAGAATGTTGAGAGTTTATTTACATTTTTTCATTTATAATTCCACTATGAGTATCACATAAATGAAAATTATATGAAGAAAATGCTATTTCTTATTTTCAATTAATTGTTTGAATATATGTTGTTATATACTTGCACACTTCTGCATGCACCACACATACACAATATTTCTTGATATATTGATTCGTAGTTTTGGTTTTATAGTGTTTTAGGTACATGATAAATATGAAGATATCAAAATATGATGGAAATATGAAATTACTTGAAGACATCAAAGTTCAATTTTTTGGAGGATTAGATAGATACTTCTTCTCATATGTACAATTCAGATGATAGAAGTTCACAGAACTCTTTATAACAGCATTTTGTATGTAATTATTGAATTAATGGAAATTATTTGCTATTTTTTTTATTTGGTTAGATCTGGATCTTAGGAATGTTTGGTAATGACTCTCAAATACTTAGGTCTTTCCTTAATTGGGAGATGCTAAAAAGTGATGTCATTACATTTGGTATCAGAGCCCTAGATTTTTTAAATAATATTTAATAGTTTATTATTTCAAGTAATGTTTATAAATATAAGGACACTTATTATGGCATGACCTAATGGTAATGGTGTCTAGAATGGGTCATGTCTTTGGGGACTGACAATATTTTCCTCCTCACCATTAAGTTGGTATATGAGGACTCCCTTAGTCATAATGATAACTGCCTAGCCAGAACCTTGGGTTTGACTGAAGTAATGTTTCCTCTAAGTCCTGTCATATCAAATTTCACCCACTTCTCATTCTTTTTCTTAATAAACCCTAAAACATACTTCCCTCCTCGTATCAAGTAAGGTTTTCAAGAAAAATAAGTAGGATTAAGGCATCCTCCACCAATTAAAGTACATATAATGTGGACATAATGATAAAGTAAAGGAAAATGTTTTATGGTCTTTCCTAGAAAGATTAAACTCCAAATAGAGCTAGAGTTGGCTTAGGAAAACCCTAGTTGGTCAAGGGACATAGAAATTCTAACAGGAAGGGTGTAGTCTATGAACCTAACCCTAAACCCTATTCATGGGTAATAAGAGTGGTGTGGGTAAGATATAGAGGCTCTACCCATATGAAACTTGATTAGGTGAAGAGGAATATGAAAGATAAAAATGAGTAGGTGACCTAGTCTCCAATGCATGAGTGTATATGGAGAAAGGCACTCATGTAGAGGGTTAAAGAAACCAATGGTTACATAATAATGAAAATATCAAACTTTTAGAGTTAGTGTACCAACATGGAGTGGGTAAACCCAAGATTGAGAAAAGGACCTATAAGAGAGGTAAAACCCTAATCTTGTGGTGTCAGGTTGTGGATAGACATCCTAACATCCACCCATGATCCATGTGGGCACCCTAGGTTAGGGCCTTCCCTAGAAAGGTAAGTTGAGAGACCCCTAACCTTGCTTAAGAGTTGAAAAAACTTAATTACCATAATTAATGCTTATAATCTTAATATAACCTTGTGATATGCTTTGGAATAATAAGACAAACTTATGTTTCAAATTTGGTCCAATTTGACAGTGTTTGAGCAAGTTATTCAATTTTATGTACATTTTGGACTTTTCTACAATTTACCCAGTGGAAGGGTTTTCTTTGCAATTTGTCACATCAATTATGTTCCTTACATATTTTCTCATCATCTTTGATCTTTTTGGCCCATGGGGTTCTTAATTGTACCTATGTTGAATTACGGTTTACCCCCCAATGGATGGGCCATCTTTAAGGCTATCAATCGATGGCTCCACTGCTTGGGCAAAAGATAGTGGCCATCAGCTGGTGGTAACAACTGTCATCACTAGCAAACTCCAGATCAATGGTTCATGTTGTTTTGCTTCACTGGAACCCATGGTTCACTTATGTACATGATCAACCGATGGTTCCCCATCCTTAGACCTAAACCATGAACAAAAGATGGTAACCTTCGACCAACAGGTGATGGAGGCCTGAGAGACCATCACTCAGTGGCCTAGAAGTCCCCAACAGATAGTGGACCTTCTGCCTACTGATCCATGAAATCTTTAGGCCATGGACACATGGACAAATGCTTCTACACCTCATGCTTGCTTCTGTCCTTATCCATGGGCTATATCTACCTCTTCATTGCCCAAGTACAAAACCTTTGCTTGATTTCTCTTTACTCTAACCTGGAGAACTGACCTTGCTCTATTTTTATGCAGAAATAGGTGGTCCAAAGTAGATGAGGACCCCCTTTTGGATAAGAAGGTCTCCTAGAGATCCATCTAGCCCTACCTATGGTTTCCAAGGTCATCTTCTAGGGTTTTTGACCAAGGCAAGTTGTTTCCTTCCTTCCTTCTCCTCTTTTCTTGCTCTTCTTATTCATAAGACCTTCCCCCAGGTTGGAACTCTATTGTTCCATGGTAAACCTTTCTCTAGATCTCAAGATCCTACCTTTCTTGCTTCTTCTTCTAGGGTTTTGATTCCTTGTGGAGAAAGGTGATAGATGGCCGAGTTCATAGCTTCTCCTTGGGTTTTCTACCTTCTTGCTTGAGTTTTACTACTGCTAAGAGCATGTTATTCCCGACATAGGTGAGTTTTATAACCCTCTGTACATACATTTCTTACTGTAAGCTTGTTAGCTCATGTTCTTGCCTAAAAATGGTGATTTAATCCCTAAGAAGCTAATCTTGGGAAATATTGAAATAAGTTTTAATTTACCATGTTTCTTGGGTTTTTGTTTAATTAATGAGTAATCATGATTTTTGTTTTGAGTAATCTCATTTGGTTTAATGGGTTATAACAAGTTGGTATCAGATCTTTCATTTCATTGAGTCTACGTGGACACTAGGACTTAGGACTAAGATGATGCCTGAGTTAGGAATATGACATAACACATGGTGCATACTGCCTAATCTTAGTACTTGGGTGCCCTGGCCAGCTATTTAGATTGATTTCTTTTTTATTACTCTGATCCAGTAGTCATTTTGAAACAATCTAAAGAGCATAACAAATCAGAAATCATGGTGTAGATATCTCAATCTTACCCTAAAGAAGATGAGAATTACATCGTCATCTATCAAAACTTGAATATTTGGTAACTACAAGAGAAAGATACAACACCATGAAACTTAAGTTTGAGTAAAAACAAGCTAAAGAGAAATTCTTGAAGCTGTAATTCAAGAAGATAATGAAGTAAAAGACGAGTCTATGTTAATAAAGTGACTCAAGGTATGGAATGCACTTAAAATTGGAAGAACTCCAGTGATAGGTATCATATGAGAAGATGAATGAGAGCAATGATAGAGGAATCAAGTGGAAACTGAGTTAATCTTAGACCAACATGTGTGTGTAAGAAACTATTAATTTAATATTTGCATGGTATGTGAAAGAAATCAAGGAAGAAGCTCCTTGTTTAATGAAGAAAATATGGAATATGATGACCAATTCCTTGATCAGTGGTTGAAAAACATGGAAACATGAGAGGACATATACAAGAATAAATAACAGTTAATGGGAAAATATCAATGAAATATGATAATATTAATAATTTCTATGCTAATGGCAAGGAACCCAAACTATAAGAGGTAAGATGATACATATAAAGTGTAACTTTCATGGGGAAGATAAAATTGGTTACCTTTTTTCTAGTGACCACTAGACAATGTTTCTTTGATGTGGGAAGTGTGTTTCCCTTTGTGTTTCTTCTTTTTGAGGTGTAGCCTTCAAGTGGATCTCATGCCACTTGGAACATGTGGATTCACTATAATACTGGGATGGATATTTTGATATGATGTGTGATTGCCTTGGATAGTAGTTCCAAGATCTTTATATTTTTTATGAATATGCTTTTTGAGCCTTCCAAGAGTTAGAGGGATTCCTCATATATGTTATTATCTGGTTATTATTTTTAGAAAGTGGATGAGACCAAGGTATGAGTTCTTTATATATATGTGGTGGATAATAAGGTAATGAATCCTAGTATCCAGAATGTACTAGTTTTATATGAGTTAAACATATTTATTAGATGAGTTGTCTAGTTTTTCTCTCCATTAGATAGAGAGAGTTGATGTTGATCCTTATAGTATTGTTTGAGAAAAGGAGAGTGATTCTATAATGTTGTGTATGGTCTATTGATAGTTGGGGAAAGACCACTATCAGTGATAGATGGTTTGTTGATCAACAAACATTTTCTACTGTTTTCCTTTAAGATAAACCTAGGATCAAAATATTAATGGATAAGAGTTAGAGTGGATGACATAAGTTACATGATCATGATGAGGTTAGGTTTATGTCATTTAGACTAAAAAATGCATCAACAATATTTATAAATAAGAGGAACATAGTGATTATGTTACAACCCCAATTTTGGGTTCATTTACGGAGAAATGTAATTTCTCATATTAAAGATAAATGAACAAATAATGATGCCTTTTGATTGAATGCATGGATTTTGTTTACAATAGCCTTGATGATTGTGTTGAGGGCTTTATTGGCTATTGGGCCCGATAACAAGGAAATTCAATTCGTAAATGAATAATTAAGTTTTTGAGAAAAGAAAAGTGTGGAAACCTCCAGAAGGCAAAAGAATACAATCCAAATTTGGATTTCGTGCCTCTTGGGTTCCTTGGGTCCCAAGGAGTCCAAAGTTGCAAAGAGAATACAATAAGAAAAGAAAAGACCAATTAAGTATTTCCTTGTTAAGAAAGAAATTGACAATAATGATAAAATGTGGAAAATATGTGAAAAGAGGTAAAATTGAGTTATCCTTGGTGGATTTTCGTATCTCAAGGATTCCTAATGTTAAAAGGAATTCCAATAGGAAAATAGAAGTGAGATAAAGAGAAATCCTTAAAAAGAGAATTAAAAAGGAAAAGAAATTGATTAATAAAAGGGAAATATGAGAAATTAACTTTCAAAAGAAGATAAAGGCAAATGGGTTTTCCCCAACATGGGAATCTGTGCCTTTGGGATTTCTTGAGGTCCAAGGGACCCAAAATAACAAGATAATGGCAAAGGGAAAAGGAATAATAATTAATTTTGAATTAATTAATGAGATAACTTGGGAGAGAAGGAAGGCTTCTCATCCATTGGATTTTGTTTCCCAAATTTCGTACAAAACTAGATAATGCCAAGACACACCGTCCTTTGAAATTTGAGATAAAAAGGAGCAAGGGTTTGGGAGATACAAATTTCTTAAGGTATTGCCAAATTTGGGATTTATTCTGAAATAGGAAAATGATTTTGCTTTTTATTTGAACGCGTGCAATTTAGACCGTTGGATCTTAATCCAACATCAGGCAGTCATCGTCTAAGTCCCACTGGGACTGGGATTCTGTGAGTTTCAGAGGATCTTTCCTCTCTGATTTCCTTGAGATACAGGATAGATGCGATCTTGCAATGATTCCCATTTCATTCAGGAGAGGAAACCACAGGGATTCCTCCCTGGTTCGACTAAGATTGGTCGCCAATATAGGAAACACCCTATTTTTGCAAGCCTGACCTCGGCCCTATATATAGGGGAGTGTGAAGGAGGGAACATGTGCCCCTTTTTGTTGGCTTAATCTCTGCGGCGGAGTGCAAGTGTCATTCTCACACCTTCGATTGAAGTTTTGACCTGACCCTGACCCCCCACCAAGGATCTACTTCAGATGAGGTTGCACGATGTTGGATGGGTGCTAGAGGGGAGTAGGCGGCACAATCAAGAGGTTGTTTGAGTTCGGGAGATCTTGGCGGAGCTCCTTGTGGCCTTGGTTTTCGCAGAGAGGCAGTAGCACGCAAAGTCAACCATCTGGTTGACCGGCAGCTTGCGAGGAGAACAGACTGAAGGTGGAACACGACCAAGGGGGGAATTACACCCCTGCCCTCACATACCTATTGAAAGGGATTGTCCCTTGAGGTAATTTCAGCCCCTCTCCCTGTTAGCATATGCGTTGCCCGCATGTGTGCTGCATATTCCAATAAAATCCACGTGTTCACTTCTGATTGGTCAGAAAAAGAGTTATCTTGCTAAATACATATCTAAGTATAGAAATATCAGATGAGGGTGATCTATACATGAAAATTGATCAGAAAAACGTAAGTAAGCCAATAAAAATATAATTGGAACCTGATATTGCTTTAAATTGAAAAAGTACCCCTAGTTATCACCTTTGATGTAGAAAATTATGATGAAACCCTAATTTGATATGGAACTCATTTTTAATGACTATTTTAGGTTAATACTAACCTATTAAGAATAAAAGGGAGAGTTAATCTTAAAAAAGAAGCTTCAAGCTTGTTTTAGGGTTAGAAACCCTAATTGGAGAAAATATGGTATTTAATGGGTTAAATCGGAAAAGATAATTATAGAACTGAGTTTTCATAATAAAATACCCTTAAGTTGGTGATTAGGGTTTTCTAATGGATAAAGGGGGAATTGATACTAAATGGAATACACTTATGAATTAAATCATGATGAAGTATGAATTATCAATTCGAAGAAACTAAAGGTGGTAATTGAGTCTAATGATCTTGAAGTAACTTAAAAGAGATAAAGATGGTAGTTTTAGTATAGAAGAGAAATAATGGACTTTCACTGTGCCTATGATGTTGAAATTAGGGTTTGTGAAATAAGAAGGAATTAAATGTGATAAAAGTATTATGGAGGCTAAAACCCTAATAAAACCCAAAAGTGGCCTAAAAAGCTTAAGGTGCAATCCAAGTTTAGCTTTAGAATGTTTTGGATAAACTATAACACTTGGATGTCATGCATTAAATTTCAGAATATTGTTGATTGCTTGTTTCTTGTTCTATATCATTATTACTTGGATAGAAAGTTACTCTGGATCAGGTATGTGGTTAATTATGAATAACCACCTTAGTTTCCCGAGGATTTTTCAGATGGTTAACCACATTGAATGCAAATTATCAGTTTGGATGTTCATACTTGCAAACTATAAAGTCACTATGATTATCACATTAATAATAGAAGTATGTATTCTCGCACCTACATGCCACCCTGATGGATGATGCCAAAGGTCAGGCGCAGATGGGTAGACCAATGGACACCTTGAGTGGTGACCCCAGCCACCAAGATCGGGAATGAGAAGGTGGCCTATGATATTGCATGGCTAGAGGGCACCATGAGTGGTGACCCTAGGCACCAAGCTCAGGAATGAGAAGGTGGGCTTAAGTCATTAGCAAAGGAAACCCTAAGGTGGGTATGTCAGGGTTAGGGAAAGAGCGGTGGAGAATGGCACACTGGAAAATGTAAATTGGTTGATTAATTAACTTGATTGTGATAATTAGATTGTTATCCATATGTGCAAACTTTTGGTTGTCCCCACATACCAGTATATTTCGATATACTGACCGATGTTTTGTTTTTTGGCGTTTTAGGAACAACTATTGAAAGAACAAACAGTATAGTGATACATTGTGGAAATAAGAAATAAAGTGCAAGGAGGATTAGATAGATTAATTCAAGCTCTGGATAGATAGATTTCTAAGGTTTTTCAAATGTAAGTAAAGTTTTAATTTTATACCCAATTCCAATTTAGTTTGTAGAATTTCATAATTATTATTGATTATTTTTCGAACCTTTGATCCTGTTAATTGAATAACGGCTCTGTCCTTCAGGTCTTCCTTAATTGGGGGTTACCGGGAGGCGGGGTCGTTACAATTGGTATCAGAGCATAGGTTCCTCATCTAATCATTAATAATTATTAAATTTTACAAAATTCCATAGAACCAAAGGAGTTATTAGAGGAGTGTCTAGAAGATTGAGGTGTCTAGAAAAGGATCACTTCCGGGGGCTGGCAATATTTTCCTCCGCACTGCTAGTCGGAATACGAGGACTCCCAGATTGTGTGACTGCCTGGCCGATGTCTTAGGATATGACTTGAAATAAGATACCTTTAGGACTCTCTCATCTTGTTCATCCCTTCTCAACTCAAATTCTATTAAGGACCGTAAGGATTAGGGTTTTCTCTCTTCTCCTCACCCTCTTGAGGTATGGGAAAGGTTAATGAGGTCTAAGGAATCCTCCACCAAATTAATGAAAAGCATGTAAATAAGATGTCATGGACATAAGCTTAATAGAGTAAGCATAAATTAAAGAATAGATTCATGCTTAGATCGTATGACACGAGTTGTCATTGCCCTCATGAGAGACCTGAGGATAGACCTCCTTGGTAGGAGGATGAGTAGAGAGAGTTAGTCTTAAAAGTAGAGACCTAGCACATCCTTCGAGCATGATGTTAACCCTAACCCTAAGTGAAGGTTAGAGAGTGAGATGACATGGTAGACCAGGTGTTGGGACAGATATGCCTTGGATGCCATATGAGCCATGAGAAGTTGATGACCGAGTACCTTTGGCAACCCAACCCTGGGAAGGGTCGGGCATGCTTGAGTGAAGAATAGCTCCTCCATGGATGAGGTTAGAGAAGAACCTATAGAAACCTTATGAGCTGTTACAAGTAGGATATAGCTTGCACCCTAAGAACGTCAGCGGTATGACAATAGGTTGAAACCCGGGACAGGATAGCTTATGAGATAAGCATAAAGAGCTATGGATAACCTTGAGCAAACATAGGCTTCACTCAGGTAGGGGTATGCTCGTGAGCTTGATCTATCTTCATGGAGAAAAGACATCTGATAGTGAGACGGTTTGTAAGGTTAGCTCTAGAAAGAGAGAGAGAGCAGGACCCAGCAAGAAGGTTGGAAGCTTAGCTTCTGAGACATGAAGAATAGTGGGGATTCGAGGATGATGCGACCTAAGTGGATGTTAGTGGTTGCCCTATGCTTGACCCCTGGAGGCTGATGATATCATGGTGGCCTTTAGAGGAATCAAACCCTAGGGAGAGGATGAGGTTTCTGGTACCTGTGTGCTTATGGTATAGGTGGTTACCTGTAGAGGTGAGATAAAGAGTGCCTTAGACCCTGAGGAGGTTTAAGTAACCAGTTGTGAGGTTTTATACCTAGATTGGTTGTCCTTGAGGAGGACTCAACTCTGAGGTATTGCTCATGTAAAAGGATCATGGGAGTACATGATATACCTTGAACGTGCTTGATTCATGGTTAAGAGATTGAGCATGCAGTTGGATACCCAAAGGAGAATCTAGGGTTCCTATGCCTAAGAGGGGAAGCAGTGTATCCAATGCTCATAATGAGATTTGAGCCTCTATAGTTTCGAGCATGGTACTCCTCATGTGTAGAGGTAAAGAAAACCCCTTAAGTTAAGGGTATGTTTGATGAACCCCTCACAACTAAGTTGGTCTAATGTTGAGGAAGAGAACAAGTATGACCTAGCATGGTTTAATAGGTGTTCTACTTATGCCTTAGTAGCTGTTGGGTTAGACATGCTCATGTGAATGTAAACCCTAAGGACGTTTGTGACCTGGTTGTCAAGAGTTGTGGTTTCCTCCCATCCTGGGAGAGGAACCCTTAGGTAGGGTGTTTACCAGATCTGTTGGTTTTGAGGTAACCTAAAGAGGTTTAATAGGATCTTGAGAAACTAAGTAAATATTACGTGGTAAGAGAATGGACCTATAGACCCATAATTAACCATCTCTATGTGCATGTGAATGTGTTACCATGAAGGTAACTAGTATGGGGCCTAACCAAGGTAGGCAGGTTGCCATAACCCCTGTGAGAGGGATGCAAGACAACCCAGGAATGTAGAGAGATGATGAAGGCTTGGGTAAGGTTCTATGTTAGACATGTACTATGTTAGAATCCTAAGTCTATCCTAGGGTCAGGTAGGGATAATACTGATGGAAGTAGGAGTTGCCTAATTCCCTAGTTGCACATGACCATAGGGTCGGGAGGTAACAACTATCCTTGTCTGAGGGCCATGGGTTAGGAGATTGATCACCTTCATGAACTCATGGGACCCAAAGGGCGGATGATTAGGGCACTCTCTAGATGCATGAGGGAAGAGGGATGACCCCAAAAGTGTTGGCACCCTAAAGACCTAGAGGAGATGACCAAGGATTGTGCTTGGACGAAGTAAGTTTGAGACCAGTTTCCCATGGAAGTAATTGTGATTGCATGATGTTTGTGATGTAGAGACATAAGTTGCACGTTCTAACTTAGATTTGAAGGTGTACTGGCAAGGTGGGATGTACCATCTCTATTCTTGGAACAGGAAGAACTCTGCATTTAGACTGCAGCCAAATGCTTATTTCCTCTTGTTATGGGAGTGAGAGATAGGACAATACGCATGCCTTACACCAAGGATAAAGATGATGTAAGTTGGAACGTTGCTACAAAAGTATGATGATAGAGATGATAACATACCTTTTGTAGAAAGAATAATACATGGATGGTTTACAAACACTAAGAGAAATAAGGAAATCATCTTGTGTGGATGTTTTATCATGAGCTATGTGGAATAGCAAGTTATGCAAGGTTGAGTTTGATCACCATGAGGATGAGCTCAGAAGTTTCTTGATGAAGACAAACGTAGAGTTTGAGAAGAGATGATTAGTGGAATGCAGGAAAGTGTATGTCTTCAACATTACCTGACACCTAAGGAGGTGAAGTGGTAATGAATGCTTTGGTTGAAGTATAGCTACCTAGTTCAACTAGAGGCTAGAAGAAGTTGAGGTTGTTCGATTAACCCTAAGTTTGGAAAGCAGATGTGTTTTGGCTAACACATAGATATAACAAGAGATGTTGAACAAGTTAATGGTTGTTTGGTTAGCCAGTTTAGTCCTTGATATAGAGAAAGAACCTTGGATACACTTCTTTAGATAGGAAGGTAATAAAACCCTGATGAGAGTGGTTTAGGGTTTCCGAGGAATCGATCTTGAGGAATCATGACGATACAGGAAATCATGATACACCGTACTATGAAGGTAGTAAGTGACCGTAGTACTTGAGATGCTTAAGATAAAGTGGTGCATGACTTGTTGCCATGTATGACAGGAGGTGGAGGACGAACACCAGTAACCCAGTGCATGGATATAAAGTATAAATAATTCCTGAGAGGGATTGGGAGTTCATCACTATGGATGATGTGAGTCTCCCTTTGACCAAGGAAGGTCAAGATGCAATATGGGTTACGGTAGATCGCCTTACCTAGATGTCCTGAGAAAGAAAGAGTGTTGTCAAGAGACAGATCCAATTGAACTACATAAGAGAGAGGGATGGTTCAACTACATCATGATGTGAGTTCAAAAGTTCTTGAGTATGACTTAAAGGTTCACTTCCATGAGGTGGAAGTAGATACATGAAGAACTCGATGATAGTATAGTTTATCACCCTTAACTAATGGTTAGTATGATCCAGACTAGAGGGTCTGATAAGAGCAAGTGTTCAGGATGATACAAAGAGACAGTTCTTAAGATGTGATGTTAACCACCATAGCCATTATTGGGATGCAAGAAGTTCCATTAGGAGGTTGTGTCGGTCTCCACTTCATTATGATGATGTTGGTGAAGGAGGCCTCACGAAGGTCATAAAAGAACCACAATGTGTGTAGATGAAGTCGCTTGATCGTGCAATGGCTGAGAGAGAGCCTAAGGGTGACATGAGTCACGAGCTGATGTAAAGCAGACTGACATGCAGCTCACTTTAGGAGAATATAATGTGAAAATCTGACCCCTCTAAGCTGCAGCTGAGAAAGATGAGTCCTCGATATATGGGTCCATTTGAGATGGATTGGTGGAGATGGTTGTGTTTAACCTTATCCCGTAGAATAACATGATGTGTGATGAGTTCCATATGTCTGGTCTAGAGCACTATGTGAGGTACCCAAGCCATGTGTTGAGCCCTAAACCCATTCAATTTTTTTTGAGAAGCTGAAAAGTCCCGAGTCACCTATGAGGGTATGATATACCAAGGTAAGAAAGAACTCAGATGGAAGAATATGAGATGATGAAGGTTCTTGGGAAGCACCATGGAAATGGGTAGAGCCACATGGGAGCCATGATGGACATGAGGAAGTATTATCCTATTTGTTTGTTTGCTTGTTGGAATTTTGAGGGAAAAATTCTTATAAGAGGGGAAGGATGTTACAACCCCAATTTTGGGTTCATTTATTGAGAAATGTAATTTCTCATATTAAAGATAAATGAACAAATAATGATGCCTTTTGATTGAATGCATGGATTTCGTTTACAATAGCCTTGATGATTGTGTTGTGGGCTTTATTGGCTATTGGGCCGATAACAAGGAAATTCAATTATTAAATGAATAATTACGTTTTTGAGAAAAGAAAAGTGTGGAAACCTCCAGAAGGCAAAAGAATACAATCCAAATTTGGATTTCGTGCCTCTTGGGTTCCTTGGGTCCCAAGGAGTCCAAAGTTGCAAAGAGAATGCAATAAGAAAAGAAAAGACCAATTAAGTATTTCCTTGTTAAGAAAGAAATTGACAATAATGATAAAATGTGGAAAATATGTGAAAAGAGGTATAATTGAGTTATCCTTGGTGGATTTTCGTATCTCAAGGATTCCTAATGTTAAAAGGAATTCCAATAGGAAAATAGAAGAGAGATAAAGAGAAATCCTTAAAAAGAGAATTAAAAGGGAAAAGAAATTGATTAATAAAAGGGAAATATGAGAAATTGACTTTCAAAAGAAGATAAAGGCAAATAGGTTTTCCCCAACATGGGAATCCATGCCTTTGGGATTTCTTGAGGTCCAAGGGACCCAAAATAACAAGATAATGGCAAAGGGAAAAGGAATAATAATTAATTTTGAATTGATTAATGAGATAACTTGGGAGAGAAGGAAGGCTTTACATCCATTGGATTTTGTTTCCCAAATTTCGTACAAAACTAGATAATGCCAAGACAAACCTTCCCTTGAAATTTGAGCTAAAAAGGAGCAATGGTTTGGGAGATACGAATTTCTTAAGGTATTGCCAAATTTGGGATTTATTATGAAATAGGAAAATGATTTTGCTTTTTATTTGAACGCGTGCAATTTAGACCGTTGGATCTTAATCCAACATCAGGAAGTCATCGTCTAAGTCCCACTGGGACTGGGATTCTGTGAGTTTCAGAGGATCTTTCCTCTCCGATTTCCTTGAGATACAGGATAGATGCGAGCTTGCAATGATTCCCATTGCATTCAGGAGAGGAAACCGCAGGGATTCCTCCCTGGTTCGACTAAGATTGGTCACCAATACAGGAAACGCCCTATTCTTGCAAGCTTGACCTCAACCCTATATATAGGGGAGGGTGAAGGAGGGAACTTGCACCCCTTTTTGTTGGCTTGATCTCTGTGGCGGAGTGCAAGTGTCGTTCTCACACCTTCGATTGAAGTTTTGACCTGACCCTGACCCCCCGCCAAGGACCTGCTTCAGCCAAGGTTGCGCGGTGCTGGTTGGGTACTAGAGGGGAGTAGGCGGCACAATCAAGAGGTCGTTCGAGTTCAAGAGAGCTTGGCGGAGCTCCCAATGACCTTGGTTTTCGCAGAGAGGCAGTAGCACGCAAAGTCAACCATCTGGTTGACCGGCGGCTTGCGAGGAGAACAGACTAAAGGTGGAAGACGACCAAGGGGGAATTACACCCCTGCCCTCGCATCCCTGTTGAAAGGGATTGTCCCTTGAGGTAATTTTGCCCCCTCTCCCTGTTAGCAAATGCATTTCCCGCCTGTGTGCTGCATAATCAGTAAATCCACGTGTTCACTTCTGATTGGTCGGAAAAAGAGTTATCTTGCAAAATACGTATCTAAGTATAGAAATATCAGATGAGGGTGATCTATACATGAAAATTGATCAGAAAAATGTAAGGAAGCCAATAAAAATATAATTGGAACCTGATATTGCTTTCAATTGAAAAAGTACCCCAAGTTATCACCTTTGATGTAGAAAATTATGATGAAACCCTAATTTGATATGGAACTCATTTTTAATGACTATTTTAGGTTAATACTAACCTATTAAGAATAAAAGGGAGAGTTAATCTTGAAAAAGAAGCTTCAAGCTTGTTTTAGGGTTAGAAACCCTAATTGGAGAAAATATGGGTTTTAATGGGTTAAATCTGAAAATATAATTATAGAACTTAGTTTTCATAATAAAACACCCTTAAGTTGGTGATTAGGGTTTTCTAATGGATAAAGGGGCAAATGATACTAAATGGAATACACTTATGAATTAAATCATGATGAAGTATGAATTATCAATTCGAAGAAACTAAAGGTGGTAATTGAGTCTAATGATATTGAAGTAAGTTAAAAGAGATAAAGATGGTAGTTTTAGTATAGAAGAGAAATAATGGACTTTAACTGTGCCTATGATGTTGAAATTAGGGTTTGTGAAATAAGAGGGCATTAAATGTGATAAAAGTATTATGGAGGCTAAAACCCTAATAAAATGCTAAAGTGGCCTAAAATGCTTAAGGTGGAATCCAAGTTTATCTTTAGAATGTTTTGGATAAACTATAACACTTGGATGTCATGCATTAAATTTCAGGATATTGTTGATCGCTTGTTGCTTGTTCTATATCATTATTACTTGGATAGCAAGTTACTATGGATCAGGTATGTGGTTAATTATCAATAACCACCTTAGTTTCCCGAGGATTTTCTGGATGGTTAACCGCATTGAATGCAAATTATCAGTTTGGATGTTCATACTTGCAAACTATGAAGTCACTATGATTATCACATTAATAATAGAAGTATGTATTCTTGCACCTACATGCCACCCTGATGGATGATGCCAAAGGTCAGGCCCAGATGGGTAGACCAATGGACACCTTGAGTGGTGACCCCAGGCACCAAGCTCGGGAATGAGAAGGTGGCCTTTGATATTGCATGGCTAGAGGGCACCATGAGTGGTGACCCTAGGCACCAAGCTTGGGATTGAGAAGGTGGCCTTAAGTCATTAGAAAAGGAAACCCTAAGGTGGGTATGCCAGGATTAGGGAAAAAGCGGTGGAGAATGGCATACTGGAAAATGTAAATTGGCTGATTAATTAACTTGATTGTGATAATTAGATTGTTATCCATATGTGCAAACTTTTGGTTGTCCCCACATACCAATATATTTAGATATACTGACCGACGTTTTGTTTGTCGGCGTTTTAGGAACAACTATTGAAAGAACAAACAATAAAGTGACACATTGTGGAAATAAGAAATAAAGTGCAAGGAGGATTAGATAGATTAATTCAAGCTCTGGATAGATAGATTTCCAAGATTTTTCAAAGGTAAGTAAACTTTTAATTTTATACCCAATTCCAGTTTAGTTTGTAGAATTTCATAATTATTATTGATTATTTGTCGAACCTTTGATCCTATTAATTGAATAATGACTCTATCCTTCAGGTCTTCCTTAATTGGGGGTTACCGGGAGGCGGGTTCGTTACAGATTAGGTCTTGTTCAAGAAGTTGTTAAGAGCTCTGAATGATGACATCTCAAACTATTTCAGAGATTTTCAGTAGAATGGTTAACATCTTTTCTAAGACTTAAGAATGTTAAAGCAACTACATTTATGTGTGACAAGTTCAGCAAGAGTGAATTTTGGGTTAACAAGTTGCAAACAAGTGTATGATTCTTCAACTAGACTGGTGACTGGTCAATCAGTTAGATGATTGAAGAATCCTTTAAGAACATATGCCTTGTAGTTCTTGACAATTAGGGGATGCTTACCTGACTGGTTGAGTTGATAATCACAACAACCATTAAAGAAATAAAGATATGAAACCATGTAGAGTTACATACGATAAAAGATACATGATATTCCATGTTTAGTAAAGAGCCAGCAAGTGTGGCCTCTGAGTAATATGTGATACAACAAATAGAATAGTTTAGGATGACAAATAGAGTCCTAAGTTGAAAGGTACTACCAGACCTGTACATGTGACACAACAATTCCTATGATGAACCAAGATGATACATGCAGGAGTTGAGGGAGAAGAATATGAATTCTATGAGAATGGTGTGATACCACCATTGTAGCATACCAAAACTTAGGTTTATTTGCAATTTAACCCATTTTCAAGATTTTATTTCCTTCATATTTATTTTGGCATTTTCCCTAAATTTTCTTAACTTTTATATCATCTTTGTCCTCAATATTGAAATTGAGAAATACCTAGTGGTTTGAAATTATATTTTATGAATGGGTTTGTGCATAAATACCTCAATTAGTGTTTTAATTAGAGTCTAATAATGCAAAATGACCACTAATGAGAAACAATTTGTAGATTATATTAATTTAAAGTTTGTATGGCTATTGGAACAAGGAATGAGAAATAAAGTGGTATTGAGTTAGTTAATGAAAGAATAATCCTCTTTTCCTTTCTCTCTCCTCCTAGGTGGAAATAAAGCTTAAAAGAGAATAATGTGGTGAGATATGATGCTTGAAATTAATATATGTTGCCTATCTCAAATTTTAATCCAAAGATTTAATTACAAAACCTTTTTATAATAATTCACCCTTTGAATACATTTATATATAAGTGTTTAAGGGTCAAAGTTTTTGAAAAATGAAAATACAATTGTATATGATTATTAAAGACATTAATATTAGCCTATGGTCCAAATTTGGGGTCAATTAGTCTAGGTTTGAACCCCCAAATGAATTAAATAAGAATTGATTATAGTTTGACCTAGGTTTGATTATTATTTTATTAATGTGATGCATTTAACCAATGTCTCAGTTATTTTCCCTATCACAGATTACATTTTATCCCGCCTCTCACACACGCCATCCAAAGACCTAAATTTGATCAAGCTGAGACCTAAATAGGCATGGACCTCATTCCCTACCTCCAGTCGTTACTCAGTTTGAAATAGACTCCAAAGAGGCCCTTCTGTAATTCCTTTCTCCTTCCCCTCTAACCTGTTTCATGTGATTCTTCCTCCAACATGCTCATCTATCTCTATTATTTCGAATGAGACCTAACTTATTCTCCATATTTTAAATTTGTTTAAATTCCCAAATTGGGCTCGCGTCCGTTCTCTGATGGAGGTTTAAATATGCCACTACAATGCTCCTCACCCCTATATAAGAGGCCCTAAAGTGATGTCTATCATAACTAATTCCTCCTCCCCTTCCAATTTTGCCTCATGTGCTCAGGGACTCCCTGTCTTTTTCCAAATGCATCTCCAAATGATGAAGATATCACCTTGAGTCTCCAAAACTCCTCAGACAAAATTGGCTCATCGGTGAGTATCCTTGAACCCTACTTTATGTTTATCCATTGCCGATTTCTCGTGCCTTACCCCAAGGTGTTGTGTCCTATAGATGGCAGAAAGACCCTCACCGGTTCTAGTCACCATGGCATTCTAGTGAACCCACAATGATGTGAATTAGTTGATTGGCTTCGGTTTTCCCCTAGGAACATTTTCTGACCCTTGACTGGTCTTGCTTTGGCATGTTCTTTGAGTCTGGATCTCCAACCAACTCCCTAATCTTCTTGCTTTTCTGATGCGATTTGACCATAACAATGACTCCTTGTTGGATCTATAGCCTCGACATGGTTCAGAGAAGGCTTTGGGGACACTAACATCTGGGGACGGGTGCTCTAGTCCCAGTTTTCAATCAGAGGCTGCAACTCCAGGCTATTGCTTGTATCATTGCTACTGCTAGAACAAACCAGGTCAGCAATTGACCATGGAGCTCCCACAACATTAATTGAATGATCTGATTTACATGGGCATTCTCAGAATTTTACTTGCCTAGCATCGGTTGATCGCTGACCTACGGGAGCAAGACCCCTTACTTGTGTAGCCATCCATGATTGGGCCACATCATACAGGCCCAAGGCCGTACTAGATAATAACCACCTATGTCACATTTTCCTCGATTTCTGATTGTTCAGTTTTATATAATTCATAATCAATCGACAGTTTATCAGAAAAATATGAATAAATAGTCGTTGGAAAGAATTTTTTGAGTAGAATCCGATTTTAGGGTTATTGAAGTATTATTTTGCATCCATGTTTTGATGTTTATTATAAACACCATTTTAATTATATAAAAAGGTTAAAATTGATTACTAATTCATTTTGACTCCAAATTTAATAAATAAATAGGTTTTCTTAATTAGGAGAATCCAATTGATTGATTGGTCAAAGTTTTAAGTACTAAATCGAAGTTTTTCCTAAAAGGTCCAAAACTAGGGCTTAATTGAACTTTATGATATATCAAACCCTAATGCATACATATATATTGTAAGTTAGGCTAAAGAGGTTTTGGATACAACCAAGTTGGTGAAAGAAATAATTAGGACCCTACATTAAGTTATGTGCAATCCTATTTATGTATGTCTATGTGCTTATGTGCATATGTGAGTATGTGCATTCCTTCACCCTTCAGTTGGGTATTTTATAAGCCAACCCTAATATTCCTAATGAGGCATATGCTTAGCCTTTGATCTTTTTCATTGTCTTCCATAGGCACACTTTTGGAAATTATTTATTGGGTTTTGACCCAACTGCAATGTTTCATTTATTTAATATGCCATATGAATCTTTTTATAGCATGATGACTTATTGACTATATAGCTAATTAGGTGTACTTATGTACAACCACCCATAGTTGGGCATGTCTTATTTCACCCAGGGGAATGTGTTTACTCTCCCCACTTTTATATATATTTTAGGTGTTTGGGAATGTGCTACTCTCCCTCACCTATTAGTTGAGGTTAGGTAGGTGCCTCAACCCTATATTGGTTATTTTAGTCATAATGTTATTCATTCATGCAACTTTATTATTGTTTATCATGGAAGACTTCTTATTTATTACATGAATCATACTTTTGACCCTCTTAGCATAGTAAATCTTTATCCTGCCATATTTTGAACTATAATTGTCCTTATTTCTTTAATTGAAACATACTTTATTTCTCCTCATGTTGGGTGATCCTCACCACCCAGGTTAAGGATCAGGGTGTGCAGTAGGAGCGTGGTGGATCAGCCTAAGATTAGGACAAAGAGTTCAACCTTACATATTGGACCTCTCCCTTAAGTTGTTTCTCGAAGATAGATTGATGTAGTTTAGTTTCCTTCTATCTTAAGATCCATATCTTGATGTATATATCATGTACACCCTTACTGGGATAATTTTGATGTACCCTTCATAAAATTGAATATAGTCATTATTATTTTATTTCGTAGTTATTCATTGGTCTTTTGTTTACCATTATTAGTAAAGGGGTGTTTATCGCTACTTTACAACATGATATCAGAGCCCATGGTAGTTGAAATCTTGACTATTTCAATTTGCCTCCCTATTTAGAACTCTTACCCTACATAGTTCCTCTTTAGTTAATATGTTTACCCTAGAATTGACCTATGTTTTTCATGATATAAGGAAAGGTAGATTTAGGATCATAAGAGTTTCATATTAGAAATATGTTTAGTTAACCTTTATGTGATGAGCCTGTTAGGTAGTTACTAGGACATAAGTTGAAAGCAAGAGTGCCTAGAAAGGGTCAGGATCTAGGGGCTGGCAATATTTTCCTCCGTGCCACTGGCTTGGTTCATGAGGATTCCCAGATCCAAATGACATCGGCCTGGCCTGAGCTGATATTGATTATCTGAAATAGTATACCTTTAGGTAATAGTAGCCTTAGACATCTATGTTGAGTACCCATGGCAACCTAATATGATGACCCAGTAACCAAATAAAATTCCTTTATGTCCCATAATTCCTTATAGGAGCCTTAGATTTTTGCATGTCTGGGTAGTCTACCCCCTAAACTAGACTTTGAGGGTGGTGATAGTTATTAGTAAAGCGATCAAGTGTTGGATCTTACACATGGTTTAATTAGACTCACTCATATACCTATATTTTAGTTTGACTTTGTTGGTCAACCCTTTTAAGGGGTGGACTAGTAGTAGTAGTAGTACCTTGATAGATTTGGAATTGTTGATTTTAATGATGAAATCCTTTTAAGGGGATGGAGTGTTACAACACAGTGAAATCTAGCTACTCTGACTTTAGAAACCCTAACTCCATAATAAGAGAATAGTGAGCTTATAGAATTGAATAAAACAAATTATAACTATAACTTAACCTATTTGTTTATATACTAATGAATATATAACTAGTCATCTAAGGAATAGTCCATATTCTTGAATCCTAACAAATACTCAATGCACATAGTATGAGAAACTAACTAATTATGAATATACATAATGATGACCATGTCACCCTAATGATATTATGAGTAAGATAAATGGAACTAATGCATGCTAAGAATGTATAGGTAACATATAATGATCACGTTGATCTAAACCCAAAATTGCAATCATCTAACCTTAATATAGGAATTCTTAATGATATTCATGATACATTAGTAACATTAGGTGTCATAATTTAATAACATACTTTGATACACATAAGTGGTATGAAATCACCTAATCATAGTTTAATCAAGTTATCAATATATGTAATGATTATCAGCTTGTTCTCTAATAACACCTACTTATAGGATTGGTATGTGAAACACTACATTAATATTTAATCTGTTCCACCTTATTCACTAAAATACAAATAATGACTCAAATACTGATATGGTAATTTGATTCACATAAATACTCATGTAAGCCTAATGTGAGGTTAAAAGTGCATAATCAATAATTGGAAGTAATAAATGTGAGAAAATCATTAAGATGACACCAACGTTAATAAGGAAGGTAATGTGACATTATTTGGACTAATGATAGATTTAAAAACTTGTTGGATAATATTTCTTTTTTCATGCATAATTTAATATAATTCTATATGAGGATAATAGAGTATAAATCCAAATTATTATAGATTGTGATTTAAATTGTTAATATAAATATTGAGATGATTTAGTAAACCCTAATTGTGCCTAAAATTCTTAGTGAGAAATACATATAATTTGTGTATAATGTTGAGATGTAATTCTTTTGATAACAATCTGAATCTAACCTGACATAATTAATAGAATATTAAGTATGATGTAATTTCATAATGAAGATAATTCTAATAAGCCAAAATGTAAATTATGTTATATTTGATAAAAGGTAATCTTAATAATGGAACCCTTATTGATCCATGAAAACCTGACTTATGAGTAGAGCATGTGAAGTACCATAGATTTTTTTTAAAATTTGCCATTCTATTCATCCCGTGGCTTGGGCTCGATCCTGGGACCTCTCGCTAACAAAATGAGTGATTGGAAGTAACCACGCAGTTGCTTAGTGTTGGGATGTTACATACCCACCCTTCCCTCCTATTGAGATTTCGGGGACAAAATCCTTTTTAAGGGGTGGAGTGTTGTAACATACCAAAACATGGGTTTATTTGAAATTTAACCCATTTTCAAGATTATATTTCCTTCATATACTTTTTGGCCTTTTTCCTAAATTTTCCTATCTTTTGTATCCTCTTTGTCCTCAATGTTGAAATTGAGAAATACTTAGTGGTTTGAATCATATTTGTTGAACAGGTTTGTGCATAAATACCTCAATTAGTGATTTAATTAGAGTCTACTAATGCAAAATGATCACTAATGAGAGACAATTAGTATACTATATTAATTTAGAGTTTTTATGGCTTTTGGGACAAGGAATATGAAATAAAGTGGTATTGAATTAGTTAATGAGAGAATAATCCTCTTTTCTCTTCTCTCTCCTCCTAGGTGGCAATAAAGTTTAAAAGAAAATAATGTGGTGAGATATGACACTTGAAATTAATATATGTTGCCTATCTCGAATATTCACCCAAAGATTTAATTAGAAAAGTGTTTTATATTAATTCACCCTTTTAATACATTAATATATATATATATATATATATATTAATGGCCAATATAGTGGTTAAAGGTCAAATCTTGTGTAAAACTAAAATATAATTGTATAGCGTTATTCTAGACATTGATAATATCCTATGGTCCAAATTTGAGGTCGATTCGTCAAGGTTTGAACCCCCAAATGAATTAAATAAGAATTGACTATAGTTTGACCTAGGTTTGATTATCATTTTATTAATGTGGCACATTTAACAAAAGTCTCACTTAATTTCCTTATCATTATATATGTTTTATCCCTCCTCTCACATGTGCATTCTGACGACCTGAATTTGATCAATCTGAGACCTAAATAGATCTCACGGCATGGACCTCATCCACTACCTCCAACCATTACTCAGTTTGAAATAGACTCCACAGACGCCCTTCCATGATTCCTTTCTCCTTCCCCTCTCATCTATTTCATGTGATTCTTCCTCCAACATGCTCTTCACTCTCTATAGTTTCTAACGAACCCTAACTCGTTCTCCATCTCATCCATTTAATGAAACACCTAAATCAAGCTTGCGGCCATTCTTTGATGGAGGTTTAGTAATGCCACAATGATGCTCTTCACCCCTATATAATAGGCCCTATAGTGCCATCTATCATCACCAATTCCTCCTCCCATTCCAATTTTGCCTTCCCCACTCTAAGACTCCCTATCCTTCGCAAAATGCATCTCCAGCGATGAAGATCTCACCCGAACTCTCCAGACCTCATCAGACAAAATTGGCTCACCGGTGAGTATCCTTGAACCCTACTTGATGTTTATCCATCACCGATTTGTCGTGCCTTTCCCTGAGTAATCGTGTCCTATAGATGGAAGCAAGGCCCTCTCCAGTGCTAGTCACCATGGCATTCTAGTGAACCCATAATGACGGGAATGGTTTGGTTGGCATTCAGTTTTCCCCTTCCATGATTGGGCCACATAAAATAGGCCCAAGGCCACACTGGATAATAACCACCTAGGTGGCATTTTCCTCGATTTCTGATTGATTAGTTTTATATAATTCATAATAAATCGGCAGTTTATTGGAAAAAATATGAATAAAAGTTGTTGGAAAGAAGTTTTTGAGTAGAATCTAATTTTAGGGTTATTGAAGTATTATTTTGCATCCCTTTTTCAATGTTTATTATAAACACCATTTTAATTATGTAAAAAGGTTAAAATTGATTAATAATTTATTTTAACTCCAAATTTAATAAATAAAAAGGTTTTCTTAACTAGGAGGGTCCAATTGATCAATTGTTCCAAGTTTTGAGTCCTAAATCAAAGGTTTTCCTAGAAGGTCCAATATTTGGGTTTACTTACACTTTATGATATATGAAACCCTAATGCATACATATATATTGTAATTTATTTTAAAGAGGTTTTGAATACAACCAAGTTGGTGAAAAAACTAATTAGGACTCTACATTAAGGTATGCGCAATCCTATTTTTTCATGTGGGTGTGCTTATGTGCATATGTGAGTATGTGCATTGCTTCACTCTTCAATTGAGTATTCTATAATCCAACCCAAATATTCCTATTGAGGCATATCCTTAGCCTTTGATATTTTTCATTGTCTTCTGTTAAAAATTTTTGACAATTATTTCATGGGGTATGACCACTCTAAAATGTTTCATTTATTTATTCTGTAATATGATTATTTTTATAGCATGATGAATTATTGACTATATAGCTAATGTAGTGTACTTATGTACAACCATCCATAGTTGGGCATGTGTTATTTCGCCAAGGGGAATGTCTTTACTCTCCCCACTATTATATATTTTAGGCATTTGGGAATGTGTTACTCTCCCTCACCATTGGTTGAGCTTAGGTAGGTACCTCAGCCCTATATTGGTTATTGTAGTCCTAATGTTATTCATTCATGCGACTTTATTATTTTTTATCAATGCAAACTTCTTACTAGTACATGCCTCCTACTTTTGATCCTCTTAGTATAGGGAATCTTTATCTTGTAATATTTTGATTTATAGTTGTCCTTGTTACTTTAATTGACACATACTTTATTTCTCCTCTTATTTGGGGATCCCAACCACCTACGATCAGGGTGCGCAGTAGGAGCATGGTGGACCATCCTAAGTTTAGGAGAAGGAGTTCATCATTTCATATTGGTCCTATCCCTTAAGTTGTTTCTTGGAGACAAATTGATTTAGTTTAGTTTCCCTCTATCTTAAGATCCATATTTTGTTGTATATATCATGTACACCCTTATTGGGATAATTTTGATGTACCCTTTATAAAATTGAATATAGTCATTGTTATTTTTTTTCACATCTATTCATTAGTCTTTTGTTTACCATTATTAGTAAAGGGGTGTTTATCACTTCTTTACAACCATGATATGAAAGTAACCATTTGGATTATTGACAATGAGGTGAATGATAAGTAGTCATATTTGTTTACCTTGGATTTCGGGGGCGAAATCCCTGTTACGGGTTTATGGTTGCGAGACCCCTAACCTTGCTCAAATGTTGAACAAGATTAATTACCATAATTAAACGCTTAGAATCTTAATCTTACCTTGTGATATGCTTTGTAATAATAAGACAAGGTTAAGTTTTGAATTTGGTCCACTTTGGACACTCTTTGAGAAAGTTATTCCATTATATGTACGTTTTGGACTTTTCTACAATTTACCCAAGTGAGGGGTTTTATTTGCAATTTGTAACATAAATTATGTTCCTTATATTCTTTCTCATCATCTTGAGCTTTTTGAACCATGGGGTGCTCAATTGTACCTTCATTTGAAGGAGATTACTTTCTATCTTGAATTAGGGTTTACCCCCCATAGATGGGCCACCTTTAAGGCTATCAACTAATGGTTCTACTGGATGGGTAAAATCTGGTGGTCATCACTAGATGTCTCTAGGTCGATGATTTATGCTGTTTTGGTTCACTTAAACCCATGGTTCACTTATGGACATGATCAAATGTTGGTTCACCCATCTTTAGACCTAATCCATGAACAAATGATGGTAACCTTCTGATGATGTTTGCTTCTGGGGGAGGTTGGTGGGTTAGTGTTGGCGTTTTTCTTTTTTTGTGTTTGGTTGCTTCTCCTGTTTGGCTGCTAGGTGTGCCTTGGAGGTTGCTGGACCTGGTTGATGTTGGTTTGGTTTGGACAGTTGTGCTGGACGCCTGTTGGTGCTTTTTTTCTGTGCTGTTCTGGGCTTAGCTTGTTCACCTTGTATTTGGTGGTGCTGAGAGGGTCGAGTCACCATCCTTGAGGATGTCTACGCTCCCCTCCTTTATCCATCTTCATGTTTGGGTGTTCCTCTGGTTATGGTTTTGGATGCTTTTTGGTTTCTACCTGCTGGATGGTGTTCTTGCAGGGTTTCTTTTCGTGTTTTCTACTGGCTATTATTGGTGCTACTCTCTTTTCCTCTGTGGATCATTAGCTGTTGTGGGAGGTGTTGGTTGTTGTTCCTGTTGGAGGAGCTGCTGTTTTCTATTTGTTCCTCTTAGTCGGTTTGTTTGTTGGGGCATCCAGGTGGTTAGTGCCGGTCTGAAGGTGAAGGGCCTTGTTTTGTGAGTGCATTCTTGCTTGCTGCAGATGGGGGCTTTGCTGCTATTTTTTTCTCCTTGTGATCATTGAGGTGGAGGTGGATAAGTGGATATTTTTGGTGTTCCTCTCTCATCTTCTTTGATGGCTGTTGAGAGGGTCGAGTCCCCATCCTGTGTGGATGTCGACACTCCTCTCTCACCCCATCTGGACGTGTTGGTCTTGTTGTTGATGATCATGTGGCTGTATTCTGCTCTGGATGGAGTTTTGGTTCTTCAGCTGCTCGACAGTTTTCCAGTGGCTTGCAAGCTTGCTGTGTGTTTGATTGCAGCTGTTGTTCTTGTTGCCTTGCCTGGTTGGAGCTGCCTAGTCAGAAGATTTCTTTGATGCCTGGTTTCTTGGTATGCTCTGGAGTTTTTTCTGAAGATCCTATCTGCGAGAAGTGGGGACCTTGGATGCTCTTGTTCTTTTTTTCTGGTTGTCCTCTTGCTCCTGCTCTTTTGGTCTTATTGCTTATCTTTGTAGGCTCTTTGAGGTTCTATCTCCTTCTTTTGATAGTTCTTTTTGTACAGCCTTTTCCTTTTTCTCATTTCCAGTTGGGAATGAAAGCATTGTATATACCACCTTTTACAGAAAATGAAAAAAAAAGCAAGAAGAGTTTAGCCGACCAAAAAAAATGATGGTAACCTTCGACCAACAGGTGATATCTAGCATGTGAGACCATCATCTGATGGCCTATAAGTCTGTAATAGTTGGTGGACCTTCTACATGCTCTTCCATGATTTCTTTAGGCCATGGACACATGGATAGATGCTTGTACACCTCATGCTTGCTTCCATCCTTATCCATCGGCTTTATCTACCTCTTCCTTGACCAAGTACAAAACCTTTTCTTGCTTTCTCTTTCCTATAACCTAAATCACTGACCTTGCTCTATTCGTTTTTATAAATAGGTGGTATAAGGTAGAATACGATCCCCTTTTTGGAGAAGAAGGTCTCCTAGAGCTCCATATAGCCCTACCTAGGGTTTCCAAGGTCATCTTCTAGGGTTTCCGACCAAGGCAACTTGTTTTCTTCCTTCCTTGTCCATTTTTCCTTTCTCTTATTCTTCCTCAGACCTTCTGCCAGGTCGTAAGTCTACTATTTCATGGTAAACATTTCTCTAATGATTAAGATCCTACCTTTCTTGCTTCTTCTTCTAGGGTTTTGCTTCCTTATGGAGAAAGATGATAGATCGCTGAGTTCAGAGCTTCTTATTGGGTTTTCTACCTACTTGCTCTAGTTTTCCTATTGCTAAGATCCTATTCATCCCTTTAGAGGCTAGTTTTATAACCATATTCACATATATTACTTCCTAGAAGTTTTTAGCTCATTTTCTTGCCTAAAAATGGTGATTTAAGCCTTAAGAGGCTAAGCTTGCTTGAGGTCTCAAATTTTTATGGTGTCCCCTATTCTGTTTCAGTTCTAGATGAACCTATAAATAGGTCTATGACATTTCTAAGGTAGAGGATAGTCTAGAACAGATGGGTAGCACAACTTATGGTGCTAAGAACCTATCAACTGATGGTCAATATTAGGTTTAAAGCCGATTTCTTCTATGAACACATTACCCAATGATGGCATCATGACTACCGATGGTGTAGTTACCTTGACAACCGATGGTGGTGACCAAGGGTGTCAACTGATGGTGACAACTGATTAAAACCCCTTAGGTCAGGTTTGGGGTCAATTAGAAGCTTAATGATTAACAACTAAGTACTCTAATGATGTTATCAATCAATGGTGACATTCACTTATTATCCAATTGTGATTAATGAATATTGTGTTGATCTAACAACCAATGGTAACTTATTAGCCAAAAACGATGATGGATCAATTCTCCACAACCGATGGTTAGTTAAGGATGTATTTGTAACATCAATTAATTCGTAACCCAATAGTTTCTTGGGTCAAACAATAGAAGGGTTAGACCTATACTCTAATTGATTGTTTTCAAATATGAACCTAAACCAATGGTTAAGTGGTAACACTTATCCATCGAATAGTTTAGAATAATGGATTGATCCAGTGGTTGAGATTGGATGGTTCAACATCCAATGGATTGGATTGAAACTTATAGTATTACATGTGATTTCTAATAATATGAATTTTATGGTTTCCCTTATGTGATGAATTTAAAATCTTGATGGTCGAGATGATAGTGTGCTAAAAATGTACAACAAATGATGTATTTTAACCCCACAACCTATGGTTCCCCTTCATTTTATTAAATGAGGGATGTATAGGGCCTAATGATGACTCTTTCTAGGTCATAACTCAATGACTTTGTAGGTGGCTTATTCAAGGTTTTTACTTATGAAAACAACCAATGGTGTTACCTTTTCCACATCCAATGATTCTGGGTGATGTTGTGGTATGATGATATGGGTTGAACGATGTTGGAAATAATGGAATTTTTCCCTTAATAAGGTAGTCTTACCTTTTCCCTCACATGAATATAGTGAATAATAACTATATTGTGATGATATGTAACCCTAATGGGGTATAGCTTGCTACTTTTTATCCTAATAAACTCAAGTGATGGTGATTAACTATGATCACCTTTCCTTAGTGAAATAATAGAACAATGGAGTCTCTCTAATTGTTGTGGAACTCTAGTATACTATAACCTAATGGTTACACCTTGAGTTATGTGTTGATCCATACTTGAGAATGGTATGGAATGTGATGATGATCATGTGCCTTATGCATCCAAGATTATATGGGGATGCTATGGGTTAAGGTTTGTGAATGAATATTGAATTATAACTTCAATGTAACCTACCTTTCTAAACTTAACCCAAATACAAGTAGAGAATGGTGCTTAATAATGTTATCCTTTCTTGAAAATTAATATAATGATGAAACATCCTTCCTAACGATTGATTTAAACTCTAATGCATTAACTACTGGTCATCTTAGCTTCATGATCTATGTTTACTTATGCTAAACGTGTTTATTATAAGTGGGATGATGACCAATTATACATGGATTCCTTATATGTTGATATAATAAAGGAGTACTCTTAAATGCTATGATAATCCTGCAATATCATCATGTGAACATCTTTTAGTTCTTTAATGCCAATTATGTTGAGCCTGTGAATCACATTTGTGGTGATGTTTGTTGAGCCTTATAATAAGGCATAGAAAGATAATGATGAACTTGCAGGAAATGATATGATGATCTTCATAACCCATGGGCATAATAGAGCCTTGAATGAGGTGTAATCCTCTTATGTTGACAAGGGTTAATACCTTGTGATATTGTGCTAAGGATTTATATCGTGTGATAGTATGATGACAAGTATAGTCTTATGATCGAAAAGAGAATAGTACCATGTGATAATGATATGGTGACATGTATAGTCTCTTGATTGGCAGGTGAAGACTTCCATGTGATGTTAAGATGACAAATTATGTCTTATATGTGTTATATCTTTTGAGATTGTTATATAGAAATGTTTGCTAGAGATGAATTAGGATTTTATGTCCACTTTTTTTATGCAACCTAATTCACCCAATTGACAATAACTAATCAAGTGAAACCCTAATCATGTAGTGACATGTGCCATTATACCATCTTTAGTGTCAAAACTTGTTGGATGGTGAGACGAGTATACCTAAGGGAAACTCAGAGTGCATACATAACCTATTGAGTATGCAGGGTGCTTGTCATCCTGGCACCAAGTGTTTTAGGAGGATGGCTGCGCTCATACCTAGCCCACTTTTGAGAATGACTGTGATTGATTCTTGGTGATTATAAAAAGATGTGATTGGAGGACAACTGTGGTTGTACCTAAGTAATTGGGTTTGAATACCCTGGCTGCTAGAACCAGGACCTATACCAAGTTGGTCTCGTTACAAGACTATATGTCGCTATTTTGCAGATTGACTATATGTCACAATAGTGTAGACTCGTATTGACTGAGTATGGAGAAGATCTTGGAGTCTAGATCTTCCTATATCTTGTATGACACTAATTTTGACTTATCAGTGGTCAGTTGGATTTGGGTAGTACAACTCGAATCCTAAGGTTTGTAGTAAAATATGTTAGGCATCCATGTAGCATATCTATTTATGGTTATACACAATGTTTCATATTGGATGATAACCCTTGTTTGCTTTCCTTACATATACATGATGTATACTACAATAAGAGATGATAAACATGCTATGTTGTAATTATGTTGTACTTATGCTCATATTGTAAACATGCTTATGTTGTTAGATATATTGATATTTATAGCTAAGATTATGCTACTAGTTATGTTTAATACTGCAAGCCATGCCTACGTAATTAGAAATGCTTAAACTTTTAATCATGATTATGCAGTTAGTTGTGCTATGATGTTATCTCTACTTATAATGTAGACATGTTCTCTTTATTAAACATGCCAATATTGATATCCATGTTATGCTACTAGACATATTCATGATTCCAGAGATGTTGATGCTACTAGATTGCTTGTGTTGTTAGTAAGGTATATGATGATAGTCAGATTAATGACAACGATTGTTATTAGATGCAATGTTATGAAACCTGAGTAGATATATGATAAATGAAATGGATTTATCTGTTATATTGATATATATTGATAATCATATTTGTTGCTAAGCTTATTTTCTTAATCTATTTAACATGCTTGAACTATTCAACCTGCTCAATTGACTATTAAATACTCCAAATGCTTAGTTATTTATTGTTCAATCATATGTAATCAATATCTGTTGGAGAGAGTTATATCTCTCGTTGGGACTAGGTGTCACCTCATCTTTTTTGGTGATCGACAACAACGACAACAAAACCATGACAACAAGGAGAAATTGAGGTGATGAACCCTAGATATAGTTGAGTCTAGTATGCCCTAAAGTCATCCATGTACTCTCATGTTTGGGTGAAAGGTTTGTAAATGGTTTTTCAATCGAATCAATTTTTTGGCAGCATGTTATATGCTTGTTCTAGTGATAATGTGAAAATGATTCCTGTATAATATGTCTATGTGGTGGCTGAGGTCATGGAACAATTATAATATATTTTTTAGCATTATATGAAATAAAACAAGTTGTTGGGATTTTATGAAACTATTTCTAAGAAATTGGGAAATATTGAAATCAGTTTTAATTTATCCTATTTTCTGGGTTTGTGTTTAATTAATGAGTAATTATGATTTATGTTTTGGGTAATCTTGTTTGGTGTAACGGGGTCTAACATAAGTGACCAATCAATTTAAGAATCAAGGTAGTTTGTGTGTCACCTAATGTGTGAAGGATTAAGTATGCAAAATATGAAAGCACATACATTCTTTGAACTGAACTATGCCATCTCTGAGGGATACAAGAAAAGTCACTAAGGAAGTGACTAAAAGTAGGTGACCAAGCCGGGATAGGAAGGTCACTAATCAGCCATATCCAGATGGGAAGGATGATATAAAGAAGAAAGTTAGAGTAATGACTAGTCATCAAGTCGGGATAGGGAGATCACTAATAGGACAAGTTGGGATAGGAAGTTTTATATAAGACAAAGTCATTACCACGACCTATGATCAAGCAAGGATAGGAAGATTACCAATAGGCTATGTTAGGAATGGAAGTCCGATATAAGAGGAAGTCATTCTAATGATTAGTGATCAATCAGAATAGCAAGGTAATCTATAGGCGAAGATGGGAAAGGAAGGCCAATGTAGGAGGAAGTCATTGCAATGACTAGTGACCAAGCCAGGAGAGGAATTTCACTAATAGGTCAAGCCGAGAAAGGAATACCGCTATGAAAGACCAAGCCCAGGAAAGGAAGTCGCCATGAGCTCAATGAAGGGACATGAAATGAATAGTGTGAACCCAAGAGATGAAGGAAAATTTGGGTTAAGAATTATGTAGGAAAATCATGTGCTAAGTGGTGATATCTCGACAAAACCTTGTGATGGATAGAGCCCTAAGACAATCCTAAGGTGAAGTATTGAGGATTAAAGGTACATAAGACAAATGTGATTAGGAGATTATTGTGCCCTAAATGTATAAGACAATACAGTTAGGAGGTAGAATCCTTATTTTCCTGAGGTCTATGAATTAGGAGATTGGCCATCTTCATGAGTTCATGAGGCCCAAGGGCTGAATGTGAGTGGCAGTCCCCAGATGGATAAGGATGAGATCATTCAAAAAGTACCTATACCCATAGAGACCTTGAAGAAATGACTAAGGATAATTAGACATGAGGTGTAGAAGATACAATAAGTTATGTAACAATGAAATATTAAGTGGAGTTGTGCACAAACTAAAGAGTGAGAAGGGCACTTGACTGCATGAAATATAAGGATATTGGGAATTAAAAGCTATGCATGGTTTAAAGTCATGTTGAGAACAATTCAACCTAAAATATGCAATTTTATGAAAATGTGAGTGTGCACCATCTCTTATCTTGGAATGGGATGAACTTTGTTTTTAGGCTAAAGTCAAATGTTTATTTCATCTTATTATGATGGATACAGGTTGGGTAAACACATGTTATGCTTATAAATTAACATATTAGAGAAAGAATGCCTTAAGTTGAGCTTAATGACATGATAGGGTTTGAAGTGTTACCTCCCCCTTATGTGAAAATAAATGAATAACATGTAGGAAACGTAGGTGATAAAATTATAACCAAGTGAAATTGAAATAAAAAATTGAAGTGTAATCACCAAGAGATAACATCATGTAAATACTAAAGATGTGGATATACATTGAATTGAATATAGAACCAATCTAGGTAATAATATGAGGACTTTATCTTATCAATAAAAGTTTTAAGGATATCTAAGTAGGGTTTATAACCCTAAGGATTGAAAATTAAGATGAGTTATCATCTACCATGAACTTACTAGGAGTGAATTTTGGGGACAAAATTCCTTTTAAGGAGTGGTAAATGTAATATCCTAAATTTAGGTGAAATTCAATTATATAAAAGAATTGATTTGTAATTTCCCTAAATGTTTTATTGATGGAATAATTAAGTGACATTTGTGACATGGGTGCAACCCCTGGAACATTTAGAGGCCCATGAGATTATTTTATTTGCAAATAGGTACTTGTGGCACAAGTTAAAGAAATAAGAGATTTCATACATAAATATATAGTAACAACATTATAGATCGTTGAATAATAAAAATATGAGATGATGTGCAAGTTCTAAAAGAAAATAAAGTATATGGTGTCTTAGAAAATTAAAGGAATATTTAATCTTATGAAGAATTGCAACACAATGTTGAATGCATCACACAAAATTATCTCAATTTAACCTTTGTATACTTGAATATAATGAGGAAAAGGAAGATTATATAATACATTTATAAAGGGTAGTTCATGAGATATTGGCAATTATTTAATGAAATACTTAAAAGAGTGAGACTTCTACATGAGAGTTTTTCAATAAATAACAAAGACCCAAATATGAGTTAGAAAAGCTATTATTTCGTTTCACTTTTATATCCATTGTTACCAAATCCAAAGTTGATGGAAAGATGGGGGTTTCCTTCTCAAAACATTGGGATTTAAAGAATTGAAACATTAAGTGTTTTTTTATAAAGAAAGATAAGAGCAATATAGTTAATTCTTTCCTAGATTTATGCCTTCACGCTCCATATATTCTTAGTTGGTAATAAAATTGTTTATGAAAAAGGAAAATTATATAATACATTTATAAAGAAGGAGTAATAGTGTGTTTAAGGAATACGTGCCATGTATGGGTTTTGGTGTGTCAGCCAAATAATATGTATCTTTCAATTTAGAAAATCTTTTATTGAAAGATAAATAGATAGAAGGATAGGGTGTTTGTTACTTGAGACTTGTGAAAATCATGGTGTAACCCTCTCCTTAATTAATCATATAATTAACCTTGCTAAAATGGTAAAGGAAAGGAAGATGGAATCAGCTAGTTTCTATTGCCTAGAAAAGGAATCCCACCCGAAGAGGCAAAGTAAGAGGGGGAGATTACGATGAGGGTAGGTTATAAGAGTGCATGTCTCAATTCTTCTTGGTGGACCTTGTCTCCTTTTCTCTACCTTGATCTTCATATCTAGTTCTCCCTCCCTTAGTGCCCAAAGATTATATAGGTGATGCAAACTCTCAAAAGTAGAGATGCACTCATCATTGGTGATCCATCAACCCTTTCATCTCAATAAAACCCTACCTTCACACCCTGGTTGTGTTAAACAACCCCTAGGTCTTGGGTTGAGCCCTAACTCTGGAGAGTAGTTACAAGAGTCTCAGGGTGGTCGGGAAGGTCATAGGTAACTCCACAATATTTTGACTTCCTTACAACAATGACTAGGTGCATCTTTTTATTCTTCCACCCCATTTTACAACCTACACGCATGCAAGAAAACCACTATCATTTCCCTATTACCCATGCGTCCTCTGGTAGAAATAACCCATCCTTGAACTAATGAAGGACGGGTAGAGGTTACTGGATGCTCTCATGGTCCTATGATGACCTAGAGAAGGGATTTGAGCCTTGTCCACCCTTGCATTGTTGTGTGTGCACCCTTCAACAAGGAAGGAGAAGGCATCGTGCCTTTGGACAAATTTCTCCTTAGCTCATGGTAATCCATGCCACTACACATTGGACAACAATGTATTTTAGTTAACATTAGATCGGTGCCAATATATATAGATAAATTGAAAGTAGCTACATGTGTGGCACCTTGTGATCAGCTGAGAACTAGTTATTTTACAATTGACATAACTATTTATCGATAACTTAGATCAAGATAGTTTATATATGAAAATGATCAGGAAAATGAGAGGATGGAAATAAAATATCTACGAGACCTAAATATAATCCCAATTCTAAAAGTAATACAAATATCTATTAAAGTGGTGACTCATTGGTCAAAGAAAGGAAATGGTTACTCTTGAGCCTAAACAGAATTGGCCCCAAAATCACACATCTATGCTTTGTTGATGACATGTTCTCATTGGCAAAAGTGAACACTTCCCAAATGAAAGTGATTATGAGATGTGTTGAAGAGTTTGGAGTAGTTTCAACACAATCTATTTCTATTTCTAAAACCTACATCCACTTCACGCTTGGTGTCTCTAATAGTGAAAGAAGAAGGATTGTTTGAATGAGTGGCTTTCCTCAATCAGAAGACTTAGGCAAGACATGTATGTGCCACTAATCCATAAGCGAGTGAAATTTGATACTTATGATGATATTCCAAATAAGATCTCATTAAGTATCAACTCATGGTTTGTGAGATGATTAAGACTAGCGAGAAGAATCAATCTTACCAAGTCTACCTTAACTGCAATTCCTTGCCATATTATGAAGATAGAAGTCATAACAAATAAGATATGTGACCGCATAGATAGCAATATCAGAACCTTTGTATGGGGTGGAAACCATAAGAGCCACCATTTCTCTTTGGTGTCATGGAATAAACTCAATTGCAGTAAACAACATGGTGGTCTGGGAATAAAGTCAATGAGGGAGTGAAACAGGGTGATGATAGCTAAACATGTGTGGGAGCTGTGTATAGAAAGACAATTCCTTTGGTGTTCTAGTCTCAACTCCAAGTTCAATCTTTACAAAGGAGGGAACATCTCAAACTTGTCCATATTGGGATGAGTAACTCTACAATATAAGGTGTTCATCAGCAATAACTACATGACAATACTACTGAGTGGTAAAGATATATTCACATGGAGAGATAAATGGTGGTGTCGAAAAGTGCTATTTGAGAACTTAGTTACAAAATTGATCCTTACCAACCTATCATACATACAAGTTTCAAGCTTAATTATGTTAGAGAAGAGATGGGACGTGGACTTCATGAATTACTTTCTTCCAAAATGTATCATATAGAAGATCTATATTGTCACAATACCTCTAGATCCCAATGAGAAGGATATTAGCGCATGGCTTCACACAAATTCAGGGAAGTTTACTAGAAGTAGTGCGTATGATGTGATCTAGAAGGAGAAAGACATTCATGTCCCTGGCCAATGGAACACAATATGGAAGAAAAAATTTTGGTGAAAGTGAAAACCTTATGTCACTTGTCGGTCATGAGGTGATCCTGACAAACAAACACATAATTGAAAGACATATGATTGATAATAGGATGTGCCCAAGAAGCAAGAGTATGGAGGAAACATGCATCCATACATTAACAGATTTCCCTCAGGCCAACATCATTTGTCAAGGAATCGTCAATCAAGAGAAACGGAATAGATTTTTTTTAGAATCATCTCTGTGGAACTGGCTAGTCTTCAACATTTTGCCAAGTTAGAACACCATGTTGCATTCATGCTAGGATGCTGGCACATTTGGTGTAGAAAAAATACTAAATTCTTTGAAGATATCAAAACATCTACAAATTGCCAAATTCATCTCATAAAAAAGAAGCTAATATCACCACATCAACATGGCATGTAAAGACCAAGAAGCTAGAAGTTACCCAACTTGAGGCTCATCAGTGGAGTTTACCGCCTGAGGGCCACATAAAAACCAACACTTATATGACATTCAAGAGGAACAATTCTTGTATTGCTTCTTTATGACATCATGCAGAGGGTAAATTGGTTGGGAGGGTTGGGTATCAAGATCGTTGTTGAAAGTTTCTTGGAGGCTGATGTTCAGGCTATTTCCTTGGCCCTGGACCTGGCAGGGAAGTTGTATACTGATCACCTGATTGTAGAAACTGATTCGATCCTCACAAAGGGTGCCATAGAAGGAAATGTGAATGAGAACCCAAAGCAAGCCAAATGGATCCTTGATTCAGAGCAAATAATGAGAAGCATTTGGTACCTTACTAGAACCAAATGAGAGACAAATAAGGTAGTTGATATGCTCTCCAAAAACCACCAAAAAACACATAGTGGATTCTATATTTATAGAAGTCCACCAAATGAGATTTATAGTATTATCAATCAAGAACATTGCAATCATAGTTGAAATATCAAGTTTCATTTGAATTTAAATAATGATTGTATAAATTTTTATGAGTTTTCTTGCATGAGGGGGCAATATGAATAAAACCCCCAGAATTCCCCCCAAAAAGGTGGTCAGTAGTGCATATAAACCCTAGGTTTTTATGAATATGTTGTTAATTGTGTTATGGTTCTCTGTGATGTAAATTGATAATGTGGAATATAATGGTGATTTAACATTATTGTGACCTCAATGATGATAATTGGAGTTTCTAAAGTGAATAATTATGCATATGAACAATTAGGTTTAATGATCCTAACTTGCTATTTTGTTAATGACACTAACAGTATCTTAGTGACCATCACGAAGGGATATGTTGGATATAGTAATTGGGGTCTCAAAGCATGACTCTAATGATAACTGGATAACAAGAAAAACTTAAAACATAGATTAGGACCCGACTAGGGTTTGATCTAATTAATATTATGGTGACACTTTAGGATTTACATACATGCTGATTAAATGATTGGATCCCTCTTTGCTTACTTGATGTGATGATATGCTCAAAGTATGATTCATAATCTGCATGGTTCCACTTTGATATATATGGTTACTCTTTAGAATAACCACATTAGTTTTATAATTTTTATAAAAATTTCTCGAGGATATACTAAATAATTTGTTGAGTGTTAATTTACATTATGTTCAATTATAATGCCACTATGAGCATCACACAATGGAAGATTATGTGAAGAAAATGCCAGTTCTTATTTGCAAGTAATTGTTTAAATATATGTTGTTATGTACTTGCACACTTTTCAATGCATCCCTTGTACACAATATATTTTAATATACTAATCAGTGCTTTTGGTTTGATGATGTTATAGGTACATGCGACATATGAAGATATCAAGATATTATGAATAGATGAAATTTCTTGAAGACATTAAAGTTAAATTGTAAGGAAGATTGGATAGATACTTCTTCCCATATGTATCGTTCATGATAAAAATTCATGTAAAACTCTAGAGGAGAATTTTGTACGCAATATTTGAATTAATGGAAATTATTTGCTTTTATTTGTTATTTGGTTATATATGAATCTTGGGAATTTTCGATAATGTCTCTCAACTTTTGAGGTCTTTCCTTAATTGGGGGATATTGAAAAGTAAGGTCATTACATGAAGGACTATATCCAACTAAATTTGTGTACCCATATGGAGCTATTGTAATAAAATAGAAGGAATGTTCCAAAGCATGTCAGTTATCAAAGACTCAATCCAATTGTTGAGATTGGGCCTAACCAGGCCAACCAATGCTTAAATATAGTGATGTTAATTGAAGAAATACTTTCTGACAAGGAGTTGGGAATAAATGCACATGAAAAGAAGATTCATCATGGATGTTATACCTTCAAATTATAAAGAGTATGAGTGATATAGAAACCATTAAGCCTGGTTGAAGGTAATAAATTATTGTTAGTAGGAGTAAATGCATGCAAATTTTTAGAAGTTTTTCACTCAAAACCAATTTTGATCATACTTTTGGTTTTATACATTTAATGAAATTTATACACACGCTTCACATTTGATATGTTTCTTTTGGTTTTATGTTGTGAATGATAACAAACAAGTGCGAGAGAAGTAAATGCCATCATATAAATCAAGGAATCAATTTTGTAGTTTGGCAATGAATTGACAAGAAACTAATTAGTTTTGCTAAAAAATTCTCTAGAATGCTCATTCTGGTAGAAGAACAACCGTTCTATTTGCAGAAAACTTTAGAAAGTTACGTAAAACATATGAATTCAAGGAAATGAAATTGAAATAGCCATTCCAAGAAGAACTCTCATGTTGATGAAAAAGTAGAATGATTGTCATATTTAGAAATTTTGTGCCTAATTAATTGGTAGATACGGGGGAAGCATCCAGTGAAAGTGAAAAGTTGGCTAGAATAGAATGGCTTTTCTACTCTTAAACAACCATTCTGTCTGTAAGGTAGAACAAACATTATGCAGCGAGAGTGAAGAAAAAAGGAGAGTCTGGCTCGGGCCAGAGTGACAAGTTTTCCCATAATGATAGTTCTAGCCTAGGCCCACATCAACTTAAAGAGGGTTAATTGAGGGGTTTTCCCACAAGAACCCCAACTCAAAACTTACTCTCTAGCACTCCCCTACAATCTTTATACCATGAAAGTCAAACAAGTGTCTTACATGTGCCTCAACTAAGTATCCAAAGAAAAGGATCAAGCTCAATGGCCTTATGTAACTCTCCATGAAACTTCCTCAAGCTCTAGAAGCCTCTATTCTCCCTCTCCACCTATAATATCTCCTTTCCATCCCCAACCCGTACACGCTACACTAATATCTTCCAATCACTTCGAAAATCCAAGGATAACTTGAAAAAATATAGTGAAGGAAATTTCCTCCACCACAAAGAAGACATTCAACCCCAAACATTGATCCAATAAAAATTACATAATAACCCCTCTTTAACAATCAACCTATCAATCCCAACCTTGCCCCTCCTTCACCAATTAGCACACACAAATATCATCCCATTGACAATGTGGAATGAGAGAACTCTTCCAGTGACACCATGAAAAATTACATTGATTTTATAGAGGTGGTGACACATCCAAGAAGAATAGGAGGAAGGAAGCCAGCACAAGACACACAATCCCAAGAATCAACTTTGGGTTCCCAATAAAGTTCACAAGAACCAAACACTGTGTTGAGGCTATCTCTACCAACATCTAGGGAATAGGCTACCCAATTTCAACAGGCAAGAAGAAGGCGGCATGCTCTAGAATAAGAAGACATAGAGAGTGAGGAAAGGGGCCCCATAAATTTATCTACAAGTTGAGGCTCAAGAAATAATGTGTGTGATTGTGATGATGTGGATGAGAGAGTAAGGTATTGAGTAAGAAAATGATATTCAAGCTTCATTGATGGCAGTGTTGCAAGAGGCTAGGGTCATGGGGTTTGGAACAACATTACACCAAAGGATCTAGTGGTGAGTGGAGACTGATCCACCCTTCCTACAAGACTTACCAAGAAAGTGTTTCCCATAAGATATTATTGTGATATGAGCATTAAAACTCTTGAAATATATCCTTTTTTTGAAGTTGGTGATCATATGTTATCAATAATATCCATAGAAGTACCATTTATTACCAAATTGGGGAAGGTATTAGTCCAATACAGAGGATAAGGAATGTGGTGGTGGGCTCTATCTAGGTTGTGGGCCACCATGTTGTTTTCTCTATTGGTGTTGTTAGACTCAAACTCTAGGAAATTGTTGAAAAGGTCACATGTGCTCTTCAGAAGGTTGTGGTAGGGGCTTACACCCTCTGCTCCCTTGTTGAACTAAGTTGTTGACAACTCATCATGATGGTTATTCCAGTTACCTTTTAAGGACCAACAAGTTGCACCCACTACCATGCCTAAGTGATCTCTAAAAACAAACCTCAAGATTATGGACGCCTCCTTTGAGATAGCTACATCATTGTTGACTTTGACCTGGTTTTCTCTTTCCTTCTGATGTCTAGACAATTCACCCATTCTTTGCCACTCTAGTGCATTAATGCCCACAGCCTTAGGATAGAGTAGAGGATGCCGAGACTTCATGTTGTGATCTTGAAAATACAATCATTTCATTATATCTAGCATGTAATGCATATCGACAGATGTTGATGTTCATTTCTATGTTTAATGCATTGATGCTCCATAGCCACCCCTCCTTCATGTTAGAGTGAGGGATGTCTATGTGAATATCCTTGAGCTTGTTACATTTCCAAAGGGTGACAATAGTTTTACAGTCAAACATCATGTTTCAAGTCTAGCCCACCTACATTTTCTAGAAAAGGAATTCTTTAGAAAAGATGAAAAGATCATTGTGAGAGAGCATGCAATCTAATTTAGTCTTTTCACATGCATACATTCAACAAAATTTTCTAAAATCAATGTTCTCTATGCCCCCATTGAAAAAATGGCATGACACATGGATAATAGGGGTACAAAAAGAACAATTGAAAACTTCTACCCTAATAAATTGTGAAAATAATTGTCTTGAGAAAGCTCATTTAGGTTGGGCAAGTCCAAGACAAGAAAAATCATGTGCCCATCCCATCTCTGCCTCTATAAGTTTTTAACGAACATCTTGTGTGCCATGTATGATTACCAAGGTTGTTACTTGACCCATGAGCTATTTCTAATGTAAAACATGATTCATAGATATTCGATGAGTTTGGTAGAGATACTAATTGATTAAGTCAAACCGATTCTACTCAAGATCACGAAACCATTTGAAATGGAGGGGATCATAACTTCTATAGATCTATCACCAAGATATGCATTAGATAATCTTGAGATGGATTTGGTCCACTGCTAGTGGATATAATCTATTTGAATAAAGAAAATATGATTTCAAGGGTGGGAAATTCATTCTACTATCATGTGAACAAATCTTTATATTATATACCACTGGAGCTCCCATACCATACAGATTTTTTAAAAAAAATAGTATGAACCACATTCTAACATCAAAGAATTTATAGCAAGGTATGATCAAGAAAATACTAGGAAGAGGTTTGTGCAACAATCATCCCCTGATGTTAGAGAGTCTAAAGAACCACCAAAGAAGCAAAACATTTAGCCAAAATAATGTTAGAATGTATAAGAGATTGGAGAGACTCAACAACCTATAGTGAATTCCCATAATGTTTCCACCATAAAGGACTAGTTGGAATTCATTTAGGAGACATGTAGAGAGATTTGGATGAATCAGATATAGATGCACTATCAAATACTCAAATGCTTCTGTACCAGAATGCACAAGTATGGAGAAAAACCCGATGGGGGGAGGACTTGTGGGAGAACTATAGGGACACCCCAAAACATATTAACCTCCTCAAGTGGATTATTCAAGTCAGTATTACTTGTACCCTCCACCTCAAGGAGGAGCACATGAACCAACACCATTGCAGTAGTGCCTACACCCTATCATCCTAAGGTTTTGTTTCATGATAAAGACATCCATATTCAAAAGCTTCGGGTGGTAGGGTGGTATTCCCTCTCTTTCTCACATTTTTGTTTCATTTTGTTATTTTTGGTTGATTTATTGATTGACCCTCTCTTTTACCTATATAGTTTTTCATGTTAATTCCACAAAGATGCATATCTATTAGTTTTAGTTAACAAGTTAACTTTTGTAGTTGTCCAAAATAATTGTTGTTCGTGCCATGATATCCATTGCATTTGCATTGTATGTAGACTTTGAAATTTATTGTATTTTCTTAGTTAGGTTTTTTTTTCATGCTATCTATCTTAGTACATTATATATGGATGTGAATCAGGGTAGTTTTGCACTATTTTGGCCAAGTGTTCCTTGATTTTAGCTTGCTTAGCCCAAAAGATGTTTAACCCATATCTACCTATTGAAAATTTGACCTTTGACAACTTCATATCATATTCTTGTTATTTATTTCTATATAGTCTCAGTTTTGACTGTATACATGTGTATCACCAGTTTCGAGCGTGTTGTAATGTTTGCTTGAATTGTAATCTAAGCAAGCCACAAATGTTTAGGCTAAATTGGATCTCATGATAAAAATATGGTTGTAGTGTTTACACATTCATGTGGTTTACAATTAATTGAGGAAGAGTGTTGAAGTAACCTTCATGCATGAGATTTTTCATTAAGACCAACTATAGTGACTCCTCTTTTGATTCACTATTCTTTCACCATTTCATATCCCTCTACCAAATGAAAGGATGCCAAAAGACACTAAAATAGTAAGAATTGGTCATCCTCTAATATTTTAGGGTGGCTAACACTGCCTCTTAATAGTTTCACACATACAACCATATATATCTATCTACATCAAGGAAAAAAAAGCCAAAAAGAAATTAAAAGGCTCTCCTATGTTATATATATATATATATATATATATATATATATATATAGAGAGAGAGAGAGAGAGAGGTTAGGAAGTGTGTATCGGTCGATACATATAACTTATGTGTACCAGCCACTGAAATAGCATATGTGGAGTATGTTGATAAGGTCCAACCATAGAGATTGATTTAACAATGTATAGATTAGATGTATTTAAAAAAGCATAACCATATCTCTTATAGATCATGAGATATAGCAATATATCATTTAATGGTTTCTGCAATTTTTGCAACTTACCGTTGATTAGAAAATGCACATTTTCTTTCATAAGATGATCTATGACTATCAAATTGTCGTTATTACTTGTACACATCTTATCTAAGGGTACACTTTCAATCCATAAGATCGGGTTATTCCGTAGAATTTTACAATCATAAAAGATGAAGATGGGTAAATATAAGCTACATTTACCTGGGTACACAATTCTTTTAACCATATATATATATGGGTATATCTTCGCTACCCGTGCATCGGTTTTGTAATAGGAAGGCATGCATTTGTAATGAGATGGTCCAAATTGTATTAAACATACTTGTTTTGTAAATACAGCGTGATGTTTGTATTCTCCATCTGGAAATAGTAAAATATATATTTATGACTGTAACAACGCTATAATACAAAACGAGTCATTGTATTACAATTTTGATCGTCTCATTACAAATTTGGACCATCTCATTACAAATCCATGCCTGCCTATTACAAAACTGATGCACGGGTAGCGAAGATATACACTATATATATATATATATATATATATATATATATATATATATATCGTTCATTCAAAATCTGGCAGGCAGCCTGGATTTTTGCAACCCGTCAGCCAGAAAAGTAACTTTGTGAACAAAAAAGTAACTATGTTGATAAAAAAAATTAACTATACAACTGAAAAGGTAAATCTGGAAAAAATACACATCAAATATATATATATATATATATATATATATATATATATATATATATATATATATATATATATATATATATATATTAGTAAAATAACACATGTGCACATGCATGTGTCCAATTATACATATATAGTTTGTATTAAAAAAATTTATCAAACAACATGTGTTATGTAATTGTCAAAATAAGACAAAAACTCAGACGTTCATTATTCAAAAATCCCAACAATTGTATCTTATTTAGAAAACCCATCATGATGATATCAGTAACACATCATCACTATTCAAGTTTGTGCATAAGAGAAAAAAAATCCAATTAGCATATAAATAAATTGTGCTTGGTTACCTATACAAGTAAAAATATTTCATATACCATGAAAAATATAATAGTAAAACGAACTCCATGACTCCACAAAAATAATTCCATCCAAAAAAAAGTTACACTCATTTTTTCAATACAACCTACTAAAAAACCAATAAGCAACAATAAAAGTCAATCAATGGATTTGCACATCACAAATATATAAGCGTAGGATGTTAATTGTATTCCAAAAGAGAAAGAATCAACATAAGGAATAATTTTAATATAAATAAATCTTTTTAATTGAGACATGAAAGTGAAGCCAAGTCTGTCGAAAGCCACTCCCTTTCTAAATGGTGGATGCCACCACAGAATTCATTCAATGCATTCTCATATAATCTCAAACATCATAGCAACCATTCATACATCCCATCATCACCAAACATAGGCACCTTTTGAGGTTGAGAACTAATGAGGAGATAGGCTTCTAAGCTTCTAGAAGGTACTGCATGAAAGGAAATTACTGCATAGAACTTTTATATGAAGTTAAGCATTGAGAAAAATTAAGCATTAATATATGATATTGGGAAGAAAAAAAAGCAAACCAATAAGAGATAGAACGAATGAAAGAGATGTCTGTGAATGAATTACAAGAGTAATGCAATTCAAAAGAAGATAAAGAGTAAAAGACCTAAGAGATATATAGGAAGAAGTTGCTATAAAATAACTAGATAGATTGAGATCCACATGGTATATTGTCTTCATTATTTACAAAATTAAAAGAAAATAGAAGAATATTCTTATGAATAGATCTTAGACATAAAACCTTAAATTGAAGGACAAGTATCTGTCGTAATCATTTAGGAACTCAAAAACAATATTAGTAATATGCCTCAGTTTATCAACCATTTCAGGAAAATAAGTTAAAGTCATCTTTGTAGTTTTCTTTGTTAAACTTAATGAAAACATGGTTGATGACGTTACAAAACCTGGAACATACGCATAATTAGAGGAAACCAGTCGTGGTTGCATCTAGGACAAAAATTCTATAGATGAAACAAACTATACATAATTTGACGCATGACATAAGATACATAAGGATGGGAATTCTCTTTAGTTGCATTGGTGCTAGACAACTATTCAGAAGGAGAGACATTCTTGTAGCCATTTAGAGGGCCAAAAATAAAACAGGTAATCACCTTGGTGCTAGATTCTTCATTTTTGATCCACGAATACAAATTAGCCTCTAAATAAAAATAAAATGCAAGGCTATTATCTTAATAATTTTTCCTTTTTCGACATTCTCTTATCAATAATAAAAAGTCCTGCTACTGTATCTTTCATCTTGCTACTGCATCATTAGAGAAGGCGATATTGTAAGTCAATTTACAGTGGCCAAGTATACACGAAGAGATAAGAGCGACAACAAAGCAATGGATGAAAAATGAAAGAGAAACTTTGGAGGGTGGGGGAGAGAATTGTGGAGTCATTAAGGATTGACCTAATAGCGGCGAGAGTGTAAGAACGGGGGCTTATCTTATGCTCATGGAATCTAATGGGAAAGAACCAACTGATCAAAAATAAGAGAAAAAAATGTAAAGATACATTTTTACAAATTTATTATTCGATTATGGAGTAAATTTTGAACTTAATTATCGCTAGACGGTGAGGGATAAGAATTCATGTATGATGACAACAACTAATAGAGAGAAGCATATCTAATTAATAAGAGTAGAATGGTGAGAGAATAACAAATAAAACAAAAAGGTCTGGAAAAAGAGGGTGTGTGTCATTTCTAAATAAGGCTATCTTGTAAGCATACACGAAGAGATGAAAGTGACGATCACACATGTACCAAGAATAAAGCTAAAACACACTGTGAGATAATAATGGAGTTATTAAGGATTAAGTCAGCAGTGGAGAGAGATAGTGCATGGGGAGATATCCAATATTTATAGGAGGCAATGGGCAGGGCCGCAGGAACTTGCAAATAAGTAACGGAAACAAAAATGTGATGATAATATTTTGCAAATTGGTATTTAGATCATGGACTCAATGGAAAAGATAATTGTGGTAAGGCATTTGCCACCATGATTATGGAAGAGGAATGGTGGAGAAACTTTGTCCAGAGGTTATGGAAACAAGTAAGAGAGAAGTATAACTCATTACCGAGAGTGATAAGATGAGAGGAAAATCTTAGAATATATAAAAATTCTGAACAAACATGTCAGAAGAGAGCAAGTCAATAAATTGACTCATTGATTGACAACAACTTTTCTCAAAAATAAAACAAATGGCATTGTTGTAATCAATAAGAAAAACTCACTCCTTTTATGATAAGTATAGATTCAAACGTCATGAAGTTGAAATAGAAATGATGAAATTTATTTAACATACACTTAGATAACATTGTCTCTTTACTGTTCAAAGAAGATAGTTCTCACGTGCATTTATGTGTTAGATTACTGTGGTTACATGTATAGACATGCCATTAATTTTTGAATCAAGAATAGCAAAGGAATCTCGTGAGCGTATTAATTAAATTTAATGATATGCAGTTTGAGATAAAAGTGGGGCACGATTATGGTGAGTTACAATTAGATAAATTCTGGAGATTTTAAATAATTTACAAGGCTTGTATGTAGAAAGACTATGCATGTAAATTGAAAAACGACGAACATGTGCACACAAAAAAGTGTTGCCAAAGTATGAAACAATTTAATTAGATAAAGGTACTTACTGGATTTTAGGTATAGATAAATGATGGAGAAAATAATAGTTGTAGAATTATTAGAAAGACTATAGATGATCAAGTAGACCCATGGTAGTGATACCACACCTCCTCTACAAACCAGAAAGATAGAATTGTGAATTAAAATTTAAGAGGTTGCAAGATAACTGTTGAGTTTGAGGTTGGCAATGATACCACATATTAGCTAAAATCCATTGAGATTGAAGTAATATGAGTATATTTGAGACCTGACTACGAAGGGAACATTCGCTGGCGCTTGTTTTTTATGAGGTGCAAATTTATACATCTTCCTTTTTGTTAACCTCGTCGTATTCAACTCCGAGTGTGGGTCCAACATGTCTCTTACAATAGCATTTGAAACAGAAATAACCCGAGCACCTAAAAAAGATACAAAGAACAACCGCAAACTTTAGGAGGTATACAGCACAATGAATGTGGATATGGCAACACCTCTTCCTCCTACTGGAATCTGCATTCGATTAGTAGTATTGCCAACTAATAGCTAATCCAACAACAAATATGGCAAGCAACGCGTGAGACCATTACTAACCCAAACTTGAGGAGAACAGTAGAACCTTTTGCCAAAAGGTATTTAATGCTGGTAGTGGTTTTTCTGGAAATAGGAGAAGAAGTCCAACTGCCCATCCCGTCCTCTACAATCGTCGATGCCTTCAAAACAACACGATTTGTCTATCCTCGTTTGATGTCCAACTTCTAGTTTCTCCAGTACATCTGAATAGCAATCACTCCGTAGGTGGCTAGACAAAGACTATTGTAGCGAGAGTTGCAATATTTATGCCCGTACATCTGAATAGCAATCACTCCGTAGGTGGCTAGACAAAGACTATTGTAGCGAGAGTTGCAATATTTATGCCCATTAAGGCTGTGATGGTGGTGTCTCTGGAGGCTGCTAGCGCTGTTGTTGCGGATGTTTTATACCTGGCTTCCTTTTTTGTTAATACACCATCAACCTAGGACAGGTCGTCTTCAATCTTCTTTCAGATGCACAAACAAGACAATTTGCACTGATCATCTTATAAATAAGCACCATGGGGCATAAACATTTATTATGAGTGGAATCAATAACAATATATAACCATTTGCAACAACTACTGTAATTAAAAAAAGAGGGATAGAATTCCAGTAGCCAAGAAAGAGTATAATGATTTGTCGGCATCTTCAATCATGATCCATTAATTACTGACCACTGCCGCTGATGGCATTCTCATCAGTCTTCCTTGCCTTCCACTCTCTATGGTTAGTAAGTGTTTTTCATAAAGGATGAGAGGGGAAAAAGATGGAAAGAGAGAAACATCAAGAGTATTGTGAATAAATCGTTGGGTGGACGTGGATAGAACAATGCATTGTTAGTCATGCTTTATCTATAACCAATGTTTTTAGAACCGAACCGGTGGTCGGACCGGTACTGACCCAGACCAGATTGACTCGGGTTCAACCGGAGTGGTTGAACCGGTTAGACCGGAAATGATGTCAGCATGACATAAAAAAATATTTGAACCGGAAAAACCGAACGGGTCACCATGATAAAAGGCAATTAGTGGTCGGACCGGTCAAATCGGTTGAAACACATGTTATATATATATGTGATGCACATGTTATATATATGTATATATAGTGTATATATATAAATATATGTATATACATATATATTGTTGTGTAGATGTATACATTCATATATATATATATATATATATATATATATATATATATATATATATATATATATATATATATATATATATATATATATATATATATATATATATATATATATATATATATATACACACACGTTGTATTTATATGTATGTATATTAATATATATGGATACATATATATTATTATGTAGATGTACACATACATTCACACACACACACACACACACATATATATATATATGTGTGTGTATATATATATATATATATATATATATATATATATATATATATATATATATATATATATATATATATACAAATATACATATATTTGTACATATATACATATATATGCATTCTACGTATATTTTCTATATAAATAAATGCATACATATATACATACATATAGATACCATATGTATATACATATATATACATATATGTAAATTCCTATATGTATTCTACCTTCTATTTTTTCTTTTATTTGAATCACTGGTTCAATCCGGTTCGGTCTGACCGACTGGTTGGACCGGTTGGACCGTATTTCTGACCGGTTGGATCGGAAAAAGACATATTACCGGTTTTTTAGGCTTCCGGACCGGTTAGCTATCGGTTCACCGGTCTGACTGGTCGGACCGGCCGGTCCGGTTCAGTTTTAAAAACACTGTCTATAACCGCTTCCATGTCTCAAATTTTGAGGACGTGAATAGAATTGAAATTTAATCGGAAACAAGCAAAACGGGAACTCACAGTCACGCTCATCTTTTGTTGTGACAAAAGAAACGGCTTGGTAGTTGTTGAATCTAACGTTGTTTCAAAATGGAGATAGGTTAGATTTTTAAGGAAGAGATAAGGTCGAGGACTTAGTCAATCGTGAGGTTTTTGGACAATAGAGATGGAGAACGTGGCTTGAAAAAATAATTTTTTATTGAGAGTTAAAAGAGTAGTGAATTTAATGCATTTTCGGTAATAATATGTATTCATGTATTGTCCTTGTTTCAAAATGGGGATATGTTAGATTTTTAAGGAAGAGAGAAGACCGAGGGCTTAGCCATCGTGATGTTGTTGGACAATAGAGGTGGAGAACGTGGCTTGAAAAAGTAGTTTTGTATAGAAAGTTAAAAGAGTAGTGAATTTAATACATTTTCGGTAATAATATGTATTCATGTATTGTCCTTTTCTTTAATGCATATAAGGTAACACAATTGGATCGTCTTATCGTTTGACAAATAGTTTTGTGATTCAGAGAAGGACAATGGCGAAGAGACCAGGAACGTGGAAGACAGAATGGATGAGTCGTTATTAGGATAAGGGATAGGAAAGAGAATTGGTGATCGTGGTTGTTATGGGAGGGAGTGGGTGGAGACAGAGGGATCCGTTGTCGTTTGAGGAAGGAGGAAAAAAGACTTGTAAAAGTAATAAATTCTTTGGAAAAGGTAGAGAAGAGAGAGAGAGTTAAGGAGAGTGCAGTATTTTAAAAATACTACAATCTGATTGTCTAGTGGCAATGTTGTAATTACATAAAGTTATTTACTTTTTTTATGATAGTATATATATATATATACTACTATAAAAAGAGCGAGTTTGATGTTGCGCTCTCCTTGATTCACTCTCTTCTCTCCTTTTTTCAAGGAATTTTGCTCCTACAAGTATTTATTCTCACACTCTCATATTAACTTTTATTATTTTTAATTATGCATTTCTCTCTCAATCCCACGGAAATGGTTCCTTGATTCTCTCCTTTCAAACAACCAATACAAATATCTTTTACCATAGAGATCCTTTCACAGACGAGTCCTCTCCCCACACATTTCTAACAAATTTTATATGTCACGTGCATGTGCACGTGTGCGTTCACTAGTATATATATATAAATGAAGGTGGGTACATATAAGCTACATGTACTCAGGTACACAATTCTTTTAGCCATATATATATATATATATATATATATATATATATATATATATATATATATATATATATATATATATATAAATTGTATTTTTATATTTGTTGTTACAAATGTGACTATGTATGCATTAAAAGTAACATTTTGCAAGGTAAAGTAACCCCATAGAAGTGAAAAGTAACAAACTCAAAATAAGTAACTGAAATAGGGGACGGGTATCTACCGGCGCGGGCATTAAATACATTCCTTATATATATATATATATATATATATATATATATATATATATATATATATATATATATATATATATATATATATATATATATATATATAAAAGATGAGTGCTCCTATGTAATATCACTACAATCCCTTCCATAATCATTTCTTGTTTTTGCATTGCTACATGGGAAGAGAAAAATCAACCCTAGACTCTCTAACCCCTTTACATAGCTGCATAGGTCGCCTAGAGTGGATTGTTATATAAATATTATGAATGAATGTAAAACAATAGTTCTACTCATTTTTTTCCATAACCATGATAAAATGGCTTAACTAAAGCAATATAACAACCATATGGACTGATTGTATATTTCATGCCTGAGACTTGAAGTTTGATATCAATTCTACAATTACAAATGGATTGTTAAACATTAGAGGAAAGAGATAAAATGCACGTCTTTAGTCATCATTGAGACACCTAGTCAATAACCATTTTCATGAATGCATTAGAAGAGATTGAGTTGTTGCAGATTTTAGGACAAGTTTATTTTATAGTTTGGGTGGCAATTCATGCAACTAGTTTTTTATTATAGTCAACTAGAGAAATGACATTTAATAAGATACTTGAGATACATGTACAATATCGTGAGCTAAATCAATAGAGACTTTTGTATCATGATGAGGTGCTCGCATAGGGAGTTCCTTGGGAAAGATACTCACATACTCATTAACTTATATCAATATTTTCTAGGATGCTCTTAACAATATTTACTATGGGTATAGTTTCTAGGTATTCTTTACACCCTTTACCTATCAGTTATTGGGCTTTAGTCGAGGTTTTTACAATGTTTCCATTTTGGACATTTCTTCTAGGTATTACAATAGTAGGGAGATTGGGCATAAAACAATAGTTTTATTAGCCAAATATCAACTATATCATGGTTTTATACAACCAATACATATAGAGGAAATTATGTATTTCACAGCGCACGAAGACCTTCTTGTGGAAATCTCTTCATGACTGCTTGATGACTAGTTCAAATCGAGCTAGACGGGGATTTACGGAGGACCATAGCTGTCCAAGGTGCAGTCATGCTGCTGAAACAACCCTGCATGTGCTCAAAGATTGTCACTATGCACAACAGGTATGGCGCAATGTCTCTAGAGGCCATAACATAAGATTTGAACCAGGAGATACTACTAGGGTGTGGTTCTCTCGTAATCTGAAGCACAATCAAGATGGCAGAATCAGGTCGATCTGGTTCGCTTATACTGTCGAAGCTCTGTGGCAGCACAGAAACGAGCTGATTTTCAATGGAACCTTCGTTCCTCCAGTGACGAGTGTCCGGATGATAGCTTCAAAAGTAAAATGCAGTTTGTCCGCTTTCCAAAACCCAACAAGATCGCCTCAGTCGTTGCCCGCTCCTGTATGGTTGCCACCATCCCATGACACTATCACTATCAATGTCGATGGATCCGTAAGGAAAAGAAAGGATCAAGCAGCTACATGCTACGTTGCTATAGATGCATAAAATAGATGGATCAAAGCCGGAGCTCAGACTATCAAGAGTCGTTATGTCCTAGAGATTGAGTTGTCAGCTATTTGCAGAGGTATTGAAGCATTGATCCACAGACCGGAGAAGCTGAGAATAGAATCGGATTCAAAACTGGCCTGTGACATTCTGAATTCCAAGCTGAATAATATGCCTAAATACAAGATCTTCGGTGAAAGACTCAAAGTCCTTAAAACAAGGAAGTCGTCCATTCAAATCAGCTATATCAAACGAGGTGCAAATGGTCTAGCTGACCTTCTTGTTAAATGGGCGGTCAGGAATATTGATGATTCCATTGTTTGGGTCCAATGTCCCGAGTTTGTTCCAGCTGAGCTCTGGAGTGAACCAGGGATGATTCTATCAAGAAATGTAGATCTTATTTGGCCTGCAACCCGAGAGCAGGGTGAATAAAATATCTCGGTGAATCCAAAAAAAATACATATAGAGGAATGTGGTACAAGTCATCCATGTGTTGGATAACATAATCTAAATCTAGGTGATGACTGGCATTTAAAATAAGGAATTTTTTATATTATTTTAGGAGGGTCATGTGCTCCCACTAGGACTAGTTACATCAAGTATATACATTAAATCATGTTTCCTAAAATTAAGCATAGATGTTTCACTCTTAGACGTGAAGGTTTGTGTTGACCTAGACTAAAAAAGAGTGACTTTAAGTATTGTAGAGATTGATCATACCTATATATACATATTTGAGATAAGGTATTTGGAAAATTACAATTATGATACATACATTATTGAAATTTCATTGCTTCCCCATTTACAAGTCTAATACATAGTGAGTTGATAAGATTTCCTGATTATAATTTGGCACCCTTCAACTAGTAGGTGGAAAAAATCACAATGTTTTGTTTAGGTACCCAAAAACTATAAAGGTAGTCTTCATGGATAATAACTACACATCAATCTTATATAGGACATCCCCTACATTATCTTTAAAGAATGCTTCTGGGTTAAGTCTTAGGATGACATTATTGTGATGGATTATAGGTTAGGGTTATTTAGAGGAATTCCCAAAGTACTGATGATATTTAGTGCACTCATAGATTATATATGGTGTCCATAACAACCTTTTGACACTCTTCCCAAATCCATGTATTCACGCACATATTAGCATAATTAGAGGCATCCACAATATGCCCCTAGGTATCTTACCTCTATCACTTTTGGATCCAAATGGTTCAACATGTTTTTTTTTCACCTTGACTTTTTGGGGCCATCTACTAAAGATTTAATTACCATAAGTTCTTCATAGTATAATTTAAGTCAAGATCACCATATCATAGAATTACTCCCATATTAGTACATTTCATTCATGCAATTGAATTTTCTTGTATCCCATCCACATGATACCCATTATTAAGAGAGCATAGATTAAGTAAAGAGAACTTAACAAAGAGAGAAGCTTAGAAGTTACCCTACATCTTCTTACCAGTTGTATTAAGGTAGTACTTAAATAAGAGATGAAATTCTAGATTGACTCTCTAGGCTTAAAGGTGAACTTTGTCTCATATTTGCATCCACTAAGTATGGGTAGAGAAGGGAAACTGACCGGCCTAAATCGCGCGTCCTAAAATTGGAGGCGTATTTGAGGTAGTCGAGCCTTCACATTTATAACCCGAATCCTTCTAGGCCCCCGCAACTTTGTTTACGGGGTCGAAGTAGTCATACGGGGTCGAACACAGGGACAAGGTGGGTCGTGTTGACGACTCTGAATCGACACTCTACACTCTGGTGGGTATAAAGAGATATTAAAGTTCCCCAAAGGGGAACAACAAGCTGTCACGATTAAATCAAAGAAAACTATCTCCAACTGGAGTTACAAGAAAGATTAAGATTTTGTCATTTAGCAGTTTTTAGGAATTTTCATGCAACAGAAAATAGAAAGATAAAACTGCAGTTTAAGGCGTAATGCAAGGGATAAGACTTCAGTAAGACAAGCGGTAGCAGTAACACCCTGCACCCTTCTCTCAGAGTGGGTGCCTCTAACCAAGCTTCAACACCCCTCTCGAGGTTGCTGGGCTCAAGTTAAAGTGGAATGATACTAAAACAACTCCGTTCCGGGCACTCTCGTACTCCAGAACCGGACCAAACACTAGAGCCACAACCCAACTCTCGAAGTAGTTGCGACAGGAAAGACGATTCGGTAGCTAAGCGAAACACGATCCAAAACATGCAAGCTAGAGTTCAGATATCCAACACAGCAGTTACCCAATCATGAGGCACCAAGCATTAAACAAATAGCAGTTAAGCATTTCTATTTCCATAAGCAATAAGGGTCTTAATACAATGCATAAGCTAAGAATTTAAATAACAGAATTAAAGATAGATGTCGCCTTCTTGATGTAGAAGAACGACAGACTACTGTAGCTCTCCTGCCCGATACCGGTTAGGCGCCGAGCCCGATACGGTAGTGTCGGGCGGCACCCCCTCTCGGGTAGCGCCGACTGACGACTGATTGTATCGCTCAAGGACCCTGGCCGATACGCTCATGTCGGGTGCCGCACCCTCTCGGGCGGCACGCATGACGGGCGGAGCGTATCAGGTTCGATATCTTGTCGGACAAAGAGCTACGAGTCTACTGTCGGGCACTCGTGTCGCTCATCTTCGTTGGCCGATATCGGCCAGCAGTGTCGCCCGGGACAACACTAAGTGAACCATCCCTTCCCTCTCGGGATGAGGGAAAGCTCACCTAGTATCGCCCGACACAAGCACTCGGGCGCGATACTCTTGCTCTCACAGCTTCCTTTGAAGGTGGCTTCCGAACTGTCTTGTCCGAATTCTCCAACCCTCCGACTAGTCCGACCTATCCGACCCTCGACTTGTCAGACTCATTTTTTCGGCTTCCTGTAGCTGCTATTTATATGCGGCGGTTGAAGGAGTTATGGTGCTGGAAATGCCACGTAGCTCCCTTATACGCCGGTCGATGGATGTGGACGACCGATACAAGTATGTCTCGGCGCGAGGCGCTGGCTATCGGTCACGTGGCTGGCGGCACGCCTGCCAGTGGGTGGCTGTGTCACCCGATGAGTTTGGTTGTCGATGTGGCTTTGGCTCCCTGTCGAGTAGACGGTATGTCGGCCGACATGTCCTTCTTGCGTAGCGCCCTTCTCCGCCGATCATTCTCGTGTCGCCCAGTCCCTGTCGGGCTGGGTTGTATCGGGCGTCAGGAAGGTCGAGACGGGCTTAGACTTATTGTGGGCCGGAATCGGCCTTATTGCACAAAAACAAGGAAAACTCTGTAGAAGATAGGAAAAATTGGAATAAGAGTGTTGCTTGGCCAATTATTGCAAAAATGCTAATAAAATAGAGGAAAATAGGAGAAAAGGGTAGTTTTGATAACAGAACAAAGGGCAAAAACGTCACAAAATTTGGTGTTATCAACTCCCCCAAACTTAGCTTTTTGATTGTCCTCAATCAATATTTAAACTAAACTTTGTGTTGCTTCTTCTTGCTCAGCAAAACTTTAAGGCTAAAGGGTAGCACAAGATTTGCGATGTCTTGGAGGTAATGCTGTCTTAATGCGAACAAAAGACCTTGCCCTACTTGCCTTATTATTTAAGTAAAATTTTTCTTCTCCACAGCTTCAGCGAGACTTTGGTGTATGATTCCGAAGTTAGCTTCCACACCGAACAACTTTATTTTAGGGGCAGAAAGTTGTGTATAGGGTAGGCTAAGGCTTTTTGGGTTTTTCTTCTTGTTTCCCATCAGTCCATCCAGGTAAGGGTCCGTTAACGGGCAAGTGGTCCCTGCAGTCCAAGCCAGTTGGCTTTAGAGCAGTGATTTCACATCCTACGTACCACTGCCCCAGATCTACCATGCCTAAAGATGGGTACTTTTGGAAAACAAGTGTGTATATATGTATATATATATATATATATATATATATATATATATATATATATATATATATATATATATATATATATATATATATATATATATATATATATATATATATTTCTTTTCTTTTATTGGGCACAACTCTCATGCTTTTATTCACGCTCATAAGGCTTCTTTCTCTTTTTGGGATTTTTGCTGGGTAAGGGAAAACAAAAGAGATATCTGCTGTTTGGGCATCTTTTTCCTTCTCCATACTCGTCTCTTAGCTGTTTGCGAGATTATTATTTTTCGAAAATTTTTGGATGGCAAGGCACAATCTTTTGTTTGTTTGAGACAGCATTATCAGAAAGATATGATGACAGAACTTGTAACTCGTTAAATATACAGAAAGTAAACTTTGCAAGAAGTCGCAACATGTTTTTATTATAACAGCAACTTTATACATATGCCTAAGGATAGAAATTTGCAAAGGAAAGATTTTTGTAAATTTTTATATGGCATGCATGCGTACATCAGATATACAGGAAGCTATAAGGGCACATCAGGTAAAAGAGAATGAATATCGTAGAAAGCTTGAAGTGATAAAATTTTTATACCTCCCTCACTGGCATACCCCCCCAAACTTACTTCCTACTCTGTCCCAGAAGTAGAGAAGAAAGCAAAAGTGAGGTAAAGTTTAGCCAGTGAGGGTTAGCTTGCTGATGTGCTGCAAAATGCTCCTACGAAGTTGCAGCATGCCATTGGGAGGTTGTCTAGCGGGTTCGCTTTGGCTATGCAGCGGTTGAGCTTGAGCGTAACCCTCAAAATTCACTTCTGACCCGCCCTTTCTTCACATCTCTGTTGTGAACGTAAACAAAAGGACTGATTATCAGTCCCTAGTTCAGTTCCCAGGAGTGTGTAGTCAGGGTGGGCCCTCTCCCTTAAGAGGATGGAACCGAGGTGCCTCGAACTTGTTCGGAGGCCTTGGTTGCCGCACTCTTGTTGTCTCTGGAGATGGTCCCAAGCCACCCAAAGACAGGCTGATAACTAGGTGACTCTCTATTGGAGCTACCAAATCAAGAAAAATCTCCCCTTTTATTGTTGTTGCCGTTTCTGCCCGACTGTGGTTGTTGTTTCCTTTGCCGTGCTTGTTGGCGCGGCCGGAGGTTTGCTCCATACGAGCCATACCTGTTATTCAAAATTAGCATTTATTCATCCGTTAGGCAAAAAAACTTATTAAAACTGGGCGATAAGTGATCGGACGACACGATGTTGTCGTGCGATATGACTCGACGCCCGACACAGGTGTGTCGGGCGATTCGAGGTCACATGAAGCAAAAACATGACATCTCCGTGAGAAGCATGACGCCCGATACGATACATCGGGAAAACACTATCGACCGGCGTTACGCGCGAAAGCATGTCGGGCGATAGAAAATATGCAGGTCATGTAAACCCGATAAGCGGCTTGGTAAAAGATACTGGCGTCGGGCGACAGGGTTATCGGCCGATAATCGTGTCGGTCTACAACCCTATCGGGCGACAAGCCATGTCGTTTGGTAAGAAGAGAACAAGCCGGCCGATATGCTTCGCACGATACAAAACCTGTGTCGGGCGAGAGATAATGTGTCGGGCAAAAGGTGTGTCGGGCTATACCTTTGCTCTCAGGAGGCATCACCCGTTACCAGGGCGAAGGCAAGATGGCCGACACACGAGCAAAAGGGAGGATCATTGCATGCGTTCCAAGTGGCAAAAAGGAGAAAATGATAGCCCGACACGAAGAAACCTCCACGCTATTTATAGAGAACCCAGCTGGGGGTAAAACGGGCAAAACATGGCACGCGTCGGGCATTTTAGTCACGCCATTCCCGAGACGCGCAGTCCCATCGGACAGTCCAAGGGTCATCCGCTGCCCTTGCGACGCCCGGGGCGAGGCTGCCCGATACAAGCGGTTATGCGCCCAGCTGGTCGACACGGTAGAAAAGCGGGTGGTCAAAAGGCCAAAACTAAACCTGGGTGAAGTAAAAGGCCTTTGTAGGGTAAAACATCATTGGTATAGAGAAGGGTCTCCTACCTCAGATGATATTACTCCTCAATGCTCCGCAAAACACAGCGGTGGCCCATAAAACAAAAAGAGTCAGCACACGTGCGCATGCACTGACTTGGGCCTTATTACAGTCCATAATGTTTGTTTTTACAAAGAAAAGAAATGTATCCTAATCTATGACTCGGGCTGCCTCCCGAGGAGCGCTGAAGTTTCTGTCGCCAGTTCGACCGGTGTAGGCTCTTCGGTTGTACCCACATCCCGCAAGTCAATCTCTGCTTTCCTGACAAAAGCTTCGTCTTCATAAAACCTTTTCACTTTGTGCCCGTTCACCTTGAAGATCTTAGTCGGGTCATCCTTGTCGCGGAGCTCCATCATTCCTGATGGGTATATCTTTGACACAGAAAACGGTCTCGACCATCTTGTCTGTAATTTCCCAGGAAAAAGACGGATGGAGGACTTGAATAACAAGACTTTATCCCCTTCGCTCACATCCTTTCTCCTAAGGTGGGCATCATTCCACATTTTTGTTCTTTCCTTGTAGATCTTTGCATTCTCGTAGGCGTGAATCCTCAGCTCTTCGAGCTCTTGAAGCTGCAAAAACCTCTTTTCTCCTGCTTTGTCTAGGTCCATATTTAGGAACTTGATCGCCCAAAGGGCCTTGTGTTCTAGTTCCAAAGGCAGATGGCAGGATTTTCCGTATATAAGACGGTAGGGGGTGGTTCCAATTGGCGTCTTATAAGCAGTACGGTAGGCCCATAATGCGTCGTCAAGTTTCATAGACCAGTCTTTTTGCGTGCGGCTGACAGTCTTTTCTAAGATCTGCTTGATCTGTCTGTTTGAGACCTCTACCTGCCCCGACGTCTGTGGGTGGTAGGGCGTAGCGATCTTATGTTTTACTCCATACTTACGTAGGAGCGCTTCGAACTGCCTTTCTCCGAAGTGTGACCCGCCGTCGCTTATTACGGTGCGCGGTACACCGAAACGGGGAAAGATGGTCTTCTCAAAAAGCTTGATAACCGACTTGGCGTCGCATGTTTGGGTGGCTACCGCCTCTACCCACTTCGATACATAATCTACTGCCACTAGTATGTATTGATACCCTTGGGATGGGGGAAATGGCCCCATGTAATCAATCCCCCATACGTCAAATATTTCTACTTCGATCCAGCTTGTCATCGGCATTTCATTCCTCCGCCCTATATTTCCCGTTGACTGGCACTCTTTGCAAACCTTTACAAATCGTGCAGCATCTTTAAATAAGGAGGGCCAGTAGAAACCTGATTGTAGCACTTTCACCGCTGTTCTTTCGCTACCCAGGTGTCCACCATAGGGGGAGGCGTGGCATCCTTTCAGGATATCAGCGATTTCTTCTTCCGGGATGCACCTCCTGTACAAGTTGTCTGCGCATCTTCTGAACAGGAGAGGATCATCCCAGTAATAATTCTTGGCATCTACAAATAGCTTCTTCTTTTGATTGTAGGTGATGTCAGGAGGCAGCTCTCTACAAGCAAGGAAATTGCAGATGTCTGCAAACCAGGGCAAACCTTCTTCTTGAGCTTCTGCCATCATAAGAGCTTCGTCGGCAAAGTCGTCGTCGATTTGTGGCCCTCTCTGTCTCTCAGCCACTATCCTCGATAGGTGGTTTGCGACCACATTTTCCGCGCCCTTCTTGTCGATAATTTCATGATCGAACTCTTGGAGCAACAAGGCCCATCTCAACAATCTGGGCTTTGCGTCTTTCTTTTGCATTAAGTATTTTATTGCCCCATGATCTGTGTATACTTTGACCTTGGATCCGACGAGATACGACCTGAACTTGTCAAACGCGAAGACGATCGCGAGCATCACCTTCTCGATGGTTGTGTAGTTTACTTGTGCTTCGTCCAACGTGCGACTAGCGTAGCAAATCACATGGTGCTTTTTATCTTTCTTTTGCCCCAGGACTGCTCCAACTGCGTAGTCGCTAGCGTCGCACATTAGCTCAAAGGGTAAACCCCAATCTGGCGCTTGAAGGATAGGTGGTGATACTAAAGCATTTTTCAGGGCCTGAAAAGCACTGAGACAATCGTTAGAGAAAACAAATTCAGCATCTTTTACCAGAAGATTGGACAATGGTTTGGAAATCTTTGAGAAGTCCTTGATGAATCTTCGGTAATATCCGGCGTGCCCGAGGAAGCTTCTTATCCCCGTGACGGATTTTGGTGGAGGAAGCTTAGATATAGCTTCGACTTTGCTGGTATCCACCTCGATCCCATGCCTTGAGATCTTATGCCCTAGAACGATGCCCTCCCGCACCATGAAATGACATTTTTCCCAGTTCAGGACCAGGCTGTTTTCCTCACACCTTTGAAGTACTAACGACAGATTCTTCAGACAGCTATCGAAGTCCTTTCCATAGACGGAGAAATCGTCCATGAAAACTTCCACGATGTCTTCTAGAAAATCTGAGAACATTGATATCATGCATCTTTGAAAGGTGACGGGGGTGTTGCAGAGTCCAAAGGGCATCCTTCTAAAAGAATAAGTGCCGTAAAGGCAGGTGAACGTCGTTTTCTCCTGGTCGTCGGGTAAGATGGGTACCTGGTAAAATCCTGAAAAGCCATCAAGAAAACAAAAATAATCGTGATGCGCTCATCTTTCAAGAACTTGGTCAATAAAAGGTAGCGGAAAATGATCCTTTTTTGTAGCCTGATTTAGCTTTCGGTAATCAATGCACATTCGCCAACCGGTGACGGTCCTTACCGCCACCTCGTCACCCTTCTCACCCTTAACCACAGTCATTCCGCCTTTCTTGGGTACTATGTGGATCGAGCTTACCCAATTGATGTCACTAATTGGGTAAATGATCCCCGCGACCCTAAGCTTTATTACCTCTTTCTTGACGACCTCCTTGAGCATCTGATTCAGCTTCCTCTGGGGTTGGGCCAGAGGCTTGGCAGACTCATCCAAGTTGATGCGATGCATGCAAAGGGTGGGGCTAAGGCCTTTGATATCATCTACGGAATATCCTATAGCCCCCATGTGGAGTCTTAACTCCTCAAGGAGCCGGTCTAGCTGATTGCTTGAAAGATCGGCGTTTACGATGACTGGGTTCCTCTATTCTTCATCTAAAAATTCGTACTTCAGTCCTTCAGGCAACGCTCTTAAATCCGGCTTTGCTCGGGGTGTCTCCTCCTGAGGTTCTCCCTCAAGGGAGGCATACTTCACAGAGTTCACCTCCTCCTCTTCTTCTTGCAAGCCTTTGTCAGAAAGGTTGAAAAGGTCGAGATGCCTCACGACATCAGGATCTTTGAGGTCGGGATCCTGACAGCTTATTGCCCTTGCGAGGGGGTCCACTGTCCGGATATCCTCCTCTATTTCCTCGCAGAATTTATTGTAACTATCTGCAAAACAGGCCGATTCAGACAGGGATGGACCTCTCATGATCTCCTTCATCTTAAAGTCCATGTGGTTGTTTCCAACCCTCAAGGTGATTATCCCTTCAGATACATCAATCAGTGCCCTCCCTGTTGCCAAGAAAGGGCGTCCGAAGATGATCGGACATCTGGGATCTTCAGCTGTTTCGATGACGACGATGTCGCAGGGAATAAAGAAATCACCGACCCTAATCGGCACATCTTCGACAATGCCAACAGGTCTTTTGAAGGAGTGATCCGCCAGTTCAATCCGCATATTGGTTCGAACCATGTCGGTCAAACCCATCCTTTGCGCGAAACTTAAGGGCGTGAGGCTGATGCTCGCTCCCAAGTCCTCTAGACCCTTCCGCTCGACATTGTCCCCGATGGCGAATGGGATTGTGAAAGCTCCGGGATCCCTTCTCTTAGTTGGCAAGCTGGGCTTTATGAAGGCAGAGGAAGTAGAGGCTAGGTACACTGTCTCTATCCTTCCTCCCCTTCCTTTCTTCATTATTAGATCTTTGAAAAACTTGGCGTATGTGGGCATCTCCTCCAAAGTGTCAAGGAAGGGGACTTCAAGATGCAGCTTCCTGATCGAGTCCATGAACCTTTCGTGCCGCTTTTTCAGATTTGCCTTGATCAGCTTGTACGGGAACGGTATCCTGGGAGCATAGGGATTCCTCCCACCAGATGGCTCATCGGACGGTCTCGGCGCAGGCTCTTGGGCTTCTGCAGGCCTACTTCCGCCTCCTGCTGGAATAGCATCCTTGGGCCCTTGCTCAGGTTCCGGTGGGGCTTCATCAGCGCGCTCTACCGTCTTTCCTGATCTAAGCACTGCCATTACTGCAGTTTCAGGGTGAGGGAGCGTTTTTCCTGCAGGGCTCTTCATCAGAGCAGCCATCTGAGAGAGCCGTTGATCGACCTCCCATTGGCGCATCTGCAGACTCGCCATCTGGTGTTGCATGGAATTCAGAGATCCAGAATTGGTAAACGTCCCCTGTACCAACTGGTTGATAATGGTGTCATGTCTTTTTATGTAGGCGGAAAGCTGACCCACCCAATTAAGCCGGGTCGCCCTCTCGCTTTGGCTCTGACATTCGCCCTCAGAAAGGGGTTGCTCACAACGAGGCATGGTATCAAGGCTCGGTGGAGCAGGTTACAGCTTTGCAGGGTACCTGAAATATCACGAGAAATCAAGTTAGAACACAAAGTTATTTGGTTCCGGAAAAGAATAATGCTTAAAGAAAAAGAAAAAGAAAAAGAAAAAGAAAAAGAAAAAGAGGTGCTGTCAAGCCTATTTCTAAGCTTGAGGCACAGGAGTGTAGTTAGTGGCTTCGGATTCGTCAACAGTGCCATTTGCCTTCTCCCCGGCAACGGCGCCAGAAAGTTGACCGGCCTAAATCGCGCATCCTAAAATTGGAGGCGTATTTGAGGTAGTCGAGCCTTCACATTTATAACCTGAATCCTTCTAGGCCCCCGCAACTTTGTTTACGGGGTCAGTAGTCATACGGGGTCGAACACAAGGACAAGGTGGGTCGTGTTGACGACTCTGAATCGACACTCTACACTCCGGTGGGTATAAAGAGATATTAAAGTTCCCCGAAGGGGAACAACAAGCTGTCACGAATAAATCAAAGAAAACTATCTCCAACTGGAGTTACAAGAAAGATTAAGATTTTGTCATTTAGCAGTTTTTAGGAATTTTCATGCAACAGAAAATAGAAAGATAAAACTGCAGTTTAAGGCGTAATGCAAGGGATAAGACTTCAGTAAGACAAGCGGTAGCAGTAACACCCTGCACCCCTCCTCTCAGAGCGGGTGCCTCTAACCAAGCTTCAACACCCCTCTCGAGGTTGCTGGGCTCAAGTTAGAGTGGAATGATACTAAAACAACTCCGTTCCGGGCACTCTCGTACTCCAGAACCGGACCAAACACTAGAGCCACAACCCAACTCTCAAAGTAGTTGCGACGGGAAAGACGATTCGGTAGCTAAGCGAAACGTGATCCAAAACATGCAAGCTAGAGTTCAGATATCCAACACAGCAGTTACCCAATCATGAGGCACCAAGAATTAAACAAATAGCAGTTAAGCATTTCTATTTCCATAAGCAATAAGGGTCTTAATACAATGCATAAGCTAAGAATTTAAATAACAGAATTAAAAATAGATGTCGCCTTCTTGATGTTGAAGAACGACAGACTACTGTAGCTCTCCTGCCCGATACCGGTCAGGCGCCGAGCCCGATACCGGTCAGGCGCCGAGCCCGATACCGGTCAGGCGCCGAGCCCGTTACGGCAGTGTCGGGCGGCACCCCCTCTCGGGCAGCGGCGACTGACGACTGACTGTATCGCTCAAGGACCCTGGCTGATACGCTCATGTCGGGAGGCGCACCCTCTCGGGCGGCACACATGACGGGCGGAGCGTATCGGGTTCGATATCGTGTCGGGCAAAGAGCTACGAGTCTACTGTCGGGCACTCGTGTCGCTCATCTTCGCTGGCCGATATCGGCCCGCAGTGTCGCCCGGGACAACACTAAGTGAACCATCCCTTCCCTCTCGGGATGAGGGAAAGCTCACCTAGTATCGCCCGGCACAAGCACTCGGGCGCGATACTCTTTCTCTCACAGCTTCCTTCGAAGGTGGCTTCCGATCTGTCTTGTCCAAATTCTCCAACCCTCCGACTAGTCCGACCTATCCGACCCTCGACTTGTCCGACTCGTTTTTTCGGCTTCCTGTAGCTTCTATTTATATGTGGCGGTTGAAGGAGTTATGGTGCTGGAAACGCCACGTAGCTCCCTTATACGCCGGTCGATGGATGTGGACGGCCGATACAGGTATGTCTTGGCGTGAGGCGCTGGCTATCAGTCACGTGGCTGGCGGCACGCCTGCCGGTGGGTGGCTGTGTCACCCGATGAGTTTGGTCGTCGATGCGGCTTTGGCTCCCTGTCGGGTAGACGGTATGTCGGCCGACACATCCTTCTTGCGCAGCGCCCTTCTCCGCCGATCATTCTCGTGTTGCCCAGCCCCTGTCGGGCTGAGTTGTATCGGGCGTCAGGAAGGTCGAGACGGGCTTAGACTTATTGTGGGCAGGAATCAGCCTTATTGCACAAAAACGAGGAAAACTCTGTAGAAGATAGGAAAAATTGGAATAAGAGTGTTGCTTGGCCAATTATTGCGAAAATGCTAATAAAATAGAGGAAAATAGGAGAAAAGGGTAGTTTTGATAACAAAACAAAGGGCAAAAATGTCACAAAATTTGGTGTTATCAGAAACCTCAACCAACATTACAAGGAAAATAGAAGGTGATTTGTGTCAAAAAAAATTGTGCTCCTAGTTAAACACCTCAATGTTACAATTGTTGAATATATATTTTATTTTTACAAAAGATTTGAAATTTTTATTAATTATTGATGAACCCTCCAGATTCATCTGCACAGTCGCCAATTATAGGGATTTTGTTACTCATATTGATTGATTTACCCTCGCTTTGGTTTACTTTGAGTGTTTCACTAATTCCTTGCAAATATTGCCTAAATAGTTCTAATTACTAGTATATTCGATGATATTATCTCTTACACATTCTCCTTTCCCTCTGCAGATCACTCGCAACCATCCGATCGAGATCCAACAGTTCCTTTTCATCCGACCACTAAGGAAAATCAAGAAACTCCATGCATACGGTCTCAAGACCATTTGGATCCTCGCGGTCTCAAGACCGTTTGGATCCTCGCGGTCTCAAAACCGTTTGGATACTCGCGGTCCCAAGACCGTTTGGATCCTCACGGTCTCAAGACCGTTTGGATCCTCACGGTCTCAAGACCGTTTGGATCCTCGCGGTCTCAAAACCATTTGGATCCTCACGGTCTCAAGACCGTTTGGATCCTCACGGTCTCAAGACCGCGAGGATCCTCGTGGTCCCAAGACCATTTGGATCCTCACGGTCTTAACACCGATCGAAGCAAGACCGTTTGAGCTGTACGTATGCATGCGCTCGAAGATCGTAAGATACAATAACCGAAGACCGTTTGAGCAGCAAATGAGAAGACCGTTTGTTGGATTGCGAAGATCATGTAAATCGAATGGATAAGTTTATGGGATCGTTTGATAAGAGCTAACATACGAAACCGTTTGCTGAAATCACGTGCATGCATGCACGCAAGAACCAAAACCAAAAGCTAGTAAGATCGTTGGCAAAGTGCCCAGCAATACATTAAACCATTTGATAATTAACAATCGAGCAACTGTTACGTGTGGAAACCGAGAGAGCATCTTTGAAAAGTCAAAATCGATTGCTAATTCAGCATACTCTACCAAACCAAATGGAGCACTGTTGGAAACCGTTTGGGGAATATACAATTAAACCAATTGGAGTTGTCGCTCGCAAACTGTTTGCTAGATTAGAAATAAAAGAACTCACGTGAACACTGTTTGCTATACTCACGTATATGCAAACCGATTGGATACTTGAGAAATGAAGACCGCATGACTCGCTGCTATGAAGGATCGAATGAAGTTGCTGACCACCAGGACCGTGAGGCCTCTCACGATCTCAAGACCGAGAGGCCTTTCACGGTCTCTGGACCGAGAGGCGCAAGACCGCAAGAGCACAAAACCGAATAAAGAAATCAGTGGAGAAGGACCGCATGAAGCAAATAACAAATCGCATGCTGCTGGTGAATGCTCAAGACCGCGAGAATGGAAGACCCTCTCGGTCTCAAGACCGAGAGGAGGACCGCAAGCACTAAAACTGTGAGAAAAGGGAACCGAAAGCTAAAGCCATGATATTTTGGGTAATTTGTAGAACAAACCCAACCCGTCCAAGACACATGCCAAGCCTATAAATAGAAGGGTAGAGACATGGTCTGGGACATCCCATCTCACGACGGCCAAAAGCTGTCAGACTGGGACCAGTGCCGGAACGCCGCCAGACTGCCCGGACACCGTTTCAGCCCAAATTTCACACACAGCCCCAGAATCCCGAGCTGAGTCCAGATCCGGTGAGCTGCCAGTCCGGGCGCAGCTCTAGAAGGTTGTTCCATCACCATCTCACCAATTCTCACACCACAGCTCCACCTTGTCCTACTCTTGCAATTTCGGAGGTTGACCCAAAGATCGAGGCGGAGAAACGAACGACATCGACCACGACGGAGCAGTCCCGGTGACTGCGACGATCTACACCGGGCTGTCATAGATCTACTCTTCTGCTCCGACGATGCTTTCTTTCTCTCTCTTCTCCTTCTTTGTTGCTTCCTCTATGAGGAGCGAGTAGTTCCATTCACTGGGGTGCAGGGACTAGCCCCGCTACCCGTGTTTTGTAACTTGTATCAAAAAGATATTATCTTTCCGATTCAATACTAAATCGTTTCATACATGCTTGAATGTTGGTCGCGTTCTTGTATGCATTTATTGTCTTTCGTTGTGGTTTCTCTACGACCGCTCTTGAGACTCAAATACCGATTTAGTGTTGGTTTCTGGTGTGTGTATCCACCATGCATCCGTTTCGATTCTAGGAACGCTTTCTAAGGAGTGGAGTAAACTCACCTCCATCGTTGTACTTTTGTACTATGAAATGGAATCAGTTGACGTATAAAAGTGCAACCTTGACGGGTCGAGGAACACACTCTGAGGAGGGAGTGGTGCAAAGTAACTGACCATTCGTTCGGGAATGGCTGATGTTGCAACACTCTCACGTTCCTCATAGCTATATCCTTGAAAGAGGGATAGTCTATAAGGATACTAATCGATTTGGTAATTATCGCTCGCTTATTAGTTTTCCGATGCACGTTTCACAAGGTTGAGTAAGATTTTCTCTTCGGAGACTACCTATCTTCATTGACACGTAGATACGTATCGGATGAGAGTTACTCAACCTGTAAAGGATGTATGCATTACTCTTGTCCTATAAGACATCGATATTGTAAAACATCCATGTATCTTGCTTACAAGTTTTGCAATGTTTGGTACAAGTACAATTCATGTGTAGTGGTGGCGAACACCCGCATCACCCCAGTGACCCATCATCATTTGATTAATCTTAGATTTTACATCTTAAACTAGTTTTCATACTTGCCTTTACTTTTGCATGTTTTTAGGATTAAATAACTCAAATCAAACTCTTGGATAAAGATGATTAACTTAGATTGATACGAAACAAGAAAAAGACACTCAGATTCTTAACGTCGTCCTTTGGGTTCGATCCTAAATCTGTACTATGATAAGGCTTCCACACTCTTGTGGGGTTGGAGCATTTATCTAGCACCAGTTGTAGGTAAACCTAGAGAGGACATCAACTCTCTAGGGTTTTTGGTGCATATTAGGACTTCCATTGGAAGAGTAATCTTTTGGTGTAAGTTCTAGCTCCATCAAAAAATGGCGCCGTTGCCGGGGACAACGGTATAAGAATCGTCTTTTTCAAATTTTGTGTTGATTTAGGTTTCTCTAGGGTTTTCTTTTTCCTTTCAAAAAAAAACATAAAAAAGTAAACGACTTAATCTTGCATATCATCTTGGATTTGAAGTGGTTGGTCAAACTTGATAAACTCTTTCTTTGATTTCAGGTACCAATTCTTTTCAAAATGAAACAGTCAGTGCCACCAACTAATAGTTGTCAATTCTGTGGCGACTATTCTCATGCATCGATCAACTGTTTTAACGTTCATTCTCTCTACGTGATGGCCTTGCGTCAAGTAATCATGAATCGTATAGTCGGGAAACTCAGAGCAGCCATTCCATACAACTATGGATATAACGCAGGTTATATTCCATATCACCCCGGAAGTTACTACGAGAAACCTAACTATGGCGGATTTCAAGGCGTAGACTGCAATACAGGAGGGCAATTGGAAAGCAACTCAAATCAATATTATGACGAGGGAAGCTATTATCAACATCAATCAAACGGGTGCCATGAAGAGCCTTTTCATGAAAATCAGCACATATTGATGGAGGAACTACATGCCTTACAAACATCGGTGGCTCAACAACTAGCTGATCAGACAGCCGCGACCAAGAAGTTGATAGCCGACCTTAATAAACTTACGCAACTTGTCAACGCTCCTGAGCAACATGCAGAACAGCCACAAAATTCAACTAAGCACATCTCTAGTCCACATGTTGCAATAAATTATGATGATGATTACGAAATCATGTGGAATGTGCCTCCCAATAATTTTCAAGTGCCAGTACCGGGTGGGGAATCATCCTCAGAACCAATGACTGAACTCAAGGATGATACCTTCACCACACCACAGGAAAAAGAATCATTCTTCGAGCCGAAGTCTGACCCGGATAATGACTCTTGCACTATGCTCTTAGATGAAAGCATGAGTAACCAATATGAAGACTTTCTTCAATTGGGAGATAAATTGGGAACAAATTTTAATGATTATCCATCTTCTCCCCCCATAAACTCAGACTCGTCCATACAGATTGAGGGACAACCATCGATGATTGACACCGTATATAAAAAATGTTCTTCAACTTCAACTGTCTTGTCGTTGAATTCCAATGAAGAAAGGTCTATGTTACACGAACTCTACACCCCTTCTCAGTCAGACATAGATGAATATGAGACTGATTCAGATGAGGAGATGTCTTTTATGCAAGAGACTCAAATGATTCCATTACTGCAAAAGGATCCGAATTTTCCTTATGAAGACATATCTGATCATTCGGCTGATCTAGAAACAAACTTCGAGGATGGGAGTGACCAAGATCCTGATCCAGAGACGAACCATACCACTCTCACTGATGATGAAACAGAATCAAGGGAGGATGAGGGGTCTCAATATGACAATCTTATGACGGGTCCTTCCCATGAGATGACACCACCACAAGGAGTTCTGACGGAGCCAGTCCTCGAACAAGAACATGATTCTTCTATTGAATCTCCTTCTAGTTACTTGAACGAGTTGAAAGTGCACCATGAAGAGAAACATGAACCATCTCTTTACTTTGGGACGGATTATGATATTATCATAAACTCTTGTAATGACAAAAAGGACCCCTGGGATGACGTCAAGCCACAAACCTATCCCTTTATAGCCACTCATCCCTATGAAGAAGCCCCCTCTAACACTCATGAAACTGAGATTTATCCATTAACTGAGCTAGTTTCCATTCCTCTCATAGAAACTCTTCCCAAGCACTCAATTGAACTGGAGGAGTGTTATGAACAAGAACTGGAACAACAATGTATCAGTCCCAATATTGAAGAAACGGGTTCATCAAGGGATTTTAGCCCTCAAAATGATATGTCAAGGACTAATCCCTCTCATGAAGAGACATCACTGGAACCCCTATCTCAGGATCCCATGATTTCCTCACCTGAGAAAGAGTTCATTCTACCAGTCCAATACTCCTCTAATTACTTGGATGAATTAAGGATGTTCTACGAAGAAAATTCCGAACAAAACCTTGAAAAGAGGAACGACGCTCTTACCAAATTCAATATTGATAAAGATGATGATACTTCTCAAAATAATTCCTTTGAAGAAGAAACATCACCCTGGCCACCATATCCTACCCAAGAAAACCCAGGTGATAAAATGAAGCCAGAACCAGATCCACCACCTGATCCTAGACAGGAGGAAGTTCAAGTGGGCGACCCTCAATCAACTGCACTAGATTTTGAAGAAAGTAGTTTTACTTTGAACTTCGAGGGTGAGCCACAACTGGAAGGCACAAGTAGGCATAACCTTGATTTCTCACATAGACCTCCAGTTTCTACTGCTTATGTTCCACCTCCCTCGCTGATGGGGGAAGGTCTCTGGATTCTTCTGGATGGACAACGAGGTGAAAGTGATGTGCATCCAAGTCATCCAGAAGATTCATTCAAGTTGCCACAACTTCCCAGCCAACAAATTGTTCAGACCACTCCCTCGCTCTCAGCACCAGCCATCACAAGATATCTTTGTCGGACCTTCTTCCAACTACGAGGACCGCCTGGTTAACATTGCTCAACCCTTCCCCTCCATCTTGAACCTAGTATTTGCTCAGAAATGGGCAAATTCATAAGTTCAAGGTGGAGGGCGGGTGGTATGACTTTCACTCCACCCTCTATCTTTATTGCTTCCCACTTTCCATTCTAGTTTCTTTTTCGTAATTTTTTCTGCCTTTTTGTTAGTTCTCTAAAAATAAAGCCTTTATCTAGTCGGCTTTTGTTTTGCGAATCTGTGATCATCACCTCTTTTGCGTTGCAAATTTTCTGGAAAAGAATACTTAAAACTAGCCAATGCGTGTTTTTATTTTGATTTGTCTATGAATCCTAATGTTATTTCTCAAACAGGAAAAGATGATACACTTCAATAAGGCTGAGATAGATCAAATACATCACGCCTTTATCTGATTAATGGATCTATTGTATGGATTTCCCATTTGACGTTTCATCATGTCTCTTTTTGAGCAGAGTGTGATGGAGAATAGAGACTCGTCGCATGGAATCGCTAAGCAAACTGCATCATGATCCAAACTCTCTTCTACACTTCTTCTTTCATTTTCGTACCCCTCTGTTCACTAACCATGCCAAAGTCTTAAGTTCGGTGTGGCATGCCACACTCCTTTCTAGTGAAAACTAGAACATTGCCGAACTTTAAGTTCGGTGTGGTAAACCACACCTCTGCAAAACTCTAAGTTCGGTGTGGTACACCACACCCCTCTTTCCACTACCGCTTCTTCCATACCCCTCAATACATAACGGGGGTGTACCACCTTCTCAAAGAGTATACAATGATGTTTGTGCACATACCGAGCTCGGTGAAAAATCTACCCTGATTCCAAAAAGAGGCCTGGCAGCCCAAATATGAAAAAAATCCAAAAATACCCTTTGACCTAAGCCAGGCGAGAATGAATAAAAGCCAGAGTGTGAATAAAAACATGAGAGTTGTGCCCTGAATAAGGATAACCGATAAAGGTCTTGCCCGGCCGGTACATTAGCTGCCCTCATGAAGGCAGATGTGTCGTGATCGGTAGTGAGATCCTAAGGATCCAAAAATAACCCCTTACCTCCCCTCAAAGAGGTAAAAGAGCCAAAAGCCTTAAGCCAACCTATACACACTTCTGAGTTACATTTAGAAAAAGAAAATAATCGAGTGTAAGGCTAAGCCAACCAGAGTTGTGCATAAATCATTCAAAGTATCTCGATGAGTCATTTAATTTTAAGAGTCTTGATTCAATCAGAGGAGAGACTTTTATCTTTTAATCACACCATCATTCTCTCTTCTTTCAACACCAGTGACAGATCATATGCATTTTGTTGATTCTGTGGGTCTATTCAAAATCTCATAAAACTCTTTAACATGACCGATAAAACAGAGAGTGAGAAGGAAGTACTTCAGCAAAGTGAAATCAGAAACAAGGATATCATAAGATGTATTTCGTGATCTAAGGAAGCCTTGATGCTGTATCAATCTGAGCAACGAACAAATATATCATATGACATTAGGATGAGGCAAACACGAGATGAACAATTTCATTGGCGATTGTTTTAAGTTTTTCGTTCCTCGGGACGAGTAACGCTTAAGTTCAGTGTGGTGATGAATCCTCCAGATCCACCTTCAGTCACCAATTCAAAGGATTTTTAACGTTTTTGCCCTATTTTTGTTTTGTCTCATTTTCCCTTTTCTCTTGAAAATTCTGACACTCACATGCAGATGAGGTAATTACGAGACAAACGAGCTTTTTGTCGACTATCTTAAGTTTTTCTCCGTTCCTCGGGACGAGTAACGCTCAAGTTCGGTGTGGTGATGAACCCTCCAGATTCATCTGCACAGTCGCCAATTATAGGGATTTTGTTACTCATATTGATTGATTTACCCTCGCTTTGGTTTACTTTGAGTGTTTCACTAATTCCTGGAAAATATTGCCTAAATAGTTCTAATTACAAGTATATTCGATGATATTATCTCTTACACATTCTCCTTTCCCTCTGCAGATCACTCGCAACCATCCGATCGAGATCCAACAGTTCCTTTTCATCTGACCACTAAGGAAAATCAAGAAACTCCATGCATACGGTCTCAAGACCGTTTGGATCCTCGCGGTCTCAAGACCGTTTGGATCCTCGCGGTCTCAAAACTGTTTGGATCCTCGCGGTCCCAAGACCGTTTGGATCCTCGCAGTCTCAAGACCGTTTGGATCCTCGCGGTCTCAAGACCGTTTGGATCCTCGCGGTCTCAAAACCGTTTGGATCCTCACGGTCTCAAGACTGTTTGGATCCTCGCGGTCTCAAGACCGCGAGGATCCTCGCGGTCCCAAGACCGTTTGGATCCTCACGGTCCCAAGACCGATCGAAGCAAGACCGTTTGAGCTGTGCGTATGCATGCGCTCGAAGATCGTAAGATACAATAACCGAAGACCGTTTGAGCAGCAAATGAGAAGACTGTTTGTTGGATTGCGAAGATCATGCAAATCGAATGGATAAGTTTATGGGATCGTTTGATAAGAGCTAACATACGAAACCGTTTGCTGAAATCACGTACATGCATGCACGCAAGAACCAAAACCAAAAGCTAGTAAGATCGTTGGCAAAGTGCCCAGCAATACATTAAACCATTTGATAATTAACAATCGAGCAGCTGTTACGTGTGGAAACCGAGAGAGCATCTTTGAAAAGTCAAAATCGATTGCTAATTCAGCATACTCTACCAAACCAAATGGAGCACTGCTGGAAACCGTTTGGGGAATATACAATTAAACCAATTGGAGTTGTCGCTCGCAAACTGTTTGCTGGATTAGAAATAAAAGAACTCACGTGAACACTGTTTGCTATACTCACGTATATGCAAACCGATTGGATACTTGAGAAATGAAGACCGCATGACTCACTGCTATGAAGGATCGAATGAAGTTGCTGACCACCAGGACCGTGAGGTCTCTCACGATCTCAAGACCGAGAGGCCTCTCACGGTCTCTGGATCGAGAGGCGCAAGACCGCAAGAGCACAAAACCGAATAAAGAAATCAGTGGAGAAGGACCGCATGAAGCAAATAACAAACCGCATGCTGCTGGTGAATGCTCAAGACCACGAGAATGGAAGACCCTCTCGGTCTCAAGACCGAGAGGAGGACCGCAAGCACTAAAACCGTGAGAAAAGGGAACCGAAAGCTAAAGCCATGATATTTTGGGTAATTTGTAGAACAAACCCAACCCGTCCAAGACACATGCCAAGCCTATAAATAGAAGGGTAGAGACATGGTCTGGGAATCCCATCTCGCGACGGCCGAAAGCTGTCGGACTGGGACCAGTGCCGGAACGCCGCCAGACTGCCCGGACACCGTTTCAGCCCAAATTTCACACACAACCCCAGAATCCCGAGCTGAGTCCAGATCCGGTGAGCTGCCAGTCCGGGCGTAGCTCTAGAAGGCTGTTCCATCACCATCTCACCATTTCTCACACCACAGCTCCACCTTATCCTACTCTTGCAATTCCGGAGGTTGACCCGAAGATCGAGGCGGAGAAACGAACGACCATCGACCACGACGGAGCAGTCCCGGAGACTGCGACGATCTACACCGGGCTGTCACAGATCTACTCTTCTGCTCCGACGATGCTTTCTTTCTCTCTCTTCTCCTTCTTTGTTGCTCCCTCTATGAGGAGCGAGTAGTTCCATTCACTGGGGTGCAGGGACTAGCCCCGCTACCCGTGTTTTGTAACTTGTATCAAAAAGATATTATCTTTCCGATTCAATACTAAATCGTTTCATACATGCTTGAATGTTGGCCGCGTTCTTGTATGCATTTATTGTCTTTCGTTGTGGTTTCTCTACGACCGCTCTTGAGACTCAAATACCGATTTAGTGTTGGTTTCTGGTGTGTGTATCCACCGTGCATCCGTTTCGATTCTAGGAATGCTTTCTAAGGAGTGGAGTAAACTCACCTCCATCGTTGTACTTTTGTACTATGAAATGGAATCAGTTGACGTATAAAAGTGCAACCTTGACGGGTCGAGGAACACACTCTGAGGAGGGAGTGGTGCAAAGTAACTGACCATTCGTTCGGGAATGGCTGACGTTGCAACACTCTCACGTTCCTCATAGCTATATCCTTGAAAGAGGGATAGTCTATAAGGATACTAATCGATTTGGTAATTATCGCTCGCTTGTTAGTTTTCCGATGCACGTTTCACAAGGTTGAGTAAGATTTTCTCTTCGGAGACTACCTATCTTCATTGACACGTAGATACGTATCGGATGAGAGTTACTCAACCTGTGAAGGATGTATGCATTACTCTTGTCCTATAAGACATCGGTATTGTAAAACATCCATGTATCTTGCTTACAAGTTTTGCAATGTTTGGTACAAGTACAATTCATGTGTAGTGGTGGCGAACACCCGCATCACCCCAGTGACCCATCATCATTTGATTAATCTTAGATTTTACATCTTAAACTAGTTTTCATACTTGCCTTTACTTTTGCATGTTTTTAGGATTAAATAACTCAAATCAAACTCTTGGATAAAGATGATTAACTTAGATTGATACGAAACAAGAAAAAGACACTCAGATTCTTAACGTTGTCCTTTGGGTTCGATCCTAAATCTGTACTATGATAAGGCTTCCACACTCTTGTGGGGTTGGAGCATTTATCTAGCACCAGTTGTAGGTAAACCTAGAGAGGACATCAACTCTCTAGGGTTTTTGGTGCATATTAGGACTTCCATTGGAAGAGTAATCTTTTGGTGTAAGTTCTAGCTCCATCAATTATCACATAAAGGAAGTGTTTGAGGATCAGACATGAATTGTCACATATTAGTTCGTATACCAATCCCAATATCACTTCAAGGGTGGTAGTGTCAAGGGATTGAGTGTGTCTTTCCCTAGTTGTCCTTTAAAAACAAAATTTATATGCAATATTATTGGAAGGTCTTGATTTCAATAAATTTAACCACATAGTTTTACAATAGGACCCATAGGAAAGATGCAATATATAAAAAGGAAATAAACATATCTAGATAAATACTATTTCCCAGTTAGAAATGTATCATTCTTCATTTCATCATAATTTGGAAGATATATCAAAAGATGAAAAATTACATGTTCTGAATAAATCATTACATAAATCCTTATATTGAAGAAGTCATTATTGAAAATGTAGTGTTACACTTTTCAAATATATAAAAGATTTTAATGAAGCATAATTTACTATACTTGACTTAGAATAACATAATCACCATTCGAATAAAAACTTTGTTTACTTAAGAGGATGCATTTTCATTACAATTTTCCCATTATTCGGATATCAATGATTATACGGGTGCTTCACCCCTATAGATTTTCGATTTAAACAAATGATGTCACATATGTTAATCTATCCATCAAGTGTAGGAGGCCTTGAGTATGTACAAGGCCCATCAATTCAAAGTGAGGAGAGTACTTTTATAGAGTTCAACATTTCATATGTGTACTTATAGTGGATATGAAATTCATCTTCAAACTTCTTTTGCAAGATAAATTTATAGTAAACAAAAAGAATATTATATGGAACATATTCTTTCAAGAAAATACTTATCCAAGTATAGTTCAAGAAAATAGATACAAGTCCTCTTCAATAGCACTAGTCTATACAAAAACAAATACACGTGTAATTTTGATGTTTATAGAGTAAACGTTGAAATTATTATGGTTTTGATCATGATATCAAGTCATTTACTAGTCAAATAAGATTTTCAAGGATGAAGACTGGAATATAAATATCATGGTTTCCATTATTAACGGTTAGGATTTTTTATTCTTATTAAGACCCAATTTTTAATAATTCATCCATAATCAACAATAAAATAATATTATAAGATTCAATACCAAATTTATTTTTAGAGATATTCAAACTTAACGAATGATCTTGATCTAGGTAATTTTTTTAAATGAACCCTAAGCATATAATAACCAATATCCTAATCAACATTATAATGTATTATTGTCATTAGCAAGTCAAGGTCAAGGTTTGGGGTTGTAGGAAAATTGCAAGCTCTAACATAATTGAGTTTTAGGTCAAAGAGATCAAGGTTTGAAGAAATGATTATATCTCTCATTGAATGATAAAAGTTGTACATTTAGATAATCTCAGAACAATGATGTGACTTAGACCTCTAGAGTATTTTCATTGCATCCTTTACATGATCAAAAGGAGATGAACTATACTTCAAATACATTTTGAGCTAGTATGAATATTCTATGATTTATTAACGACACCAGACTTTCTTTAATTATTTATAGAGATAAGGAAATACCCTATATTATCTAAAAAGGAGGGTTGTCTATGGATGTAACTATAATTGGTCGAGGATAAGTTTGAGGATTGACAAAATGAGCTTAGTTGTCGCAATGGAGGTATGTCCTATCCTGACTTTACAAAGTAGTTGTGGATGATCTCTCCCACTCAATAATGTTAGTGATAGATAGAGAGAGAGATGTGGTCCCTACTACTTTAGCCATTGGATCTCACATTGTTTCAACATTGACATGATTTTTCTCCTTGGGGATCCTCTAACAGGGCGGTGAGCTGCAAAGGAGGATCACCAGTGAGAAAGAGGGAAAATAGAAGGGCAAAAATGCACAATTCGAGAAGGAGCCTAATGTGGTTGGGGAGGTCTCATGGACTGGAGGGTTACCTCCAATTATCTTGACATGATACAAGAAAAATCAATCTATAATGGAGCTTGAGGAGTTTTGACAAGATTATTAGATGGCCACAAATGGTTGAAGGATAGTAGAAATGAGTCTTAAATATAGGGTAGGTTTTTATTAAGTTAAAGAGAGCATGAATAGGCGGTATAAGGGGATAATTACGGTTATCATTAACCCTTGTCACCGAAGTGAAAGCAAGGAGTGGATTTTTTTAAACCACACAAAAGAGTACAAAATTCAATCCATTTAGGGTTGGTTGAGATGATAATAAATAGAGAGAGATTGGAAAGGAAACTGGGATGTGACATGGTTGGAATTGGGGATTATTCACAATTGTGGTTCTTCACTACCTTTTGTAATGAGAAGGAGGTTGAAGAAGGTGAATTTGTAGCTTGATTAGGCCATGATTCTAAGATATTGATAAAAGAGCTAGCATGCATCCCACCCATCATTGGTGAATAGCTGATATGGACAAGTCACTTTGAAAGGATTTTAAAAGTATTATTCTTCAAACAAATTTAAGAAAAATATGGTAAATTATAGGAGTTGTCGATATAGATCAAGTTTTGATTACAAGTAGATATTAATGACTAGATCATACATATGTATATATTTTGAAAGACAAGTTAATTATCTAGATCATAGATTTTAGACAACTAGAAAAACAAATTTGGTTAAACTAGGTTTAATGTCACAATGTAAATATTATTTAAACACAAATCTGGATTTTCAAATTGAGTGATACAACTGATCAAGCATAAATAAAACAATGAGTGAGTCAAGTGCAAATAAATGAAAGGAAAAGTGTGATTTGAATTAGAATATATTAAAACTCATTTCATCATGTAGAATGATAGTGTTATGGAAAGAATATATCAATGTTGTCTAATTTTTGTTGTAGGTTTCCTAACATATAATGGTATATTGTTTTTTAATATTATCCTTTCTCAATATTTGATTACAGTGTTATGGAAAGGAGAAATATGAAAAAATTTATTGTGATAGCCTAAGTTGGATATATAATTTTAATAAATTTGTTTTCTTTAAATTATATATATTTGAGTATTATGATGAAATTTTGATATATTTTTATCATTATGGACCATTATTGAAGGCATACAACAATGAGAAAATACCATAACCAATTTATAGATGCATACTTTTTAGACTCTTCTCCACACCATACAACTGCTTGCTACAATTTTGATAAATTTAAAGATAAAATAGAAATATGTAACACTTAAATTTCTAGTAAAGACATTGAAAACTAAATATCCACTTAGCTATGTTTCCTTTAGAAGCACTTGTAACAGTGTACCCATTTTTCCTCAACTTCCATCATACTAAATTTTACAATATTACCATTCCACAATCGCACAATAATGAAATAATCAGTTAGATCACAACTAGAGATAAGAGTGGATGAACATATTATAACCATGATTCATTATATATATATATATATATATATATATATATATATATAGAGAGAGAGAGAGAGAGAGTCAGGCTAGTGTACACACGAGTGTACCGAAGGCACCGTACACCTTAGTCATTTTCAAAGATGCGGTAACTTTGTGAAAAATCTAAACTGTTGATATTTTTAAATATCTTAAGAACATAATATATAATAAATTTCAACTCATTTGGACACTTATAAGTCGTGCATCTAAAGGAGGTAAAAATCATGCATTTCAAATTAGTTTTGTGCGTCAATTTTGTTATCCTTTGATGAGTGACTTACACTAATCCAAATAAGCTCAAATTTAGTATGTGGCCTATTATTATTATAATAATGAAGATCAATGGATTAGATTTTGGAAAAACATGGTCTAGATAGGCAAACACCATTGGGGTGTACGACGTGATCTGTACACTTGAGTGTATTCTAGCCTGACTATATATATATATATATATATATATATATATATATATATATATATATATATATATATATATATATATGTGTGTGTGTGTGTGTGTGTGTGTGTGTGCATATATATATATATATATATATATATATATATATATATATTTATATGTATATATATGTATTTATATGTATATATAACCGGCCTAAATCACGCGTCCAAAAGGAGCGAATTTGAAGTAGTCAGACTTTTAAAATACCCGACTCTTAGGCCCCCGCAACGATGATGGGGTCCGAAGTAGCGATCGGGGTCGAACCACAGGGACAAGGGTGGTAGTGTTACGAACTCGAAATCAACACATTACACTCTGGTAAGGGTAAGATGAGGATAAAGTTATCAAAGGGAACAACAGGCTAAGATCGATAAAATAAGAGAAAACTTTCTCCAACTCGAGTTTCAAGGAGAAATTAAGGTTTTAAGCGTTTATCAGTTTTTAGGGGTTTTGTGCAACAGAAACAGAGGAGATAACACTGTTGCTTCGGTAAGAAACGAAGGAGGAAACTTCGGTAAAACAAGCGGCAGCATGAACATCCAGTACCCCTTCTCTCAAAGAGGGTATCTCTAACTAAGAACCAACACCTCTCTCAAGGTTGCTGGACTTGGGTTAGAGTGGAGAGATAACTGAAGCAACTCCGATCCTAGGTACTCTCGTACTCCCTGATCGGACCAAACACTAGAGCCGCAACACCTCTCTCGAGGGAGTTGCAGCGGGAAACACGATTTGATAACTAGTCAAAACATGATCCAAGCATACAAGCTAGAGTTCAAATGCTAAACAAAGTAATCATCCAACAAAAAGGAACCAAACATAAAGCAACAAATATTTAAAACTTCTCTAATTCCATTAGCATAAGCATTATATAAAAGGGGTTTGGTTACATTGTGTAAATAAAGAAAGTAAATGACTGAAACATGTACAGATAAGTATCACCTCCTTGATTTAGGAGGGCGACGAGCAGCAGAAGATTCCTAAGGTTTCCCTAGCCCGATACTGGGTGGGAGCCTCGCCTGATATGCCTGTGTTGGATGGAATCCCCTGTTGGGCGACACGTCATGACGGGATGACATATCGTTCAAGGCACTCATGCCCGATACAGCCGTGTCAGGATGCCACCCTCTTGTGCGACACATCGTGATAGGGGATTCATATAGGGCTCAGTATCGTGTAGGGCTAGAGACCGCTTAGGGTATCGGGTTACTCATATCGGGTGTCCTCGTTGGTCGATATCGGGCTGCTGCAGTGACCGTGGAAGATTCTAAGTGAACCATTCCTGCCCTCTAGGGTCGGGGAAGTGCTCACCTAGTATCACCCGGTGCACCTCTACGACGCGACACACTAGCTCTAGGTGCTTTCCAAAGTTAGCTTTTGCGAAGTTCCGACCCGTCCCATCGAGGTCCTGTAGCTGCTATTTATAGGCAGCGGTTGGGAAAGGTTGTGGTCCTCCAGGTGCCACGTGTCCTCTATTGGCCCTATCATCTTAGCTCCAGGGTCGCTCGACGTGCGTGTCACCCGACACCACAGGTGTCATTCAGCAAGCATATCGGGCATCGTGTTGGGTGGGCGCCTATCGATGGGTGGCTTGTATCGTGTGACACACTTTGGTAGTCGATGCAAGTATAGCTCACTGTCGGGTAAATGGCGTGTCGCTCATAAGAGTCCTTTAGCACGGCACACTCGTGTCGTGCATCATCTGTATCGGGATGCTATATGTCGGGCAGTGATAAACGTCGCTTTGCAATATCAATCACTAAGATGGTTAATCCTAGAGTTTAAACCTTTTTTACTTCCGGTTTTAAGGGTAGTATAGAAGGGTCGATCCCACAGGACAACTTTTTAGAGATTGTTCTTAGAACCCAAAATTTGAAGAACGTGTTATTTGTTTTTGGTATTTTTTTTAAGATTGGAACAAAAAGTAAAAGTCAAGTTGGGGGTTTGATTGATTACACTAATGCAAGAAAGAAAATGCACTTAACAAGAATAAAAAATGCACAAGGAAAATTTAAGATTATTTTTAACACAAGCAAAACTATATGAAAGAAAAGACTAGGAATTAAAGGAAGCAAAAGTATGCGGTGATTAAATCAAGAGAAGGAAATTGAGGCTCGTAGGGGTTTTCACCACCTTAGCCTAGGCGATAACAACTAATTCTTAAGCGCGATTCGATGAAGGTTTGCGAATTTAAAAACTCACAAGAGATAAACTCCACATGAGCCCATTGGTCTTGGTGCTCATACTTCCTAGTTTATCATCCTAAAAGATGAAAATCCACGGTCATATCAAAATGTCTATGTAATCAATTTTATTGTTCTAAATCCAGATTTCCATGGTTATTTCCATCCAGATTAATGTGGGATCTGAAGATCAACCATTAATTAAAATCGATTACCATCTAGTTGTTTAAGAAGAATTCGTTAAAACCATGGCTAAGGGGTTATTCCACTTGCCTCGATAGAAGTCTACTCACTCATGGAGAAGGGGGAGACAGAGGAAGATAGTACTAAAGCCATAGTCTATCCCAAAAATCAGGAGATTAACCCTTATGCTAGAGACAATAAAGTGGCTTAGTTCTTAGTTCCTTACTCCAGAATTAAAGAATGGAGAAAAGATAAACTAAGGCAGAATGAAGAGGCAAGAACAAGTATGAAAGAACAATTCTTGAACTAAAATCTACTTTATTGCATAATAAGAAGATGATTACAAGAATTATTGCTTCAGAATCCCAATACAAGAGAAATCCCAGATGCCCTGAGGAGGAGGAGGTGCCCCTCCTTTTATAGGAGAGGAAGGAGGCACTTTTACAATTAGGTTGAAGGGTTTTTGAGGCTGGCAGCTAGGATTTTTGCTGTCTACGCACCGTCAACCGACCGGTTCAGGAACCAACCGATCGGTTCGAAGATTCTGGAATGCGGCAGCCAATCAATCGGCTTCCAACCCTAATTAGGGTAGCGGCGCAGTCGAAACCACCCCGTGTTGTTTCTTCTCATCAATGGGCATCAGCCGAGCGTTTGGTTTAGGAATCGGGCGATCTCGGCCTAAGAGCAATGATCGACGCTTGAAGGAGAATCAAGCATTTCATATTGTCAGACGATCGGGTTGATGTGGTGAGGCGATCGGTTGATAGTACCAGTCGATCGGCTCAGGTCCTGAAACTGCAATAAAATGCACATGATTGTCAGATTTGTGATAAAAATGAGAAAATATCAATTTGTGCAATTTTCAAGAGATGAATGGAGTATTTCTATGTGACAAGCTTAATAATGCACAAGAAAGATGTGCTGAAATAGCACGCATCAAAATACCACAGACTTAAAGTTTTGATTGTCCTCAAGCAATTGAAAAATCAAAATGATTCAAAAAATTTTGGAATAACATGTTCATCCTCCCTAGATTAGCAATTTTTCTATCCTTTTCCTAGCCAAGTGACCCATCCCCTAGAACCACAAATTGCAAGCACTATGTTTCTCAAGAAAACATTTTTCATAACTTATTTTTTTTAAACTTATACTTTGTAAAGACAGTCTTGATCAAACTTGCGCTTCGACACTCATTTTTTTTGGTTGATTGTTGCACGGGAATAAAGAATTTGAGGTGTGACGAAAACAATCCCTCCTCTATTCGACTTGGGATATAGTTTTTTCATGGACTTGTGATTACATTGACCACAATTTTTTTGTGTGCCTTTTTTGTGGCATCTTTTGATGGTACGCCCCATTGTGGGGTATGGAAGAAGGGCATGCCACCCCAGACTTAGGGTTTGGCTTGCGATTTATTTTTCCCGTGCAACAAAAAACTCTTTTTTTTCTATTTTTTTTTAGTTGTCGTTGCATATGATAGAAGAGACATGTAGCTACATTATATAAGAGTAAAAAAAAAGTTAATCTAATGCTGAAATTAAGAAAATTTGAATTTGATTCTATTTGATACTCTAAGGCTTGCCATTGTTTCCAAAAATTGCTATCATGATCATAGGGAACTTGATATTGCAAAGTTTTTTTGAAATAAATTTGATAATGCAATTGATTTTGAAGATAAAGTACAACATTCGACCGACTATATAAAGGCCTTATGTTTGAAAGTAAACAAAGCAAACAAATAAAAATGAAGAAGGAAATGTTGAAAAGGGAAGATAAAGGGTGTATCACGTACAACCCACACCCACCCCAGACTTAGAAATTTGCTCGACCCGAGCAAACTCTAAGAGCGAGATGGAGGGAAGAGTCACTACGGTGGAGGGTGTTGTTGGTGGGAGGAGTAGTAGTTTGCCCAGTAAGGAGAATCAGGGCGCGAATAACTTTGTTGTGCTCCGTACTTGTCATAAGCTGGTTGACTAGGGGCATAGTGACCGCAATCCACATGCCAAGACTCCTACGAACGCTGCATCAGGTACATGTGATTGAGCTGGTGGCCCTGTCTCTGCTGCTCTTACTGAATCTCATCCAGCTGAGTCTGGATCTCGTAGAAGTTGTAAGGACCGGAGTCATCGTCTGGTCTCCGCCTGGTGCGACATCTGGAAGGTGGCGGTGGAGGTCCAGTGTCTTCGTCGTGTGCCTCTAAAGAAAGGCTCCTCCTGTGAGGCTGTGGCTCGGGGATGGTGTCTAGATCTGGATGCTCCAGGTAGAATCTCTATATATGGCCTGATAAATCAGTCAACGCGTAGACGTAGTTTGCTGCTGCAAACCGTGAATGTAATGGGAGCTGGAGGACCACCTGAGTGTCTTTAAACAAAAGGTAATAAACACCCTCGATGCCCAAACGGATAAACCTACTATTCTTCAAATAGTGAGTGTTGATGAGGTGATTTTTGAGCTCAAGTGGAGGAAAGGCGATGTGGGTGTAGCCCAAAAAGATGGTGAGTTGGGTAACATAGTGGCCAATGTGAAAAGAAGAGGAAGTGGCTCGGCTAGCTTGGGTACCAAAATGCTCAATGATAGAATTGCCCCAGTTAAAAGGTTCTTCATGTAAAAGACACCAAAGAGCATAAAGTTCTACCATAGTAATTGCGCCTTGAGTACCTTCCGGACTGAAAATGGTGCAAGCCAAAATACGGCGAAGGTAACGAACCAACGGGTTGTGAATGCAGGAGGCCTTGGGCCCACTAGGAAGACGGGGAAGAAGCCCGGTGATCTCTGCCCAAAACTTATCTCTGTCGTAATGGGTTGGGTAGGAGTCATGAGACTGCGCCATACATTGTTCTAGCCAATAGTCATCCCTGCCGTCGAGGATAAAAGAAGTGATTTGTTTGGCGGATGATTCCAGATTTTACCCAAAAATCTGGTATTTACAACTCGAGTTTCCGAAAGAACAGTGTAACCTGTGAAAAGTGCTCAAAAACTCAAGGGTAAGATCACAGTAGACAAAGGTAACATGGTAGGGAAAGATAGGGATGTGGTTTCTACGGAGGATATTGTCAATGACGTCGCAGATGCCCAAAGCATCAAGGGTTGTGTCGCACGCCCAACGAGGAAACAAAACACCAATTGTGAACATATCATCATAACGCTGGCGGTGGTCAGCGCTAGTGAACTGGTCGTAGCTACCCAGAATAGGTTCCATACGGGGTGAACGGGGGGGTGGTTGAGTATGGATCATTGGCTGCCTTTTGAGTTCCCTCCATCTCACGGAGAAGCTCATCCGCCTCGTCGATGTCACGAAGCATCTCCTGAACTAACTCGGGAGACGACTCACCAGTAGGAGAGGGCGTGCGGAAATGGATTCTGGGATGAGAACTGGAATGGCGAGGAGGATCCCTGGATGAGAATGCAGGGGCCTTGCCTTTGCCCTTGTGAAAACGGTTGAACATCACTGCTATAGAGAGAAGTCGATCGGTTGAGGATGTAAATGATCGGTTGGGGTGAGTCAACTGATCGTCTGGTAGATGAAATGGGCATTTCGGCATCTGAGACGGGCGACTGGAAACACCAAACGGTCGGCTGAGTCTGGATCTGAGCACTCAGCAAACCTGGATGACAACCGTCTTGTTGAGGAGGTCGAGGAGGTGGCGATGCAGAACTCGTCGGTCGTCTATTGATCGAGATGGCCGGCGTAGCCAGGCGGGTGACTGAAACACCAGGCGGTCGGCTGAGGCGACCTGAGCGCTCAGCGGATCTGGCTTCGGCAATCTTGTTGAGGAGGTGGCGATGGAGAACCCATCGGTCGTCTGTCGATTGAGACGGCCAACATCGTAGCCAGGCAGGCGGCTGAAACACCAGGCGGTCGGCTGAGCGACCTGACCACTTGGCAGATCTGGCTTCGGCCGTATGAGGGAAAACCGGTCGGCCGAAGAGTTGGACCTTGGACGTTCGGCTGAAAACCAAGGCGGTCGTCTGAAGAGCGGGCGGAGCTACGGTCGAGCGATCTAGTGAACAGTGAGGGAGGCGGCTAGGGTAAGCGAGGAGATGGGAGAGTGGTCTTGCGTCTGGTGCGTTATATAGAACAATGGGTCTATGAGCTGATCAGTTGGATAGCCAGACGATCGGTTGGCCTGCCTTGGACGCCAAACACAAAACAGTAAAGGACAGAGGCTGCATTCAAGGGTTACGGAACGGTCGACGGATGAGTCGAGCGTTTGGAAATCCAACTGGTCATTTTGCTTATCGAGTCAATGCAAAATCAGTCTTGAGCTGATCGACCAGTATAGTTAACCGATCGTCTCGATAGCAGAAAGAAGAAAAAACAGAACGGAAGAACAAATAATAAGAAAACAAACGAGAAGGGAAGATAGTGTTTGGCTGCCTCCAAACTAGCGCCTTATTTTACGTCGTGGATCGACAAAGATCAGATTAATTGGAATCTGGGGAAGTTGAAGGGTGAGTGAGGTTCAGATCATGCAAGGGTGGAAATTTGGTTGAGTCTGAAGCGACAACATCTTCAGTGGTGATATATCTTTTAAGACGGTGCCCATTGACCTTAAACTCACCCAGAACTTTATCCCATAGGAGAAAAGCACCATGTGGGTAAGCACATTTTACAATGTAGGGGCCATACCACCTCGACTTGAGCTTTCCAGGAAAAAGTCATAATCTTGAATTAAAAACTAAAACTTGATCCCCTTCTCTAATATCTTTGCGCTTAATATGACCATCATGCCACATTTTAGTTCAGTCTTTGCAGATTCTTGCATTTTCATAGGCACTCATCCTAGGTTCATCAAGCTCATTTATTTGGAGAAAACGTTTCTCTCCAGCTATGGAAAGGTCAAAATTCAAAGTTTTGATGGCCCAGCTTGGTTTGTGCTCTAGTTCTATTGGTAAGTGACATGAATTACCGTAGATCAGTCTGAAAGGGGTGGTGCCAATGGGTGTTTTGTAGGCAGTACGATATGCCCACAGAGCGTCATTGATTTTTAACGCCCAATCTTTCCTAGTGCGTCCAACAGTTTTTTCTAAAATTGATTTTATTTGTCTGTTGGATACTTCTACCTACCCACTGATCTGAGGATGGTAAGGAGTGGCGACTTTGTGATAAACCCCATATTTTTTCAAAATAGCCTCAAAACGTTTCTCCAAAAAATGGGATCCCTTGTTAGAAATGACGGTGCGAGGGACTCCGAATCTAGGAAAAATGATATCTTTAAAAAGTTTCTTAACAGGTTTAGAGTCACATGTTTTAGTGGGTATGGATTCAACCCACTTTGACACGTAATCGACTGCGACTAAAATGTAAGCAAACCCATAAGAAGAAGGAAATGGGCCCATATAGTCGATTCCCCAGACATCAAAAATCTCTAATTCCTGCCAAGAGGTGAGAGGCATTTGGTCACGCTTGGAAACATTACCCGTCCTTTGACATTGGTCATATGAAAGAACATAATCATACGAGTCTTTGAAGATGGTGGGCCAAAAGAATTTGCATTGTAGGACTTTTCTAGCCATTTTTTGGGAACTCATGTGACCACCATAAGGGCCAGAGTGACATTGTTCCAAAATGGTGATGCTTTTTTCGTGGGACACACAACGATGATATAAACCATCAGCACAAAGTCAAAACAAATAAGGTTCATCCCAATAATAATTTTTGACGTCATGTAAAAATTTAGCTTTAGAGTGTCCTGTATACTCGGGGTGCAATACACCTGTAGCTAAATAGTTTACAAAATCAGCAAACCAAGGAAATTGGGAGTCTACCTTGAGCAATTGGTCATCGGGTAAGGATTCATTTATGGGATGTTCATCAATGGGGCTATAGCTAAGTCTACTGCGGTGGTCATCCATGACATTTTCAGATCCCTTTTTGTCTAGGATTTCTAGATCAAATTCCTGCAATAACAAAATCCATCTTATGAGTCTAGGCTTGGCATCTTTTTTTGTCATGAGGTAGCGAATATCTGCATGATCAGTGTAAACAACAACCTTTGAACCAACAAGATATGAGCGAAATTTATCAAATGCATAGACAATGGCTAGCATTTCTTTTTCGGTGACTGTGTAATTTCGCTGAGCTTCATCTAAGGGCTTGGATGCATAATAAATGACATGGTGTTTTTTGTCAATTCTTTGTCCTAAAATGGCACCTACAGCAAAATCACTAGCATCACACATGATTTCAAAGGGTAAGTCCCAGTCAGGAGCACGGATGATAGGGGTGGTGGTGAGAGCCTTTTTCAAACATAGAAAGCTCTCCATGCATGCTATATCGAAATGGAAAAACACATCCTTTTGAAGAAGATTGGTGAGAGGTTTTGTGATTTTGGAAAAATCACGGATGAATCGCCGATAGAAACCGGCATGTCCTAAGAAGGCTCAGATATCTTTGACTGAGGTTGGGGATCCAGCTGGGTGATGACCTCAATCTTAGCTTGGTCCACTTCAATGCCCTGGTTGCTCACCGTATGGCCTAGAACAATACCCTCCTTGACCATGAAGTGACACTTTTCCCAATTAAGGACTAAATGTGACTCGATGCATCTATCATAAACAAGGGAGAGGTTCCCAAGGCAAGAACTGAAACTATCTCCATAGACATTGAAATCGTCCATGAAAACTTCCATGACAGTTTTAGTTAACCCTGAAAATATGGCAGACATACATCTTTGAAAAGTGGTTGGTGCATTGCACAGGCCAAAGGGCATTCGTCTAAAAGTGTATGTACCAAAAGGGCATATGAAAGTGGTCTTCTCTTGGTCTTCAGGATGAATGGGAATCTGATAAAAACCCGAGTAGCCATCTAAATAGCTAAAGTATTGTTGATGAGCTAAATGTTCAAGAACTTGATCGAGGAAGGGAAGAGGGAAGTGGTCTTTCCTAGTTTCTTTGTTGAGTTTCCTGTAGTCAATGCACATCCTCCACCCTGTGACGGTACGGGTGGGGATGAGCTCATTCTTCTCATTCCTAATGACTATGGTCCCACCCTTTTTGGGGACGACCTGGACAGGGTTGACCCAAGGAGAGTCGGAGATGGGGTAGATGATTCCTATAGTCAAAAGTTTAATTACTTCAAGACGGACAACTTCCTTCATGTTTGGGTTGAGTTTCCTTTGCGGGTCTCGGGAAGGTTTACTATTTTCAATCATTGGGATTTTGTGGATGCAAATGGATTGATCTATCTCAACTAAATCCGTCATTTTGTACCCTAAAGTTGTTTTCCTTTTCCTAAGTTCTCCCATAAGCATGTTTTCTTGTTCAATGGTCAAGTCAGAGTTGATAATAACATGGCATAATTGTTGTTCATCCAGAAAGACATATTTCAGGCCTATGGGGAGAGTCTTCATTTCCGGGGCCTTTAGTGGTTCAGATCATTTTTCTATGGTTTAGATCATTTTAAGGTCTTCAATATCAACACATGGGATTTCCTCAAAGTTGTCCAAATGAATCTTGAGTTGATTTGATGGTTCATTATCAAAATCACATTCGGCAGGGATGGTGAGAGAAGTGCATAGGGGGTCATCAACTAATTCCCATTCTTGCCTTATTTGGTTTAATTCATCAATGCAATCAAGGAGGTAGACTTCTTCCTCAAGACTAGGTCCCCTCATACTTTCAAACACCCTAAACTCTAGGGTTTGCTTCCCTAGCCTTAACAAAATGGTACCAGCCTCGACATCAATTAAGGCACGAGCAGTGGCTAAGAAGGGATGTCCAAAAATGAGAGGGTAGCGTAAATCTTCATTGATATCCATGATCACAAAATCACAAGGGACATATGCATCATTTCCAACCTTAACCGGAATGTCTTATATGATTCCCATGGGTTTAGTTGTGGATGAGTCTGACAGTTGGATGGTCATGGTTGTGGGTAACATGTTATTGAATCCTAGTCTTTTGCAAAGACTATATGGCATGATGGATATACTAGCCCCTAAATCTGCTAGGCCTTTTCTACAAGCATTGTCACCCAAGTAGCATCCTATTCCAAAAGAACCTGGATCCTTCTATTTTTTAGGCATCTTACTTAGGATAACGTCTGATGTGGTCCTAGCAAGTTTAACAGTCTTTTATTCTTTAGTAACATACTTCCTAGTCAAGAGAGATTTCATGTACTTAGACCAGGCGGGCATGTCTACCAAAGCATCGAGGAAGGGAATGTCGACATGTATTTTTTTCATAGCATCCCTAAATTTCATGAAGCGGGCATCAAGTCTTGTTTGTTTGAGGCGGGCTTGATAGGGAGGTCAGGGTTTGTAAACTGGTTCTTCATCTTCTACTTGAGGGGTTTCAGGAACGGATGGTTTGGGTGTCGCTTCAGGTTCGACGTACAACTACCATGTCCTCATCCTCGAATTCTAGATGTGGGTCTGACGATTGTTTCTAGAGGGGGAAGGGCGTGCACTTTTTCCGAATGAGTAGAGACAACCTTGAGTTGTTCAGGATGTTTGGGGTTGTTTTCAGGCTGTCCTACAAAAGTCCTAGCATGAGGTTTTTGTTGGGCAAACAGATGAGCTAACTGTGCGCCAGTTGCCTTTTGATGGGCTTGTATGGCCACGAGGCTTTGTTCTATGCTTGCCAGGGTAGGATGACTTGGGGGAGGAGAAGGGGGGGCATTTTGAGTTGGCTGGGGAGGTTGAGGTTGGTTTAGATTTTGGGGTGGAAGGTTTAGGTTTTGGAATTGTTGGTAGTGTTGTCGATTTTGGTGATTTCCAAAATTTCTTTGATTGTTGTATGGGAATCCAGGTGGTGGCCGATTGTTACCTTGAGGGTAGGGAGGCCTTTGTTGAAGTTGGTTAGAGTTCTCGGCACCTGAAGGGTTCCCGTATTGAAAACTAGGGTGGTTTCTAGGTTGGTTGGGATTGTAGTAACTTTGGCCTGGTATTGTATGAATCGAATTGAGGTCTTCTGGTTGTTGTCCTACTTCAGGTTGTGTGGGCATGTTGTAGAGATATTGAGAGTGGAGGGTGGTATGGTCGTATCCTTGACAAATACCACAAAGGGAATCCATGGCTTTTAGTTGTTGGGGTGACTCCCTAAGGGTGACCAAGGATGACTCTAACCGATCTTGTTTTAAGGCAATTAATTTTAGGCTTTCCGCTATGCTTTGGATATCGTTATTAACTTCTGTCTTGGCTACCGTAAGGATTCCGCCAATCCCTCTTCTAGACCTTGTTTCGGAAGCCCGTTTAACTACCTCCCATGCACTAGTCAAACTTTGATGCATGAAATTTCTTCCAGATGAGGAATCGAGAAAGAATTTGGTATCATCATCAACACCATGATAGAAAATCTCTATGAGTTGGGATTGCGAGATATCATGGTGGGGGCATTTCCTAAGTAAGTCTTTGAACCTCTTCCAGGCTTCTTCTAAAGACTCTCTTGGGGACATAGAAAAATGATTTATTTGACCCCTAAGTTCATAGGTGAGAGACGGGGGGGGGTAAAATTTCTCAAGGAACTTGCTTTGTAGAACTTCCCAAGTTGTAACATGTTCTTCGCTCTCCATGGTGTTGTACCAGTTGCTAGCTTGGCCGGAGAGGGAATACTTAAACAACCTAAGGTGGATGGCATCTTCAGAGACACCCGGGAGTTTGTTCAAAGAGAAAAGGTCAATGAATCTTTGAAGATGATCTTGGCAACTTTCCCCATTGTTGCTTGAGAAGGGGTTGGCTTGCATCAGGGTGATCCATTGTGTTTGGATTTCGAATTGTGGAGCAATAACATCGGGGGGTATAATTGGATGTTGCGCATAGGCCGTTTTGGGAACAGAAAAGTATTTTAATTGTTTTTGCCTTTCAGCTTCCCTCCTATCGGCTTCTATGGTTTCTTGTTCGGCCCTAAAGGCAGCTCGCAAAGCGGCTTCTCTTTCTGCTTGTTTGGCTTGGATGAGCTCTCTTTGAGCTGCGAGAGCTTGGTCGATCCTATGGGCGACTTAGTCTTCATTCATTCTCACTAGATTTTGACGGTTTAGATGATGAAAAGTCCTTTCTATTTCCGGATCAAAAGGTTGAAAATCAACGTTCGGGCGTCGCATGCCCAATTAAAGCAGTTCATTCATGTGCAGAAAAAACATACTGCCAGAATGGAAACTCGGCAGAAAGAGGAGTACACTTCCAGAATGTTACTCAGAAGGCATGAAAATAGAAGAAAAAAAAATTTCAAAATTGTTTTGGGGTTCGAGAAAACAATCTATTGTCCCCGGCAACGGCGCCATATTGATAAACGTCGCTTTGCAATATCAATCATTAAGATGGTTAATCCTAGAGTTTAAACCTTTTTTACTTCAAGTTTTAAGGGTAGTATAGAAGGGTCGATCCCAAAAGACAACTCTTTTGAGATTGTTCTTAGAACCCAAAGTTTGAAGAACTTGTTATTTGTTTTTGGTATTTTTTTTTTAAATTGGAACAGAAAGTAAAAGTCAAGTTGGGGGTTTGATTGATTACACTAATGCAAGAAAGAAAATGCACTTAACAAGAATAAAAAATGCACAAGGAAAATTTAAGATTATTGTTAACACAAGAAAAACTATATGAAAGAAAAGACTAGGAATTAAAGGAAGCAAAAGTATGTGGTGATTAAATCAAGAGAAGGAAATTGAGGCTCGTAGGGGTTTTCACCACCTTAGCCTAGGAAATAACAACTAATTCTTAAGCGACGATTCGATGAAGGTTTGCGAATTTAAAAACTCACAAGAGATAAACTCCACATGAGCCCATTGGTCTTGGTGCTCATGCTTCCTAGTTAATCATCCTAAAAGATGAAAATCCATGGTCATATCAAAATGTCTATGTAATCGATTTTATTGTTCTAAATCCGGATTTCCATGGTCATTTCGATCTGGATTAACGTGGTATCCGAAGATCAACCATTAATTAAAATCAATTACCATCTACTCATTTAAGAAGAAGTCATTAAAACCATGGCTAAGGGGTTATTCCCCTTGCCTCGATAGAAGTCTACTCACTCATGGAGAAGGGGGAGATAGAGGAAGAAAGTATTGAAGCCATAGTCTAGCCCAAAAATTAGGAGATTAATCCTTATGCTAGAGACAATAAAATGGCTTAGTTCTGAGTTCCTTGCTCCAGAATTAAAGAACGGAGAAAAGAAAAACTAAGGAGGAATGAAGAGGCAAGAACAAGTATGAAAGAATAATGTTTGAACTAAAATCTACTTTATTGCATAATAAGAAGATGATTACAAAAATTATTGCTTCAGAATCCCAATACAAGAGAAATCCCAGATGCCATGAGGAGGAGGAAGTGCCCCTCCTTTTATAGGAGAGGAAGGAGGCACTTTTACAATTAGGTTGAAGGGTTTTTGAGGCTGGCGGCTGGGATTTTTGTTGTCTGCGCACCGCCAACCGACCGGTTCAGGAACCAACTAATCGGTTGGAAGATTCTGGAATGCGGCAGCCAATCGATCGGCTGCCAACCCTAATTAGGGTGGCGGCGTAGTCGAAACTGCTTTGTGTCATTTCTTCTCAGCAATGGGCATCAGCCGAGTGTTTGGTTTAGGAATCGGGCGATCTCGTCCTGAGAGCAATGATTGACGCTTGAAGGCGAATCGAGCGTTTCATATTGTTAGATGATCAGGTTGATGTGGTGAGACGATCGGTTGACAGTACCAGTCGATCGGTTCAGGTCTTGAAACTGCAATAAAATGCACATGATTGTCAGATTTGTGATAAAAATGAGAAAATATCAATTTGTGCAATTTTCAAGAGATGAATGGAGTATTTCTATGTGACAAGCTTAATAATTCGCAGGAAAGATGTGCTGAAATAGCACACATCAGGAAGTGAGTGTGTCGGCCGACTGGTAGGAGGGCTGATGTAGGTAGAACACGTTCATGGGCCGGGATGGGCCTTTTTGCTGATAAATGAGTCGAAAAATGAGGAAAACTCTGCAAAAGATGATAAAATTGAGTTAAGAGCATATCGCGACCTGTTTATTCAAAAACATGGCAAAAGGGAGAGGAAAACAGTTTAAAAGGGCAGATTTGACAACAAAATAAGGGCCAAAACATCGCAAAATTTGGTGTTATCAACTCCCCCTAACTTAGCATTTTGATTGTCCTCAATCAATCTTTTAAAACTTTGTTTTGTGATACTTCTTCTTAACTGGTATGGTTTTCAGACCATGAGTTTGAGCGAGTATTGAGATGTCTTACAGAGAATACTGCCCAACCTCGAACAAAAAACTTTACTTTTCCCGCCTTATTTAAGCAAAAATTTTCTCCACAACTTCGGCGAGACTTGGGTGCATGCTTTCGAAGGTAGCTTTCACACCACACAGCTTTTGGGAACAAAAAGTTGTGTTTGGGTAGGCTTAAGGCTTTTTGGGTTTTTTTTTCTTGTTTCCTATCAGTCCATCCAAGTACGGGTCTGTTAGCAAGCAAGTGGTCCCTGCACTCCAAGCCAGTTGGCTTTAGAGCAGTGATTTCACATCCTACGTACCACTACCCCAGATCTACCATGCCTAAAGATGGGTACTTTTGGAAAACAAGTGTGTATATATTTGTTTTCTTTTTTTTCATTTGGCACTAGTCTCATGCTTTTATTCACTCTCATAAGGCTATTCTCTCTTTTTGGGATTTTTTTGGGTTAAGGGAAAACAAGAGACATTTTTGTAGTTTGGGAAGCATTTTCCTTCTGCATACACGTCTCTTAGCTATCGTGAGATTATATTTCGAAATTTTTGGCGTGGAAAGTCATAGTCTTTTGTTGTTTGAGGCTGCATTTTCAAAAAGACATCACAAAACCCGCACCTCTTTAGACACATTGAAAACAAACTGACAAGAAGTCGTATCATGTTTTTACTATGCAATGTCTTTGTACATATGTATGGAGACAAAATAAGCAAAATTTTTGTTATTTTATATGAGGTATGTATATGTATATGTATACATGTTATAGAAAAAAAAAGAAAGATCAAAAGGGGTGAAGTTTGAAATGCTTTTAGTACCTCCCTCACTGGTACATAGAACCCCGCCCAAACTTACTCCACACTCGGTCCCAGAGTTGTGAAGTAGATAAGGTAGGGTAATGTTAACTCAGTGAGGGTTAGCTGGTGAGCGTGCCTTTTCCAGATAGAAGCTCCCACACATATTCTCCTCGTTTGCTGTGGTAGTCGATGTGGTGGAGCTGGTCAGGCGTCTCTTCATTTGATATCCATTCCAGCACGAAGATGTCGCAGTCGTTGGATAAGGGAATTTGTTGCGGACTGTGGTGGCAGAACTGAAGCTCGTGCTATTTGCCAGTTGCTGTCTCTAGGAATGATTGTATCAATGACGCCACCTCCTAATAGTATTTTCATACTAAGCGCTCAAGGGGTGTCAACGCTGTCGATGTACACTGCACCAGATGATCTTTGTTGCTGTCTGAGCTATTGTAGAAGATTCCTGCTCGTTGGCGAGTGTACATCGTTAGGAGCGTCCAGTGGTCGTAGTACAAGATGGGAAGGAAGATGGTGCGCGGGACTCTGCACTGCAACTCTGTCATAAAGGATTGTTTCGCTCCTAATTCATCGACAAGGCATATGTCGTTGAACAACATTGGATGAGCAATGTATGAGTGTTCAAACTTATTATGTAGTGTCTGGATGTAGGCGGCCACCACAGATATCACCAAACATTCTCCTTCTTTTACCATGTCCCTCAATTCATCAACCGGGACTATGACATTGCCTGCCTCATAGATTACGTCTTCCGAGGTAGAGTCAGCTAACTTCAGAAGAACTTCATTGACCTGCTCCTGCGTGAGTGTAGAGCACGAGAAATGGTCGAAGTTGTTGATCATTTCTTCTGATGTTTCAGGCGAAGCGGGGTCTTCGATTTCGTGTACTTCCCGCAGGATTTCTAACTGCTTGCTTGCCCCATAGACGTCTTCTTCTATCTTAGATTCTTTCTCTGGAGTGCTGCTGGGTTGCGAAGATTCATCTGCTTGATCACTGTCCAGCAGCCTCTCTGGTACCCCTATGTCTTGGAAGTAGCGGCTGTCTTTGATCAGCAACAATGCATATATGCTTCTGAGCTGGTAGAAGTTTTGGCCCTGGAGATGCCTTATATATCCAAATATGTTGAGCTGCTCCATGGTGCGCAAGACGATAAAGGTGTTGTTTCCACTTCCCTCTTCTGCTTGGACGGGGAAGTCTCCGATAGAGAAGAAATTCCAAACGCCGCTATGATGTTGGACTCCTTGCTTGATGGCTCGGAGAAGACGCAGTGGTACGAGCCTGAGATGTTTATCCTCCAGGCGACTGAAAATGAGTCCTAAGTGTGGCACCTCCTCGTTGCAACAGTTGAGGAGCTGGACGTCATGGTTTTGGAGATCTTCCACACACAGGAACCACATATTGCATTGCTTATACAGGGCCAACACGATGTTCGTGTTGTGCTCTTCAATGTGTTGCAGCATGTTGGCCACCGTGATGGAGTCTGGTACTCCCATCATCAATCTTCTTGCTAAGGTTGGGGTGGCGTTGTATATTGTTTGCCGACCTGTCTGGGTGCTGATATTTTCTATTATTGCACCCTCTAGGACCCTGAACAACTTCTTTCCGACGATGGCTGGTGAGCGGAAAATGCTTATGAGTGTTCCATGTTGTACGGTGAAGTAGTCATCACTCCAGACGACGTCTTCTTTATCAGCTTGGGACCTTAGGACCTTGTTCAGCAGTTTCTGGTCCCTGATCATCAGGTAGTCGATGACCCTTCTGTCGAAGTCGGCCATCTCGAAGTAAGGTATGTCTGACAGCGTAGAGAATTCATCTGCCGTCGAGCTTCTTCATCAGAGGGGGTATCTTTCATTGGCAGCACAGATGTCCCCCCCCTCTCCCTCGATTCATCAGAAGAGTCCTCCCTAATACTGATTGCTTCGTTGTCATCCTTATCTTCATCTAGGGGGACTGAGGGAGCTGCTTCTTCCAAACCGCGGGAGCTCGCCTGTCCTACTGGAGCTTTATTGGCTGATCTTTGCGGCGTCCCTTCCTCGGGCATTGGGGATGGCCCACTGGAGGAGGAAGTGGACGACGATCTTGGTGAGGATGCTGACGAGGAGGGTTGAGAGCTTGAGCCGGGAGGTGACGGAGATCTCCTCGGCTGTCTTGGACGTGGGTGGTCTTCCCTCCTGTTCATCCTCTCCTCGATCACGTCGAGGCGATGGAGGGCCTGCTGCAGCGTGGCGTTGAGTTCCTCTAGTTGGCCGGGGAGACCAGCTAGAGTTAGCAGTTGCCGCTCCTGGCTATTCAACCTGTGTTGGAAAATGGAAAACTTATGGGAGAGTGAAGAAATAGTAGCAGAGTGGTTTTCTATTACCTCCCGCAAGTTATCGAGTTTGTTTCCCAGCATCTGTCTGAGTGACAGAGGGGCTCCTGTAGATCTCCCTCGCATCCTCGCGACACTCCTCCCACATGAAGATCTACCTGACGAGTGTGCCGCCTCACTCGGGGTAGTGTCGTTCTACACTGTTCACGAGGTGGATGCTTCGCGGCGAGGCGTCAACACTTTTGCGGTTGTCTCTGCCTCGCCCTCTTATTGTGGTGGAGAAGGCCACGATGTTGGTCGCTACTACTACACCTCTACGTTGTCGGCGATCTCCGCTGTAGCTGCCACAGGAGACACCGACGGCGGTGTCGGCGTAAGGTGTGCAGCTCCAAGCTCCATCTTGAGGATCTCGACGAACACCCCATTACTGGCATCCGGCTGTGCTTCTTCTTATGCCACTAAGGGCACCACAGAAGTTTCGGGAGCTGCGGTTGTCTCTTCCGCGACAGCTCCCATCGGGGTTAGAGCGGTTGTCTCAGCCCCGGTTGCCTCGGTGACCTCCACGATCACTGGTACTTTTTCGGCCACGGCAGATATTGTTGTGATCGTGGCTGGGAAGGTAGGAGTGGCGACTACTCTATCAATAGCTATTGTCGGTGGCTCTAGAGAAGTGGACGACTCGGCAGGAATTGTGGAAGATTTGTCCTGCCGAGTGTCAAGAGGAATTGGTTCTCCTCTTGCAGCCGCCCTCTCTTGTATACTGGTGGTGGCGGCGTAAGCGGCTTCGACTGCCACCGCTTCGATCTCTGTGCTGGTGAAGACCAACTTTTCAGCGTCCTAGTTGGCGCAGCTAGGAAGTGGAAGGAGGGTGCTTGTTCTCGCGAATTTGTAGAAGTATCTTCGCCCCTCCTTCCTGATGATGCTGGCTCTCATGAGGAACTTGAGGTCGATCTTCTCATCGCCCCTTGTCCTTGAGAGACTGCGCGGCTCCCGCGGGTACCCTAACTCGACCGCAATCAGATTTGCGATACCACCCATACAATACTCCTTGGTGGCATCCTTTATTGGGTGCAACCTATTCAGCAAGAAACGTCCCAGGTTGATCACATTGCCCTCCATCACATGCCACATGAGATGGAGTTCTTCGGTGTAGATGTTGCTTGATTTGTTCCTGCTGAAGAGCAGGCACACCACCAGCTTGTGCACTATTCTCCAAAAGTAGGAGTGCACCGCTTCCACCTCGCTTCCTGGCTTGAATGATGACTCACCGGTCAGCTTCCTCCAGAGCTCTATGGGGTTAAACCCGCCTCCTTCAGTGATCCTTGCACCGTTGTTAAGAAGTTCCTTCTCCTCCTCACTGGAAGAGAAGATCCCGTTGAGCAGCTTCTCGGAGTTGACGTGCTCAGAGTTGTAAAGTCGCCCTTGTAGTCTGTCTGCTTTGCTGTATTTTTCGATTTCTTCGGGTCTATTCTGCACCCGGTGGAGAGATGACATGAACTCCCTGGTGAGTTCAGTGTATGAGGCGGAGTGGCTGAAAAAGATCTTCCTCATACCTACTGCCGCTAGGACATTTTCTAGTCGGTCGAAAATGCCTAGCTGAAGGAAGGACAACTGGTGGCAGAATCTGCTCGGCCTGTAGAGTTTTGTTGCCAATTCTGAGTACCAGCGTCCATGCTCGTTATCTCTGGGCACGAACCTGCCTGGTGTGTGATCCAGAGGTTCTACCGCCGCGGTTGAAACTGTTGTTGGGGCCATTAAGTTTTCTGTCCATGCTCTCTTCTCAGCCGTGGATGGCCCAGCTGCCTCGGGATTTGGGCATTTTTGCCCGACTGTCGTAGCTTCAGCTGTGGCCTCGGTGTCGATCCTCCGACTGTGTTCGTCAACTTGAACAACGATTTGCTTTGTACGGGCCATATTTGTTGTCATAAGACAAGTTTATTAAGCATTTAATTGTTCTACCTTACCCTATATCAGGTAGGTAAAAACTTAAAGTCGATATCAGTGTCTAGAAGGAAAATTGATTGCACGATAAGCTTAGTTTGGCCCGATACAAAAACTACCCGACACCACCGTATCGGGCTTCAACACTGAGCGATATGATGTTTTCCTGATAGGCTAGTGTTGGGTGATACGGAGTTCGGCTGAAAATCGCACAAGTTCATCGTGAGATACCGGGCGTCATCGCGAACGGATTTCATGCCCGATATGATTGTCCTTAAGAAAGGTGTCGCCCATCGGAAAGAACATGCTAGGTGATACAAAACAAGGCGATATGGGAAAAATCCGAGTGACATAGCCTTGCCCAATACGCTGTAATTCCAAGGGTGTCGGGCGACATAGCCACGTGATGCGAAGTGCCCAATAGGTTCGTCCCTACAGAAAACGTGTTGCCCGTCAACAAAAACAAGTGAAGCGATATAAGGCTGGGCGATACGGGCATGGCCCGATATAAGGTGTCGGGCAAACGCGCGTTAAAGATGTGTTGCACGACACGGTCAAAAGTAACGCAGCCGACACAAATGTGTGTCGGGCGATACAAGGAAATCAACTAAAGCCGTGAGTCCGATATGAAGTGCGTGACATGAGGTTTGTGTTGGGAAAGCCAAACGGTACGGATGTCGGGTTATACCTTTGTGATATGAATTTGTTTTGCACAACACGAGAGCAGAATCTAGGTTGCGCGATACGAGAGCAATGAGAGAAGTTACAACATGATACGGGAGTAGGTGAAGAGTAAATGCAGTAGCCCGACATAGTCAAACCTCCGTACTATATATAGCAATCTAGATCGGGGGTAAAACGGGTAAAACAGGGGTACGTGTCGAGCGAGGAGACAAATTATTCCCGAGACGAGCAGTCCCATCTGTCAAATCAAGGGTAATCACTACTGCTTCCCGAAACGGTTGCATGCCGCTCGGTGTATCATCCGACACAGTTTGTTGCAAATGTGTGTCGCCCGATACTCCAGGCCAATAAGGGTGTGTCTTGCACACCGTCTGAGTCTTTGCCCCATACGGTCAGGGAACAAGGTATTCTTGCCCGATACAAGGCTCCAGAACAAGATATTTGATGAAAAACCAAAATTAAAGTGAAGGAAAAAGCAATTAATGGGTAAAACATCATTGGCGTAAGGTGAAGTTCCCAGCCTCAGATAGTATTACTCATCATTGCTCATAAAACAGAGCGGTGGCCCATAAAGCAGAAGAGTCAGAGCATGTGACGCAGGCACTGGCTCAGGCCTTATTTCAATAATAATGTTCATAATCATTTTCTTGCAGGAAAGGAAATAACGTCCTATTCTAAGAAAATTAAAACTTGGGTTGTCTCCCGAGGTGTGTTGTAGTTAGCATCGTCAGCTCGACAGCTTCAGATCCTTCACTTTACACCTTCAGCTGTTTCCACATCCTGCAAACTTATTTATGTCCTTCTCACGAACACTTCATCTTCATAGAACCTTTTTACTCTGTGCCCATTCACTGGAAAAACTTTGGATGGATCTTCTTTATCATATAGATCCATCATCCCTGATGGATATATCTTTGCTATGGTGAAGGGTCCGGACCACCTTGTTTGCAGCTTACCTGAAAAAAAAATGAATGGAAGATTTAAATAATAAACTTTGTCACCTTCACTTACATCCTTCTTCCTCAGGTGGGCATCATGCCACACCTTGGTCCTCTGTTTATAGATCTTGCATTCTCGTAGGCATGTATTCTCAGCTCTTCGAGTTCCTATAATTGAAAATATCTCTTCTCCCCTACCTTTTCCAGATCCATATTCAGGAACTTAATCGCCCAAAGAGCCTTGTGTTGAAGCTCTAAGGGTAGATGACAAGATTTCCCATAAATCAATTTGTAAGGGGTAGTCCCAATGGGTGCTTTATATGCAGTTTTGTAGGCCCAAAGGGCGTCATCAAGGTTCATCGACCAATCTTTCCTCGTGCGGCTGACAGTCTTCTCTAAAATCTACTTAATTTGTCTATTAGAAACCTCAACCTGCCCTGAAGTTTGAGGGTGGTAGGGTGTAGCTACCTTGTGTTTAACCCCATACATCCACAGGAGTGCTTCAAACTATTTTTCTCTGAAATGCGATCCACCATTGCTTATCATAGTATGAGGTACTCTGAAGCGAGGGAAAATAGTCTTTTCAAACAACTTGATCACTGACTTGGAGTCGCAAGTCTGGGTGGCAACAACTTCCACCCATTTAGACACATAATCCACTGCGACTAGGATGTATTTATATCCTTTTGATGGGGGAAATGGGCCCATGTAGTCAATTCCCCTTACATCAAAGATCTCGACCTCGACCCAATTGGCCATAGAATCTCATTTCTTCTACCAATGTTTCCTGTCGATTGGCATTCCTTACAAACTCTTACATAATTAGCAGCATCCTTGAACAAGGAGGGTCAGTAAAAACCCGATTGCAGCACCTTGGCGGTGGTCCTTTCACTCCCCAGGTGTCCTCCATATGGAGAGGCATGGCAGTCTTTCAGGATGTTTGAGACCTCTTCTTCTGGGATACATCTTATGTATATGTTATCTATGCATCTTCTAAAGAGGAGAGGATCATCCCAATAGTAGTTCTTTACATCTGAAAAGAGCTTCTTCTTTTGATTATAGGTTATATCAGGAGGCAACTCTCCGTAGGAAAGATAATTACAAATATCTGCAAACCAAGGTAAATTCTCATCTTTGGTTTCAACCATCAGCAACGTTTCGTCAGCATATTTGTCGTTAATAGGTGGTTCCTTCTTCCTTTCCACCATGATCCTTGATAAGTGGTCGGCAACCACATTCTCCGCACCCTTCTTATCAACGATCTCGTGGTCAAACTCTTATAGTAACAAAGCCCACCTTAACAGCCTGGGCTTGGTATCCTTCTTTTGCATGAGATATCTTATTGCCCCATGGTCTATGTAGACCTTCACCTTTGTACCGATAAGATAGGATCTGAACTTGTCGAAAGCAAAGACTATCACGAGCATCTCCTTTTCTGTAGTCGTATAATTCACCTGAGCTTCATTTAGAGTACGAGTGGCATAACAAATGACGTGGTGCTTTTTGTCCTTTTTCTGTCCCAGGACTGCTCCTACAGCATAGTCACTGGCGTCACACATAACCTCAAAAGGCAGCTCCCAGTCCGGAGCTTGAAGGATAGGCTATGAGACAAGGGCATCCTTTAAGGCATGAAAAGCAATTAGACAATCGTCAGAGAAATTGAATTCAACATCCTTTACCAGAAGGTTGGACAATGGTTTTGAGATCTTTGAGAAGTCTTTTATAAATCTTTGATAATAGCCGGCGTGCCCGAGAAAACTCCGCACTCTAGTTACAGACTTCGATGGAGGTAGCTTGGATATGGCTTCAACCTTGCTAACGTCTACCTCGATGTTGCACCTCGAGACTTTATGCCCTAACATTATGCCTTCATGTACCATAAAGTGGCACTTCTCCCAATTCAGGACTAAGCTCTTTTCTTCACAGTATTGCAAGACCAGAGATAGGTTTTCCATGCAGGCATCAAAGTCTTTCCCATAGATAGAAAAGTCGTCCATGAAAACTTCCACGATGTCTTCCAGAAAATCTGAAAACATCGATATCATGCAACGCTGAAACGTTGCGGGAGCATTGCACAGACCGAAATGCATTCTTCAGAAGGCGTAAGTCCCATAGAGAAAGGTAAAAGTAGTTTTCTCTTGGTCATCTGGTAAGATGGGGACTTGATAAAACCTAGAAAAACCATCCAAAAAGCAGAAATAGTTATGATGCGCCAGTCTTTCTAGAACTTGATCAATGAAAGGAAGCAGATAATGATCTTTTTTGTGGCTTGGTTCAGTTTTCTATAGTCAATACACATCCTCCATCCGGTGACGGTATGGATCGCCACTTCATCGCCTTTGTCTCCTTTTACTACTGTTATGCCTCCTTTCTTCAGCACCACATGGACCAGACTTGTTACGACCCCATCTTCCGATAACCCCCAATTAAGGGAGATCGCAAGGTTGAAGCCGCACCCATGAAATTCCGGATCAAAGGTTCGACATATAACCAATAACAATTATTAAATTCTAACATACTATACTGAAAATGGTAATAAAAATTTTCTTTATCATACCTTTGAAAAGTTGGAAGTACTAGACTTCTAACCACAGAAGAACTACTCTAACTAACTCCTCCTTGTTCTTTAGTTCTTGAATTCACAATGTGTCACTTTACTGTTTTGTGCTTTGAAATATGTACCTAAAACGCCGACAAACAAAACAACGGTCAGTCAGTATGTGGAGGATCCAATAATCAAGAAATTATGCTAACAATGTAAACAAGCAATTAATCTTTTTAACAATCAAGATTATGTTTTAATATAACATCAGCGATCCACAAGTTCCATAACCTCTGTGCTGTCCCTGCAGTGGACCTGTATACCAAACTACAACCCCTCATGATCCACCAAAATGGTAAACCAATTTCTAGGATTGAGTTACATGGTAAACCGAAGAGTCTCATGAACGCACAAGGCAATCCAGTTTCTAACTCTCGGTATGCTGAAGAGTCTCATGAACGCACAAGGCAATCCAGTTTCTGACTCACGGCAATCCTAGACCTTTCTCTAGGTATTACCCCCTTTTCAGCTTTTTTTAAAACACCAGAGGTGAACAAGGATCTAGCCAGTTATATGCATACTTATGATGATAATCATAGTCACTTTATAGTTGCATGAAATAAATAAACACTCAACAGTTATTTCAAGCAACCGGTAAATCATTCGGGAATCACCGGGAAACTAAAGCGATTATTCATAAGCGTAACCACATACCTTTCAATTGCACTTTTCAAGGTAGAAAGAGAAACCCAATCAACAAGCAAAACCTGAAATAAAAGGACAGTTTCCTTTTATTAATATGTATCCACTTCCATTAATCCAATTAGGATTCCAATTCCATAATTAGGGTTTCTTTTAGAAATTAGAGTTTTTCTTCTTCTTTCATCAATACCCTTCTTGATTTATTACTTTTCATAAAACTCCTAATTTCTCATTGAATTTCCTTTATTAAACAACTGGTTTCCTTATTTCATAAAAATATGGCTTTCATCTCTCTTTAACTCAAATTAGGGTTTCCATGCAAATTATCCTTCTTTTAAACATTATAATTCCAAGTTAAACATTTTTGCATTCAAATAGCAAATTAAACTACCATTAACCTTCTCAGAGTCAAACTTACCGATTTGACTTGTTAAATTACTTAATTACCCTCTCAATCATGTAATTAGGGTTTCTCATTCAATTTTAATAAACTTTATTAGCCAAATAAAGTACTTTTTGCAAAACTAGTGGAATTAGGTTCTGGAACTATTTTTATTGTGTTCCTTGCATTTTTCTATGCAACTTTCATATATTAAGTTTTCTCATATGAGTTTCCTATCAATTTCTATTAATTTCACAAGGAAAATTAGTTTTTCTGAATATTCGTTAGAGATAGGAATTTACCCAAAATTTTCTGATCGTTGGATTGATGCGCCCGTGGTCCGCTTCAAGATCCGACGCTCCTCGCTGCGCGTCCCCTTTCACTTACGCGCCTCGCGCTCAGATCGTTCGATCTCGATCCAAGGGTTCGGCCCAAAAACTGACCCGATCGTTAGATTGCAATCCGACGATCGTTACTTAACGGCGATCAACTCCAGCCTGTTCCTTGCTCGTACCGTTGGATCGGAAGTTAGACCACCGTGGTCTAAGATCAGACGATCGATAGGTCATCTCCTACCTTGGTCACAGAGACTCGCGCAGTCAACCTGGTGGTTGACTCTGAGCTGTCGACCACCAACGCTAGCGCTATTAGGCCTGGGAGCGTCGCCTCCCGATGTCGAACCCAAGTGAGACTTCAATTGGGATTCAAAGCACGCCGTGACCCCTCCCTAGTCGCCGGACCTCCGGCGAGGATCGCTCCAGCAACAGGGGTGTAGGTCAGGTTATAAAAGCCAATTGAGGACGGGAATATAATCGTCCTGCTCTCCCGCAGCTGTTGGTTACAAGATTGCGGATGCTGGTCCTCCCAAATACCTCCTCCTATATATAGGATCAAGCAGCTCTTGCGAAATTGGGAACTTTCCCAATTCGAGATGAAACCCTGACAAACCAGGGATGTCTCGAAACGACTTCGTCTCCCGAAGCTAACAGGATTGTTAGAATAAGCCTATAGGCTCTAGATTCCAAGAAAAACGAAGAGGAATAATCCTCTGTTGCCCGCACAGTCCTAGTTCCAGTAGAACTAAGACGATGACCGTGTATCGTTGGATTAAGATCCAACGTCCCAGGTTGATCGCGTTCAACTAAATAGGAAATTTATTTCTTAAATTATCCAATAAAGCCAATTTTCAAGGGAAACTTAGAAATTAAATAACTCCCAATTGGCTACTCCTATTTTTACCAAATTTTGAGGGAAGATTCCTCATATGTTTCTCTTCCTTCCTACAAAATTTGGAGGGATTTACTCAAGGATTCGACTCCTTTTCTTGTAATGCAAGTTATCATTATATTAATCACTTTTTCCCTCTTTTCCTTAATCCTATTATTATTATTTATTGATTTTGAGTTCCTTGAACTCCAAGATATCCAAAATATCGAATTCTTATCTTTAGGGAAATATTCCACATCCTTTATCTTATTTTATGGGATTCTTTATGTATTTCTTTGTTAATGTTAATTTGGGCTTCAAATAAAGCAAGGCCCAATAAGAACCATGCAACCAAACATCTATGAAATACATTTCAATCATTCATGGAATCCATTCCAAACCACATCACATCAATCAAGCAAATTCATTTATCCTTAAATGATATTTACAAAAATCATTACATAGCTTGGAAAATTGAGATTATAACATCCTTCCCCTCTTATAGGAATTTTGTCCTCAAAATTCAAACACGCAAACAAACAAACAGTTCAGGATAAGACTTTTTCCATGCCCATCATTGGCCCCTATGTGGCTTTACCGTACCCATGGCGCTTCCAAAGAACCTTTACCATCACATATCCTTTTCCTTGAGTCCTTTCATCCCGGAGTCTATAAACTACACAGGTGACTCAGGCCATGTCAGCCTCCCTTGGGGCTCACTCGGTTCATTGCTCAGCACATGGTCGGGTACCTCACATAGTGCTCCAAATTGAACACATGGAAAACACCTCACATAACTTTATCCTGAGGGTAAGGTCAAAACCTAACCATCTCCACCTATCCATCTCTAATGGTCCCATATATCGGGGACTCAGCTTTCTTAGCTGCAGCTCAGAGGGGTCAGATTTTCATGTCACATTTTCTCCCACAGTAACTTGTAAGTCAGTCTACTTTGCATCTGCTCACGACTCTCATTGTCTCTAGGCTCCTTTCAGCCCTTGCGCAATCAAAGTGACTTCATCTACACGTACTGGGGTCCCTTTTCTAACCATCATGTGGTCCTTTTCTAACCATCATGTGGTCCTTTCACCAACATCACCTTACTGAAGTGGTGACCGACACAACCTCCCTTACAGAGCTTCATATAGAACCCGATACTGGCTATGGTGGTCATTGTCACATCTTTCATAGGACAAAATTGTCTCTAGATATCACCCTGAACGAGCATACATGTCCTCATCAGACCCTATAGTCTGGATCATACTAACCATAGTTAGGGGTGATAACTATACTAACATTGAGTTCTTCATGTACCTACTTCCACTTTATGGAAGTGAACCTTTAGGTCAAACTCAAGAACCTTCGAACTCGCTTCACAGTGTAGTTGAACCATCTCTCTCATGGTTAGTTCAACAAAACTCTTTCTTTCTCATGTCCTTTGGGTAAGGCGACCTACCATAACCCATATTGCATCTCGACCTTCCTCGGTCCAGGGAAGACCTATCTCGACATCCATAGTGTTGATCTCTCATTCCCTCCCAGGGATTCTTTTGTCCTCCATATTGATACACGGGGTTACTGGGGTTCGTCCTTTACCTCCTGGCTTGCATGGCCATAAACCACATGCAACCTCATCTTAAGCATCCAAAGTGCTATCTCCATTTCCATGGTGTATCATGATTCCCTGTATGTCATGATTCTTCAAGATCAATTCCTCTGAAACCCTAAACCACTCTAGTCAAGGTTTCATCACCTTCTTTTTCAAAGAAGTGCATCTGAGGTTTTACCACCATCCTTTTATTGCATCAAGGAGTAGACTGGCTAACCAAACAACCCATAACTTTTCAACACATCTTATCACATTTGAGTGTTATCCAAACACCTCTCCTTTTCAAACTTAGGGTTAGCCAAACAACCTCTTCTAGCTATAACTCAACCAGAGCATCCATTATCACTTCATATCCTTAGGTGTTAGATAACATCGAAGACATACACTTCTCTTTATTTCACTTATCATTTCACTTCCAACTCTATGTCCATTTTTATTAAGAACACTTCTCTGATTTCATCATCAGGGTGATCAAGCTCAACCTGGTATAACTTGTAAGTTCCACATAATTCATAATAAAGACATCCTCATAAGGTGACTACCTCATTCCTTTAGTGTTTGCAAACCATCCATGTATCATTCACTCTACCAGGGCAGGTTATCCCATTTATCATGGCAACGTTCCAACCTACATCATCTCTTATCCTTAGTGTATGCCATGCGTAATGTACTATCTCTCACTCCCATAACAAGAGGAAATAAGCATTTGGCTGCAGTCCAAATACAGAGTTCTTCCTATTCCAAGAGTAGAGATGGTACATCCCACCTTGCCAGTACACCTTTAAATCTAAGTTGCAACGTGCCACATATGTCTCTTCATCACGAACATCATGATATCAAACTAATCTTGAACCTTCTGAGGTTTATATCCTTGGTCATCTCCTCTAGGTCTATAGGGTACCGACTCTTTTGGGGTCATCCCTCTTCCCTCGTGCATCAAGAGAGTGCCCTACTCATCTGCCCTTTGGGTCCCATGAGTTCATGAAGGTGATCAATCTCCTAACCCATGGCCCTCAGACAATGATAACTGTTACCTCCCGACCCTATGGTCATGTGCAACTGGGGAATTAGGTAACTCCTACCTTCATCGGTATTATCCCTACCTGACCCTAGGATAAACTTAGGATTCTCCATCATAGTACATGTCCACTTAGAACCTTACCCAAGTCTTCATCATCTCTCTTTCTGCATTCATGGGCTGGCCTTCATCCTTTCATTGGGATCATGGCATCCTGCCTATCTTGGTCAACCCCATACCGGTTACTTCCATGGTAACACATCTACATGCACTTAGACATGACTATCTATGGGTCTACAGGTTCATTCTCATACCATGTACTCTTCACTTAACTTCTCAAGATTCTATGAGACCTCTTTTAAACTAACAAAACTGATATACACCTCACCAAAGGGGTCCCTCTCCCAGGATGGGAGGAAAACTATCCCTTGACCACGAGGTCAGAAAAGCTCTTAGGTCTAGGGTTTACATCCACACGAGCCTACTTAACCCTAGAAAGCCATTAAGGCATGAGAAGATCACTTACTGTACCATGCTAGGTCATACTTGTCCTCTTTCCTCAATGCTGGATCAAGATCATATCTTCCTTTATCCTCGACCTAGCTGTGAGGGGTCATCAAACATACCTTAAACTTAAGGGGGTTTCCCTTTCCTTTATGTATGTGGAGCACCATGCTCAAAACTATTGCAACTTAATTCTCATCATGAGCATTAGGTATACCACTTCCCCTCTTAGGCCTAGGAACCCTAGGTTCACTTTTAGGTGTCCAGCAACACACTCTATTTCTTAACCATGAATCAAGCTTGCCATAATGTGCACTTCCTGTCATCCTTCAACTCGAACAACCCTGTAAGGTTGAGTCCTCCTCAAGGACAATCAACAAGGTACAAGGCCTCAAAACCTGTTACTATACTTCTCCAGGGTTTATGGAACTCTTCATCTTATCATGCCATAGGTACAAAGGTATAAACAAACTCATCCTCTCTCTAGTACTTGGGTGGTCAAAGGTACTCGGTCATCCAACCTCTCATGGATCATATGGCATCCCATGCACATCCATCCAAACACCTGGTCTAACTCATCATTCCATCTCTCTCTATATCCTTCACTTAGGGTTAGGGTTAACGTCATCCTCGTAGGATGAACAAGGTTTCCACTTACACTGGAGATCTCTATCTCCAAGACTAACTTATCCTCCTGACAAGAAGGTCTAGCCTCAGGTCTCTTCTGAGGACATGACAACTTATGTCATATGACCTAAGCATGTATATATATCCTTTAATTTGCGCTTAATCAATTAAGCTTATGTCCATGACATCTCATTTACATGCTTTTCATTAATTTGATGGAGGATCCCTTAGATCTTATTAACCTTACCCATACCTCAAGATGGTGAGGAAAAGAGAGAAAACCCTAATCCTTAAGGTCCTTAACAGAATTTTGTGATGAGCAGGGATGAATAAGATGAGAATGTCCTAGAGGTATCTTATTTCGATTCATACCCTAAGACTTTGGCCAGGCGGTCACACGGGTCCGGGAGTCCTCGTATTCCGACTAGCGGTGCGGAGGAAAATCTTGCCAGCCCCCGGTCGTGATCCCTTTCTAGACACCTCCGTCTTTCGGATACTCCTCTAATAACTCCCTTGGGTTCTATGGAGTTTGTAAAATTTAATAATTATTAATGGTTACATGAGGAACCCAGGCTCTGATACCAAATGTTACGACCCCATCTTCCGATAACCCCCAATTAAGGGAGATCGCAAGGTTGAAGCTGCACCCATGAAATTCCGGATCAAAGGTTCGACATATAACCAATAACAATTATTAAATTCTAACATACTATACTGAAAATGGTAATAAAATTTTTCTTTATCATACCTTTGAAAAGTTGGAAGTACTAGACTTCTAACCACAGAAGAACTACTCTAACTAACTCCTCCTTGTTCTTTAGTTCTTGAATTCACAATGTGTCACTTTACTGTTTTGTGCTTTGAAATATGTACCTAAAACGCCGACAAACAAAACAACGGTCAGTCGGTATGTGGAGGATCCAATAATCAAGAAATTATGCTAACAATGTAAACAAGCAATTAATCTTTTTAACAATCAAGATTATGTTTTAATATAACATCAGCGATCCACAAGTTCCATAACCTCTGTGCTGTCCCTGCAGTGGACCTGTATACCAAACTACAACCCCTCATGATCCACCAAAATGGTAAACCAATTTCTAGGATTGAGTTACATGGTAAACCGAAGAGTCTCATGAACGCACAAGGCAATCCAGTTTCTAACTCTCGGTATGCTGAAGAGTCTCATGAACGCACAAGGCAATCCAGTTTCTGACTCACGGCAATCCTAGACCTTTCTCTAGGTATTACCCCCTTTTCAGCTTTTTTTAAAACACCAGAGGTGAACAAGGATCTAGCCAGTTATATGCATACTTATGATGATAATCATAGTCACTTTATAGTTGCATGAAATAAATAAACACTCAACAGTTATTTCAAGCAACCGGTAAATCATTCGGGAATCGCCGGGAAACTAAAGCGATTATTCATAAGCGTAACCACATACCTTTCAATTGCACTTTTCAAGATAGAAAGAGAAACCCAATCAACAAGCAAAACCTGAAATAAAAGGACAGTTTCCTTTTATTAATATGTATCCACTTCCATTAATCCAATTAGGATTCCAATTCCATAATTAGGGTTTCTTTTCGAAATTAGAGTTTTTCTTCTTCTTTCATCAATACCCTTCTTGATTTATTACTTTTCATAAAACTCCTAATTTCTCATTGAATTTCCTTTATTAAACAACTGGTTTCCTTATTTCATAAAAATATGGCTTTCATCTCTCTTTAACTCAAATTAGGGTTTCCATGCAAATTATCCTTCTTTTAAACATTATAATTCCAAGTTAAACATTTTTGCATTCAAATAGCAAATTAAACTACCATTAACCTTCTCAGAGTCAAACTTACCGATATGACTTGTTAAATTACTTAATTACCCTCTCAATCATGTAATTAGGGTTTCTCATTCAATTTTAATAAACTTTATTAGCCAAATAAAGTACTTTTTGCAAAACTAGTGGAATTAGGTTCTGGAACTATTTTTATTGTGTTCCTTGCATTTTTCTATGCAACTTTCATATATTAAGTTTTCTCATATGAGTTTCCTATCAATTTCTATTAATTTCACAAGGAAAATTAGTTTTTCTGAATATTCGTTAGAGATAGGAATTTACCCAAAATTTTCTGATCGTTGGATTGATGCGCCCGTGGTCCGCTTCAAGATCCGACGCTCCTCGCTGCGCGTCCCCTTTCACTTACGCGCCTCGCGCTCAGATCGTTCGATCTCGATCCAAGGGTTCGGCCCAAAAACTGACCCGATCGTTAGATTGCAATCCGACGATCGTTACTTAACGGCGATCAACTCCAGCCTGTTCCTTGCTCGTACCGTTGGATCGGAAGTTAGACCACCGTGGTCTAAGATCAGACGATCGATAGGTCGTCTCCTACCTTGGTCACAGAGACTCGCGCAGTCAACCTGGTTGTTGACTCTGAGCTGTCGACCACCAACGCTAGCGCTATTAGGCCTGGGAGCGTCACCTCCCGATGTCGAACCCAAGTGAGACTTCAATTGGGATTCAAAGCACGCCGTGACCCCTCCCTAGTCGCCGGACCTCCGGCGAGGATCGCTCCAGCAACAGGGGTGTAGGTCAGGTTATAAAAGCTAATTGAGGACGGGAATATAATCGTCCTGCTCTCCCGCAGCTGTTGGTTACAAGATTGCGGATGCTGGTCCTCCCAAATACCTCCTCCTATATATAGGATCAAGCAGCTCTTGCGAAATTGGGAACTTTCCCAATTCGAGATGAAACCCTGACAAACCAGGGATGTCTCGAAACGACTTCGTCTCCCGAAGCTAACAGGATTGTTAGAATAAGCCTATAGGCTCTAGATTCCAAGAAAAACGAAGAGGAATAATCCTCTGTTGCCCGCACAGTCCTAGTTCCAGTAGAACTAAGACGATGACCGTGTATCGTTGGATTAAGATCCAACGTCCCAGGTTGATCGCGTTCAACTAAATAGGAAATTTATTTCTTAAATTATCCAATAAAGCCAATTTTCAAGGGAAACTTAGAAATTAAATAACTCCCAATTGGCTACTCCTATTTTTACCAAATTTTGAGGGAAGATTCCTCATATGTTTCTCTTCCTTCCTACAAAATTTGGAGGGATTTACTCAAGGATTCGACTCCTTTTCTTGTAATGCAAGTTATCATTATATTAATCACTTTTTCCCTCTTTTCCTTAATCCTATTATTATTATTTATTGATTTTGAGTTCCTTGAACTCCAAGATATCCAAAATATCGAATTCTTATCTTTAGGGAAATATTCCACATCCTTTATCTTATTTTATGGGATTCTTTATGTATTTCTTTGTTAATGTCAATTTGGGCTTCAAATAAAGCAAGGCCCAATAAGAACCATGCAACCAAACATCTATGAAATACATTTCAATCATTCATGGAATCCATTCCAAACCACATCACATCAATCAAGCAAATTCATTTATCCTTAAATGATATTTACAAAAATCATTACATAGCTTGGAAAATTGAGGTTATAACATCCTTCCCCTCTTATAGGAATTTTGTCCTCAAAATTCAAACACGCAAACAAACAAACAGTTCAGGATAAGACTTTTTCCATGCCCATCATTGGCCCCTATGTGGCTTTACCGTACCCATGGCGCTTCCAAAGAACCTTTACCATCACATATCCTTTTCCTTGAGTCCTTTCATCCCGGAGTCTATAAACTACACAGGTGACTCAGGCCATGTCAGCCTCCCTTGGGGCTCACTCGGTTCATTGCTCAGCACATGGTCGGGTACCTCACATAGTGCTCCAAATTGAACACATGGAAAACACCTCACATAACTTTATCCTGAGGGTAAGGTCAAAACCTAACCATCTCCACCTATCCATCTCTAATGGTCCCATATATCGGGGACTCAGCTTTCTTAGCTGCAGCTCAGAGGGGTCAGATTTTCATGTCACATTTTCTCCCACAGTAACTTGTAAGTCAGTCTACTTTGCATCTGCTCACGACTCTCATTGTCTCTAGGCTCCTTTCAACCCTTGCACAATCAAAGTGACTTCATCTACACGTACTGGGGTCCCTTTTCTAACCATCATGTGGTCCTTTTCTAACCATCATGTGGTCCTTTCACCAACATCACCTTACTGAAGTGGTGACCGACACAACCTCCCTTACAGAGCTTCATATAGAACCCGATACTGGCTATGGTGGTCATTGTCACATCTTTCATAGGACAAAATTGTCTCTAGATATCACCCTGAACGAGCATACATGTCCTCATCAGACCCTATAGTCTGGATCATACTAACCATAGTTAGGGGTGATAACCTTACTAACATTGAGTTCTTCATGTACCTACTTCCACTTTATGGAAGTGAACCTTTAGGTCAAACTCAAGAACCTTCGAACTCACTTCACAGTGTAGTTGAACCATCTCTCTCATGGGTAGTTCAACAAAACTCTTTCTTTCTCATGTCCTTTGGGTAAGGCGACCTACCATAACCCATATTGCATCTCGACCTTCCTCGGTCCAGGGAAGACCTATCTCGACATCCATAGTGTTGATCTCTCATTCCCTCCCAGGGATTCTTTTGTCCTCCATATTGATACACGGGGTTACTGGGGTTCGTCCTTTACCTCCTGGCTTGCATGGCCATAAACCACATGCAACCTCATCTTAAGCATCCAAAGTGCTATCTCCATTTCCATGGTGTATCATGATTCCCTGTATGTCATGATTCTTCAAGATCGATTCCTCTGAAACCCTAAACCACTCTAGTCAAGGTTTCATCACCTTCTTTTTCAAAGAAGTGCATCTGAGGTTTTACCACCATCCTTTTATTGCATCAAGGAGTAGACTGGCTAACCAAACAACCCATAACTTTTCAACACATCTTATCACATTTGAGTGTTATCCAAACACCTCTCCTTTTCAAACTTAGGGTTAGCCAAACAACCTCTTCTAGCTATAACTCAACCAGAGCATCCATTATCACTTCATATCCTTAGGTGTTAGATAACATAGAAGACATACACTTCTCTTTATTTCACTTATCATTTCACTTCCAACTCTATGTCCATTTTTATTAAGAACACTTCTCTGATTTCATCATCAGGGTGATCAAGCTCAACCTGGTATAACTTGTAAGTTCCACATAATTCATAATAAAGACATCCTCATAAGGTGACTACCTCATTCCTTTAGTGTTTGCAAACCATCCATGTATCATTCACTCTACCAGGGCAGGTTATCCCATTTATCGTGGCAACGTTCCAACCTACATCATCTCTTATCCTTAGTGTATGCCATGCGTAATGTACTATCTCTCACTCCCATAACAAGAGGAAATAAGCATTTGGCTGCAGTCCAAATACAGAGTTCTTCCTGTTCCAAGAGTAGAGATGGTACATCCCACCTTGCCAGTACACCTTTAAATCTAAGTTGCAACGTGCCACATATGTCTCTTCATCACGAACATCATGATATCAAACTAATCTTGAACCTTCTGAGGTTTATATCCTTGGTCATCTCCTCTAGGTGTATAGGGTACCGACTCTTTTGGGGTCATCCCTCTTCCCTCGTGCATCAAGAGAGTGCCCTACTCATCTGCCCTTTGGGTCCCATGAGTTCATGAAGGTGATCAATCTCCTAACCCATGGCCCTCAGACAATGATAACTGTTACCTCCCGACCCTATGGTCATGTGCAACTGGGGAATTAGGTAACTCCTACCTTCATCGGTATTATCCCTACCTGACCCTAGGATAAACTTAGGATTCTCCATCATAGTACATGTCCACTTAGAACCTTACCCAAGTCTTCATCATCTCTCTTTCTGCATTCATGGGCTGGCCTTCATCCTTTCATTGGGATCATGGCATCCTGCCTATCTTGGTCAACCCCATACCGGTTACTTCCATGGTAACACATCTACATGCACTTAGACATGACTATCTATGGGTCTACAGGTTCATTCTCATACCATGTACTCTTCACTTAACTTCTCAAGATTCTATGAGACCTCTTTTAAACTAACAAAACTGATATACACCTCACCAAAGGGGTCCCTCTCCCAGGATGGGAGGAAAACTATCCCTTGACCACGAGGTCAGAAAAGCTCTTAGGTCTAGGGTTTACATCCACACGAGCCTACTTAACCCTAGAAAGCCATTAAGGCATGAGAAGATCACTTACTGTACCATGCTAGGTCATACTTGTCCTCTTTCCTCAATGCTGGATCAAGATCATATCTTCCTTTATCCTCGACCTAGCTGTGAGGGGTCATCAAACATACCTTAAACTTAAGGGGGTTTCCCTTTCCTTTATGTATGTGGAGCACCATGCTCAAAACTATTGCAACTTAATTCTCATCATGAGCATTAGGTATACCACTTCCCCTCTTAGGCCTAGGAACCCTAGGTTCACTTTTAGGTGTCCAGCAACACACTCTATTTCTTAACCATGAAGCAAGCTTGCCATAACGTGCACTTCCTGTCATCCTTCAACTCGAACAACCCTGTAAGGTTGAGTCCTCCTCAAGGACAATCAACAAGGTACAAGGCCTCAAAACCTGTTACTATACTTCTCCAGGGTTTATGGAACTCTTCATCTTATCATGCCATAGGTACAAAGGTATAAACAAACTCATCCTCTCTCTAGTACTTGGGTGGTCAAAGGTACTCGGTCATCCAACCTCTCATGGATCATATGGCATCCCATGCACATCCATCCAAACACCTGGTCTAACTCATCATTCCATCTCTCTCTATATCCTTCACTTAGGGTTAGGGTTAACGTCATCCTCGTAGGATGAACAAGGTTTCCACTTACACTGGAGATCTCTATCTCCAAGACTAACTTATCCTCCTGACAAGAAGGTCTAGCCTCAGGTCTCTTCTGAGGACATGACAACTTATGTCATATGACCTAAGCATGTATATATATCCTTTAATTTGCGCTTAATCAATTAAGCTTATGTCCATGACATCTCATTTACATGCTTTTCATTAATTTGATGGAGGATCCCTTAGATCTTATTAACCTTACCCATACCTCAAGATGGTGAGGAAAAGAGAGAAAACCCTAATCCTTAAGGTCCTTAACAGAATTTTGTGATGAGCAGGGATGAATAAGATGAGAATGTCCTAGAGGTATCTTATTTCGATTCATACCCTAAGACTTTGGCCAGGCGGTCACACGGGTCCGGGAGTCCTCGTATTCCGACTAGCGGTGCGGAGGAAAATCTTGCCAGCCCCCGGTCGTGATCCCTTTCTAGACACCTCCGTCTTTCGGATACTCCTCTAATAACTCCCTTGGGTTCTATGGAGTTTGTAAAATTTAATAATTATTAATGGTTACATGAGGAACCCCAGGCTCTGATACCAAATGTTACGACCCCATCTTCCGATAACCCCCAATTAAGGGAGATCGCAAGGTTGAAGCTGCACCCATGAAATTCCGGATCAAAGGTTCGACATATAACCAATAACAATTATTAAATTCTAACATACTATACTGAAAATGGTAATAAAATTTTTCTTTATCATACCTTTGAAAAGTTGGAAGTACTAGACTTCTAACCACAGAAGAACTACTCTAACTAACTCCTCCTTGTTCTTTAGTTCTTGAATTCACAATGTGTCACTTTACTGTTTTGTGCTTTGAAATATGTACCTAAAATGCCGACAAACAAAACAACGGTCAGTCGGTATGTGGAGGATCCAATAATCAAGAAATTATGCTAACAATGTAAACAAGCAATTAATCTTTTTAACAATCAAGATTATGTTTTAATATAACATCAGCGATCCACAAGTTCCATAACCTCTGTGCTGTCCCTGCAGTGGACCTGTATACCAAACTACAACCCCTCATGATCCACCAAAATGGTAAACCAATTTCTAGGATTGAGTTACATGGTAAACCGAAGAGTCTCATGAACGCACAAGGCAATCCAGTTTCTAACTCTCGGTATGCTGAAGAGTCTCATGAACGCACAAGGCAATCCAGTTTCTGACTCACGGCAATCCTAGACCTTTCTCTAGGTATTACCCCCTTTTCAGCTTTTTTTAAAACACCAGAGGTGAACAAGGATCTAGCCAGTTATATGCATACTTATGATGATAATCATAGTCACTTTATAGTTGCATGAAATAAATAAACACTCAACAGTTATTTCAAGCAACCGGTAAATCATTCGGGAATCGCCGGGAAACTAAAGCGATTATTCATAAGCGTAACCACATACCTTTCAATTGCACTTTTCAAGATAGAAAGAGAAACCCAATCAACAAGCAAAACCTGAAATAAAAGGACAGTTTCCTTTTATTAATATGTATCCACTTCCATTAATCCAATTAGGATTCCAATTCCATAATTAGGGTTTCTTTTAGAAATTAGAGTTTTTCTTCTTCTTTCATCAATACCCTTCTTGATTTATTACTTTTCATAAAACTCCTAATTTCTCATTGAATTTCCTTTATTAAACAACTGGTTTCCTTATTTCATAAAAATATGGCTTTCATCTCTCTTTAACTCAAATTAGGGTTTCCATGCAAATTATCCTTCTTTTAAACATTATAATTCCAAGTTAAACATTTTTGCATTCAAATAGCAAATTAAACTACCATTAACCTTCTCAGAGTCAAACTTACCGATTTGACTTGTTAAATTACTTAATTACCCTCTCAATCATGTAATTAGGGTTTCTCATTCAATTTTAATAAACTTTATTAGCCAAATAAAGTACTTTTTGCAAAACTAGTGGAATTAGGTTCTGGAACTATTTTTATTGTGTTCCTTGCATTTTTCTATGCAACTTTCATATATTAAGTTTTCTCATATGAGTTTCCTATCAATTTCTATTAATTTCACAAGGAAAATTAGTTTTTCTGAATATTCGTTAGAGATAGGAATTTACCCAAAATTTTCTGATCGTTGGATTGATGCGCCCGTGGTCCGCTTCAAGATCCGACGCTCCTCGCTGCGCGTCCCCTTTCACTTACGCGCCTCGCGCTCAGATCGTTCGATCTCGATCCAAGGGTTCGGCCCAAAAACTGACCCGATCGTTAGATTGCAATCCGACGATCGTTACTTAACGGCGATCAACTCCAGCCTGTTCCTTGCTCGTACCGTTGGATCGGAAGTTAGACCACCGTGGTCTAAGATCAGACGATCGATAGGTCATCTCCTACCTTGGTCACAGAGACTCGCGCAGTCAACCTGGTTGTTGACTCTGAGCTGTCGACCACCAACGCTAGCGCTATTAGGCCTGGGAGCGTCGCCTCCCGATGTCGAACCCAAGTGAGACTTCAATTGGGATTCAAAGCACGCCGTGACCCCTCCCTAGTCGCCGGACCTCCGGCGAGGATCGCTCCAGCAACAGGGGTGTAGGTCAGGTTATAAAAGCCAATTGAGGACGGGAATATAATCGTCCTGCTCTCCCGCAGCTGTTGGTTACAAGATTGCGGATGCTGGTCCTCCCAAATACCTCCTCCTATATATAGGATCAAGCAGCTCTTGTGAAATTGGGAACTTTCCCAATTCGAGATGAAACCCTGACAAACCAGGGATGTCTCGAAACGACTTCGTCTCCCGAAGCTAACAGGATTGTTAGAATAAGCCTATAGGCTCTAGATTCCAAGAAAAACGAAGAGGAATAATCCTCTGTTGCCCGCACAGTCCTAGTTCCAGTAGAACTAAGACGATGACCGTGTATCGTTGGATTAAGATCCAACGTCCCAGGTTGATCGCGTTCAACTAAATAGGAAATTTATTTCTTAAATTATCCAATAAAGCCAATTTTCAAGGGAAACTTAGAAATTAAATAACTCCCAATTGGCTACTCCTATTTTTACCAAATTTTGAGGGAAGATTCCTCATATGTTTCTCTTCCTTCCTACAAAATTTGGAGGGATTTACTCAAGGATTCGACTCCTTTTCTTGTAATGCAAGTTATCATTATATTAATCACTTTTTCCCTCTTTTCCTTAATCCTATTATTATTATTTATTGATTTTGAGTTCCTTGAACTCCAAGATATCCAAAATATCGAATTCTTATCTTTAGGGAAATATTCCACATCCTTTATCTTATTTTATGGGATTCTTTATGTATTTCTTTGTTAATGTCAATTTGGGCTTCAAATAAAGCAAGGCCCAATAAGAACCATGCAACCAAACATCTATGAAATACATTTCAATCATTCATGGAATCCATTCCAAACCACATCACATCAATCAAGCAAATTCATTTATCCTTAAATGATATTTACAAAAATCATTACATAGCTTGGAAAATTGAGGTTATAACATCCTTCCCCTCTTATAGGAATTTTGTCCTCAAAATTCAAACACGCAAACAAACAAACAGTTCAGGATAAGACTTTTTCCATGCCCATCATTGGCCCCTATGTGGCTTTACCGTACCCATGGCGCTTCCAAAGAACCTTTACCATCACATATCCTTTTCCTTGAGTCCTTTCATCCCAGAGTCTATAAACTACACAGGTGACTCAGGCCATGTCAGCCTCCCTTGGGGCTCACTCGGTTCATTGCTCAGCACATGGTCGGGTACCTCACATAGTGCTCCAAATTGAACACATGGAAAACACCTCACATAACTTTATCCTGAGGGTAAGGTCAAAACCTAACCATCTCCACCTATCCATCTCTAATGGTCCCATATATCGGGGACTCAGCTTTCTTAGCTGCAGCTCAGAGGGGTCAGATTTTCATGTCACATTTTCTCCCACAGTAACTTGTAAGTCAGTCTACTTTGCATCTGCTCACGACTCTCATTGTCTCTAGGCTCCTTTCAACCCTTGCACAATCAAAGTGACTTCATCTACACGTACTGGGGTCCCTTTTCTAACCATCATGTGGTCCTTTTCTAACCATCATGTGGTCCTTTCACCAACATCACCTTACTGAAGTGGTGACCGACACAACCTCCCTTACAGAGCTTCATATAGAACCCGATACTGGCTATGGTGGTCATTGTCACATCTTTCATAGGACAAAATTGTCTCTAGATATCACCCTGAACGAGCATACATGTCCTCATCAGACCCTATAGTCTGGATCATACTAACCATAGTTAGGGGTGATAACCTTACTAACATTGAGTTCTTCATGTACCTACTTCCACTTTATGGAAGTGAACCTTTAGGTCAAACTCAAGAACCTTCGAACTCACTTCACAGTGTAGTTGAACCTTCTCTCTCATGGGTAGTTCAACAAAACTCTTTCTTTCTCATGTCCTTTGGGTAAGGCGACCTACCATAACCCATATTGCATCTCGACCTTCCTCGGTCCAGGGAAGACCTATCTCGACATCCATAGTGTTGATCTCTCATTCCCTCCCAGGGATTCTTTTGTCCTCCATATTGATACACGGGGTTACTGGGGTTCGTCCTTTACCTCCTGGCTTGCATGGCCATAAACCACATGCAACCTCATCTTAAGCATCCAAAGTGCTATCTCCATTTCCATGGTGTATCATGATTCCCTGTATGTCATGATTCTTCAAGATCGATTCCTCTGAAACCCTAAACCACTCTAGTCAAGGTTTCATCACCTTCTTTTTCAAAGAAGTGCATCTGAGGTTTTACCACCATCCTTTTATTGCATCAAGGAGTAGACTGGCTAACCAAACAACCCATAACTTTTCAACACATCTTATCACATTTGAGTGTTATCCAAACACCTCTCCTTTTCAAACTTAGGGTTAGCCAAACAACCTCTTCTAGCTATAACTCAACCAGAGCATCCATTATCACTTCATATCCTTAGGTGTTAGATAACATCGAAGACATACACTTCTCTTTATTTCACTTATCATTTCACTTCCAACTCTATGTCCATTTTTATTAAGAACACTTCTCTGATTTCATCATCAGGGTGATCAAGCTCAACCTGGTATAACTTGTAAGTTCCACATAATTCATAATAAAGACATCCTCATAAGGTGACTACCTCATTCCTTTAGTGTTTGCAAACCATCCATGTATCATTCACTCTACCAGGGCAGGTTATCCCATTTATCGTGGCAACGTTCCAACCTACATCATCTCTTATCCTTAGTGTATGCCATGCGTAATGTACTATCTCTCACTCCCATAACAAGAGGAAATAAGCATTTGGCTGCAGTCCAAATACAGAGTTCTTCCTGTTCCAAGAGTAGAGATGGTACATCCCACCTTGCCAGTACACCTTTAAATCTAAGTTGCAACGTGCCACATATGTCTCTTCATCACGAACATCATGATATCAAACTAATCTTGAACCTTCTGAGGTTTATATCCTTGGTCATCTCCTCTAGGTCTATAGGGTACCGACTCTTTTGGGGTCATCCCTCTTCCCTCGTGCATCAAGAGAGTGCCCTACTCATCTGCCCTTTGGGTCCCATGAGTTCATGAAGGTGATCAATCTCCTAACCCATGGCCCTCAGACAATGATAACTGTTACCTCCCGACCCTATGGTCATGTGCAACTGGGGAATTAGGTAACTCCTACCTTCATCGGTATTATCCCTACCTGACCCTAGGATAAACTTAGGATTCTCCATCATAGTACATGTCCACTTAGAACCTTACCCAAGTCTTCATCATCTCTCTTTCTGCATTCATGGGCTGGCCTTCATCCTTTCATTGGGATCATGGCATCCTGCCTATCTTGGTCAACCCCATACCGGTTACTTCCATGGTAACACATCTACATGCACTTAGACATGACTATCTATGGGTCTACAGGTTCATTCTCATACCATGTACTCTTCACTTAACTTCTCAAGATTCTATGAGACCTCTTTTAAACTAACAAAACTGATATACACCTCACCAAAGGGGTCCCTCTCCCAGGATGGGAGGAAAACTATCCCTTGACCACGAGGTCAGAAAAGCTCTTAGGTCTAGGGTTTACATCCACACGAGCCTACTTAACCCTAGAAAGCCATTAAGGCATGAGAAGATCACTTACTGTACCATGCTAGGTCATACTTGTCCTCTTTCCTCAATGCTGGATCAAGATCATATCTTCCTTTATCCTCGACCTAGCTGTGAGGGGTCATCAAACATACCTTAAACTTAAGGGGGTTTCCCTTTCCTTTATGTATGTGGAGCACCATGCTCAAAACTATTGCAACTTAATTCTCATCATGAGCATTAGGTATACCACTTCCCCTCTTAGGCCTAGGAACCCTAGGTTCACTTTTAGGTGTCCAGCAACACACTCTATTTCTTAACCATGAATCAAGCTTGCCATAACGTGCACTTCCTGTCATCCTTCAACTCGAACAACCCTGTAAGGTTGAGTCCTCCTCAAGGACAATCAACAAGGTACAAGGCCTCAAAACCTGTTACTATACTTCTCCAGGGTTTATGGAACTCTTCATCTTATCATGCCATAGGTACAAAGGTATAAACAAACTCATCCTCTCTCTAGTACTTGGGTGGTCAAAGGTACTCGGTCATCCAACCTCTCATGGATCATATGGCATCCCATGCACATCCATCCAAACACCTGGTCTAACTCATCATTCCATCTCTCTCTATATCCTTCACTTAGGGTTAGGGTTAACGTCATCCTCGTAGGATGAACAAGGTTTCCACTTACACTGGAGATCTCTATCTCCAAGACTAACTTATCCTCCTGACAAGAAGGTCTAGCCTCAGGTCTCTTCTGAGGACATGACAACTTATGTCATATGACCTAAGCATGTATATATATCCTTTAATTTGCGCTTAATCAATTAAGCTTATGTCCATGACATCTCATTTACATGCTTTTCATTAATTTGATGGAGGATCCCTTAGATCTTATTAACCTTACCCATACCTCAAGATGGTGAGGAAAAGAGAGAAAACCCTAATCCTTAAGGTCCTTAACAGAATTTTGTGATGAGCAGGGATGAATAAGATGAGAATGTCCTAGAGGTATCTTATTTCGATTCATACCCTAAGACTTTGGCCAGGCGGTCACACGGGTCCGGGAGTCCTCGTATTCCGACTAGCGGTGTGGAGGAAAATCTTGCCAGCCCCCGGTCGTGATCCCTTTCTAGACACCTCCGTCTTTCGGATACTCCTCTAATAACTCCCTTGGGTTCTATGGAGTTTGTAAAATTTAATAATTATTAATGGTTACATGAGGAACCCAGGCTTTGATACCAAATGTTACGACCCCATCTTCCGATAACCCCCAATTAAGGGAGATCGCAAGGTTGAAGCCGCACCCATGAAATTCCGGATCAAAGGTTCGACATATAACCAATAACAATTATTAAATTCTAACATACTATACTGAAAATGGTAATAAAATTTTTCTTTATCATACCTTTGAAAAGTTGGAAGTACTAGACTTCTAACCACAGAAGAACTACTCTAACTAACTCCTCCTTGTTCTTTAGTTCTTGAATTCACAATGTGTCACTTTACTATTTTGTGCTTTGAAATATGTACCTAAAACGCCGACAAACAAAACAACGGTCAGTCGGTATGTGGAGGATCCAATAATCAAGAAATTATGCTAACAATGTAAACAAGCAATTAATCTTTTTAACAATCAAGATTATGTTTTAATATAACATCAACAATCCACAAGTTCCATAACCTCTGTGCTGTCCCTGCAGTGGACCTGTATACCAAACTACAACCCCTCATGATCCACCAAAATGGTAAACCAATTTCTAGGATTGAGTTACATGGTAAACCGAAGAGTCTCATGAACGCACAAGGCAATCCAGTTTCTAACTCTCGGTATGCTGAAGAGTCTCATGAACGCACAAGGCAATCCAGTTTCTGACTCACGGCAATCCTAGACCTTTCTCTAGGTATTACCCCCTTTTCAGCTTTTTTTAAAACACCAGAGGTGAACAAGGATCTAGCCAGTTATATGCATACTTATGATGATAATCATAGTCACTTTATAGTTGCATGAAATAAATAAACACTCAACAGTTATTTCAAGCAACCGGTAAATCATTCGGGAATCGCCGGGAAACTAAAGCGATTATTCATAAGCGTAACCACATACCTTTCAATTGCACTTTTCAAGATAGAAAGAGAAACCCAATCAACAAGCAAAACCTGAAATAAAAGGACAGTTTCCTTTTATTAATATGTATCCACTTCCATTAATCCAATTAGGATTCCAATTCCATAATTAGGGTTTCTTTTAGAAATTAGAGTTTTTCTTCTTCTTTCATCAATACCCTTCTTGATTTATTACTTTTCATAAAACTCCTAATTTCTCATTGAATTTCCTTTATTAAACAACTGGTTTCCTTATTTCATAAAAATATGGCTTTCATCTCTCTTTAACTCAAATTAGGGTTTCCATGCAAATTATCCTTCTTTTAAACATTATAATTCCAAGTTAAACATTTTTGCATTCAAATAGCAAATTAAACTACCATTAACCTTCTCAGAGTCAAACTTACCGATTTGACTTGTTAAATTACTTAATTACCCTCTCAATCATGTAATTAGGGTTTCTCATTCAATTTTAATAATCTTTATTAGCCAAATAAAGTACTTTTTGCAAAACTAGTGGAATTAGGTTCTGGAACTATTTTTATTGTGTTCCTTGCATTTTTCTATGCAACTTTCATATATTAAGTTTTCTCATATGAGTTTCCTATCAATTTCTATTAATTTCACAAGGAAAATTAGTTTTTCTGAATATTCGTTAGAGATAGGAATTTACCCAAAATTTTCTGATCGTTGGATTGATGCGCCCGTGGTCCGCTTCAAGATCCGACGCTCCTCGCTGCGCGTCCCCTTTCACTTACGCGCCTCGCGCTCAGATCGTTCGATCTCGATCCAAGGGTTCGGCCCAAAAACTGACCCGATCGTTAGATTGCAATCCGACGATCGTTACTTAACGGCGATCAACTCCAGCCTGTTCCTTGCTCGTACCGTTGGATCGGAAGTTAGACCACCGTGGTCTAAGATCAGACGATCGATAGGTCGTCTCCTACCTTGGTCACAGAGACTCGCGCAGTCAACCTGGTGGTTGACTCTGAGCTGTCGACCACCAACGCTAGCGCTATTAGGCCTGGGAGCGTCGCCTCCCGATGTCGAACCCAAGTGAGACTTCAATTGGGATTCAAAGCACGCCGTGACCCCTCCCTAGTCGCCGGACCTCCGACGAGGATCGCTCCAGCAACAGGGGTGTAGGTCAGGTTATAAAAGCCAATTGAGGACGGGAGTATAATCGTCCTGCTCTCCCGCAGCTGTTGGTTACAAGATTGCGGATGCTGGTCCTCCCAAATACCTCCTCCTATATATAGGATCAAGCAGCTCTTGTGAAATTGGGAACTTTCCCAATTCGAGATGAAACCCTGACAAACCAGGGATGTCTCGAAACGACTTCGTCTCCCGAAGCTAACAGGATTGTTAGAATAAGCCTATAGGCTCTAGATTCCAAGAAAAACGAAGAGGAATAATCCTCTGTTGCCCGCACAGTCCTAGTTCCAGTAGAACTAAGACGATGACCGTGTATCGTTGGATTAAGATCCAACGTCCCAGGTTGATCGCGTTCAACTAAATAGGAAATTTATTTCTTAAATTATCCAATAAAGCCAATTTTCAAGGGAAACTTAGAAATTAAATAACTCCCAATTGGCTACTCCTATTTTTACCAAATTTTGAGGGAAGATTCCTCATATGTTTCTCTTCCTTCCTACAAAATTTGGAGGGATTTACTCAAGGATTCGACTCCTTTTCTTGTAATGCAAGTTATCATTATATTAATCACTTTTTCCCTCTTTTCCTTAATCCTATTATTATTATTTATTGATTTTGAGTTCCTTGAACTCCAAGATATCCAAAATATCGAATTCTTATCTTTAGGGAAATATTCCACATCCTTTATCTTATTTTATGGGATTCTTTATGTATTTCTTTGTTAATGTCAATTTGGGCTTCAAATAAAGCAAGGCCCAATAAGAACCATGCAACCAAACATCTATGAAATACATTTCAATCATTCATGGAATCCATTCCAAACCACATCACATCAATCAAGCAAATTCATTTATCCTTAAATGATATTTACAAAAATCATTACATAGCTTGGAAAATTGAGGTTATAACATCCCAGGATTTGAGGCCTCGGATAACATGATCTTAAAAGGAATGATTGGACTACCCATATCACCAAGGTGCACCTCCTTTTCAGGGAGCCCATCTCTAAAGAACTCCATAGTTAAGCGTGCTCAGCTTGGAGTAGTACTAGGATGGGTGACCAGTCGGGAAGTTGATCCTGGCTTGCGCGTTAGTGTGGACAAAGAGCGCAGTTAAGGCTAGTGGTGGTCTGTGGGGCCAGTCGTCATTCCTGAAACTCTACTAGAGCCTTGGGTAGTGGGCCCGAGCGTTACAAATGGTATCAGAGCCATAACCCCTCCAGTAGGTGGGCCCACATGGACATGGCATGCCAGTCTTGAGCCGTGCGGTCCAGACATGTATGAAAGGGTTGTCCATGGTTGACGTAGCCACCCTTGCGCTGGTATTCCGTGATCGGGAGCTGGGTGTCCATGGGGCATTGTGGGTCTGCACTGAAATGGGGTCAGATTATGAGGCCTTATAGTTGAGCCTTGACGAGGACGTCAAGAGTCTAAGTGGGGGAGATTGTAACATCCCAGGATATGAGGCCTCGGATAACATGATCTTAAAAGGAATGATTGGACTACCCATATCACCAAGGTGCACCTCCTTTTCAGGGAGCCCATCTCTAAAGAACTCCATAGTTAAGCGTGCTCAGCTTGGAGTAGTACTAGGATGGGTGACCAGTCAGGAAGTTGATCCTGGCTTGCGCGTTAGTGTGGACAAAGAGCGCAGTTAAGGCTAGTGGTGGTCTGTGGGGCCAGTCGTCATTCCTGAAACTCTACTAGAGCCTTGGGCAGTGGTGTCGGGCGTTACAAGACTCACCCAGTTACTGTCACTAATTGGGTAAATGATCCATGCATCCCTTAGTTTGATTACTTCTTTATTCACAACTTCTTTTAGCATCTGGTTCAATTTTCTCTGAGATTTAGCCAGAGGTTTAGCAAATTCTTCCAGGTTAATGTGATGCATGCATAGCACAGGGCTAAGGCCCTTGATATCCTTTACCGAATATCCTATAGCCTGTCTGTGGAGTCTCAACTCCTCAAGAAGCTTTTCCAATTGATCCTTCGTAAGATAGGCATTAACGATGACATTATTTCTTTCCTCTTGATCTAGAAATTCATACCTTAATCCTTCAGGTAGCTGCTTCAGCTCTGGTTTAGCACTGGGTGCCTCTTCTTCTGGTGCCTCCTCTAGAGAGGCAAACTTAACTATTTCTATTACCTCCTCCTAGTCGCTTAGGTCTTCATCAAACCGATTTAGATAATTGAGGATCTCTACAACCTCTGGATTTTCAGAATCAGAGTCTTGATTGCTTATCGCTGTTACAAGAGGGTCTACCATTAGCATATCTTCTTCCACCTCTTCACAAAACTGGTTGTAGCTCTTTGCAAAGTAAGCGGATTCTAACAGGGATGTCCCTTTCATGACATCTTTTACTTTGAAGTCTAAGTGATTGTTTCCGACCTTTAGAGTGATTATCCCCTCGGCAACATCAATCAACACTCTTCTTGTAGCCAAGAAAGGGCGTCCAAAGATGATAGGACAGCTAGGGTCCTCCACAGTATCTGTTACAACCCCAATTTTCGGGATCATCTGGTGAGAAATATAATTTCTCATATTAAAGATAATTGAACAAAGAATGGTATAATTTGTTTTGAATACATGGATTTTGTTTACAATAGCCTTGATGTCTGTGTTGTGGGCTTTATTGGGTATTGGGCCCAATAACAAGGAAATAACAAAGAAAATTCAATTAGTAATTGAATAATTGAATATTTGAGAAAAGGAAGAGGTAGAAACATCTACAAGGAAAAGAGATGTAATCCAAGGATGGATTTCGTGCCTCTTGGGTTCCAAGAATTCCAAAGTTGCATAAAGAGTGCAATAAGAAAAGAAAAGATTAATTAAGTATTTCTTTATTAAGAAAGAAATTGAAAATAATGGTAAAATGTGGAATATGAGTGGACAGAGGCATAAATGAGATTTCTTGGGAAAATTTCGTATCCATGAGGTTGCTAATATTAAAAGGAATTCCAATGAGGAAAATAAAAGAGAAATAAAAAGAAATCCTCAAAAAGAGATATTTAAATGAGAAATAAACAAGATAATGTGAAATAATGCATAATGATGCATCTAGAAGGATAGTAAGTATCCAATAAAAAGAATTTCGAAATAATGGAGTGTCTTGGGATCCAAGAAGTCCCAATAAAGAGGCAAGAAAGAGAAAATACTAAAAAGGCAAAATAAGAGGATAATGTGTTGCATTATTAATGAATTATGTGGTATTGTTTAAAAGGATGATATTTTCTATAAAGGAAAATAGGATTTCGTGATCAATGAATTAAAAGACATGAACAAAGAGAATAAGAGAGAGGATTTTCATATTTCAAATTATCCATGCAATAAAGAATATTAAAAAGAATAAAAAAAGAGAGAATTTCTTTTTCATGAAGGAATGGGACTCCCGGTTGAGGAAGCCTTGTTGTCTTCATGGGAAAGTATCGTAGGACGTTTCTCTCCTCCTCTATAAAAGGATAAAGCCCTAGATATGGCCAAGAAAAGTCCCACACAACCAACCCTCTCTTTTACGTCTTCTTCTTCTTCATGTCGATGTAAACCCTAGCATGGGAGAGTGGAGAGACTAGGGAACAATGAGGAGACAACGGTGGGTTTTGGTGGTAGCCTGGGGTACCACGAAGCCAAGGATCCACATCGCCATCAAGGTTGTGCCCTAGTATGTGCGCAATGGCAGCCGTCAGCCTGCTGTAGTGGTCGTAAAAGCTTGGGCCACGAGCAGGGTATCGGCCACCTTGGCCAAGTGTTAGGGGCACCACGTGTGCGCCCAAGAGCGGCAGAGGTAATGGAATGGCTTTCGGCGAGGTTCGGGCCCTGGAGGGGAGGAAGAAGATCCCGCGAACAGCTGCACCAGCGGCATCCCTAGGGTTCGTGAGCTAGAAGAAGTTGGAGGGTCGATTGGACGGTTCTGCCCCACTGGGCATTGAAGAGTCGTGAACTTTACCAAGGGCGTTTCAGACTTTTTGTTATCTTTTCAAACCAGCAAGCTGCTTTGCATGGGACGAGGCGACGTGGCGCCCTCTCATTGGCTGCGGTAAGTGATTTATTGCAAAAATCATTACTAATTCTAGGAAACTCGGATTGAGATAAATCTTATATGAAAATTGATCCTCAGAACGAAGGGAATTCAATAAAAATATGCTTAGAAGCTACTTCCTCTTTATATGTGAAAAGTTGTGTAAATCATCATCTTTAATGGATTAAAGAATAAGAAACCCTATTTTGATATGATTAATGTGTTTAATAGGGTTTAATGGATCATTAGAGTTGATGTTAACCTATTAAATGTAAAAAGGTACATTATGTTCAAAAAGGAAGAACTTTGCACGTGATTAGTCTAATTTAGAGTTTATGTGCATAAATATGGTTGAAATTTGAAAAGTACATAAAGTTATCATTTTTAACGATTTAATTAAGGAAAAACCCTTAGATTTGTTGATAGATGGACTTAATGATGTTATTTGGATAATTCAAGCTGAGATTAACCTATTGTTAATAAAAGTGAAAATAGGATCTAAAAAGATGATCTTTTTATATAATTGGCTTAATTTAGGGTTTCGTGCATGATTATGCATTAATGAGCTTAAAAACCAAATTTAGTAGAATATGTCTTTTAATTGTTTTAATTGTTCAAATCCATGAATAAATAGGGATATGATGATCCTAAGCCAATTTGAGTATAAAAGACTATTAAAATGAATAGTTGAGAAATTAAGGTTCATATAAATGGAAAAGAGTATTTTAGGGTTTGTTGACCTAAAATGGATAAAGTTGGAGGAATTGATCTAAGAAACCCTAATGAATATTAATAAACCTTAATGCGGATTAGAAACCCTAGAAAAAGAATCCAAGTCAATAAAGTAGATTCTTGATAAAATGTGTAATAAATAGAGTACATATTCTTTTCAGGAATTATGTGATGATTGAATTACTTGCTTGGATCTGTTGATTGGCTTGATTGTATATACATGAAGTATATGTTGAATAATCTGCATGACTCATCAAATCAGGTATGTGGTTACGCTTATGAATAATCACTCTAGTTTCACAGTGATTCCTGAAGTTTTAATCGGTTGCTTGAAAATAAATGTTGGATGTTTATTTATTTCATGCAACTATAAAGTGAATATGATTATCACTATAAATGTGCGTATATAACTGACTATATCTGGGTCCACCTCTATTTCTTTGAAAAGGCTAAGAAAAAAGGGGTAATTCTAGAGCAAGGTCTAGGTAACCGAGAGTTAGAAACTGGGCTACCTACGTGTAGTGACATGGCACTCATTAGCCTGCCATGAGTTAAGGAGTGGGCTACTTACGAGTAGTTCCATGTGACTCAACCCTAGAAATTGGTTCACTTATAGGTGGATCATGAGGGGTTTAATGGGGACAACATAGAGGATAGGGTACTCTTGGATCGCGGAGTTATATCTAAAAAGTAATCTTGGTTGTTAAGTGATTAATTGAATGATTACATTGTTAACGTAATTACATAATTATTGTTTCCCCCACATACCAGCTTCGGCTGACCGACATTTTGTTTGTCGGCGTTTTAGGTACAAGCCAAAAGGACAAACAATAAATCGTCACATTGTGAAATGCATCAAGTAAAATACAAGGAGGATTAGTTAGAGTAGAATCCTTAAGTGGATAGAAGTTTAGAGATCCAAGTTTTCAAAAAGGTATGAAAAAATTTATTTTCTTACAACTTTTCAATATAGTATGTTAAAATTTGATAATTATTCTTGGTTAATTGCCGAACCTTTGATTTAGAAGTTATAGGTGTGGCTTCGACCTCTCGGTTTCCCTTAATTGGGGGTTATCGGGAGGGGGGGTCGTAACATTTGGTATCAGAGTGTGGGTTTGTCACTTAACCATTAATAATTATTAAATTTTACAAACTCCATAGAACCCAAGGGAGTTATTAGAGGATTATCCAAAAGATGAAGGTGTCTAGAAAAGGATCACGACCGGGGGCTGGAAATATTTTCCTCCGCACCGCTAGTGGGAATACGAGGACTCCCAGATCTGTGTGACTGCCTGGCCAAAGTCTTAGGGTATGAATCGAAATAAGATACCTTTAGGACTTTCTCATCTTATTCATCCCTTCTCATCATAAATTCTGTTAAGGACCTTAAGGATTAGGATTTTCCCTCTTCTCCGCACCCTCTTAAGGTATGGGTAAGATTAATAAGGTCTAAGGAATCCTCCATCAAATTAATGAAAGGCATGTAAATAAGATGTCATGGACATAAGCTTAATAGATTAAGCTCAAACTAAAGAATAGATACATGCTTAGGTCGTATGACATAAGTTGTCATGTCCTCAGAAGAGACCTGAGGCTAGACCTTCTTGTTAGGAGGATAAGTTAGTCTTGGAGATAGAGATCTCCATTTCAAGTAGAGACCTGCCATATCCTCTGAGGATGATGCTAACCCTAACCCTAAGTGAAGGTTAGAGAGAGATGACATGATGAGTTTGATGTCATGGTAGACCAGGTGTTTGGATAGATATGCCTTGGATGCCATATGATCCATGGGTAACCTAGCACCTTTGCCAACTCAAACCTGGGAAGGGATCGTGCATGTTAGGGTAAAGGATAGCTCTTTAGGTGATGATCTTAGTGAAGAACATATGGAAACCCCATGCGCTTATATGGGATAATAGGCACCTAGTATGTACCAGTAGGGCGAGCTATAGGTTGAAACCCTGGCCGGGAGAGTTTGATGGATAGCTTATGTAATAAGCCTAAGGGGCTATAGATAACCTTGAGTGAAAATGAGCTGAACATAGGCTTCATCCAAGTAGGGGCATGCTGTTGATATTGACCCTTCACGAAGAGAGGACCTCTAATGGTGAGGTTAGTTGTAGGGTTAGCTCTAGAGAGAGAGCAGGAAACCCAGCAAGAAGGTTGGAATCCTAGACTCCGGGATACGAGGAGAAGTCAGGAGTTGAGGATGATGCAACCTAAGTGGATGATAGTGGTCACCACATGCTTGATCCCTAGAGGTTGATGATGTCTTGGTTGCCATGGGACGGACCAAACCCTAGAGAGAAGATGAAGCTTCTGGTACCTATGTGCCTATGGTATAGGTGTTTACCTTCTGAGGTAGGAAAAAGAGTTCCTTAGACCTAGCTAGAAAGGTTTAGTAATGGGTTATGAGGCCTTGTACCTTGTTGGTTGTCCTTAAGAAGGACCCAACTCTAAGTATTGCTCGAGTTGAAGGATGGTAAGGAGTGCATTTCATGCCTTTTGCATGCTTGGTTCATAGTTAAGAGACAGAGCATGCAGTTGGACACCTAAAGGTGAACCTAGGGATTCCTAGGCCTAATAAGGGAAATGGTATACCTAATGCTCATGATGAGAATTAGGTTGCCATAGTTTCGAGCATGGAACTCCTCATGTATAGAGGAAAAGGGAAGTCCCTTAAGTTTAAGGTATGTGTGATGAACCCCTCACAACTAGGTTGATGATAAAGGAAAGTATGATCTTGATCCAACATCGAGGAAAGAGGATAAGTATGACCTAGCATGGTACAGTAGGTGATCTACTTGTGCCTAATAGCTTGCTAGGGTTAAGTAGGCTCATGTGGATGTAAATCCTAGACCTAAGGGCTTTTGTGACCATGGTGTCAAGAGATAGTTTTATCCCATCCTGGGGGAGGGACCCCTTTGGTAGGGTGTATATCAGTTTTGTTGGTTTAAGGTAACCTAAAGAGGTCTCATAGGATCTTGAGAAGCTAAGTGAAAAGTACTTGGTATGAGAATGAACCTGTAGACCCATAGATATCCATCTCTAAGTGTATGTGGATGTGTTACCATGGAGGTAACCAGTATGGGGCTTGACCAGGGTAGGCAGGTTGCCATGATCCCTATGAACAGATAAAAGTCAACTCATGAATGCAGAAAGAGAGATGATGAAGGCTTGGGTAAGGTTCTCAGGTGAACATGTACTATAATGGAGAATCCTAAGTCTATCCTAGGGTCAGGTAGGGATAAGACCGATGAAAGTAGGAGTTGCCTAATTCCCTAGATGCACATGACCATAGGGTCGGGAGGTAACAACTATCATTGTATGAGGGCCATGGGTTATGAGATTGATCACCTTCAGGAACTCATGGGACCCAAAGGGCAGATGAGTAGGGCACTCTCTTGATGCATGAGGGAAGAGGGATGACCCCAAAAGAGTCGGTACCCTATAGACCTAGAGGGGATGACCAAGGATATAAACCTCAGTAGGTTCAAGACTAGTTTTGATATCATGATGTCTGTGATGTAGAGACATACGTGGCACATTGCAACTTAGATGTAAAGGTGTATTGGCAAGGTGGGATGTACCATCTCTACTCTTGGAACAGAAAGAACTCTATATTTGGACTGCAGCCAAATGCTTATTTCCTCTTGTTATGGGGATGAGAGATAGGACATTACGCATGCCATACACCAAGAATAAGAGATGATGTAGGTTGTAACGTTGCCACAAGAAATGGGGATAGAGAAGATAACCTACCCTGGTAAAGTGAATGATACATGGATGGCTTGCAAACACTAAGAGGAATCAGGTAGTCATCTTATGAGGATGTCTTTATCATGAGCTATGTAGAACTTACAAGTTATACCAGGTAGAGTTTGATCACCATGATGATGAAATCAGAGAGTGTTCTTAATAAAGATAGACATAGAGTTTGAGTTGAGATGATAAGTGAAATACATGGAAGTGTATGTCTTCAATGTTACCTAATACCTAAGGATGTGAAGTGGTAATGGATGCTCGGGTTGAGATACATCTGACTTGTTTGACTAGAAGCTAGAAGAGGTTGTTTGGATAACCATAAGTTTGAAAAGGAGAGGTGTTTGGATAACACTCAGATGTAACAAGATACATTGAAAAGTTAAGGGTTGTTTGGTTAGCCAGTCTAGTCCTTGATGCAATGAAAGGGTGGTGGTAGAACCTCAGATGCACTTCTTTGGAAAAGAAGGTGATGAAACCCCGACTACAGTGGTTTAGGGTTTCAGAGGAATCAATCTTGAGGAATCATGACATACAAGAAATCATGATTGAAGATCACCATACACTGTGGTAAATGGCAATAGCACTTTGGATGCTTAAGATGAAGTTGCATGTGGTTTATGGCCATGCAAGCCAGGAGGTAAAGGACGAACCCAGTAACCCAGTGTATCGATATAGAGGACAAAAGAGTCCCTGAGAGGGAATGGGAGTTCATCACTATGAATGTTGTGATAGGTCTCCCCTAGACCAAGGAAGGTCGAGATGCAATATGGGTTATGGTAGATCGCCTTACTTAGATGACATAAGAAAGAAAGAGTATTGTCAAGGGACAGATCAGGTTGAGCTACATATGAGAGAGATGGTTCAACTACACCATGATGCGAGTTCAAAAGTTCATGAGTATGACTTAAAGGTTCACTTCCGTAAGGTGAAAGTAGGTATGTGAAGAACTCGATGATAGTACCGTTTATCACCCCTAACTAATGGTTAGTATAATCCATACTAAAGGGGGTCTGATGAGAGCATGTGTGCTCGTTCAGGGTGATATCTAGAGACAGTTCTTGTCCTATGAAAGATGTGACAATGACCACCATAGCCAATATCGGGTTTTATAAGAAGCTCCGTAATGGAGGTTGTGTCGGTCACCACTTCAGTAAGGTGATGTTGGTGAAAGGACCACATGATGGTTAGAAAAGGGCCACAGTGTGTGTAGATGAAGTCACTTGATCATGTAATGGCTAAAAGGAGTCTAGAGATGATGAGAGTCATGAGCATATGCAAAGTAGACTGACATGCAGTTCACTGTGGGAGAATATGTGACATGAAAATCCGACCCCTCAAAGTTATAACTAAGAGAGTTGAGTCCTCGATGCATGGGTTCTTTTGACATGGTTTGGTGGAGAAGGTTAAGTATGACCTTACCCCTCAGGATAAAGTAATGTGTGATGAGTTCCATGTGTCTAATTTAGAGCACTATGTGAGGTGCCCCGACCATGTACCGAGCAATCAACCTAGTGAGCCCCAAGGGAGGCTGAAATGGCCTGAGTCCACCTGTGCAGTTTATAGATGCCAGGATGAAAGAACTCAGAGAAAAGAATATGTGATGATAAAGGTTCTTTGGAGATGCCATGAGTATGGTAAATCCACATAGGGGCCAATGATGGACATGGAAAAGTCTTATCCTGAATTATTTGTTTGCTTGATAGAATTTTGAGGACAAAATTCCTATAAGAGGGGAAGGATGTTACAACCCCAATTTTCGGGATCATCTGGTGAGAAATGTAATATCTCATATTTAAGATAATTGAAAAAAGAATGGTATAATTTGTTTTGAATACATGGATTTTGTTTACAATAGCCTTGATGTCTGTGTTGTGGGCTTTATTGGCTATTGGGCCCAATAACAAGGAAATAACAAAGAAAATTCAATTAGTAATTGAATAATTGAATATTTGAGAAAAGGAAGAGGTAGAAACCGCTAGAAGGCAAAGAGGTGTAATCCAAGGATGCATTTCGTGCCTCTTGGGTTCCTTGGGTTCCAAGGAGTCCAAAGTTGCATAAAGAGTTCAATAAGAAAAGAAAAGATTAATTAAGTATTTCTTTATTAAGAAAGAAATTGAAAATAATGATAAAATGTGGAATATGAGTGGAAAGAGGCATAAATGAGATTTCTTGGGAAAATTTCGTATCCATGAGGTTGCTAATATTAAAAGGAATGCCAATGAGAAAAATAAAAGAGAAATAAAAAGAAATCCTCAAAAAGAGATATTTAAATGAAAAATAAACAAGATAATGTGAAATAATGCATAATGATGCATCTAGAAGGATAGTAAGTATCCAATAAAAAGAATTTCGAAATAATGGAGTGTCTTGGGATCCAAGGAGTCCCAATAAAAAGGCAAGAAAGAGAAAATACTAAAAAGGCAAAATAAGAGGATAATGTGTTGCATTATTAATGAATTATGTGGTATTGTTTAAAAGGATGATATTTTCTATAAAGGAAAATAGGATTTCGTGATCAATGAATTAAAAGACATGAACAAAGAGAATAAGAGAGAGGATTTTCATATTTCAAATTATCCATGCAATAAAGAATATTAAAAAGAATAAAAAAAGAGAGAATTTCTTTTTCATGAAGGAATGGGACTCCCGGTTGAGGAAGCCTTGTTGTCTTTGTGGGCAAGTATCCCAGGACGTTTCTCTCCTCCTCTATAAAAGGATAAAGCCCTGGATAGGGCCAAGAAAAGTCCCACACAACCAACCCTCTACTTTACGTCTTCTTCTTCTTCATGTCCACGTAAACCCTAGCATGGGAGAGTGGAGAGACTAGGGAAAAATGAGGAAACAGCGGTGGGTTTTGGTGGTAGCCTGGGGTACCACGGAGCTAAGGATCCTCATCGCCATCAAGGTTGTGCACTAGTATGTGCGCCATGGCAGCTGTCATCCTGCTGTAACGGCCGCAAAAGCTTGGGCCACGAGCAGGGGATCGGCCACCTTGGCCAAGTGTTAGGGGCACCACGTGTGCACCTAAGAGTGGAGGGGGTGATGGAATGGCTTCCGGCGAGGTTCGGGCCCTGGAGGGGAGGAAGAAGATCCTGCGAATAGCTGCACCGGCGGCAGCCCTAGGGTTCACGAGCTAGAAGAAGACAGAGGGCCGATTGGATGGTTCTGCCCCTCCAGCATTGAAGAGCCGGGAACTTAACCAAGGGCATTTCAGACTTTTCGTTATGTTTTCAAAATAGCAAGCTGCGTTGCATGGGACGCGGCGACGTGGCGCCCTCTCATTGGTTGCGGTAAGTGATTTATTGCAAAAATCATAACTAATTCTAGGAAACTCGGATTGAGATAAATCTTATATGAAAATTGATCCTCATAATGAGGGGAATTCAATAAAAATATGTTTAGAAGCTAATTCCTCTTGCTATGCGAAAAGTAGTGTAAATCATCATCTTTAATGAATATAAGATTAAGAAACCCTATTTTGATATGATTAATGTGTTTAGTAGGGTTTAATGGATCATTAGAGTTGATGTTAACCTATTAAATGTAAAAAGGTACAATATGTTCAAAAAGGAAGAACTTTGCATGTGATTAGTCTAATTTAGAGTTTATGTGCATAAATATGCTTGAAATTTGAAAAGTACATAAAGTTATCATCTTTAACGATTTAATTAAGGAAAAACCCTTAGATTTGAAGATAGATGGACTTAATGATGTTATTTGAATAATTCAAGCTGATATTAACCTGTTGTTAATAAAAGAGAAAATAGGATCTAAAAAGTTGATCTTTTTATATAATTGGCTTAATTTAGGGTTTCGTGCATGATTATGCATTAATGAGCTTAAAAACCCAAATTTAGTAGAATATGTCTTTTAATTGTTTTAATTGTTCAAATACATGAATAAATAGGGATATGATGATCCTAAGCCAATTTGAGTATAAAAGACTATTAAAATGAATAGTTGAGCATTTAAGGTTCATATAAATGGAAAAGAGTATTTTAGGGTTTGTTGACCTAAAATGGATAAAGTTGGAGGAATTGATCTAAGAAACCCTAATGAATATTAATAAAACCTTAATGGGGATTAGAAACCCTAGAAAAAGAATCCAAGTGAATAAAGTTGATTCTTGATAAAGTGTGTAATAAATAGAGTACATATTCTTTTCAGGAATTATGTGATGATTGAATTACTTGCTTGGATCTGTTGATTGGCTTGATTGTATATACATGAAGTATATGTTGAATAATCTTCATGACTCATCAAATCAGGTATGTGGTTACGCTTATGAATAATCGCTCTAGTTTCACGGCGATTCCTGAAGTTTTAATCAGTTGCTTGAAAATAACTGTTGGATGTTTATTTATTTCATGCAACTATAAAGTGATTGTGATTATCACTATAAATGTGCGTATATAACTGACTAGATCTGGGTCCACCTTTATTGCTTTGAAAAGGCTAAGAAAAAAGGGGTAATCCTAGAGCAAGGTCTAGGTAACCGAGAGTTAGAAACTGGGCTACCTACGTGTAGTGCCATGAGACTCATTAGCCTGCCATAAGTTAGGGAGTGGGCTACTTACGAGTAGTGCCATGTGACTCAACCCTAGAAATTGGTTCACTTATAGGTGGATCATGAGGGGTTTAATGGGGACAACATAGAGGATAGGGTACTCTTGGATCACAGAGTTATATCTAAAAAGTAATCTTGGTTGTTAAGTGATTAATTGAGTGATTACATTGTTAACATAATTACATAATTATTGTTCCCCGCACATACCAGCTTCGGCTGACTGACGTTTTGTTTGTCGACGTTTTAGGTACAAGCCAAAAGGACAAACAGTAAATTGTCACATTGTGAAATACATCAAGTAAAATACAAGGAGGATTAGTTAGAGTAGAATCCTTAAGTGGATAGAAGTTTAGAGATCCAAGTTTTCAAAAAGGTATGCAAAAATGTATTTTCTTACAGCTTTTCAGTATAGTATGTTAAAATTTAATAATTATTCTTGGTTAATTGTCGAACCTTTGATCTAGAAGTTATGGGTGCAACTTCGACCTCTCGGTCTCCCTTAATTGGGGGTTATTGGGAGGTGGGGTCATAACAGTATCAATGACCACAATGTCGCAAGGAATGAAGAAACTTCCCACTCGGATCGGTACATCCTCAAAAACACCTACAGGTCTTTTGAAAGTATGGTCCGCCAATTCAATCCTCATGTTGGTCTTGACCATATCAGTCAAACCCAAACGATGTGCGAGGCTTAGGGGCATAAGGCTGATGCTAGCCCCTAAATCAGCAAGACCTTTTCGCTCGACATTATCTCCAACGGCAAAAGGAATGATGAAAGCCCCTGGATCCTTCTTTTTGTTAGGTAAATCTACTTTGACAAAAGCAGAATACATACTAGCTAGATGCACGATCTCAATCCTTCCGCCTCTTTTCTTCTTGGTGATTAGATCTTTGAAAAACTTTGCGTAGGTCGGCATCTCCTCCAAAGCATCCAGAAAGGGTACTTCGAGGTGAAGCTTATTTACTGACTCCATAAACCTCTCGTAACACTTCTTAAGATCTGCCTTTATCAGTTTGTAAGGGAAAGGCAACTTAGGAGAGTAAGGACTTCTTTTACCAAATAGTTCATCCATAGATCTTGGTTTCGGCTCCCTGACATGAGCATGTTGGTTGTCTTCCCCCGCGAGATTGTCTACCATAGCCCTTGATTCAGGTTCCTCGGGTCTGGCTGCTTCAGGATGTTCTACTATCTTCCCTGATCTGAGAACTGCCATTTTAGTAGATTCAGTGTTGGAGGGTAGTTCTGGTGAACTGACCTTGTCCGCCCCTTTTCTCAAAACCTTGCGGTTGCTTGGTTGGGTTATTCAGCTGATGCGAGTTTTCGACCGCGTCCTTGTTGCCATAGTTAAAACCAGGGTGATCCTGTCTCTTGAAATTGACAAAAGAGACATTCTCGGCTTCCTGTGCTTCAGATTCACTTTCATATGACTCGTCTGGTCGGGTGTAAACACAGTTATCAACCCCGTGTCCACCTTCTCCACAGGTGACACATTTCATGACTTTCTCAACTTGTTTCTTCCCTTTTCCACCCGATTCTTTCAACTGTCTGACGTCAGTGGCTATCTTCTGGGTTTGAGTGGTAATATCTTCAAGAGATTTGGATTCGATGGAGGGCCCTTCTCTAGAAGCCTTTTTAGCATATCCTCCATCATATTTGTCGTAGTCAGTGTCGGCTTGCAATTTGGACATGTTCTCAATGATCTTTTTGTATCTGATGGGTTTCTTCCCCAGAAAGTCGCTTCCTGCAGCTGCATTCTGCGAAACCCTTTCTACAGGGGTTAGACCATTGTAAAAGGTGGTTATCAGGAAACCCTTCTTGTAGTTGTGATGAGGGCAGTCCCTCTAATATTTTTGATATCTTTCCCAGGCTTCGTGTAGATTCTCATTCGGCTTCTGCATGAAAGACGTGATCCTCTATCTATTCCTGACAAATTTTCTCTATAGGGTAAAACTTGTTCACAAAAGCATCCGCCAGCGCATTTCATCCGTTCAGAGCTTGATGCGGCAGACCGAGGTACCAAGATAGGGCCTTGTCCTCTAAAGAAAAGATGAAACCCTTGCAATAAATGACCTCTTGTGGAACTCCCTGCATTTTAATGGTATCACAGATATTCTTGAAGGCATCAAGATGATGGTAAGGGTTATCATTCTTTGAATTCCCCCAGAAGATCTTGTTCTGGATCATAGATATGACAGATGGTTTCAGCTCAAAGTTGGTTGTGTTGAATCTTGGAATAACAACAAGACATCTTTAGTTATTGGCTTTTGTGGCAGCCAGCTCCCTGAGGGTCTTTTCTTCTTTGTTAGAATCTTCGCTGTCATTATTTCCATGGTTCCACTCTTGATAATGTTGATTTCTTCGGTGTCTCCGGTGATGACGATGCCTCTCATGACGGTGATCATCCTCAAATTTTTCTATTTCAGGTTCTTCCTATTGCTGATCGCCATTATAACGGTCATTATTCCCACGCAGAGGTGAGTGAGGCCCAACTCTAGCATTTTTCTCAACCTCTGAAAGAGGTGGTTCGACGTGAGGTGGCATGACTAGAGGTGTCGGTGCTCAACTTAGCAGAATGCTTTTTTCCTGAGTACCTGAATAGAACATATAATCAAGTTAGAAAACTTGTATTAATAAAACGAACTACGCTATACTCGTTTCAGGTTAGAAGATCAAAAAGGATAAAGAAATTGTTGTCAAGCTCATTTCTAAGCTTGAGGAACAGGAGCGTAGTTAGTGGATTCGGGTTCGTTAACAGTACCATTCTCCTTGTCCCTGGAAGTGGTGCCAAAAAGTTGATCATCCTAAATCGTTCGTCCAAAAGGAGCGGATTTTAAGTAGTCGGACTTTTAAAATATCTGACTCTTAGGCCCCCGCAACTATGACGGGGTCCGAAGTAGCGATCAGGGTTGAAGCATAGGGACAAGGGTGGTAGTGTTAAGAACTCGGAATCAACACATTACACTACAGTAAGGGTAAGATGAGGATAACGTTCCCAAAGTAAACAATAGGCTAAGATCGATAAAATAAGAGAAAACTATCTCCAACTGGAGTTACAAGGAGAAATTATGGTTTTAAGTGTTTATCAATTTTTAGGGGTTTTGCGCAAGAGTACCAGAGGAGATAACACTGTTGCTTCGGTAAGGAATGAAGGAGGAGACTTCGGTAAAACAAGCGGCAGCAGGAACATCCAGTACCCCTTCTCTCAAAGAGGGTACCTCTAACTAAGCACCAACACCTCTCTCAAGGTTGCTGGACTTGGGTTATAGTGGAGAGATAACTGAAGAAACTTTGATCCTGGGTACTCTCGTACTCCATGATTGGACCAAACACTAGAGCCACAACACCTCTCTCGAGGGAGTTGCAGCGGGAAAAATGATTCGATAGCTAGTCAAAACATGATCCAAGCATACAAGCTAGAGTTCAAATGCTAAACAAAGTAATCATCCAACAAAAAGGAACCAAACATAAAGCAACAGATATTTAAAACTTCTCTAATTCCATTAGCATAAGCATTATATAAAAGGGGTTTAGTTACATTGCGTAAATAAAGAAAGTAAATGACTGAAACAGGTAAAGATAAGTATCGCCTCCTTGATTTAGGAGGGGGACGAGCAGTAGAAGATCCCTAAGGTTTCCCTAGCCCGATACTGGGTGGGATCCTCACCCGATATGCCTGTGTTGGGCAGCATCCCCTGTCGAGCGAAACGCCATGACGGGCTGACGTATCGTTCAATGAACTCATGCCCGATGCGGCCGAGTCGGGATGCCACCCTCTCGGGCGACACACCGTGACGGGTGATTCATATCGGGCTCGGTATCGTATCGGGCTAGAGACCTCTTAGGGTATTGGGTTACTCATATCGGGTGTCCTCGTTGGTCAATATGAGGTTGCTGCAGTGACCGGGGCGGATTCTAAGTGAACCATTCCCACCCTCTCGGGTCGGGGAAGTGCTCACCTAGTATCCCCCGGTGCAGCTCTATGACACGACACACTAGCTCCAGGTGCTTTCCAAAGTTAGCTTTCGTGAAGTTCCGACCCATCCCATCGAGGTACTGTAGCTGCTATTTATAGGCAGTGGTTGGGAAAGGTTGCGGTCCTCCAGGTGCCACGTGTCCTCTATTGGCCCTATCAACTCAGCTCCAGGGTCACTCGATGTGCGTGTCGCCCGGCACCACAGGTGTCGTTCAGCAAGCATATCGAGCATCGTGTTGGGCGGGCACCTACTAGTGGATGGCTTGTATCACGCGACACGCTTTGGTAGTCGATGCAAGTATAGCTCCTTGTCGGGTAAATGGCATGTCGCTCGTCAGAATCTTTTAGCACGGAACACCCGTGTCGTGCAGCATCTGTATCGGGCTGCTATATGTCGGGCAGTGAGCGTGTCGGCCGATTGGTAGTAGGGCCGATGCAGGTAGAACACGTTCATGGGCCGGGACGGGCCTTTCTGCTGATAAATGAGTCAAAAAATGAGGAAAACTCTGCAAAATATGATAAAATTGAGTTAAGAGTGTAGCGCGGCCTGTTTATTCAAAAACATGACAAAAGGGAGAGGAAAACAATTTAAAAGGGCAGTTTTGACAACGAAATAAGGGACAAAACATCACAAAATTTGGTGTTATCAATATATGTATATATATGTATATATATATGTATGAATATATATATATATATAGTTTAGCATCCATTAATGCATATATATACAATGTAGCATCCATTAGCCCCAAGATGAATCACTGACACGCTTTTACCGTGTGTATAACGCAACTGTACGCGTCAATGTAGTACAGGCCCTTATGAGGCCCGAGTCAAACTCAGGGACACTGAATTATCGGTAGACTACTATTAATAGCTTGCAATCAGCTAGACCAGTTAAAAGGTTCTGAGAATTGTTGAAAAATAAAATAAAATAAAATAAAACAGAGCAATCGATTAAGGGTTTAGTTTAATCAATTCAAATGGAGATCTTTAGGATTGAGGTTTCACCGCGGGTTTTCATTGTATGAATTTCCACATAGTTAATCAGATTCGCCTCTCATTCCGGGTAGTAACATGTAGTCAGAATTGTTCACTATCGTGATACAATTCACTACCTAAATCTAGGTCGGTTCCACCGTCGTAGTAACCTATACCCTAAATTAGGTGCATTAGAATCGACCTCTGGGTTTCCACCATTAACCGTACATCACCTTGTTCAAGGATTTTATGAGTTAATGTGAATTTCGTCTCTTTTCAACCGTTAATTCTTCTTTCAAAGCAATTAAAGGCATTAGATTATCATTAGGGTGATCAAGCATAATGATATAAGGGAGAAAATGAAATCATACCACATATTTAAGAGACAAATTATGAATTACTATGATAAAAACATCATACAATGATTCCCTGGGCTACTCCTGGTCCTAAAGACAATGGGGATTAGCCCCCACATGTTCATCTCTGAGCAAGACATGATTGAAGAAAGGGGAAACATGGAGAAAAAAATGTGGATGAGTAATGTGAACCCCTGAACGGAGAAGATCCAAGCATTCCTCGGCGTAGAGTGCGCAATCTACAGCCTTTCGGCGGTGGAGAACGTCTTCTTCGGCTCTCGTAACGGTTGGGGCATGCTTCTGGGCTCCGTTCTTCTCTCCACACCTTCTCGGGATGTGTGCAGCGGCTAATGACATGATAGATGACCCCTGGTCGTCGTCATTAGGTATAAACACCAAAGTAGGTCGCCAAAATATCACCACCGTTGGATTCAGACCGATCTGAAGAAAACTCTAATCTGACGGTGTCGATACCATCAACGCGGGTCGATGGTATCGACCCCTCGTGATATCGGCAAGCCTTCCTTCTTTTCGGTCATCCCACCTGATGCTGACTTGATACCATCGACGCGGGTCGATGGTATCGACACCCTTAGATGTCAGTTTTATCCCTTTTCCGTCACTGAAGCTATAAGCGTCGATAGTATCGACATTGGTGTTGATACTATCGACTGACTGATCACTGGCAACCTGAAGGTAACTCGCTACCATCGACTTCCCAGTCGATGGTATCGACTCTGCTTGACTCCTTGCGACTTTCTACCTGTGACTATGTTGATACTATCGACGGGTGTCGATGTTATCGACAGCTGTATATATGTGTTTTTCCTGAAATTGCAAGACAAAGCCAAATCAGCCGAGATAAAACCCATTATTATAATCATTTATGATCAAAATGATAAAAAACGGGAGGTTTGATACTGAAAAGGATTATAGACTAGAGTAAGTGAATTATGCAATATTAACCACCAAAGTGACCAATACACCCATAAAACGCAAGTAAAACAAGTCTATAAATGCGACTCAAAATCATCGCATCAAACTCCCCTAAGCTTGAACCTTGCTCGTCCTCGAGCAACAAAACTCTAGAATAGGATTGCGATGGTCAACTAAAGAATAGATTAGAAGGACAAACTTCACCGTATGATCCCCGCCAAACATTCACAATCCGGCCCTTACTAACCACAGAATGATAATTACCCTTAAGGCGAAAATAATCATCCATAAAAGATATCTACCTCAAAATTGATGAACACTATCACATAAGGTAGTTAACATAATAAAATCCTCTGGTCCAGACTCAGTGCATCTTGTGATCTTCTATCTACGTTGCTCATCCTAACTACCATCTAGATGGAAGCAGCTCTCCTGGTATTAATGAGTGAGGAGAATATCACGGTGGCCTACCAATTTGAGCAACAAGTCGATGGAATAGGTGGTTGTGGAAGAAATGGAAGCATAATACAGTTTTAACATGCACAAATAATAAAAATGATCTAAATGATGCATATGCAAATGAAAATGCCCTAATGCCTACATTTGGGTGGAATGATGCATGCACTATCATCCCGTCTCAAGGTGAGATGGAATATCTAAGAAAACTAGATATTAATGATGAATTTCGTCTCTTTTCAACTGTTAATTCTTCTTTCAAAGAAATTAATGTCATTAGATTATCATTAGGGTGATCTAGCATAATGATATAATGGAGAAAACAAAATCATACCATGGATTTAAGAGACAAATTATGAATTACTATGATAAAAATGTCATACAATGATTCCTCGGGCTACTCCCGGTCCTAAAGACAAAGGGGATTAGCCCCGCATGTTCATCTTTGAGCAAGACATGATTGAAGAAAGGGGAAACATGGAGAAAAAAATGTGGATGAGTAATGTGAACCCCTGGACAAAAAAGATCCAAGCGTTCCTCGGCGTAGAGTGCTCGATCTACAACCTTTCGGCGGTGGAGAACGTCTTCTTCGGCTATCGGAACAGTTGGGGTGTGCTTCTGGGCTCCGTTCTTCTCTCCACAGCTTCTTGGGACGTGTGCAGTGGCTAATGACATGATGATGACCCCTGGCCGCCGTCATTAGGTATAAACACCAAATTAGATCGCCAAAAATATCACCACCTTTGGATTCAAACCGATCTGAAGCAAACTCTAATCTGACGGTGTCGATACCATCGACGCGGGTCGATGGTATCGACCCCTCATGATATCGGCAAGCCTTCCTTCTTTTCTGTCATCCCACCTGATGCTGAATCGATACCATCGACGTGGTTCGATGGTATCGATACCCTTAGATGTCGGTTTTATCCCTTTTCCGTCACTAAAGCTATAAGCGTCGATAGTATCGACTTTGGTGTCGATAGTATCGACTGGCTGATTGCTGGCAACCTGAAGGTAACTTGCTACCATCGACTTCCCATTCGATGGTATCGACTCTGCTTGACTCCATGCGGATGTCTTCCTGTGACTGTGTCGATACTATCGACGGGTGTCGATCGTATCGACTACTGTATATATGTGTTTTTCTTGAAATTTCAAGACAAAGCCAAATCATCCGAGATAAAACCCATTGTTATAATCATTTATGATCAAAATGATAAAATACAGGAGATTTGATACTGAAAAGGATTATAGACTAGAGTAAGTGAATTATGCAATATTAACCACCAAAGTGACCAATAAACCCATAAAATGCATGTAAAACAAGTCTATAAATGCGACTCAAAATCATCGCATCAATCACCAACCCATCTTCCTTACCAACACTACTTGCATGCTTGTCTTGTTCTTGTTCCTTCTTACTTAGAAATATTTGTCTAAATAATTTGGTTAGCTTGTTGCACTTGATTCACTTAAAGTATACAACTAGTCTCTTTTGATTGATTAGATAGCTTGCTAATTGACTTTTTTTTATAACCATAGTTTAACTTTAATTCAATTGTTAAAATTTTGCATCCCCCTTAGTGTAACTTATACCAACCCAAAGATTTACCCTACAACCCTAGAAATGTTTCTAAAATCATAGTTGAACTTGTCTGTTAGGCCCATAATTGTCATCATTAATTGGACCCTACTCGCCATTTTTTTCTACACAAACTCATGTGCTTACAACTATTATATTAGAGTGTGCACTTTGGACATATTTTTAAGCATGAGGCATTTACGTATCAAGATTGCTTTTGTCATTCCCAAGATGGTTATCCAAGACCAACTTAAAAAAATCTCTTTAACTTTTCTTATTAACCTAAACCCCTTCACATTCATTTATTTAATATTTTATTATCTCATTTCTAATTCTTTCTCTTGTTGTTTAGTTGTGAACATATAGACTTAAAATTCATGCTCACACGTAGATCATTTTCTCTTGACATGTTCCCCGTTGCACTCACGATATGGAGTGATCAAAGAAGAAATTGTCGAGACTGACAAGAAGAAGAGATAGCATGAAGGAAAGCATGTCAACTTACTCACAAGCCTGATAATGAGCTCCATTCATAAACATGACATTCATTTCATGTAGTTTTTATATTAATTTGTTAGTGTGATGGTTTAGAATAACTTAATTTTTCTTATTTGTTGAACATTCATGCTTAATTGGTAGTTTAGAACTCTTGTCATGATGTTGAATAATTTGAAGAGATGTTATGCTATCACATAGATTTGGCAATTTATATACTCAAAAAGTTGTTTTTAATAGAAATCTTCATTTTTTATTTCATATATTAACATTAGGCAAATCCACCCATAATATATTGATTATACCACTTTTCAAGTAATCTTTGGATTTCACATGTGTAGGAATTGTATTTCTTGGAATGTGGATTTTTGGTTGAGTTGTGAAAATGAAATATGTTTCTTTTCATCAAGACCTATGAGATAAATATGGTTTTCACATGTTTCTTATCATTGTGGATTTTTAAGATTTAGTAATGTTAGTTGAAGTATTGTGCTTCTATGAAGCCCTAGAAGGATGTTCATGCTATCTAGCCTCTATATGAACTCAACTTCTTCTATCATGTCATACCACTCTTCCATACAATAAATACAAAAAAAGTAAGTCTCATGCTCCTTCTAAAAAGTCTCAACCACCTTCTAAATTATTGGAATGCCTAATACCTTCCTGTCTTCACCTATTCCTCCCACCATTTGGTGCTAGAACATAGTGGGGCTAAGAAAAAGAAAACACAAAAAGAGATAGGTGTGGTTATGTAATAGAACCAGTACAAAAAGAGAAGAAGAATAAAAATGATCCAATGTAGTATTACTAACTCCCCTTCACAAACTCCTTCATCCAATTTTCTACATATTGGATTATGATACATAAATATAAGCCCCTTTAACCATGTTTCATAGACATGTAGACCATGTGGGGTGAATATAGGCTGAGGGTAGAATTCTTATTGGGGAATTTTTTTATAAACCTCCTTGATGATTCTAGCAATGTTACAATTTGCATAGATTCATTTTAGCATTCTTACATTCAATTAGTATTTTGACTCCCTTATTGGAAATATTGAAATTTTCTACATTGAAAGAAATTGATTTGTTTGTTAGGAAAGGTAGCAAGTGAATTACATGGATGAAATGATTTTTATCTTGATTTGATAGAAACATGTTTCATAGAGATTCATAGTTTTCTTTGAGTGTTCTTTGATTTAAAAATATTGCCAGAGCAAACACAAGGGAATGTACATTTCAAGCTTGTATTAGTGATGAAGTCCTAATTTGGTTATCCATTTGTTTCTATTTTCTTCAATGAACTTGTCTAGAGAGACATGCTATTGAGATCATCATCATCATCTAAGCCTCAATCCCAACTATGTTGGGGTTGGTTACATGGATCCTTCATTTCCATTCAGCTCTATCATTGGCCATATTCTGGTTGAGATGTAGAGATTCAAAATATCTCTCTATAAGCTCATCCCATGTTAATTTAGGTCTTCCTCTTTTTCTATTTATTATGATTGACTCAATAGCATTGCTTTGTATAGGCACATTACTCGGTCTACGTTGCACATGTCCATACCATCTGAGTCGGCCCTCACACAACTTGTCCTCTGTGCTCGTGAGCCCTACTTTATTCTTGATATAATCATTTCTCAAGAAGTCTTTTCTTGTCTATCCATACATCCATCTCAGCATATGCATTTCAGGCACGTTCATCTTGTTGAGACCTTGTTTCTTCACCGCCCAGCATTCACACCCGTAGAGCATGGTTGGCTGTATAGTTGTTCTATAAAACTTAGTTTTTAACCTGAGAGGGATTTTCTAATCACATAATACTCCAGTTCCACTTCTCTATTTCAACCATCCTGTAATGATCATGTGACAAACATCATTTTGGACATACCCATCTATCTGAATAATAGAACCCAAGTAACAAAATTTATCACATTTTAGTATATCTACTCCGTCCAACTTTGCTCCATCATTCGTACTACAGGATTGGCTAAAATTGCAATGCATATACTTAGTATTTCTCCTCCTAATTATCAATCCATTTGATTCCAATGCCTCTCTCCACATTCAACTTTATCATTTAATCCATCTTTAGTCTCGTCAATCTAAGCAATATCATCAACAAATATCATACACCAAGGAATATCATGTTAATATTTTTTGTCAGTTCATCCATAACAAGAACGAACATATATGGTCTGAGTGTGTATCCTTGGTGTACCCCAACTGTGATAGGAAAAGTTTGTCTCTCCTCTAGGAGTCTTCAAACTTTCAGTAGAGCTATCATACATGTCTTTGATCAAGTCAATGTATTGGATTGTCACACCCTTTTTCTTCAAAAACATCCACAACCCTTCTCTCGTTACTCGATCATAAGACTTTTCTAAATCAATAAACACCATATGAAGATATCTTTTTCTTTCTCTAAACATTTCCATAAGCCTCCTTATCATAAAATAGCATTTGTTGTTGATCTTCCAGGCATAAAACCAAATTGGTTGTTTGATATTTGCATTATATTTCTTAGCCTCTACTCAATAATCCTCTCCCAAAGCTTCATTATGTGACTCATCAACTTGATATATGTAATGAAGCTGGAATCCCAACCCCATGAACCAAACGAATACCAAAGAAACATGCAGAAGTGTGAAATGCTTAGCATACATGAACAAATAACAAGATAAAAGCATCAATCATGATTTCAACATTCAACAATATTATTAAATAACGTTGTTTATTATAAGATTTAAATTACATGTTCAAGAGTACAATTTTACCAGTATGCTCTTGGATATTAGGGATCTACAGCAAGTACACCTGACATAGCTCATAAAGCCCATCAATTGCTAGCCATCTCTGAACCTATAAAAAATGTGAAACAAGGTGGGTCAAGCACACGGGGTGTTAATTATAGTGTTAAAAGATACATATACATAAGATTTGCATAATTTACAAATATTTGCAGATGTAATGAATAACAAATGAACAAGTTAAGTATTTATCAAAATGAGAGCTCATGTTTTATGTCATTTCACTCCAAATAAACAATCATTCGTGCATTCATCAATATTATGAATTTGTAAGGCCTTTTATGGACAACCTCTCACTGGAAGAGTCTATGAGGGTGCTCAAGATTAGCTAACCATTTTATCAATGATCCACCCTATCTTGATAATTCAAGTAGGACGCCCATCCTCATGTCCATAACCTAAAACTTCAGGCAGGTGCATGAGGTTTGTATAATGGAGTTTCTATATTATGCTTGTAAGTTATAAAATGTGACATGAGACAAACATTGAGTACAATACTAGAGTAGTACATGACAATATTTGAGCAAGTAAACATGCATACTTATGTGTCACAATTCAATCAAGAAAGCCATAGTCATATAATTATTAAAGTTCGTACCTGATTCAGAATTCATAACTTAACAAATCATTGACCATCTAGTCACAAGCAACACCTAATTAACAACAAGATTATATACATGTATAAATTCTCATCATAACACTAACTAGCTCCATTTTAGGTTTTGGCCAAATTAGGTTCAAAATTTCTTATTAGTGAATTTGATGATCTCTTATTGATTTTGGGCCCATGATAAGGGTGTGGTTTAGGTTTCATGTCATTATGAGGTTTCATATGGACATTGTGAGATTCGTGTGGTTTGTGTACAAACTAGGTCATAAGACTCATAAAATGTCAAGAAGGGCCATAGTTCATCAAGTCATGAGGTCCAAACATAAAATATGATTTATAGTAGCAACATAAGGTCGCAAGAACACTTATCAAGATTAGGTGGATGTCCCCAAGATCTATGCATCGAGGACCAAAATGTCAACATGCATTCAACCATTCATGTAGTACAAATATGCCATAAAGGTTAAACAAGTGCCTTATGAGGGACATTCACATATAATAATCACAAGGATTAGGGTATGCCATGATTTAGAATGGAAAAGCAAGAGAATTAAGGTCCACATCACATTTGGGGTGCAAGGAAGACAAGAAAAAGACATAAGTCACATAAGGCCAATACTAGGGTATTTAGAGTCCCAAATGCCAAAATATAGAAAGTAGGTTGGTCTTATCCAATTAGTCACAAGACTTTATAAAATTACAGATCTGAAGGGTTTAGAGTAATTGAGTGCATAAGTTGGGTCAAGCACATTATATGATCCAAGGTACACCATATGTTCATATAGAAGTGACACATGCATGCATTAGGTGTCATATAGATCAAACATAGTTAAAGGGCCTTAGTGATGATATTGGTTACCATGTGTAGACTGTAGTTCTTTTCGAGACAATCAAAATGACATATTGAATTGTATATTTTGGTTAAGGGAGTTGGGAGATACCAATTTTTAAAGATTCCCATCAGAACTATATGAAAAGTGTGACATTACCATAGTATTTTAGGGCTGACGAGAACCCTTGATGGCCGACCCGACGGTTGTATCGCACTTTGTTCCCACCGTGTGGCTGGGTCGCTAGGTTTCTACTATCACTGCAGCCGGGCAGCAGCATGACGCCTCCTGCTGCTGGCCACCACAACCTCGCCCGAAGGCCCCGCACTCAAGCCCACGTGGCTTCCAGCCACTGGTGTACCGAGGTCAAGCGGACATTGACCGCCCCCTATGAGAGAGAGAGCCAAGGAGGGTCGTGTGACCCCTGTTCTCCACCCGCGGGAATAGGGCTAAGATAGGGGATCTTCTTGCCCGCCTCCGATCTACCATGGAGCCTCAACTGGATGCAAGGGGGTGGTGGTAGGGAAGACAGAAGTGTTGGGTGGCACCGGACATGAGCCTAGAGCACTGACGGAAACCCTCTGCTTCGACACCCATCGGGCTACAGCTTCAGCCTTTTAGGGCCACACCAAGTTGGGGGATACAAAAGCGGCTGCTACATCTGAGAAGCAAAGCCAGTGAGGGAGGAGAGGGTAAAATAAGAGGGACGAGGGCAAGAGAAGGGGAGTTTTATAAATGAGCAAGTTAGGGTTTATCTCATCTTTGATTCTCATCCATTACTTGATTTGGTTGGAGTCTTATGAAGCTATTGCCAGCCCCATGTTCATTTCCTGAAGAGGAAGGGGACGAGTATGAAGCCATTAGGTCATTAGATCGGTGGCTCCATAGTAATCCTCTTTTGATCTAAAGGTGTTGAGCATCAGCGCCCACCTACTGAAGTTAAGCCAGCGGATGGGACGAGGGAAAATTGGGCCCAATAATCTTAAATTCAAATTAAAATTGATCAAAACATGTGCAAATCGAGCCAAGTTCAAATGATCATAACATGAGTTAGGAACTTTCGATTGAGGCGATTTTTGTGCTGCTTGATTCAGAATTGAATCCTATACAACATGGTATACATATTGGAGAGTAAAAATATCATCGTTATGAGTTTCAAGGTTATATGTGAGAAGATGACCTAATAATACATGATACTTAGCCCAATTTCTCAAATTAGCCACATAGCATGACATTAGTCACTGATGTGATCAAATGTAGATATCGATACGTCCAAACTATGGAGTTGACATTGAATTGAGTAATAGGCCACTAAAAGAGATAGAGAGGGGTACAAGATAGGAGAGATAAAAATCAGGTTGTCACAATACCTCTGTATTTTTTACAACTATGAATATCACTTTTGTTCTTTTAGATGGGGACTATAGAACTATCTATCCACTCATCTGACATCTTCTTGGTCTTCATGATCTTGTAAAAGAGCTTTGTTAACCACATAACTCCTTCATCCCCCACACTCTTCCATATATCAATGGGAATACTATCTGGTTTGCATGCCTTTCTCATTTTCATTTTCTTCAAAGCATTATTGACTTCAAATGGCAAAACTCATTGTGTGTAAATGATATCTCTTGTATTCATATCACACAAGTCTCTAATATTATTTGCAGCATCTCCATTGAAAAGCTTATGGAAGTAATTTCTCCACCGATTCTTGATATCATTGTCCTTCACCAACACCCTGCCATCTTCATTCTTGATGCATTTCACTTGACTCAAGTCTCTTCCATTCCTTTCTCTTATATGTGCAATTTTTTATATATCTTTTCCCCCTTCTCTTGTGTCGAACTTCATATAATTATCATCAGAGTATCTAGACCTTGCCTCCTGAAGAACCTTTTTAGCTTCTTTCTTTGCTTGCTTGTATCTTTGGAATGTTGCAGCATCTCGAGATTTGGGCAAGCTCCTATAGATTTCCATTTTTAGTTTAATAGACTTTTATACTTCATCATTCCACCACCATGTCTCTTTATGTGGAGAAACACAACCTTTGGACTCCCCTAAAACCTTCATGGAAATTTTTATTATGCAGGAGCTCATGTTATGCCACATAGTGTTAACTTCAAACTCCAAGTTCCAAGTTCCCTCCTTTCTGAGTTTATCATGAAAAGTTGATTTCTTTTCTCCTTTAAGATTCCACCTCTTAATCCTTCTATCTTGGTTTCTATCATGCATCCTTTTATTGATCTTCATGGTAATATCCAAAACCACCAACATTTGTTGGGTCATGAGGTCTTTACCAGGAATCACTTCAAAATCCTTGCATATATTATGATCCACCCGCCTCGTAAGGATATAATCAATTTGGCTACAATTGTGCCCAATCTTCAAAGTAATCTTATGAGATTGTCTTTTCTTGAAATGTGTGTTTGCCAAAATTATATCATATGCAACTGCAAAATCTAAAATCCTCTCACCTTCTCCATTTCTATTGCTATATCCAAAACCACCATGAACTCTCTCGTATACATCATTGCTACTCCCCACATGGCCATTTAAATCACTCCCAATAATAATCTTCTCCTTTGTCGGTATTCCTTGCATCAATCTATCCATTTCCTCCCAAAAATCCTTCTTAGCCTCCTTGTAAAGGCCAACATGGGGGGGGCATAAGTGCTAATAATATTAAAAATATTTCTCCAAGAACAACCTTGATTGCTATGGTTCTATCACCCATCCTTGTGATCTTTACAACATTATCGTTCAACATCTTATCAACAATAATACCTTCACTATTTCCATATTTACCAATACTTGTATACCATATTTTGTATCCAGTGTCTCCAATCTCTCTTCAATGTTTCCCTATCCACTTGGTTTCCTACAAGAAAGCTATATTGACATTTCTTCTCATCACGGTATCTACTATATCCAAAGATTGCATTTAATAGAAAATCACCAACGCGTATACTTTGGATTTTTTTGTAGGTACTAATGCCCTAGTTGGTAGAGGATGAAAGGAAATTTGTAGTCTTCAACAACAAATGGAGAAGGTTAAAGGTCATCTAGGTCAACACTTACTTTCTCCACAAGGTTCAAGGGTTATTGAATGTAAAGAATCCATTGAACCATAAGTAGAACATCAAAGTTCATAATAAAGTCCCCAAAAGAGACATTTTGATAGTGCCACATCTGTTCTCAAAGAATTCCAAAATGCCTAAGATTATAATAAAAATAGCCTTGCACCACAACAATTTTCCACGACAAGGACATGGTGAGCACTAGCCAAAATTGTTGTTCAACTATGCCACGACTATTGTAGGAGAAGAATTCTGCTACCATCATTGACATGGTATCAAAGTATCTTCTAGAAAACACCATGCCCATGAACCACACTGGGGTCTATGGTGTGTGGAAAAAACATTCTCTCTAAACAAACAAGTATTTTTGGATCCCTAAAAAACCTAATTTTTTATCAATTTTCTCTCTTTGACAAAAATTTCCACCTAGCCCTTCCATCATCGTTCTCCCCAAAATAGTCATATGCAAACTTTTTTCTCCTAGCTTTCACCTGTTTCCCACCATTACCACCACAGTTTGTCCAATACACATGATTTTTCTATCACAAACTCACCATGATTGTGGTGAGAAATAATAATCATTCCACCTATTAAATGCTAAATTTGCCTTATTGATTAACCAATATTAATCCTACTCGATCCTAGTTCATATCCCATTATATAACATCATGGGTGGTGGGGAATGAAAAACTTCACTTCACCCATCACCACCCTAACCTATCCCATCCTTCTCCCTGGTCTTGCAATTCATCCACTCACTTCCACCACCCAAAACTCTTAATCTAGTCAATAAACCCCTCTACCTACCATTCCCCCTCAAAAGCCACCTCTGTCAATGGGTAGGAGCTCATCATTTAAGTAAAGCAGTGATCCAACAAAGAAGAGAGGCTTGAAATTTTCAATATTCATGGGTATTTCATTCTACCTACTCTTATATTTCAGTACTTTATTGGCCAAAATATCTAGATGAATTTTTGGTTTATTTGGGTCTAATTATGGCACTTTGATACCATGTTATTGGAAAATATTCATGTAATATTACATATTTTTTTATTAATGCTAGTTTCTTAATTGATAAGCATTCCTATATCTATTTGTTGTTATATTGGAATACATGTACCACCTAAGGTATGTAGAATACAAAGATAGAAGGAAAATAGGGAACAATATAAAAGCTTCCTCGTAGAAACTATTGTTAGAAGATGAAAAGAGGTGACAACAATGTGTTACACCCTACACACCCCCTCCTACCATATGTGAGAGAACGGTTGTGTTTGGAAACCTAGACTAGAGATGAAAGATTAGTCGATTCGTATACCCTCTTGCAAATTAAGCCTCCTATTGATATATAGGTGTTGATCTAAGACCTAGTCTCATATTTAAAACCTAAGACATCCTTAGTCAATAAGTATGGTAGGGTTTTTATCTAGTTCGTGACCTTTTTTTTATATGGTATTAAGTATTGCTTATGTTGGTAAATAATTCCAATGTCATGTTATAACATGTTATAACCATCAAACACCCCCTCTTCTCATTATATCAATTGACAAAAGCTCTACTTGCTTGCTTGTTCCTTCTTATTGACGATTATGTTTCTAATTGAATTGGTTAGATTGTTGTACTAGGTTAACTTATATATACTTCATATTTCCTTTTATTGAGCATATTATGAATTGAATGACTTTAGTTGATAACCCTACATCAATTATAATTCAAATATTGAATTACTTGCATGTCCCATAGTGTCTTTAAATTAACCCATAGGTTTAACAAAACATCCAAGCCTTCCTTCTAAAAACATAGTTGAACCAAATGATTAGGTCCATAATATGACGTCCTCATGAGTTTGATCTCTTTCCACTTTTCTACATACCCAATCCCATATGGTTACATATATTTTATGAGAGTATTCAATTTTAACATATTTGTAATCATGAAGAATTTGTGCACCATTCCACATTTCCATTTGAATATAAAAAAATGACAATGGGTTTATGGGACATTAATTGTATCCATAAAATAGTGGAGATACTTGAAATGCCAGTCATGAGATCCATGCTTAATAAAATTGTACCAATATTGAAGATCTAAACTTCACTTATTATCCAAGATCGTAAGTAGAAGGAGGTCATTGTGAGGTTATGGTTGTCATATCAGTTTGTATGAATCACTTCAATGTAGTCACATCTTCCCAAATATGCACTCTCATGATCTCCTAAAAAAACCTTTTGTGATCAATTGTGCTTGATAGCTCATATTCAATTGCAACAACAATAAAAAATTCTAAAATTGAGTACTCACTGACTTTTTAGATCCTTGGATGTTTTTTGGTTTCAGTGTAATTTTTTAAACCATCAAATTTATGGATGTTGATGGTTAGGTCTGAAAATTGATTCTCCATTACATTCAACAGGAAAACTACTAAAAGATATTTAGAGAGTAGTTGGATAAGGAAGAAAGGTAAATAATTGAAAATTGTAAAGAATTAGGTTATGCATGAGGAGGATGTTAGAAAACCCTAAAACTCAATTTTGGTATTTCTATCCCGGCTAGGTAGACATTTTTTATTTTTATACAATTGTATTGCACTCTCTAGATAATATTATTGGACTCACAAGTAAACATTTTCAATGAGAATATCATATAGGACATCAAAAATGGCATGTATTCATATCGTCACACCACTATGGGATTGGTAATGAAGAGAGGGGAATGATTTTCATTATATGTGAACCTATTCCTACCTTGCTTTAACATCATAGAGGGTGAATTTGGATCTTCTTCACCATTTTTTCTTTTTTCTTCATATCTATTCTCACTTAAGGATAGTGTAGCTTCACATTGGGATCTTTATTTAGGATATGGGGTACTAGGGCTTTCTTAAATGGGGAACATGCTCATGATTGTCCAGCCTATGGGCAAGGTCTATGGTCTTAATCTACTAACCTCTCTAAAATTGGTTTGCAATTGCATTTGGAGAGTCTAACAGTGTGTCATCTCATGTATATGGTTGCCATGAGGTTGCTTATGTAGTGTGGTTTGGGTTAAATAGGATTATGGTTTAAGTGGAGTCTCTATCAAGTCAAAATTCCAATGGATTGTGGTGGGGAACACAACACATGAGCACCCAATCTTATTGTGGCTTATGGGTGTTTTTGATCAACATTTTGTTGACCCACCAAAGTGAAAAAAGAGGGGCACATTTTTATTGCACACTCTATCTACTAGAGGCTTCTAGGTGTGTTTAAAGGATACTCAGTTGACAAGTCAATATTGGAAAATTTAGGTGTGTCCCAAGTGTGCACCTTGTGTTCTAGGCTTCAAAATTGTTTGAAGGGTCCTACTATTGACTGATTCATGATAAGGTATGATCCCCATAATGCAGTGTGAGCCTAGTAGGTGTCACACTTGAAGTCATTCCTCACTGGAGATAAAACGCCTATTGATTTACATGGTCCAATATAAGATCAAGGATCATACTGATAAATGTGTATTTATCCTTTTTTTTCATCTTTTAGATATCTTTTTAGGATTCTTTTAATGTTTATTTTCTTAATATTATAATTAATTACATTAGTTTATATTTTTCTATTTATTTGGAGTTTTAATTATATTTGGTTGGTTTTTTGTAGGAAAATGTCCTAATCACTCTAATGATTAATTTCCCTTGGAAGTTATTTTGCACAATTCCACAGTGTTTGATTTAAATATATACCCCACACCAAAATTTCCATAACTCTCACATACCAAGGAGGAATTCAATGAGAAAGTATGCTTTGGAAATGGAATTGAATTATCTGTTGGAAAAACATATTTGAGGACCATTTTCAAACTTATGACTAACTTGGAAATTCCCTTGAAACTAATGTTGTGGGGATTTGCTAGAAAGTGAAGTCGAACAGTCAAGATAATCAAAGACATGTAAATACCCTTAGTTTTTGTGGTTAGTGAGTAGTTTTATTATTTGAACGGGGGGAGTATACCCTTAGCCATGTGTAAATTAGATCAAAGTTTTATATGATTACATTAAATAGATGGTTTTTGGTTTGAAAATCATCGATATTAACAAAGTGATCTCTCATTTTTATCATATGTTAATGTTAGTGGGTGCGAGTGTGGAACCCAAAATTTAGAACAACCAAACCAAGTTCATAAGGATCTAGAAGTGACCATGAAAATATATCTATTGTGTTGTTTAGACTAGGAACTATGGATGCCGGGACCAATGGGTCCATAAGGAGTCTATCTTTTATAGATTCATTCACAACTATTTTTACAAACTCACTTCTATCTCATTTTATCACATAGTCTTCATCAATCTTTGTTTCATGCCAATTGTGGCGATAAATCCCATAGCCTCAATATTCTCTTCTTCTTATTCATTCCTTTTTCCTTTAATCACTTGTTTCCAATAGCTTTCTTTTATTGTAATTTCTTTCTTGCTCTTAGATAAATTCTCTATGTAATTGTGCTAATGATTTCCTTGTTCCCTTATTCTAAGCATAATATTTTCTTTCTATTTCCTTAGTGTTCTTACAACTTTACTTTTATCATTATCAACCCTCACTCAAGAAATGGATTTTCTCTTCCTACTCAATTATTCAATAAACCTTTCAAAAGAAATAAAGTTCAAAAATAAATTTGGGTTTCAAGAATTCAATCTTAGAAAAGTTATCCTATGGGATCGACCCTTCTATACTAGCCTTCATCGGTAAGTAAAAAAAGGTTAAACTCTAGGATAATTTATCTTAGTGAATTGGTGTGTAAAACTATGTGTATCAGTTTTGGCATCGTTCCTGGGGATCACAAACATTGTTTTTCAAATTTGATCGCTTGTGTATATTTAGAATTTCTTCTTTTCATAATTTCTAGTTTTGTTTTATAAATTTTAGCTTTTTTCATAATTTTAATCTTATTTTACAATTTTTAGACTTTTTTCATAATTTCTTTGCTTCTTTGTAGTTTATTTTGTAATTTTAGTTCCTTGAAATTTTTAGTCTTGTAATTTGTTACTCTTGTTTAATAATTTGTATCTTTTTCCATAATTTACTTGCCTAGATTTTCATAATTTTTTTTCGACCTTCCAAGCACATTCTGGAAGTGTAACTCATTTTTTTGAGTTTCCATTCCAGCAGTACTGCTTTCCTAGATTATTTTTGTAATTTTTTTCTCCTTTTTTGTGAAAATCATTGATTTATCTTTCAAGAATCATATCAAATGGAATGGTCAGCACACTATGTTTTACAATGCAAATTGTGTGGTTATTCTGTCCATACATCCATATATTGTCTTAATGTGGCCCTCTTATGGAAGTAACACCTTATAGTCTTGAGGCTCCCTATCTTGATGGGTACAATGCTAATCCACATTTTTTTAAGGTTACTATTATGAATCAGGCTACTCGAATCAAAATTCTAATGAGTGGTGTTATGACCAACAATATTTACATGGGTTTGGTGAGGATGGACACAATTTTTGGTGGTATGAACCCAATTATGAAACTCAGTTCACTTCTCAATGAGAATGACTTAGGGTGTTAGAGAGTATGGTAGCTGAAGGACAACCAAAACTAGAAACTAGCTAAACCTTGATGGCTGCTTTGCTAGAAGCCCAATTCTAGAATCTAGATTGTCAAAATGCGTTCCCTCATGTTATGATGACACCTTGTAATGTTGATTATACATTACCATGGTGGATGTAATGAAAATTTCAACCCACCACCTCTTGAAGACTTTTAGAAGGAGCAATGCCACAACCCAAATGAGGGGTACCAGGACCAAGATCATTATGGGGGATATGATGAGTGCAACCAACAAATTCTTGAGGGTTTTGAACCTTATTGTGGGAATCGATATATACCCCAATAGGAGGCACATATCATAGACTTAGAAAAAATAGTAGCAGAGCGATATGAGTTAATAAAAGAGGAACACAAAACTTCAGAAAATCGACAAGCTCTATTAGCTACTTTACTAGAGGCTCACAGAGATCCCTGGAGGAGTTAGATGAACCAAATATTGTTTTGCCCGACAATGATGGAGATAATCCCATTTTTGTATCATACATGTTGGATCCTAAAGAAATAGTACATACCATGGGATTGTATTCCTTGTGCAATGAGGATGTTGCTATTCCAACCCTTCCACTTGAGGCCTTATTATTTGAGTATGAAAAGTCACAATTTGAGAGTCATCCTTGTCCTGAATTTCCAGCACCTCCTTCCATCATTGACACTAAACCAGAGGTTATCAATGACCAATCCCATGTGGTTAAATATATTCTAGATATTGAGCACCCAACCTCCAATGATGAAATAAATCCTCACATATTCTCACAGCCAGTTCCCATTCCACACCCAACTGATCTAGAAAGGGAGAGACCACCTTTGAAAGAAGTCCATATACCCCCTTTTGTTATGTGCATGAATGGTGTCCTCAGTTTTATCCCTCCTAAACACTTGGGGACCCCTTGCATAGAAGAACTTGAGTTACATGTTATATCAACAATGAAACCTACTAACCCCAATGTTGATTGCATGATTTTTAAGGAGAATAAAAATATTTGTGATGTTGATTTGTATCCTTATGTTACTACCATATCTCTATCAATTTTCCTATATGCATATCAATATGATGGAGGGAAACATGATCATGATCCTCCACCTAATTCTGTACATCCCGGACATGACATGTTACATGACAAACATCTGTCAACTTCCACCTATCCACATCCACCTCCAAGACTTCCTTTACTACTTAAGGAGAAATGTGGATCATGTTGGAGGGACAACAAGGCAAAAAGAATATGAGTGTTCCATTGAGCTTCTACAAGCCCCAAATTATTTGGTACTCTATGATGCTCTAGCAATCAAAGTCTTATGTCTCATACATATCTCATTTCACTAGTCATTTTTCATGCTACTAGGTCGCCCTAGTAACCCTCACTCTTCTCTTCTCTCCATTCTAGATTTAAGTTTTGTTTGAGACAAGCAAAAATTTCATGTTCGGGGTGGAGGTGGGTGGTACATACTCATTCCATCCACTCTGTCTTATTTCTTTTTAAATTATTATTATGTTATATAGTTTAGTTTCAATTCTTTCAAAATTTGTTTTTTTAGTTTTAGCCTTTATGTAGTCCTTCACAATGAATACATTTGTATCATTATATCCCTTTGAATTTAGTAAATATTCTTTGAAAAAATTGTACAAATTGCCATGACCGAAAACACGATGTCACCTAGGACCCCAAAACTTGTGTCACTCCTTGGAAATGTTGGAAAGTCATATGGAACCGTAAGACCTAAATATAAATATTTTGTATTTGTAACTATGGATTAACTTGTCATAAATGTTTTTTGACGTGATTTACAAGATAAGTCTTTCTGATGCAATGACACTACCAAATAAAATAGAAAAAAAAGAAAACAAAAGTAAAGTTTATAAGTACAAGAACAACCCCCCTACTTCTCTCTCAAAGGAAAAGTAAACAATCACCTCTGGAAAAAAATCTAAGTCTAGGGTGGCATGCTCCCACCATAATTTTACATACCCTTCAAAAGGGGCGTACCATCAAAAGATGCCAAAGAGCACACAAAAAATTGTAGTCAATGTAATGACAAGTCCATCATTAAATATATACCAAGTCTAATAGAGGAGGGATCATCTTTTTCTGCACCTTCTTTGACATGTTCATATGCAAAAACTCACAAAAAAAGAAAAAAAAATGAGAGTGTCAAAGAAAAAGTAAGAAGAAGTATGTTTTCTACAAAATCTTGATTTAGAAACAAGATATGAAATTTGTTTTGATAGGGAATATACAATATTGTGTTAAGTGGTTCTAGAATATTGAGTTGCTTGGACAAATTTGGAGCTAACAAACAAAGTGATGATATGAGGGTGAGGATAGATATGTAGCTAGTATAAATTGAAATAATTTATGATTTTATTTGCTTGAGGATAAGCGAAGATTCAAGTTTGGGGTATCTTGATAAATGTGTATGTATCATTTTTATTCACATCTATTAGATATATTTTTATGATTATTTTATTGTTTATTTTCATATTTTTGTAATTAGTTGTATTCGTTTAGATTTTTTATTTATTTAGAATTTTAATTATATTTGGTTGTTTTTTGTAGGAAAATCATCTAATTACTCCAATGATTAATTTCCCCTGGAAGATATTTTTCAAAATCCACATAGTGTTTGATTTAAAATATACCCCACACCAAAATTGCCATATCTCTTGCATCCCAAGGAAAAATTTAATGATCAAGTATGTGTTGGAAAGGGAATTGAAATTCATACAGGAAAAAAAATATTTTTGGATCATTTTCAAACTTGATATTGGATCGAAAATTTCTTTAAACTACTACTATAGGAATCCACTACAAAAGAAGCCGAACGGTCAAGATAATTAATGACATGTCATTATTTCTATTGACCAGATCAAAAAAGTTTTCAGCCATCAACCAGAAGTTTTCCAGAGAGTCTTCTATATAGGGTTTCCACCCCTTCTTATCCAATAAAATGAGAGGGGACTCCACTAAAAAAGGATCCAATTTTCTTTATTTGCAATTTATTTTAAGCATTTGTCTTTCATTTCTTGCTTGTGTAATCCACTATTCCTTAATACAAGTTGGTTTAGATCTCAAAGATTTCTTCTTTATTTCTTTTATTTTTATTTTTTGGGAACAAGGAACGAAGAATAGTGGCCATTTCATAGTCACTAGCTAGAGTCCTCAGATTCTTTCTTTTCTAGTCTATGGCCTCCCTTCATGATTCCTTAATTCTCCCTTTGATTTTTATGGTTAGCAAGTAGTTTTCTTATTGGGATGAGTAGAGTAGCACCTTAGCCATGTGTAACTCAGATCGAAGTTTTATACGATTATATTACATAGATGTTTTTTGGTTTAGAAATTGCTGATCTTAACGAAGTGATCTCTCATTTTTATCGTATGTCATTCTTGGCGGATGCGACCGTAGAACCAAAGATTTGGAACAACCAAACCAAGTTCATAAGGATCTAGATTTGATTGTAGAAAGATATTTATTGGGTTGTCCGGACTAGGAACTATGGATGCCAGGACCAATGGGTCCATAAAGAGTCCATCTTTTGTAGATTTATTCAGGAATGTTTTTACATACATGCTTCTATCTCATTTTATCAAATAGTCCTCATCAATCTTTGTTTCATGTCGACTATGGTGGTAAAACCCATAGCCTTGATATTCTCTTCTTCTAATTCAATATGTTTCTTTATTTCTTGAGTAGTTAATCTTTAGTTCAACACATTTATTCTTGTTCTTAGTTTTAATCAAACTCTCTCCAATTTGGACTTTTATTTCTTGTTCTCGCAATCAGATTTGAAATTCCACAATCCTCTTTTTGTCGTCTCTAGGGATCGATACATCCCTATACTTAGTTGATTTATTGTTCACAACAAGTTGACAACCTGATTAGAAGGTTAAACTCTAGGACTTGTCCTAGTGATAGTTACATGTACAACAAGATGCATCACATACTTAGGTGCATGTTTGGGGGATACATCATGGATTTGGTTTGAATATCTTACTCAAAGTGACATAAACTAGATTATGGAAATATCTTTAGTCAAGACCTCAATGACAACGTTCATGCAAGGTAGTCCATAGTGGATGAGTCATCAACTATACATCATTTCTTATTGGTAGACTTCCCATTTTTGGGATTTCATTGTAAAATTATACAAAGATGACCTCTATCATTAGAGATATAACATTGTTTTGATTAAAACATTGAGACAATGTCAATATCATTGATTGTCACATTGTATTTTGATAATAGATCACCATCTACATATAATTCTTTTATTGTATTTTCATAATAGATCAAGATCTACATATAATTCCTTTACTCGTAAGATTTGTTTCATTTATCTTCATACAATCATTATGCATGCTGATATCCCTTATGAAACTTCTTGGGGACCTAAGATGTGTATATTGTGTTTTCACATTACAAGAATACATTTGTCTCCATTCATATAGATTTTGGTGATTATGGTTATGCCCACCTATCATCATTGAATATGTAATGATTTTAACTTTTGTTTGCATATCTGCATTTGTTTCATTAATCAATTTGATTGGCATCTTCATGATTTTAATTTGATTAGAAATCAGATCAAGTGGACTAAAAATGAAGTCTCAAACATTTTCCTCTTTCAAGATTAGTTATGAAGTATGTTTGGTGAACCCACCTATAATGAGTTTTAAATTCTTGAGACATGTATACAATCCTTTTTGTCAATGGGTGTCAATTTGAAGGCACATGCAATTATCTTTTTATATAGATATAATTGTATTAATTGAATGGTAATAATTTGTCCTAGATGCCACATGTGGCTTACCTTAGTTAGGATTTTCATATGGTATTTTCTAAATAAGGCATGGAGAATCGTGCTTGATTATAGCAAGGCTTGAACTAATTTCCTTCTTTAAATTGAGTTTGTTGTTTCATAGATGTTTATATGTGGTGAACATTAAGTCTCTATGTCCCTACATAAAGGTTATGCACATATTCACATTTTTTGTAGGAGGACAAACATGAATTGACTTCAAAAAAGGATTATAATGCCAAAAATTCATTATTTTGGGCTTAGATATCTATTTCAATCAGCTCGCCTATGAAAGGGGCATGTGGTTGTCTTTTAACTTGGTCAAGGAGATAGATTGGGGTGTAGACCACACCTAATTTGCACCCTAAATGTAAATCACTATTGTTTGGACAACTTGAGTGGGTCATGCCACCCCATTTTATAAAAATGATAAACAAAGGGATCCTATTGGTTATGTGGGTCCTACCTCCATGGGCTTTATAATTGCACCCTTGGGGTCATGTAACATCTTGAGGCTAATATGTGTTTCACATCTTGATGAAGAAGAGTATGCTATAACCTCAATTTTGTTTGTATTTAAATAAATTGAAATACAATTATTCAAGTAAAAGGGACTTGAATGGAAATTTGGGTGCTTTGCTTTTAAAGAATGAATCTTCTTTTCAATTTTTTCCCTTGAATAATAAATTTCCTGAATTCTATTATTTTATTTATGCAATGATGGATAAAAATAGAAAAGGATAAAAAGAAAATACCATAATAAGAAAAAGGAAAAGAAATAGATGATAATTGTGTACACTTGAGATAATTGTTTAGAATTCTCTAGAAAGTGGCATGCATGGCCACTAGTAATTTGTTTTTGTTTGTACATGGTTTTTAATAAGAAGAATAGTCAAAATAAGGAATATAGAAAATTAAAAAAGGGAAATATGCTTGAAATGTGATTTATAAAGAGAATACTTGCAAGTTAAGAGAAGGCATCCTTCTTTTCGAGTTTTGGTCTCAAACTCTTCCCACCATCAGATAATATCATTATAGGATTTACCTTAAAATTTGGAATAATAAGGACTTACTATGTTGTGTGTGAAACTAATTTAGGAATATACTAAAATATTAAGTTTTGTGAATAAAAGTTACCCCAATAAATCCCACAAAATGAGTTAAGGTTGGAAAAGACTTTAAATTGTTGCCCTCCAAGTTTCATAGAGAAAGAATGTTTTTTGTGGCCTTGAAAAATATAAAAATATAGAGGGATTTACTTGAAATTAATAAATTATGTGCATTTTGGAGATAGAGAGAAAAGAGGGCATCTGGAATGATCTTTTTTATACTAAAACTTGTCCACACTGAGTTTCAATGATTACAAAATTCCCCTTAAATTTTGGATTTATTTGAATAAAATGAGATAGAGTTATTCATTTTAAAGTTTTCCCTAAAGTGATGAATTGAGAGAAATATGTGTTTAATGTCACAAAACAATCAAAGTCGGAATCAAAGGCTTGACCCTTTAATGTCACAATTAATACGGTCCCTTAGATCATGAATCCAACGGATGGGAACATATATCCTACCCCCAACCTTTTTAGGCAACTCGATTACAGTAAACCTTTCTTCTCCCTATGATGTTCTCTCTCTCTCTTTGAGCCATATACTCAGTAGGAGACAACTCCAATGGGATCAGGAGAAGAAACTACACCCAATCATCCCCCATTTGACCTGACCTTGAGTGGGATTAAAGTTTCCCAAATTTGCAGTAGGAAACAAGTTCTGGGAAGGATGGGGCGACACCTCCCTTACCCCTCATCTCCTGTAAAAGGGGTTTGCAACCCTCTAGGAAGACTAAGCTAACCTCTCTGTCAGTCTAGGGTGTGAAAAGCCTTCTAAGACATCTAAAGACTGCCTAATAACATGTTTTACCATCGATGAGCCAATCTTCTCTCTTTCTCTCCCTACTCACCCCAACAAAGGCGTCTCTACGGGTGAGTTTGGGAGGGACCCACAAAGGTTTTTACAATGTTGGTCAACCCACAAGCACCCCAGAGGTCAGGGTCAATGGTCAGGTTGACCACCTAAGGCATGAGTTTGTGATCCAGAGGTGATTAGAGATGGAAGATGAGAAAGATGGGAGTTACCCTCCTGCCCTTGGTCGTGCAAGGATTTGACTCAAGGAAACATGGGCAAGGAGTCTTTATGCTTGGACCCAGTTCCATGATCGCATGGAGCAAGTCGGTCACATGGCGAAAGCCCATTCATGAAGCACTGACCTTCACGAAAAAGGAAAAGGGGGCCGAAATGCTGACATGGCAGTCTTCCATTGGCCAAAGATACTTTAACTTGTGAAATTTGTAATTGATTAGTGATAACTCATATGACAACATGTTATATATCATTTGTGATCAATAAAACGTAAGGAGCCCAATAAAAATATGTACATTGCATAAATCGACTTCTAGCTCAAAAATACCTAAAGGTTCTATCTTTAATGTAGTTAATGAACTAGAAATCCTAAATTTCAAGAATTGATTATCTTAATGTGTTGCATTGACATTGATGATAGAAGACTAATCCTTTATGAATGAAAAAGAGTAACTTGAAACTTATGTGATCTTAGCAACCCATATTTTTGATAATTATGGTTTCTTTGAGACTAAAAGTGCAAGTAATGATAAATTAGGGTATGTGAACCAAAAGGTCAGAAAAAGTGGAAACTAGAGTTTAGGAATTCTAAGCCCTATTGAAACCCTAACTTGAGATTCAAGTCAGTTTTAGTGATGATTTGGATAAAATAATAATACATGGGTGTATTGCATCAACTTTCAAGATAACTTGCTTGGTTGATTTATTGATTTCTTTCTCTTACTTGAACTTCTAGACTCCTGATCAAGGTATGTGATTACACCTATGACTAATCACTCTAGCTTCCCAGTGATTTCTAAGGTTTTACCAATTGATTGAAATTAAATTCGTGGATGAATTTTATTTCCAGCAATCTATAAAGTGACTATGTCTATCACAAAGTATGCTTATAACTTGCTCAAACCCAACATACCAACTCTGGAGGTTTAAATGGAAGGAAATGTAAAGTCATGGCTATGACCAAAGACCAAACCCTAGATTAGGAAGGTCAGACTAGGCACTGAATTAGGAAGGTCATATGATGTCAGACTAGATCCTGAACTGGGAAGGTCACATGAAATTAGATCGGGCCCCAGACTAGGAAGGTCATCAGAGGTCAAGCCTTAGATCAGGAAGACCAACATGGCACCTGGGATCTAGATTGAGAAGGTGGCCTTTCCATCCACTATAGGGACAACCCAGAAAGGGTATCCTAGAGGTTGAGTAAAAATAGGATGAAGAGTTATAAAGAAAACATAAATTTTGATATTGTAAACAAAATTATGTGGTTATGTTGTTACTGTTGGCTCAAGAGTTAGACATTGTCTATATTTATAAAATGACTTAACCATTCCATTCATATATATCAAATATGTTTGTTTAAGATTGATTTCAGGAATTAGGTGTATGAAAAGGATCAATTTACACAAGCCCTATCTTGTCCAAGTTCAACTCAAAAGCAATGCTACTGTGCAATTTGGGAAATCACTTCAAACCACCTTACAATATTTTTGTAATCACTTGTATTGATGATCTGACTTGTAACTAAGATGAGAAAAAACCAAGGACACTAAATTCCAATGTTTGGTCACTCTAAAACCATTTTGAAAAAAAAATCATAGAAACTTTTTCGATCGAGTTTGAATCTCGTCAGGTCAATGATGGATTTTTGGAAATGGATCAATCGGTCGAGTTGTGCACTCACAGACTTTGATCGAATGACTGACTAACCAAAACTTATTTTGACCCATCGATCAAGTTTCCTAGGACAAACTTGACTGATAGTTTGAAAATTAGCATTGTCGGTTAATGGATCGGTCAAGTTATCTTTATAGAAACTTGACCAAATTTATTGCACAAAAAACACAAAAAAAGTGATTCCAACTATTGTAGATTTTTTAGAAATGAAAATAGATCTATTGCAAGTAGTAAAATGGCTATATTTTGTTCTTAAGTGATCCCACACTCAAAGGAACACCCCCATCTATAGATAGGACCCCTTGAAGTTCATTCCAAGTTTCTCATTCATGCTATCCTTGGTCCTTGCTATAATTTTAGTATTGAAACCCTTTGAGCCCCTTTATCTCTCTCATTTACAAATCATTTCGTGATCATGAGTGAGTTAGGCATGTTGTAAGAGAGCTACCTCTATGTTATCTTGTAAAGCTCTCATTCCTTGCATCTTCCCAATCCCCTTTCTCAAAAAGAAAAGGTTGAAGTGTTCTTCTCCGAGTGAAGTAGGAGTTGTTCTTCTTCTTCAAGGTTGAAGAAGGCATGAATATCTTCTCCAAGTGAAGGAGAAGGGCAAGGCAAACATGAAGAGTGTGCAATTACTTAAAGGCCAAAGACTTGATGCAAGAATGGGTAAGTCCTTGGTGGAGGCTGAAGACATCTTTATCATGTGGGTAAGACCTTGTGCAGGTTAAAGACTCTTGTCTTGAATAGGTAATCCCTAAGATGTATGGTGGTCTCCCTATATCTCTTATGATGGAATATAAGTATACATGGGTTGAAAAGTCCTAGGTTGACTTCTCTAGGTAGTGGATTGACGGTCTCCTAGTTTGGAGATTGGAAACACTCTAACCACCTTGTCCAAGTGTATGTTTCAATCTCTCTCATCCTTGTTATGCTTGTCTAGATAGGACTTTAAATTGTTTTTAAGCATTTCGTTTCAATTGACATAATTTGAAGGTCTAACTGTTCTTGTGAGAATTTTGAAGCTCTATTCACCCTCTTAGAGCCCTAGATCCAACAAGTGGTATCAGAGCTTGGATCTTCTCCAACAAATCTCCCACAAGACAAGAAGATGGGTGAGAACCTACTTGGTTCCCTCAAACTAGAGGGACACTTCTCCATGCACCCCCACCCCCTGATCTTCGACAGTACCAACTTCCTCTATTGGAAGAGGCGGATGCAGTTCTACATTCAAGGGATGAACTATGATATGTGGAAGGTGATGATTACACCCTATAAGGAGCCAACCGGAGCTGTGTCAACATGGGATGAAGCTTCATAAAGAATGCCCAGCTCAATGCCAAAGCAACTAGCATCCTCTATGCATCCTTCGCTCCATCCAAGTTCAACTGCATCTCCTCATGGGACACAACCTAGGAGATATGGGATAAGTTGTGAATCACTTATGAAGGCACAAAGCGAGTGAAGGAGGCAAATATCTACATGTTGAACAACCTCCTAGAGAACATCAAGATGGGGTAGAAAGAAGGGGTTGTCGAGATGTACTCAAGGCTCAACATCATCAACAACGACCTAGCTTCTTTGAGACACACTTTGGATAGAGGAGCAATCAAATCAAAGATCTTGAGGTCTGTACCAAAGAGATGGGAGTCAAAGGAGACTCCATTGAAGAAGTGAGAAGTCTTAGTAACATTCCAACTGAGGAGCTTATTGGGAATCTACAAGCTCATGAGCCAAGACTTGACAAGCAAGAAGAAGAAGCCAAGCAAGAAGAGAAGGAAGTAAGGAAGATCAAAGATAGTTCCTTCAAAGATCAAGTGAAGGCTCTTACCCTTCAACAACAACTTGCTTTCCAGACCTCTCACTCCTCCTCTAGTGAAGATGATGGCCCTAGTGAGAATGAAGCTAACCACTCCAAAGGAAAGCACTTCCAAGGAAAGAAATCTTCTTCTACTCCAAGGTGCTACAATTGTGTTAAAAAAGGACACTATAAGAGTGAAAGTCCTAAGGCAAGAAAGTCACACCATAAGAGCATCTCTAAGAAGGAAGAAGAGTACAAGAAAGATAGAAAATACAAGAGGAAGGACAAGAAGGAGAGGAGACACAAAGACGTAACTTGGTAAGCATCATCCTCTAATGGCTCAAGCTCCAATGAAGGTGGACAATACCACCTTGCATTTATGGCCTCTACAAGTGAAGATATTGGTGAGGTAAACTTGCATGAGTTAGCTAAAGAAACTCTTGTTGATATTCTTCTTTCTACCCATTCTTCTTATTCTAAATGTAAATCTAAAAAGAAGAGGTTAGGTAAAATCACTGGTGACTTGCATGCTAAACTTGAGATTCTTGAGAAAAATGAGAATATTCATCTTGAGAGCATTGATAACTTTCAAGGAAAATTTCTTAATATTAAGCTAAAATACAATGGAGTTGAGGTATAGAATATTTTCTATCTTAATAACATTGAATCTCTTAAGGAAGACAACTAAAAGTGCCTAAATGAGCTTGAAATACTTAAAACTAAATATGATGAATTCAAGCTTATTTTTGCTGCTCATAGAGATGAGAGGGATGTTTATCTCAAATAAATTCAATTACTTAAATCTAAAATTCTTGGTTGCTTGGTCAAGTGAGTGAGTTATCTTCTAGACCTATTCTTCCTAGTAATGATGTTGCTTCTATTTCTCTTAAAAAAGATTCTTATTTGACTAAAGCCCTCTATTTATATGTCAACATTTTTCATGCAAGATATGATCTTGCTAGTTTGTCTTCTATTGTTATATCTCTCCCAGATAATGATCATAGACTTAGAGCCTCTCTGTAGAAATTCCTCAAAGGGAAAAACTCCATAAATGAAATCCTTGACCATTCTACAAAACAAAGTGGTATAGTGGTTTGGGATTCATAGGGGGAGCACCTAAGGGCAAGAACAAGGCCAAAGGTAAGAACAAGAGTAAGTAAACCACCTTTTTCATTGGAGAGTCTTCTGGCACTAAGAAACCTATGACTTGCTCTCATCACAAAAGTGATGATCATTATTCTACTTATTGACCTTACAAGCCTAAGGGGACAACCCAAAGATGAAATGGGTCCCCAAGAAAACTCCATATGCCAAAGTTTGAGTTGGGGACCGACACTTTCCTTTCTTGTAGAAAGAAGGAAGATGGATTATTGATAGTGGATGCATTAAACACATGACAGGTGATATAAGACATTTCAAAAATTTCACAAAGAAGAAAGGAGGTTCGGTTACTTTTGGGGACAATAAGAAAGGTAAGGTAAAAGGTGAGGGTGATGTAGGTGAATCCTTGTGCATCAAGAATGTTCTTTTTGTGGATGTACTACATCACAATTTAATAAGTGTACATCAATTATGTGATAATGGTCACCTTGTGTGATTTACTTCTTTTGAATGCTTGATTCTAGAATCCCTCACTTATCATGTCATATATAAGGGAGCTAGAAATGTTAATCTTTATGTAATTGTGCTTGATTCTTTTAAGCCTATTGTTGGTAGATGCCTAGTAGTCCATTTGAATGATATTTCTCTTCAGCATCTTCGACTTGATCATGTAAATATGCATCAATTGAAGAAGTTGAGCAAAAAGGACTTGGTCAAGGGACTTCCCAAATTGGATTTTGAAAAGGATGAGTAATGCCAACCTTGTACCCATGGAAAGAAAATCAAGTCCTCCTTAGAATTCAAAGGAGTCCTTAGTATCAAGAGAGCTCTTGCACTTCTCCATATTGATCTATTTGGACCTATGACAACTCAATCACTTGATGTGTCCAAGTATTGTCTAGTTATTTTTGATGATTTCTTTTGATATACTTGGACCTTCTTTCTCATTTTCAAGAGTGATACATTTGATATTTTCTATAGTTTTTGTAAGCAAGTTGACAATGAAACTTCTTGTTGGATTGTTTCCATCCATAGTGATCATGGGGGAGAAGATGAAAATGATCTTTTTGTACATTTTTGTGAAGAATCTGGATATGCACATAACTTATCTTCACCTCGAACACCTCAACAAAATGGGGATGTGGAGAGGAAGAATGTGTCACTATAGGAAATGGCTAGGACCATGCTTTTAGAGTATAACACTCGAAAGTAGTTTTGATATGAAGCCGTTAGTACCTCATGTTTTGTGCAAAACTAAGTTTTCACACATCCTTCGTTGAAGAAAACCCCCTATGAGTTATGGCCAGGTAGGACACCTTCTATCGAGTACTTTCATGTTTTTAGATGTCCATAAATTTTTTTGAACACAAAAAATTCTCTCAACAAGTTTGATATGAAATCATACAAGGCTATCTTTCTTGGCTACATCACTACTATCAAGGCTTATAGAGTGTTTAATGTTGATCTTGATAAAGTAGAAGAATCTATTAATGTTAAGTTTATTGATACTACCCTTCTATTCCCAAAGATATTGTTCCAAATGATGATTTTGTAGGTGAAGTGACTCCTATCTGAAAAGAACTCAACATCACCCAAAAGGGAGAAGAGGTGGCCACTCAAGAAAAAGAGAAAGATTAAGAGAATAAGGATCACCATCCCTGTTTTGCAAAGAATCATCCTAAAGAGTTGATCTTAGACAATCCCTTTGAAAGAGTGAAGACGCGGGCTGCCTTCAACAAAAAAAAAAGACAACAACACCTTCATCTCACATCTCGAGCCAAAGAACATCAATGAAGCTCTTGGGGATGATGAATGGATCCTAGCCATGCAAGAAGAATTGGAGAAGTTCAAGAAGATCAAAGTGTGGACACTAGTGCTGATACCATGTGATAGAAAGATCATTGGAATGAAGTGGGTCTACCAAAATAAGCTAGATTAAAGAAACAAGGTGGTAAGAAACAAACCAATGTTAGTGGCTCAAGGATACAATCAGTAGGAATGTATAGATTTTAATGGAACATATGCACCTATATCTAAACATGAGTCCATTCATATGTTGCTTGCTTGTGTTAGTTATAAGAACTTTCTTATTTATCAAATGGATGTGAAAAGTGAGTTTTTGAATGGTACAATTGAAGAGGAAGTGTATGTTGCACAACCTCTAGGCGTTGAACATGATAGTTTACCTAACTATGTTTATATGTTGTGAAAATCTCTCTATAGACTCAAACAAGCACCTCGAGCTTGGTATGAGAGATTAAAGAACTCTTTTTTAGATCATGGGTATATTATGGGAAAAGTGGATTATAGCTTGTTTCTCAAACACACTTATAACAATTTTCTTATCATTCAAATCTATGTTGATGATATCATTTCTGGAAGAACTAATCCTAATCTTTGCAAGGAATCTATGGATCTTATGCAGAGTGAGTTCGAGATCACCATGATGGGTGATCTTACATTCTTCCTTACCTTTCAAATCAAGCAAACTAAATATGGGAACTTCATCAACCAAGGTGAGTACACAAGTGAGCTACTGAAGCACTTTGGGAAGGAGCACACCAAAGCGATGGACACCCCCATGTCAAACACTGCCAAACCGAATAAAGATGAAGAAGGTGAGAAAGTGGATGAGAAGCTCTATAGAGGTATGATTGGAAGTTTACTTTATTTAAATGCTTCTAGACCTAACATAACGTTTCTTGTGTTCTCTCTTTCAATCAAATCACAAGAAATCACATCTTATAGCTATTAAGAGGATTTTAAGGTACCTAGCCAAAACTCCAAATTTTGGACTATGGTATCCCAAGTCAAGGGACTTTACTCTGACAGCTTATAGTGATGCGGATTATGCAGGATGCTTGATTGATAGAAAGTGCACAAATGGCACTTGCTTCTTCCTTGGACCATTCTTGGTTTCTTGGTTTTCCAAGAAATAGAGCGCATTGGCTTTATCAACTACTCAAGTTGAATACATTGTAGCTGGGAGTTGTTGTGCCCAGGTCCTATGGATGAAGAAAATTCTCCAAGGATTTAACATTTATTTTGATGTTTCTCCTATCTATTGTGATAATTCTACTACAATCAATTTATCTTACAATCCTATATTGCATAGAAGAGTCAATAATATAGAGGTTCATCATCATTTTCTTTGTGATCACATTGCCAAAAAGGATATCTATATCACACATGTGGAAACAGAAAATCAGTTGGCGGATGTTTTTACTAAACCTATAGCTAGAGAGAAATTTAATTTTATTATATCAAAACTGCTCATAACTGCTTTGGATGAATCTGATATGCCTTCTATCTAGTTCATATCTATCCTATATGCTTTACTAATGTCTTGATCACCCTTGCTTGCTAATGTGCTAAAATTTTCATCTTCTTGTGCTTTGTTTTTTGCTTGTTTTGGGTATTTTTCACAAACTCTTATTTTATCACTAAACAATACCCAATGATGAGTGACATGTGCCTAAGTATGTTTAAAATGCAAAATGGACTAGAAAAATAAATATAATTAGCAATCAAATGACTAGAAAATAAAATTTCTAATGATGGTTTAGGTAGACCATCATTCGAGTTGCCAACTCGACCGATCCATGGGCGAGCGCTTTTATAAAAAGCCATTTGATTGAGTTTCCATCTCATAGAACTCGACCAATGGTCGGGCTGGAGCAAACTTATGTGTGTTTCGGCTGACTTTTCCCCCTCTCGACAAGAGAAAAATCAGATGATTCCCTCTCAATTCCCTTGAGCTCTCAACCATAGCCCAGACCATCCCTTTCCTAGCCCTAGCCTGACCTTGCTTGACCTTCCTAGACCTCTTTCTCATCAACCCTAGGTGTTTGGTCAATTGTTGGCATTGTTCCCTACATTTTTGGCCTCTCTTTTCTTCTTATCTAGCCTCCATGGCTTCTAATAGGAGAAAGAGAGGCTCCCCCTCTGGAGCAGCATCCTCCTCCTACAACTCTCACCTAATCTCATTCGATGATACCTTCTTTGTTTGCAATGAAGCTCTAAATAGGTACAAGGAGCTCCTTCCTAGGAACCTCTTTCCTTTTCATTCCTTGTTTGAGCCATGACCACATAATCATAAGGTTATTTATCAGGTTGTCAAGTTGTTGTATGACCACCACATGTCTACCCTGAGTGTTGAACGTGCATGCTATAACAATTCCACCACAAGCACTAAAGTTGTTCACGAATTCTATGTAAATTTGCAATGTAAATACAACACTCTTGTACCCCCTCCAAATACTCAACTCATTCTTACTTCCATGATTGTCAGGAAGAAATTACAAGTCTTAGAGGATACCTTGAATATCTTTATCTCTAGTACCAAGGTAACTTACACATGGAGGAAGGATTAGCCGGAGTATTTTGACCTCCTAGACCCCAAGGCCTTCTACAAGAAATATGATATCACCCTGACATACATAAATTCTTGTAGAAGTCTCAATTTATCTATAAGAATAAGTCTACCCTTCCCTCCTCTGCCTTAGACCTGAAGAACCGCATTCTTGCCCTTGTAGTCAACCGTAATATTCATCCAAAGAAAAGTCAAACTGAAATTGCAGAGAATACTACGATGATTATGTTTTGTATCATGAAGAACAACGGAGTCAAGTGGTCTTGATATATTCTCCATCACATGACCTTCTTCGACTCTAGTAAAAACACTCATGGTACCCACCCACCATACCCAACCCTAATTTGTGGTCTTTTTCAATCTGCCACTGGAAAGTCTCTTTTTCATGACCTTCATTACAAACCTGCTAGCAAAGGAGTATGTATCAGTGAGACCACAATTCAAAAAAGTGTGCCTACCCCTTATTCTGCCACACCTGGATCCTCCACCTCCACCCAAGAACCTCCACCTCCCCATCCATCCCAACCTACCCTCCCCTTGTTTGATGTCTCAAATGAAACCCTCATTGGTTATATCATGCATCAGTAATCGTATAACCTTCAAGTTTAGGTATACATGCATTAGGATCTTTGTGCTATCGTGTCTATCATGAACCTTTTCATGTACCCATCCTTACCCTACCTACCAGCCCTACACAGGAGGTGATTATGCATCCTATGCATATAATCACTTTTACCCATCCCCTCCATGTGCTGCTTCCACTGCTACACCATCTGATGTTGGTGGATCCACCCCTGGAGTGATACCTCTCCATTCTGGTCCTATAGACACCTTTCTTGTAGGACTTGGCACCTCTGCTCCCACTTTTCCTCAAGCATAAGAGTTGCATGACCTTGGTATATCTTGGGCTAAGCAGAATTCCATGTGGCCCAGTCATGGTTTTGGTCCTTCTACCGATGAGGAGTTGCCCAACCAAGTTGATGAGGAAGATGCTAGTGCTTCTTATGAGGAGGAATCTGAGGATGATGGTGAGGATGGTTCTGATGATGGCTTTGCTGGTGCATCTGGTGATGAAGGTGAAGTTGTTATCTCTATTACACCTTCAGATGGAGATGATGACTATGAGCCTAAAACTTCTGATGATGATGATGATGTTGTGTACATAGATAGCCTAGACATTTAGATGTTTTATTTTTTAGTCTGTAGTTGTTGATCATATATATATTTCTAGACTCTTTTGTACTAAAACATCTGGGCACATTATCTGAGATGTACTATTTCTATCATCATGTTGTTTTTGTCATTTTGGCTGGTCGTTGTTTTGTGGACATGCTTTCAATGTTAGAATCTCAATCATATGTACACTTACTCTTTGATTGACTATATATCATGAGTTGGTACTATGTTTCCATATTTTGATTATGACTTAGCTCTCTTGTCTCTCTCTCTCCTCTCTATTTGATGTGTGCTTTGAGGTTGCATGTTTTATCTTGCGGATGTATGTTTTTGGTTGTGCTTGGAGAATACTTGTTTTGTTCTCTTATACCCCCTTACTTTTTGATAATGCCAAATGGGGGAAATAAGTTCAATGTTTTGAAGCTCAACCATATTGCTTTTATTGCCTATGTGATCCTTTTCTTGTTCAATATATGCTTTATCATGTGACTTGCTAATGAACCATAGAGTATATATATGTTATATTTCGTTGTGTAGAAAGACTAACTATGCAGGTAAGAGTGAACATAGATTGAGGGGCAGTAATTCACATTGCTAACATTATGAATCCCCTTGCAATTCACAAGGCTATGGTATAACTTTCATATCATTTTCAATATGTTGATTAATGGTTTGTCATTGTCAAAAAGGGGGAGAATGTTGACTCAAGAGTTATACATTGTCCATATTTTGATAATGACTTAACTATTCCATTCATATGTATCTAATATTTTTATTTAATATTAAGTTTAGGCTTTAGGTACATGAAAAGGATCAAATTACACAGCCCTAGCTTGTCCAAGTTCAAGTCAAAAGCAATGCAAGTGTGCAATTTGGGAAATCACTCCAAACCACCTTAGAATATTTTTGTAATCACTTGTATTGATAATATGACTTGTAACGAAGATGAGAAAAATTCAAGGACACTAAATTCCAATGTTTGGTCACTCTAAAACCATTTTGAAAAAAATTGTCACAGCAACTTTGTCAGTCAAGTTTGAATATCGACTGGTCAGTGATGGATTTTTAGAAATGGATCAATCGGTTGAGTTGTACACTCACAAACTTCGATCGACTGACTCACTTACCAAAACTAATTTTGACTTATCGGTCAAGTTTCCTAGGACAAACTCGACCGATAGTGAGAAAATTTTCTTTTTCGGTTAGTGGATCAATCGAGTTATAGTTATTGAAACTCGACCAAATGTATTGTATGAAAAACCCAAAAACAAATATTCCAACTGTTGGGTAGTTGTTAGAAATGAAAATGGATCTGTTGCAAGTTTTAAAATGGCTATTTTCCATTCTTAAGTGATCCCACACTCAAAGGAACACTCCCAGCTACAAATAGGACCCCTTAGAGTTCATTCCAAGTTTGATCATTCATGCTATCCTTGGTCCTTGCTATAGTTGAGTGTGTTACAACCCTTTGAGTCCCTTTCTCTCACTCATTTACAAAATATTTCATGATCATGAGTGAGTTAGGAATGTTGTTAAACAATACCTCCATGTTATCTTGTAAATTTCACATTCCTTCCATCTTCCCAATCCCCTTTCTCAAAGAGCAAAGGTTGAAGTGTTCTTTCCTGAGTGAAGGAGGAGTTGTTGTTCTTCTTCAAGGTTGAAGAAGGTGTGAAGATCTTTTCTAGGTGTAGGAGAAGGGCAAGGTGAAGATTTAAGAAAAGTGGATAATTCCTTGAAGGACAAAGACTTGATGCATGTGTGGGTAAGTCCTTGGTGAAGCATGAAGACATCTTGTTCAAGTAGGTAAGTCCTTGTGTAGGTAACAGACTCTTTTCTTGAATAGGTAAGCCCTTGGATATATGGTGGTTTCCTTGTATCTATTATGATGGAATATAAGTATACATGGGTTGCAAAGTCCTAGAGGTTGACCTATTTAAGTAGTGGATTGAAAGTCTCCTAGTTTGGAGATTGGAACCACTCTAACCACCTAGTTCAAGTGTATGATTAAATCACTCTCATCTTTGCTTTGCTTGCTTAGTCGGACTTCAAATTATTTTTAAGCATTTGGTTTCAATTGATATAAATTGAAGGTTTAAGGTAACGCCCCTGGATTCTACCACCTCAAGACTTAGAAGGCTCGAGAGGACAAATCTGAAAATGTTAGACAATCGTTTCAGAGAGTGATGCGGAAGAATAATACACATACATGAACATACAACCATAAAATTTCTCAAAAATAACATGTATATTTATAACATGAATTATTACAGCTTGGATTACATTTACATATTGCAAAATAGAAAATCACATAGTCTAAACATGTATGCTAACTAGGATCCTAGATAATTGGTAACCTGAACATCTTGCTCACACCCTATTCTTTTTCTCCCATGCTATCTCTAAACCTAAAACATACGTGAAACAAACAAATCAACAAAAGTTGGTACGTGGTAAAAGATACACTAGTAAGGTTGCATAAAGGAAATTACTTGAAGAAAGAAGAAAGAGAAAAAACCATTTCATAAGGCGAAAATCAGATAAACATCCTTTTTATTACATTTATTTGATGTGGTTGTACTAGACTTATCTACACTTGACTTACATCCAGTATGGGAAAAAATAACATCATCATACATCTAACATGGGCCAAAGCACCATACATCCATGTTAGGCAACATACATCCATACCGGGATAGGTGCACTAGTAGCTACAACCCATCCATATCCTTTTATGTTATATTAGATTTTTGCGAAGTATAACTCAGAAAGTACAACCAAGCAATGAATATCCAAATAATAGCATTCATGATATTACATATCATAAGCAACCAAGAAATCTAGTCTTCTACTTATAAGACCACGTACCTGAGTTTAGAGATTCCTATATAAATATATCCATGATCATCTAGATAATCTGGTAATCACCTGATTAACAACAAAATTACATACATGCATTAGATTCTCATCATTAATCCTAATTAGAATCATTTTAGGGTTTTGGCCAAGATAGGTTCTAAGTTGCTTATAAGTTCATTAAATGATCTTATACTGATATAGGGGTCATCATGAAGGTGTGTTTCAAGTTTCAAGTCATTATGATGTTCCATGCGCTTTCTATGATCATATCAAGGTTTAAGGCATTTACATGCATTCTAGGGTCAAAAGACTCACAATAGAGAAACCGAGATCAAGTATCATCAAGGAAGAAGAGTTAAGCATAAGGGATGGTTTTAGATCAGCAAGAAAAGAACATAGGAAACACATTCAAAGTAAGGGGATGTCCACTATGGTCTAGACATCAAACTACCAACATGAAGCACAACATTCACTCATACATGCAGTTATCATAATAGCACACTTATGTCATTGAGAGTAGAAGGAATGTTATAAGGTTTCCCAAAGGTTCCAGGAGCATAAAATATCGATTTCATGATTTGTTAAGCATTTAGAGTCATTCAGAAGCAAGGTTAGGATTATAAGAGCAATGTACGTCATTATAGCCCAATATGGTCACATATGTACAAAAAGGAGTCATTTATGAGAAAATAGGGAGAATAAGACCTTGAATAGGGATACAAGGACATGAGATTTACTGATTTGATACTTAGGTGTGTATATATGCATCAAAGTTCCAATATTCATCAGAACATTGCATGAAATATGTTAAGAAGATCAAAAGGTAGCATTTTTGAAGAAACAGAGAACAAACGAAGGAATTAGGGCTGCAATTATGTCCAAGTTGTAGATATTTTCTATACGATCAAAATGGTATATAGATTTACCCTATTTGGCCCAGGAAATTGGGAGTTATCAATTTTTTAAGATCAACATTTAAAACTATAGTTGAGGGAGTTATTACCATTGTTGTTATTTATGCCTTGAGGTCGGTCGTCAATCCTAGATCTGACGACTAGGGCTGACCCGTGCCTTCACGGATGCTCTAGGCTATGCGGCAGTCTACGATTGGGCCGCCCCCTCCGTGCGCGGTGGTCAGCGAATCCCAACATCTACTGATCGTTGGTTGGGTCTTCAAACATGGTTGTGCGTGACTCTAGGTCGCCTGTACCCACCTCCAACCGCGAGCGTCCGGTCAAGCACCATTCCCCACCACCCGCCAACCTCCCTAATGGGATTCCCCTATTTCAGCGCCCAAAATAGGGGGTCGAACTGAGAGCATCCGGGTGATCTCTTGACGGTGTCAGCTGCATCCGAGGACAGGGCAAAGGGAGAAGAAGAGCCCTTGGATCCTGATGGAGGCCATGGTCACCCTCCCTTATCATGCAGAGGCAAGCTGTTAGCTGGGCAGTCCCCGCCCTAGTGCCACTGAGGCTCCCAGCCTATAGGAGAACAAAGCGCCACGTCCAGCAAAGAAGGCAGCATCCTCTAGGTTGTTTCGGTGGGTGAGGGCAGCGATGGATGAGACGTTCACTTTCCTCTTGACTGAGGTTGGGCTCACAGAGGTAGGGTTGATCTGTCCCCTCGTCTCTACGGCTAGCTACTGCTTGCCGCAATGGAGGAATAAGGAGATGAAGATTGGTCTCCTGTACTATGGGTCTCTGACGTCAAAGTGAAGGGTCCATCTTTTTGAGTGTTGTGTAGGTCATGGGTTTACTAACAAGATTTCCTCAGCCTACCCCCACCTTCATTGGATCACATGGGCACCTCAATCATTCAGTTCCTCCCTTTACATGGGTTAGGGATGACTAGTTCCCTTAGTGCCTCACTGTAAAAAGGCAGTGTGACATTAATATGTCACATATCTAAAGACCAAAGTCTGATCAAGAAAAAAATATAATCAATGTCCCTAATTTCAAATAATTCTCTCTTTGTAGCAATGTCCAAAAATTCTGAAATTTTAGACATGGGCTCACAAAATCCTAATCTATCTTCTATTGAAGTTTGAGACTCAAAGACTATTATTTATCCATGCCAATAATTTTTTTAATTAACCTCATAAATAAGTGTATTAACCTTAAATACAAGTTGATTCATCATCAACTCTTGATCAAAAAGTGCAACTTTCATTATATGACCACATTACACCTATAGGTACATCATTAGAATATTTTACCCCAACATGATTTCAAATATTGTATTGAGTATCAAAATTCTAAATTCTGGGTCATCACATTCACCCCACGTTATATGGAATTTCGTCCTCGAAATTCAAGTGGTTTCATTCTTAAGCTAATATTCAGGGGTTGTGGATGTCTCTAAACCACCACTCTATGTTCCAAGAGTATCAGTATCTTGATTCATCCTAGGTTGTCATCTTAGGAGGTTTAAGCATGTAGGGTGTACCCATCCCACCTTATATAGCTTGAAGTATAATATTTTTTTTATCAAAAATATTGGACTTAACATCTTAATGTCAAGTTTTATGATCAACATCATATTAGAGGATTTCATCATTAGGGGGAGATTGCTCTTCATATTTACATTGTAGGGTCTTCACCCTGTTGTGTGAATTGTCATCAAACTACAAGCTTAGATTTAGAATATTGGGGATTGAGAACTAAATCTAGTGATGTTGTAATCTGAGATCCAAAAATGTGTTTTATTTCAAGCACATAGTTTCAACTTATATCTTTCATATATGATATGAGGGTAAATAATAGAATATATTCAATCGAGATTGTCAAGATTTCAAACTCATATGTTCAATGTACAATGTCAAGGGAAAGAGGATATACTAAATCAATCTTGTCACGATTCAAACTTGAATATCACATGTACGGTATATGAAGGGTATATATATATATTAGGTCAAGCTTATATGAGTGACTCTTCATAAATGATAATCTAAATAGCTCAAGTGAGGTTTCTGTTGGGTTTTGGAGGAGGCAGAGAAGCAGCAGAAACAAAAAAAAAATTCTCCCCAAACCCGGAACAAAAGGAATCGTGTCAACATCTATATAATAGTAAAGATGGTTTGTGAATCATACCTTGTCCCGAGGCTTGCTCGGCGACAATACCACGCGCCTTGCGCGGTCTTCACCTCCGGTCTTGGACGGTGTCTGTGCAGCTCCTGGTCGCACCGGGACTGAAGACTCCTCCTCCTACCGGACTGTCGGATGACAGTTGTCCTCCTGACTGGCAGTGACCTCCCGCCTCTGAAGTAGTCCACACGGACCCCCGGAACTCCACTCTCCTTGTCCCACAAGGATGTGGAAGGAGTCACACCCTCCTGTTGACGTACTAGTCACCAACACACTCTCCTGCTGTCAATTGCAACTACAGTTGTCCTTCCCTTGCTGCACCTCCCTTTGCGGGAAGCACTTGCTCGGGATCTCTCTCGGTTACCAAAACCAGAGAGAACGACAACTTTGCAGAGCAATCAACTTGCACTGAGTTGTACTCTGATAAGCCCCCAATACCCCTATATATATAGACAGGTCATGGGACAGGGTTCTCTATGCCCGGCAATACGGGACTAAAGCAGGAGTAGAAGGGTTCAGGATTTTCCACAAAAAGCAACCATCTCGCAACCTGAACTGATCGGTTCACAAGTGAACCGGTCGGTTGGGGACCTGAACCGATCGGTTCACCACTGAACCGATCGTTTGGGACCCTTGAACCGATCGGTTCACTCATGAACCGGTCGGTTGGGGTTCCAGGTTGGTTCCCGATTGACTTTCCTTGTTTCTTTCCCAATTGGTATCGAATACCAATATTATTCCCAATCGAATTGGGCAATTTGAAACGAAAGGAAAACTTTCACCAATCCTACTTTCCCAGGTTGCTCGATTGCACCAGTTGAACCGATCGGTTCAACACATGAACCGGTTGTTTCACTCTGTGCATGAGCCGATCGGTTCAACAATTGAGCCGACCGGTTCAGCAACCTCAGCCGACCGGTTCATCACATGAACCGATCGGTTGGGAATGTAGATTGTGCAGAATTAGTCAAATGCGATTTCAATCAATCCAATACTCCAATCAATGCGTCCAACACCTTTAACATTATGATATTGAGCTATCGATTAATTGAGTGTTTAATTGAACTACTAAACTCCTTTAGTAATCAATCTAAACATTGCTTGTGGACAAAACTCCTCTTCCAGGTTAAATCCTATGTGTGTGACCATGCAGGTCCATTTCACGTTGGCAGTGAAAGTCCATAACACTTATGACTTCACAAGCAAAGAGCGGTGCCTAGTCACACATCATTGCTACCCAAGTGAAAGTAGAAAGTTGGAGAACAACTTTCATCCTACAATCTGTGAATGGTGTTACAGTGAATGTATAATTCCTTTGTCACTGATATCCAGAATGAACTCGAGGCATGGAACAGTCATCCTGTCAATGTTCATTCATTTCCTTGATCTCAGAGTAGACCGAGTGAGATGTGTATGACATCAATATCACATATTGGTTCACACGTGCATGCCCATGCCTTTCTCAATCCTACTCATCAAGTGGCCAAGGATATCAAACTCCCTTAGGAGGGACAAATCCCATATCTATCACTCACCCCTCAAAAGCCCCATGTGTCAAAGCCACCCAATCATCACCTTTATAACAACCCATGTTTCAGGACTGCGTTTGATGATGTCAAAGTGTACCCAACGACATGTGTTGAGTGCAGTGATTTCAGGTCTAAGAATCACACTCACCACCATCACTGTGAGAGCTGACTGTGACTACCAAGTCATGGTTCCATGTGTCACTCTCACGGTGGGTCTGTCCGGTACCTTGTTCTCTAACAAGTACCTATGTTCTTGGTTTGATATCACTATATCATGACTAATGAGATTCTGTCATCAACCAACACACAATCTAGTCTTCAATGTTATTGATGTCTATGGCTATTTCCACAATAACAACCGACTAGGGACTAAACAAGAATGTATACTCTTAACATCCATATGATCTCATCGTTTAGGTCATGAACCTAAAAGCATATGTCATTGAGTAAGACAATCTTTAGACATCTATCATGTTACACCATCATCTCAGAAATAGTTTAAACATATAGATTGGAAATTTCCTTTATTATTATTCAAATCATTTACAAAGTATCCCATTACAATCATCATATGACTTGCTCTATGGGCATACATACCAACATACTCCCACTTGCACTTAGAGCCAGTCACCAAGGAAACGCAGTCCTTGTGACCTAGCATGACCATCATGCTTCTGCTGAGAAAGGGCCTTAGTCAGTGGATCAGCTATGTTGTCTTCAGTTGTTACTTTGCAAATCTTCACATCTCCTCGCTGTATGATCTCTCGTATGAGATGGAAGCGCCGCAGTATGTGCTTGGACCGCTGATGTGATCTGGGCTCCTTAGCTTGTGCAATAGCTCCATTATTGTCACAATAAAGCTCAATTGCATCACAGCTACAGGGAACTACACCAAGTTCAGAAATGAACTTCCTGATCCACACAACCTCCTTTGCTGCATGCGAAGCAGCAATATACTCGACCTCTATAGTAGAATCGACAATTGTTTCTTGCTTGGAACTCTTCCAGCTCACAGCTCCATTATTAAGGCAAACCACAAATCCTGACTGCGATCTGTAATCATCTTTATCGGTTTGGAAGCTTTCATCGGTGTAACCCTTTACAACCAGCTCTTCCTCACCGCCATACACAAGAAATTGATCCTTAGTCCTTCGCAAGTACTTGAGGATGTTCTTCACGGCTGTCCAGTGAGCATCCCCGGGATCTGACTGGTACCTTCTCATCATGCTGAGAGCATACGAGACATCTGGGCGTGTGCACAACATAGCGTACATGATGGATCCGATGGCTGATGCATATGGGATCCCATTCATACGCTCCCTCTCTTCACAAGATTGGGGACATTGAGCTCTAGAGATGGTAACTCCATGTAGCATAGGGACGTTGCCTCTCTTTGAGTTCTCCATGCTGAACTGCTTCAGCACCTTGTCTATGTACGTGCTCGGACTTAGTCCGAGAAGCCTTCTAGATCTATCTCTATAGATCTTAATTCCTAGAATGTAGGATGCTTCTCCTAAGTCCTTCATTGAGAAAGTTTTCCCAAGCCAAGTCTTTACCTTCTCTAAGGCTAAGACATCATTTCCCATCAAAAGTATGTCATCCACATACAATATGAGGAATGTGGTCGAGCTCCCACTAACCTTCTTGTACACACAAGGTTCATCTTCATTTTGAATAAAGCCAAACACTTTGACTTCTTCATCAAATCGAAGATTCCAACTCCGAGATGCTTGCTTCAATCCATAGATTGACCTTTGCAACTTACAGACTTTATTGGCATTCTTTGGATCTACAAAACCTTCAGGTTGTGTCATGTACACATCCTCATGTATATTCCAATTAAGGAATGCGGTTTTAACATCCATCTGCCAAATCTCATAGTCATAATAAGCTGCAATAGCAAGCATGATCCTGATGGACTTAATCATGGCAACTGGAGAAAAGGTTTCGTCATAGTCAACACCTTGAATTTGTCGAAAACCCTTCGCAACCAATCTGCCTTTATAAGTTTGCACATTGCCATCCATGTCAGTCTTTTTCTTAAAGACCCACTTGCACCCTATGGGTTTTACCCCTTCGGGTGGTTCCACCAAAGTCCATACTTTGTTGGAGTACATGGATTCCATCTCGGATCTCATGGCTTCAAGCCATTTCTCAAAATTTGGTCCCTCCATAGCCTCTACGTAGGTAGTTGGATCATCATCTATGATCAACTCTCCACCTTCCTGAGTTACAAGGTATCCAAACCTCTCAGGTTCAAGGCAAGTCCTACTAGATCTACGAGGTCCTTGTGTTACTTGAGGAGATTGAGATTCCACAACACCTTGTGAATCTATATTTTCCTCTTGTACATCTATCGGTTCAATGTTTTCTTGTTGGGCTTGAACCTCTTCAAGCTCTATATTCCTCCCACTGCTTCCTTTGGAAATAAATTCCTTCTCTAGGAACACAGTTGTCCTGGCAACAAACACTTTGTTGTCAGTAGGGTGGTATAAGTAATATCCCCTCGTTTCCTTGGGGTATCCAACAAAATAACATTTATCGGATTTGGGCCCAAGCTTATCAGGAAACATTTTCTTGACGTAAGCTTCACACCCCCAAATCTTCAGAAAAGACAAATCGGGATGCTTCCCATACCATATCTCATATGGTGTCTTTTGAACCGATTTAGATGGTACACGGTTAAGCATAAATGCGGCGGTTTCAAGAGCATGACCCCATAAAGAAATTGGAAGATCAGCAAAACTCATCATTGATCGCACCATATCTAACAATGTGTGATTCCTTCTTTCAGACACACCATTATGCTGTGGTGTTCCAGGCGGAGTCCATTGTGATACAATACCACGGGCTCACAGAAGGTCCTCAAACTCCTGGCTCAAGTATTCTCCACCTCGATCAGAACGAAGTGCCTTAATACTCTTACCAAGCTGGTTCTGTACTTCATTCATGAAATCCTTGAACCTTTCAAGGTTTTCTGACTTATGTTTCATCAGGTACACATAGCCATACCTACTGAAATCATCAATGAAGGTAATGAAGTACTGACACCCATTTCTGGCATTAGTTCTAAAAGGCCCACATACATCAGTATGTATGAGTCCTAATAGATCACTAGCTCTCTCACCTTTACCTGAAAAGGGAGTCTTGGTCATCTTGCCCAACAAACAAGATTCACATGTCTCTATTGATTCACAATCAAAAGAGTCTAGATAACCATCTTTATGGAGTCTAGAAATGCGCTTCTCATTTATGTGCCCTAGACGACAATGCCAGAGATATGTTTTGTTTGAGTCGTAGAGTTTTTGCCTTTTGGTGTTTACGTTGTATACACTTGTCTCCAAGTCTATCAAGTATAGACCATAAGACATAGGGGCACTGCCATAAAAGATCCCATCTTTAGAAATGGAACACTTTCCATTCTTAATAAGAAATTCAAATCCATCTTTGTCCAAACAAGAGACGGAAATGATATTCCTATTTATGGCAGGTACATAATAGCAGTTCTTCAACTCTATTATTAGCCCACTAGGTAGAGTTAACTCATAGGTTCCTACGGCACTGGAGGCAACTCTTGCTCCATTAGCAACACGTAGTTCAACCTCGCCTTTCCCCAAAGGCCTACTTCTCTTAAGATCCTTCACATTTGAACAAATGTGAGATCCGCATCCGGTATCAAGTACCCATGACGAAGAAGTAGTAAAGTTAATCTCTATTACATATACACCAGAAGTAGAGATCTCTATCTCCGACTTCTTCTTCCATTGTTCCTTCCATCCTCTCCATGTAGAAGAAATTGGTTTGGCGAGAGAACACTTCTCTCCCTTACCTATTTTCTTCTTTACCAACGCATTAAGCGTATATAGAGTGGATTCTAAGGCTCCTGGTATATCTGGATTGTGCAGAACATTTCTCACAGTCCTCAACCAGTTATGGAATTTATTCTCAATTAATTTGCCCATTTTAAAAGATGATTCTTTTGCCATTCTACAAGAGAAAATTTGCATTTTTCAAAACCTTTTTGATTTGATTTGAATAAAATTTGATGATATTTAATTAGGCCTTTAATTAATTACCGCTCCCACTATTTTGACTCAAATTGATAGCCCTCACCATCAATTCGGAAGATTGCAGCGTACAATCTTCTAGTGGGTCAAGATCCTAAAATCCTCTGAGCCATGGACCAACTAGGGCTGTCACCCACAACTCAGATCTCTCAAGTAGGCAACTCTTGCCAATTGCATCATATGCAACTCTTGAAAGATGTCATATGCAACTCTTTGCAATGATCATCTCCATGCCTCAAGGCGCTAGATCCTATCTAGGTCACCTTGTTAAGTCCGACCCAAAGCCAACACGATGAACATGCACCCTGCTAGGGTAGACCCACACATTCATCCTTCACGCTTCCACGAGATAGACGGTGCACCACGCTAGGGCGTGCCCACACTTGGTCGATCAAGCTTTTCACGTGTGTCGCATTTGGAAGGCATCTAAAACTTAATATTTAATGAGGGATTTGGTTTTTATATACATATACATATCCAATCACCACAATATATAGTACGTATCATATACATGCTATATCCCACACAAAACATGCATAAACGATAAAAGGCAATGATTATGGCCATCCTATTTGTGATTCCTCGAGCCAAGAGGAATCACGGTCATCTAGGTCTACATCACATGCAACCTATACAAGATGAAATCTGTGCCTGCCTTTCTGGGTTTGATCAGCTCATCTCCATGACTGATCGGCTCGCCGTCAGGTTGGTTGTTCGGGTGCCACCAGCCGATCGACTGGCGCCTCCAGCCGATCAGTTCACCGGTCATCGTGCATCTCCTCATGTCGCCACCCGCTCATCTCGTTCCTCGAACCGGCCGTCTGGATCACCAACCGATCGGTTCACTCCTTGAACCGATCGTCTTCAGGTTGTCCGCCGTTCTTTGACATAACAGGAAATAAAATCTATCCTATTTTACAATTGAATTGTGAAATCCCGAGTTACATTCGGGGTGAGCAGAGGTAGGAAAAGAATTCTCGAATTATTTCGAGTTACATCAGGATTATGAGAAAGGGAATCGGTGCGCAGACCAAGATGCAAGCAACCACACAAACAACCATACACAGATATAGGGGTTTATAGGCCATAATCATGCTACACATCCACCACAAAACTCGTTTAAGGGCGACGTGTATCGAGTGCATTAATATTACATATCATATATGTATATTAGGGATTTGTGGATTGGACATGTATAAAGCCGATATTATTCACATCGCATGCTGTAAATAAAAGCGACAAACCAAAAATCGATCATATCGATAATCCTAAAATATAGAGCGGTTGACGTGGCTCTGATACCACTGTTGGGTTTTGTAGGAGGCAGAGAAGCAGCGGAAACAAAAAAAAAATTCTCCCCAAACCCGGAACAAAAGGAATCGCGTCAACATCTATATAATAGTAAAGATGGTTTGGGAATCATACCTTGTCCCGAGGCTTGCTCGGCGACAATACCACGTGCCTTGCGCGGTCTTCACCTCCGGTCTTGGACGATGTCTGTGCAGCTCCTGGTCGCACCGGGACTGAAGACTCCTCCTCCTACCGGACTGTCGAATGACAGTTGTCCTCCTGAGCGGCAGTGACCTCCCGCCTCTGAAGTAGTCCACACAGACCACCCGGAACTCCACTCTCCTTGTCCCACAAGGAAGTGGAAGGATTCGCACCCTCCTGTTGACGTACTAGTCGCCAACACACTCTCCTGCTGTCAATTGCAACTGCAGTTGTCCTTCCCTTGCTGCACCTCCCTTTGCGGGAAGCACTTGCTCGGGATCTCTCTCGGTTACCAAAACCAGAGAGAACGACAACTTTGCAGAGCAATCAACTTGCACTGAGTTGTACTCTGAGAAGCCCCCAATACCCCTATATATATAGGCGGGTCATGGGACAGGGTTCTCTATGCCCGGCAATACGGGACTAAAGCAGGAGTAGAAGGGTTCGAGATTTTCCACAAAAAGCAACCATCTCGCAACCGGAACCGATCGGTTCACAAGTGAACCGGTCAGTTGGGGACCTGAACCGATCGGTTCACCACTAAACTGATCGTTTGGGACCCTTGAATCGATCGGTTCACTCATGAACCGGTCGGTTGGGGTTCCAGGTTGGTTCCCGATTGACTTTCCTTGTTTCTTTCCCAATTGGTATCGAATACCAATATTATTCCCAATCGCATTGGGCAATTTGAAACGAAAGGAAAACTTTCACCAATCCTACTTTCCCAGGTTGCTCGATTGCACCAGTTGAACCGATCGGTTCAACACATGAACCGGTCATTTCACTCTGTGCATGAGATGATTGGTTCAACAATTGAGCCGACCGGTTCAGCAACCTCAGCCGACTGGTTCATCACATGAACCGATCAGTTGGGAATGCAGATTGTGCAGAATCAGTCAAATGCGATTTCAATCAATCTGCTACTCCAATCAATGCGTCCAACACCTTGAACATTATGATATTGAGCTATCGATTAATTGAGTGTTTAATTGAACTACTGAACTCCTTTAGTAATCAATCTAAACATTGCTTGTGGACAAAACTCCTCTTCCAGGTTAAATCCTATGTGTGTGACCCTGCAGGTCCATTTCACGTTGGCAGTGAAAGTCCATAACACTTATGACTTCACAAGCAAAGAGGGGTGCCTAGTCACACATCATTGCTACCCAAGTGAAAGTAGAAAGTTGGAGAACAACTTTCATCCTACAATCCATGAATGGAATTACAGTGAATGTATAATTCCTTTGTCACTGATATCCAGAATGAACTCGAGGCATGGAACAATCATCATGTCAATGTTCATTCATTTCCTTGATCTCAGAGTAGACCGAGTGAGATGTGTATGACATCAATATCACATATTGATTCACACGTGCATGCACATGCCTTTCTCAATCCTACTCATCAAGTGGCCAAGGATATCAAACTCCCTTAGGAGGGACAAATCCCATATCTATCACTCACCCCTCAAAAGCCCCATGTGTCAAAGCCACCCAATCATCACCTTTATAACAACCCATGTTTCAGGACTGCGTTTGATGATGTCAAAGTGTACCCAACGACATGTGTTGAGTGCAGTGATTTCAGGTCTAAGAATCACACTCACCACCATCACTGTGAGAGCTGACTGTGACTACCAAGTCATGGTTCCATGTGTCACTCTCACGGTGGGTCTGTCCGGTACCTTGTTCTCTAACAAGTACCTATGTGCTTGGTTTGATATCACTATATCATGACTAATGAGATTCTGTCATCAACCAACACACAATCTAGTCTTCAGTGTTATTGATGTCTATGGCTATTTCCACAATAACAACCGACTAGGGACTAAACAAGAATGTATACTCTTAACATCCATATGATCTCATCGTTTAGGTCATGAACCTAAAAGCATATGTCATTGAGTAAGACAATCTTTAGACATCTATCATGTTACACCATCATCTCAGAAATAGTTTAAACATATAGATTGGAAATTGCCTTTATTATTATTCAAATCATTTACAAAGTATCCCATTACAATCATCATATGACTTGCTCTATGGGCATACATACCAACAGTTTCTAGCATCATATATATAGAGAAAGAGAAGGAGAAGGAGAATGATTGGAATTAATTGATGAGTATTATATGCACAAGGCATTTTACTCTCTGAACTATAGTTCATATATCACCTCACTTGCAACTTTTTTTTTGAAGGTGTCATGCCCCGTTTTATTTAACCGGCCAAATCAGCCTGAGTAAGAGATACAAAGCGACTAGGAAAGTTATCAAACAAAGAAAAAGACTCGACTGACAATCTACGAGAGTAGGATGCAATAGCATCGGCCACCCCATTACAATTACGACTAATATGCTGTAAAGAAAAGAAAGAACAACACATACTAGACTCTCTAATATCATCCAACACCCTTCCAAGGTAGTCTCTTCTCGGTCTCTTGCTAGCAAAACCAGTAGCTATGGTTTGAGAGTCTGTCTCAACCTGCAAGCTCTCGTACCCACAGCTCCTCGCCCATTGTACAGCTTCCGCTATGCCTTGCGCCTCTTCCATGTCAACGCCTTGTACATGTGTCCACTTCCTCCCCGCCATAGCAAGGATTACGCCCATGCTATCCCTAATCACCATACCAGCAGCCGCCGTACCATCCTCTCCGACCGACGCATCCACATTTAGTTTAACTCTCCCCTCCTCTGGCACCGTCCATCTCTCTCTCCTCCCATGCTGATTTCCCCCTCTCTTCTCTCCCCTCCCCCTACCGCCCCTCCTGTATGGTCATGTATGAAGGCAAGCAGCGATGCTTTCTTCACACAGCCATCCGAGTTGTCCTTTCCAAACATCCTATGGTTGCGTGTAGACCAGGCCGCCCACATAGCCGCAACCATCTCCTCCCTATCCTCTCTGCTCCCCGCCTCCAGGATGATACTCAGCGCCTCCCCCGCCAGCCGGTCCTGTACGTCATCCACTGTTCACCGCGGCATGGTCGGCAACGTCTCCCAGATCTCCTGAGCACTCGGGCATCTAAAAAGCATGTGGGATATTGTCTCCTTCTCCGTAAAGCATAGTTGGCATCTTCCGTCTATAACACAATGCCTGTCAAAAAGCCTCCCCATAGATGTCAGGCCACCAATAGCTACCCGCCATAAGAAATGGGCAGCTTTGGGTGCTCACCCTTCCCGTCATATATGCTTCCAAAGCTGGTCACCCGTACAAGCTATGTGTGCTCGCGCATTATCCTTTCCTAAGAAACCCAACCAGTACGCTGACCGCACCGAGAACTCTCCCCCCACTGCCGGCCACCAATACAGAGAATCCATAGGTGCTCTCGGGCTAATGGGAATAGCCAAGATTTTTGCAGCAACCTCCTCCGAGAATAGCCCGTTTATCAACTCAACATCCCATTCTCTTCCCTCCTCCTTCATAAGCTCATATACCATAGTACAACCAGCATTCACCTGTTCTTCTCTACTCCCCAGTGTCTCCACTTGTCCTGGCAGCCACAAATCATTCCATATATTAATGTTTGTCTCCCGCCCCACCCTCCATTCGAAACCCTCTATAAGAAGTGCTTTTGCCCCCCACATGCTTCTCCACGTGTAGCTAGGATTAAAACCTCGCCTTGCTGTCCAGATGTTGCTGTTAGGAAAATATCTTTCCTTTAAGACTCTCGTAACCATAGCATTCGTCCTTTGGTATATCCTCCATAATTTCTTTTCCAGAAGAGCTTGGTTGAAGACGTTCATATTCCGGAATCCCATCCCACCTTGCTTTTTTGGTAAGCACATCTTTTCCCAGCTTTGCCAAGCTAGCTTTCTTTCACCCTCTTTTGCCCCCCACCACCATCTTGCAATCATACTTTGTATCTCCTCAAGCAAATCTGTCGGAATCTGGAAGACACTCATAACATATGTAGGGATAGCCTGTGCCACTGCCTTGATAAGGACCTCCTTCCCTGGTTTTGATAAAAGCTTCTCTGCCCAGCCTTGAATTTTCCTCCAGATCCTCTCTTTAATATAGCTGAAAACTTGTTTCTTTGACCTCCCGATGGCCGTCGGTAAACCCAAGTATCGTGCATGTCTATCTACCTCCTTGACTTGCAACAATTTCTTTATCTCCTCCCTTTTCCGGTGACACGTACCCTTGCTGAAAACAACCTCCGTCTTGGAATAATTTAGCTTCTGTCCGGATGCCCGTTCATACTGGCTGATAATTTCAGCAACTTTCAGGCACTCTGCGGTAGTTGCTGGAGCAAAAAGTATGTTGTCATCTGCAAAGAAAAGGTGAGAAATACTCGGTGCCGATCTACTAACTTTAATCCCATGAATGAGATTATCATCAGCAGCAGTCCTAAGTAGAGTAGAAAAAGTGTCCGCACAAAGGATAAAAAGGTAGGGTGAGAGAGGATCTCCTTGTCTAAGGATGTGGGTGGGCTTGATCAATCTGGTCCATTCTCCGTTGATGGCAAAGGAATGGCTAACAGTTGAGACGCAATCATGGACCCTTTCCCTCCACTTCTCTCCAAACCCCAAGCATTGCATAACATGCTTTAAGAAATCCCATTCAACTCTGTCATAGGCCTTTGACATATCAAGCTTGAGAGCAATGTAGTTCTTCCCCCCTTGTGTTGTGTTCTTCATCTTGTGGAAAACTTCATACGCGATGAGAGCATTATCAGTAATTAACCGTCCCGGTATGAAGGCGCTTTGATTTTCCGAAATAATATTTTCCATATGAGGTTTTAGCCTGTTTGCTACCACTTTTGAGGCAATTTTATAAATGACATTGTAAAGACTGATAGGACAGTACTCCCCCATGGCTTTCGGCTTCTTGGTCTTTGGTATAAGGACTACCAGAGTGTTATTAACTTCCCCCAGACTTTTTTCACCCCACCACCAACCTTTGATATAACTAGCCACCTCCTCTCCAACAATGTGCCAATACTTTTGGAAAAAAAAGAGCTTTCATCCCATCCATCCCGGGTGCTTTATTTGGGTGCATCTGTGAGAGCGCAGTATGTATTTCCTCCTCAGTGATATCAACCTCCAGTTGTCTTCCCACATCCGTGTCAATTTTTTGTATAAGCCCCTTTGTAGCCCCCTCCATGTTCCCCGGGTTGCTGGATTTAAAAAGGTCTGTGAAAAAATCAACCCCCACCTTTTGTATATCATCTTCCTCAGTTTTCATATGCCATTCTCATCCTTTAGTCCTTCAATCTTATTCCTCTTTTTCTTGTTCATCACTTTTGATGGAAATAAGCAGTGTTTCTGTCCCCCTCTCTCATCTCGTTTGCCCTTACCCTAGCTGTAACGACCCCACCTCCCGGTAACCCCCAATTAAGGGAGACCCGAAGGATAGAGCCGTTATTCAATTAACAGGATCAAAGGTTCGACAAATAATCAATAACAATTAATAAATTTTACCAACTAAACTGAAAACTGGTATAAAATAAAACTTTGTTTACCTTTTAAAATCTGGGATTTCTAAACTTCTATCCATGAGGATGTTAATCTAACTAATCCTCCTGTGTACGTTACTTCGCATTTAATTCCACATATGCCACTTTACTGTTTGTTCTTTTCATTTGTACCTAAAATGTTGACAAACAAAACGTCGGTCAGCGAGAAGCTGGTATGTGGGGGAACCGATAATCATGCAACTACAATAACCAAGTAATCAGCCAATTATCATTTAACAGCTCATATTACGTTTTAAACCATACTACTCAATCCTTTCCTATCCCCTATCTTCGTGCTGTCCCTGCAGCAGACTGAGATACTACCTCTCTCTAGGTAGATCCTTACTAAACCCCACATGATCCTACCTGGCATGTAGATCAATATCTAGGGTTGAGTCGCATGGCACTACCCATAGGTAGTCCAATCACTAACTCAATGTGACTTGATGGACCTACCCCATTGGTAGCCATTTACTAAGTCATTCAATGACATGATGGGCCTACCCCCATTGGTAGCCTTTTACTAGGTCAACTCATTAAGCTACGGAGGGGACTAGGATCTGAGCTAGTAGGCATATCTATTATGTGATAGTCATATTCACATTATACTTTGCATGAATTAAATACATTCAACAATTTAATTCAAGCCACGAGGGAAACATCGATAAAACCCCGGAAAACTAATTCGGGTAGTCATAAGCGTAGCCACATACCTGATTTGATGAGTCATGCAGATTACTCAACATTTACTTCATGTATATACAATCTGGCCAATCAACAGATCCAAGCAAGTAATTCAATCAACACATATTTCCTGAAAAGAATATGTACTCTATTTATTATACATTTCATCAAGAATCTACTTTATCGACTTGGATTCTCTTTCTAGGGTTTCTAATCCGCATTAAGGTTTCATTAATATTCCTTAGGGTTTCTTAGATCGATTTCACAAACTTCATCCCTTTTTAGGTCAACAAACCCTAAAATACTCTTTTCCTTTTATATAAACCCTAATTGCTCAAACTATTCATTTAGTAGTCTTTATACTCAGATTGACTTAGGATCATCATCCCTACTTGTTTATGGATTTGAACAATTAAAACATTTAAAAGTCATATTCACCTAAATTAGGGTTTTCAAACTCATTAATGCATATTCATGCACGAAACCCTAAATTAAGCCAATTATATAAAAAGATTATCTTTTTTAGATCTTATTTTCACTTTTATGAACAATAGGCTTAAATTATCCTTTGATCAACATTAAAACCATCTATCATCAAATCTAAGGGTTTTTCATTAATTAAATCATAAAAAAAAATGATAGCTTTATGCACTTTTCATATTGCAAGCATATTTATGCACATAATCCCTAAATTAACCTAATTACGTGCAAAGATCATCATTTTCAATATTAAAGTACCTTTTTGCATTTAACCGGTTAATATCAACTCTAATGATCCATTAACCTGATTAAACACTTTATTTATATCAAAGTAGGGTTTCTTTAATCATCATTATGTTAAAGTTGATAAATTACACTACTTTTCAAACTATGATCAGATTCAAGCTATTTTTTAATGGGTTCCTTGCATTTTTCTGATCAAAATACATATATAATTTGTCTTGATCGGAGCTACGGTTCATTAGTTACGAATTTGTAAACAAAACTTACTTTTGGACCAATCAGATGGCGCCACGTATGCGCTCCCATGCAACGAAGCGGCCCGCTTTCAGTTTATAATTGAATTACTATTATAACCCCGGATCGGCTACTCACTTTCTTGTGTCCCGAAGGGCAGAATCGTCAAAGCGGCTGGACCTTCTTCTTCCTCGTGGAACTCAGGTTATCGCTGACCTGGAGCTCCTCCGCGGGTGAGTTTCCTCCCACCCTAGGTCCCCTGAACCGTCGTCGAGGGCCGCTTGGCCTCTCCCGCCTCCGACGCACCTAGGGCACTGCCCAGGTCGTGCTATAACCGGCCAAGACAAGGTCTCTTGACCTGTCATGCGTGGCTGTCGCTGCTGATATGTAGGTGCGTCTGCACGCAAGTCAGGGCTAACCCTTGATGATAGAGCCATGCTATGACTCCGGGGAGCATCAGGCTCCACTTAGCAACTCTTTCTTGCCGCCGTCTGTTTCTGGTTCACACCGTATCTTGTTAGGGTTTGGTTGTCAAGAACATGAAGAAAAAGGGGAAGAAAGATGTGTACGTGGGATCTCTCCCTCCTGGACTCGGCCCAGAGCTTTCCCTCCTATTATAGAGGGGGTAATCGAAGCCTTATAATGGCCATCCTCGAGTTGCCAAGTCCCTTTCTGAATAGGAAGTCATATTCCTTCATGACAAGGCAATCTTTCCTCTCTAAACAAACTTCCATGATATCCGTTATTCCTTGGACATTATGATTTCGAAATAACTTCTTTTATTCTTTATATTACTTGCCCTTTACTCCAATGGAACGAAATTCTATTTTCATCTAATCAGAAAATACTTTCTTTTTATCAAATTTACATAATTAATGTATATCCATTATCTCTTTATTTAATAATTATGGCATTTTCTCTTTCTTCTCCTTTATTGGGGTTCCTTGGCACCCAAGAAACTTTAAGAATTCGAAATTCCTTTTAAAGGAATACTCCTTATCCTTAAATGCATCAATATGCATTATTCTCATTATCTTGTTTTATTTTTTACTAAGATATAACCTTTTGTGGATTTTTCTTTATTTCTCTCTTATTTTCCTCATTAGTGTTCCTTTTATTATTAGGAATCCTTGTGACACGAAATTCCACTGAGGATTACCCATTTATTCCTCTTTTCACATATTTTCCACATTTCATCAATGTTTTCAATTTCTTTATTAACAAGGAAATACTTAATTGATATTTTCTTTTATTATTGCCTTTTCATTGCAACATTGGACTCCTTGGAACCCAAGGAAACCAAGTGGCACAAAATCCTCCTTGGATTTGCTTTCTAAAGGTTTCCATACCTTTCTCATATCAAAATCTCAGTTATTCATTAATTAATTGAATATCCTTGTTATTGGGCCCAATAGCCAATAAAGCCCACAAATCAAACAATGAGGCTATTGTAAATGAAATCCATTCATTCAAATATTATATCATTTATTCGTTCAAATATCTTTAATATGAGAAATTATACTTCTCAGCAAATGAACCCAAAATTGGGGTTGTAACATCCTTCCCCTCTTATGAGAATTTTGCCCTCAAAATTCCATCAAGCAGGCAAACAAACAAGATAGCCTTCTTATGTCCATCAGGGCTCCCACGTGACTTTACCATTTCCATGGTGTTTCCCAAGAACCTTCATTATCTCATATTCTTCCATCTGAGTTCTTTCTTACCTTGGTATGCCGTACCCTCATAGGTGACTCAGGATATTTCAGCCTCTCAAAAGCTAAATAGGTTCCGGGCTCAACACCTGGCTTGGGTACCTCACATAACACATTATACATCATGTTATCCTGAGGGGCAAGGCTAAACACAATCATATCCACCCATCCATCTCAAATGGACCCTTATATCGGGGACTCAGCTTCATGATCAGCTGTAGCTTAGAGGGGTCGGATTTTCGCATTACATATTATCCCACAGTGAACTACATGTCAGTCTGCTTTGCATTAGCTCATGACGTATGTCACCCCTGGCTCTCTCTCAGCCATTGCACGATCAAGCGACTTCATCTGCACACACTATGGTTCTTTTATGACCTTCACGAGGCCTCCTTTACCAACATCATTATAATGAAGTGGTGACCGACACACCCTCCTTATATAGCTTCTTACATCCCGATAAAGGCTATGGTGGTTAACATCACGTCTTAAGAACTGTCTCTTTGTATCACCCTGAACAAGCACACTTGCTCTCATCAGACCCTCTAGTCTGAATCATACTAGCCATTAGTTAGGGGTGATAAGCGGTACTAAGAATGAGTTCTTCATGTACCTACTTCTACTGCCTCAAAGTAAACCTTTAGATCATACTTAAGAACTTTTGAACTCGCATCATAGTGTAATTGAACCATCTCTCTCATGGGTAGTTCAACTCGATCTGTCCCTTGACAGCACCCTTTCTGTCTCATGCCATCTAGGTAAGGCGATCTACCATAACCCATATTACATCTTGACCTTCCTTGGTCTAGGGGAGACATACCACCGCATTCCTAGTAATGAACTCCCATTCCCACTCGGGAACTCTTTCTACTTTATATCCTTGCATTGGGTTACTGGTATTCGTCCTTCACCTTCTGTCATGCATGGTAACAAACCACATGCAGCCTCATCGTAAGCACCCAAAGTGGTATTGTCATTTACTATCTTGGTAGTACCAAGGTATCGCATGATCTCCTCCATTGTTATGATTCCTCTACCTTGATACCTCGGATACCCTAAACCATTCTAATCAGGTTTCATCACATTTCTTTCCAGATAAGTGCATCTGAGGCTCTAAACCATTCTCTCTTTACGTCACGGACTAGACTGGCTAATCAAGAAATCATTAACTGGTTCAACCTATCTCATTACATCTGAGTGTTAGCCAAAACACATCTCCTTTCCAAACTTAGGGTTAGCCGAGCACCTCAACTTCTCTTAGCCTCAAGTTAAATTAGGTAGTTATATCTCAACCAGAGCATTCATTAGCACTTCTTATCCTTAGGTATTAGACAATGTTGAAGACATACACCTCCATGTATTCCACTTATCACCTCATCTCAAACCCTAAGTTTGTCTTCAATATTAAGAAACTTCGAGCTCATCCTCATGGTGATCAAACTCAACCTTGGTTAACTCGCACATTCCACATAGCTCATGATAAAACATCCTCACAAGATGATATCCTTATACTCTTAGTGTTAGTAAACCATCCATGTACCATTCACTTCACAAGGGTATGTTATCATCTCTGTCCTCATACCTTGTAGTAATGTTTCAACTCACATTATCTTTTATCCTTGGTGTATGGCATGCGTACTGTCATATCTCTCACTCCCATAACAAGAGGAAATAAGCATTTGGTTGTAGTCCAAATACAGAGTTCTTCCTGTTCCAAGAGTAGAGATGGTACAACCCACCTCGCCAGTACACTTTCAAATCTAAGTTGAAACGTGCCACATATCATCCTGATATCAAAATTACTTCCATGGAAAATTGGTCCCGAACTTACTGGGTCCAAGCACAATCCTTAGTCATCTCCTCTAGGTCTATAGGGTGCCGACACTTTTGGGGTCATCCCTCTTCCCTTATGCACCAGAGAGTGCCCTACTCATCTTCCCTTTGGGTCCCATAAGTTCATGAAGGTGATCAATCTCCTAACCCATGGCCCTCAGACAATGATAGCTGTTACCTCCCGACCCTATGGTCATGTGCAACTAGGGAATTAGGCAACTCCTTCTTCCATCAGTCTTATCCCTCCCTGAGCCTAGGATAGACTTAGGATTATATCATAGTACATGTTCATCATAGAACCTTACCCAATCCTTCATCATCTCTTTCTGCATTCTTGACTGACTTTCATCCCTTCATAGGGGTCATGGCAACCTGCCTACCTTGGTCAGGTCCCATACCGACTACCTCCGTGGTAACACATCCACATGCACTTAGAGATGGTTATCTATGGGTTTACTGGTTCATTCTCATACCATGTACTTTTCACTTAGCTTCTCAAGATCCTATGAAACCTCTTTAGGTTACCTCAAAACCAACAAAACTGGTATACACCCTACCCAAAGGGTTCCTCTCCCAGGATGGGAGGAAACTACAACTATTGACAACAAGGTCACAACCGTCCCTAGGGTTTACATTCATATGAGCCTGCCTAACCCAACAACTACTAAGACACAAGCAGGCCACCTATAAAACCATGCTAGGTCATACTTGTTCTCTTTCTTCGACATTAGATCAACTTAGGCGTGAAGGGTTCATCAAACATACCCTTAACTGGAGGGATATCATTTTCCTCTACACATGAGGAGTACCATGCTCGAAACTATGGAGACTCCAATCTCACCATGAGCATTGGATACACAGCTTCCCCTCTTAGGCCTAGATTATCCTTTGGGTATCCCACAACATGCTCAAACTCTCAACCATGAATCAAGCATATCTCTGGTATGTCATGTACTTCCCTGATTCTTTCATATGAGGAACACCACAAAGTCGAGTTCCTCCTCAAGGGCAACCAACTAGGTATAAAGCCTCACAACTGGTTACTTAGCCCTCCTCAGGGGTTAAGACACTCTCTAACTCATCTAGTAGGTAATCACATATATCATAGGTACCAGAAGCATCATCCTCTCTCTAGGGTTTGGTTACTCTCAAGCTAACTAAGACATCATCAACCTCCAGGGATCATGCATGAGGCAACCATTACCATCCACTTAGGCCGCATCATTCTCGACTCCCACTGTTCCTCAAAGTTTTGGGGTTTTAGGCTTCCAACTTTCTTGGTCGAGGTCTGCTCCCTCTCTCTAGAGCTAATCCTACAACCAACCTCTCTATGAGAGGTCCTGTCTTTATGAAGGATCAAGCTCTTAAGCATGCCCCTACCTGAGTGAATCCTATACTTGAACTTATGTTTACTCAAGGTTATCCATAACCCCTTATGCTCATCTCATAAGCCATCCCTCATGATCCCTTGACTAGGGTTTCATCAAGCTATACCCTACTTGCCTATCCCTATAGGGTAACTATAGGCTCTCCTCTAACCTCATCGATGAAGGAGTTATCCTTCACTCTAACATGCATGACCCTTTCCAAGGTTGGGTTGCCATAGGTACTTGGTTATCCAACCTCTCCTGGCCCGTATGACGATCCCAAGTCATGTCCAACCAAACACTTGGTCTCATCATGTCATCTCTATCTCTAACCTTCACTTATAATTAGCATCATCCTCAAAGGATGTGCCAGGTATCTACTTTGGATGGAGGTCTCTACCTCCAAGACTAACTCTCTCTACCCATCCTCCTGCCAAGGAGGTCTATCCTCATGTCTCTCCTGAGGGCAATGACAACTTGTGTCATACGACCTAACATGTATCTATTCTTTTACGCTTACTCTATTAAGCTTATGTCCATGACATCTTATTTACATGCTTTTTGATTAATTTGGTGGAGGATTCCTTAATCCTTATCAATCTTACCCATACCTCAAGAGGGTGAGGAAAAGAGAGAAAACCCTAATCCTTAAGGCCCTTAACAGAATTTGAGTCGAGAAAGGATGAACGAGATGAGAGGGTCCTAAAAGGTATCTTATTTCGATTCATACCCTAAGACTTTGGCCAGGCAGTCACACGGATCCGGGAGTCCTCGTATTCCGACTAGCGGTGCGGAGGAAAATATTGCCAACCCCCGGTCGTGATCCTTTTCTAGACACCTCTGTCTTTCGGATAATCCTTTAATAACTCCCTCGATTCTATGGAATTTGTAAAATTTAATAATTCTTAAAGATTAATTGAGGAACCTATGCTCTGATACCAATTGTAACGACCCCACCTCCCGGTAACCCCCAATTAAGGGAGACCCGAAGGATAGAGTCGTTATTCAATTAACAGGATCAAAGGTTCGACAAATAATCAATAACAATTAATAAATTTTACCAATTAAACTGAAAACTGGTATAAAATAAAACTTTGTTTACCTTTTAAAATCTGGGATTTCTAAACTTCTATCCATGAGGATGTTAATCTAACTAATCCTCCTGTGTATGTTACTTCTCATTTAATTCCACATATGCCACTTTACTATTTGTTCTTTTCATTTGTACCTAAAACGCCGACAAACAAAAGGTCGGTCAGCGAGAAGCTAGTATGTGGGGGAACCGATAATCATGCAACTACAATAACCAAGTAATCAACCAATTATCATTTAACATCCCAGATTACGTTTTAAACCATACTACTCAATCCTTTCCTATCCCCTATCTCCGTGCTGTCCCTGCAGCGGACTGAGATACCACCTCTCTCTAGGTAGATCCTTACTAAACCCCGCATGATCCTACTTGGCAGGTAGATCAATATCTAGGGTTGAGTCACATGGCACTACCCATAGGTAGTCCAATCACTAACTCAATGTGACTTGATGGACCTACCCCATTGGTAGCCATTAATAAGTCATTCAATGACCTGATGGGCCTACCCCCATTGGTAGCCTTTTACTAGGTCAACTCATTAAGCTACAGAGGGGACTAGGATCTGAGCTAGTAGGCATATCTATTATGTGATAGTCATATTCACATTATACTTTGCATGAATTAAATACATTCAACAGTTTAATTCAAGCCACGAGGGAAACATCGATAAAACCCCAGAAAACTAATTCGGGTAGTCATAAGCGTAACCACATACCTGATTTGATGAGTCATGTAGATTACTCAACATTTACTTCATGTATATACAATCAAGCCAATCAATAGATCCAAGCTAGTAATTCAATCAACACATATTTCCTGAAAAGAATATGTACTCTATTTATTATACATTTCATCAAGAATCTACTTTATCGACTTGGATTCTCTTTCTAGGGTTTCTAATCCGCATTAAAGTTTCATTAATATTCCTCAGGGTTTCTTAGATCGATTTCACAAACTTCATCCCTTTTTAGGTCAACAAACCCTAAAATACTCTTTTCCTTTTATATAAACCCTAATTGCTCAAACTATTCATTTAGTAGTCTTTATACTCAGATTGACTTAGGATCATCATCCCTACTTGTTTATGGATTTGAACAATTAAAACATTTAAAAGTCATATTCACCTAAATTAGGGTTTTCAAACTCATTAATGCATATTCATGCACGAAACCCTAAATTAAGCCAATTAGATAAAAAGATTATCTTTTTTAGATCTTATTTTCACTTTTATGAACAATAGGCTTAAATTATCCATTGATCAACATTAAAACCATCTATCATCAAATCTAAGGGTTTTTCATTAAGTAAATCATAAAAAAAATGATAGATTTATGCACTTTTCATATTGCAAGCATATTTATGCACATAATCCCTAAATTAACCTAATTACGTGCAAAGATCATCATTTTCAATATTAAAGTACCTTTTTGCATTTAACCGGTTAATATAAACTCTAATGATCCATTAACCCGATTAAACACTTTATTTATATCAAAGTAGGGTTTCTTTAATCATCATTATGTTAAAGTTGATAAATTACACTACTTTTCAAACTATGATCAGATTCAAGCTATAAAACTATTTTTAATGGGTTCCTTGCATTTTTCTGATCAAAATACATATATAATTTGTCTTGATCGGAGCTACGGTTCATTAGTTACGAATTTGTAAAAAAAACTTACTTTTGGACCAATCAGATGGCACCACGTATGCGCTCCCATATAACGAAGCGGCCCGCTTTCAGTTTATAATTGAATTACTATTATAACCCCAGATCGGCTACTGACTTCCTTGTGTCCCGGAGGGTAGAATCGTCAAAGCGGCTGGACCTTCTTCTTCCTCGCTGAACTCAGGTTATCGCCGACCTGGAGCTCCTCCGCGGGTGAGTTTCCTCCCACCCTAGGTCCCCTGAACCGTCGTCGAGGGCCGCTTGGCCTCTCCCGCCTCTGACACACCTAGGGCACTGCCCAGGTCATGCTATAACCGGCCAAGACAAGGTCTCTTGACCTGTCATGCGTGGCCGCCGCCGCTGCTATGTAGGTGTGTCTGCACGCAAGTCAGGGCTCACCCTTGATGATAGAGCCATGCTATGACTCCGGGGAGCATCATGCTCCACTTAGCAACTCCTTCTTGCCGCCGTCTGCTTCCGGTTCACACTGTATCTTTATTAGGGTTTGATTGTCAAGAAAATGAAGAAGAAGGGGAAGAAAGATGTGTACGTGGGATCTCTCCCTCCTGGACTCGGCCCAGAGCTTTCCCTCCTATTATAGTGGGGGTAATCGAAGCCTTATAATGGCCATCCTCGAGTTGCCAAGTCCCTTTCTGAAGAGGAATTCATATTCCTTCATGACAAGGCAATCTTTCCTCTCTAAACAAACTTCCTCAATATCCATTATTCCTTGGACATTATGATTTCGAAATAACTTCTTTTATTCTTTATATTACTTGCCCTTTAATCCAATGGCACGAAATTCTATTTTCATCTAATCAGAAAATACTTTCTTTTTATCAAATTTACATAATTAATGTATATCCATTATCTCTCTATTTAATAATTATGGCATTTTCTCTTTCTTCTCCTTTATTGGGGTTCCTTGGCACCCAAGAAACTTTAAGAATTCGAAATTCCTTTTAAAGGAATACTCCTTATCCTTAAATGCGTCAATATGCATTATTCTCATTATCTTTTTTTATTTTTTTATTAAGATATTTCCTTTTGTGGATTTTTCTTTATTTCTCTCTTATTTTCCTCATTAGTGTTCCTTTTATTATTAGGAATCCTTGTGACACGAAATTCCACTAAGGATTTCCCATGTATTCCTCTTTTCACATATTTTCCACATTTCATCAATGTTTTCAATTTCTTTATTAACAAGGAAATACTTAATTGATATTTTCTTTTCTTGTTGCCTTTTCTTTGCAACATTGGACTCCTTGGAACCCAAGGAACCCAAGTGGCACGAAATCCTCCTTGGATTTGCTTTCTAAAGGTTTCCATACCTTTCTCATCTCAAAATCTCAGTTATTCATTAATTAATTGAATATCCTTGTTATTGGGCCCAATAGCCAATAAAGCCCACAAATCAAACAATGAGGCTATTGTAAATGAAATCCATTCATTCAAAATATTATATCATTTATTCGTTCAAATATCTTTAATATGAGAAATTATACTTCTCAGCAAATGAACCCAAAATTGGGGTTGTAACACTAGCGTACCAATATGATTCATTTTGTCTCAGCCAGTATTGGAGATCTTTTGCAAGCTGTGTTGCCCTTTCCAGCATCCCATTGTCCGGTGGCAGCCTTTGCACCTCCATGAGTTCTTTTTCTAGCTCAATGATTTTCTGTCTCCTATTTTTAAACTTTTTATCCGCCCACTCCTTTAAATTCATTCCACATCTATTCAGTTTTCCCACAAGATCATCTGTACGACTGTACTCCCATGCTTTCTGGATAGTGTCATGGCATTCTTTCTCAATTGTCCATGCTGGTTCGAAAGCAAAGTAATCATTCTTTTTATTCTTCTTCTTTACCTATCTCCTGTCTGCTGTGATGATAAGGGGAGCATGGTCCGACTCATAGATTGGAAGATGTAGAACATTACAGAAAGTAAATTTTCCCCTCCAGTCCAGATCAGCCAAAGCTCTATCCAGTCTCTCCTGCACCAACGTCTCCACATATAAGCCTCTGCGCCAGGTATAGATGTTGCCCAAGTACCCCAAATCCACTAGCTCGCAGTCATCAATGGCATCACGGAAACCTTGCATGACTCTTTCCTCCTTAGGTGGCCCCCAAGATTTTCTGAGTTTGAAACAATCTCGTTGAAGTCCCCAAAGAAAAGCACTGGTACTTCCTCTTCATTCTTCAGTTTGCGCATAAGGTCCCACGTCTTGTGTTTGCTTGGTTGATCAGCCCAGCCATAAATACCAATAGCCTTCCACCTGCCCGCCCTTCCTTCGTCCACCATGCATTCCGCATGCCTTTGTGAGTAGCTCAGAATTTCTACCTCAGCATCCTTCCACCAGAAACTAATTCCCCATGCCCTTCCTTTACTCGAGAGACAGATCCCATTGACAAATCCACACCTCCTCTTCACATCTTCCAAATTAGTGTCCACCATCATAGTCTCCATGACGAAAACTATGTTTGGGCTTCCCCTCCAGCACCACGCCTGGAGAGCAGTCACCTTGTCAGGGTCGCCCATTCCCTGACAATTCCAGCTTATAATTTCCATTGACCTTCGCGGGGTTGGTCACCGCCAACCTCCGCTACTTGACCATTTCCGGCCCTCTGTGCTGCATTCCTTTCTTCCCCTGCATGTCTTGCCTTTTTATACCACTCGGTCCGAGAGTCCTGCTCGTCAAGCTCCATATCGCAGCTGTCCATGTCTCGTCCCCATTTTCCTGCCACTGTTTCCCAGTTTACCTCACTGTCTGGTACTCCCAGTCTTGCGCCTTTGCTCATCTTGTAGACCCATGGGACAGATTTCTTTTTTTTTGTTGTCTCCTTCCTTCCTTTCTGCTTACTGTGCCCTTTATTTGCTTCCCATCCCTTTGAGCGAGTTATAATCGGTTCTTCTCTGTGTCCCGCCGCAACTGTCGTGGGTATCAACTTTGTCCCTGGATCACCTTCACTATCTGCCTCTTCCTCTACATATATACTTGGTGGCTTCTCCGGCACTGTAAAGGCTTCACGCAGCGTAAAGACCTCCTCCAAAGGGTAACTCCTTCGCTCCCCCACCCCATCACTGGATCCCCTTGTCCCCGTGCATCCCTATCCCAAACCCTTTCCCCCTGGTCACCTTCTTCCTCCCGCTCCAGTCTCCCTCCCATGCTGTTGCTTCCTTCCCCTCCATGCACAGATCCCTCGTCCCCGGTTCCTCCCCCCACCGTACTCCCCTGTTGTGGCCCCTGTGATTTGAGTACCACCTTGTCTCCCTCTTCCCGTCCCCCGTCCATCCTAGGACTGCCCTCCTTCAGCCATGAATCCCAGCTCCCCGATGAACCCTCCCTTCCACCGCCCTGGCTCCCTCCTCCTTGTAGCCACAGTGGTTTCCGCTTGAAAGACAGTGCCTTCCTTTCTGTCCTGGCATCGAAGATTTCTTCCTGCATGGACCGTCGTGGTTTCCTCGGTGACACCTTTAGCCACAGTCCCCATTGCCCTGGCTCACCCTCCTCCTCATTGGCGGTGGGGCAGTCTTTGTCAACGTGCCCCAGGATGCTGCAGCTGTGACACAACATGGAGAGCCGCTCGTATTTGATCTCCACCACCGCAATCTCGCCTGTCTGCGTGCGTAGCCTCAGCGATCTCATGATAGGTTTTTGGACGTCGATCAGAACCCGGACTCGTGTGGATGCCTCCCATCCCAGTTCGTCGATGTCAAGGTTTAGGACTTCACCCACTCTCTCCGCTATCGTTCTAGCAGCCTTCTTGCCCCGGTAGCCTAATGGCAACCCGTAGAGTCTAATCCAAAACAGACTCTTTGTGAGAGTGGTGTTGCCTGGTTGTTCGCCTTTGGTAACCTCCTTCAGCAGCAGTAGCCAGTTGTCGAAGTTCCATGGTGCACCTTCGACCACCCGGCGCTTGTCCTTCCAATCAAAGAATTGGATCACGAAGATGTCTCCCTCCAGTTTCTTGAATAGGACCTTTTCCTTCAACCCCCACACCAGGGTTAGCGTCTTTTGCATCGCCCAGAAGTTGTACGCCCTATCCGTGAGCAACCTGCCGACCAGGGCCAGTTCCACGTGCGTGTTTGCCTCTGCGTCATCGTCAACCTATAGATCTATCGACGCTTATTCTTCCTCCGTTAACCGCATCCTTGCGTACCTCTCCGCTAATTCCTTTGCCATCGTGGATCACGGACCACAGGGATCAAGCCTGCCTTGTACCTGTAAGAGAGAGAGACCCTAGGGTAGGAGGTCGTTCACCGGTCGTAGCCCTAGTCGCCCAGAGACAACGCTGGCCACTTCACCGGAACGAGTTTCTTTTTTGAGTCTTTTGACCTTCCTCCTCATTTGCAACTAATGATGATATTAACAAACATATGTCACTCAAGCTAGGACATATATATGTCCAACAAGGCCTACTAACCAAAACTTCTACCCATAACAAAATTTCTACCCATCTTTTGGGAAACAAGGGTAACCACTAGATTCCTTTATATACAACTACTAACCTGAGTATGAGGTTCATCATGGTTATCACACATCATATACATCATCTTAGGGTCTTGGGACATCTTCCTCACCTATATAGCAAGAATCAAATTTTAATTGCCCCTTCCTCTATGGTTAGATATTTTCATATGACATCTAGGGTTCAACACTTTTAAGGAAACCACACACTGGGTCACTCAACTCATATACTTAGAAGTAGTCTAGCTAGGGACTCATTATCATGTATTTCATCATGCATATTTTTCAAAATTTTACATATATTTTGGAGTATAGGTACTCTGACCATCTCCCGTGATGGGTTGACTCATATCAAAGGGTCACCCTATTCATATGTCCCATGCTAGAGGTCCTCCTTTGTAAAGAGATTGAGGCCCATTTTGGTCTCAAACTATATGTCACATATCATATCTCAAAACACACAAGACTAGGTATAAGAAAACATGCCAACCCACTAGCTATGTTTAGCACATCAACCAAGTTGTATGTATCAACAACGTGCTAGGTCTAGCTAGGGTGGCATGGTCAAATTCATTTCATATTTTCAACCTACTTGACCTTATCAAGGACAACCTGAGCATTATCAACATCAACATCATTAACAACATCAAAATCGACATCGAGATCAACATTAACATCATTATCATTATCATTATCATTATCATTATCATTATCATTATCATTATCATTATCATTATCATTATCATTATCATTATCATTATCATAATCATCATCATCATCTTAGGTTTCTAAGTTACTCACTAACCTAACCTTTATCATGGCTCTAGAAAACTCTAGAGACTACAAATACCATCTAAACTCCCTCATCTAGACTTGATGTTACATCTCTTTCTCTTAGGTTACATGGACACTCACTACCTTTCTGGGCGTGGTAACATTTTTCATATGTACATATACTAATACTTGAAATAAATTTTCTCCAATGTTGAAACGGGCGATGAAAACCACCATACTCCATCTGAATAAAACCAAAACCAAAATGAGTTACCACACTCATTAGGCAGTCTAGTATCATGACACCAAGAGAACTAGCAAGAACATGGTGCACACCTATGTAGACACCCTAAGCACATGTCTTGAATCATATGTCTAGGGAGGTAAATTGCACAAGTCTACACCTTGTTCTAGAACATCTAGGTTCTAACCTAGAGGCTAAGTCAACCTAATCCACAAGGATATTTCATTAAGTTTCTAGGGTTGGAATGTAAAGTGAGTTTGGTTTATGTTTCCTGGGAGTAATTGTTAGGTGTAGCTATTGTTCATGCTCTGATACCAACTGTAACATCCCTAGATTCTGCCACCTTGAGACTTAGAAGGCTCGAGAGGACAAATTCGAAAATGTTAGACAATCATTGCCGAAAGCGATGCGGAAGCATATTATGCATACATGAACATACAACAATAAAATTTCTCAACAATAACATGTATATTTACAACATGAATTATTATAGCTTGGATTACATTTACATATTGAAAAATAGAAAATTAAACAGTCTAAACATGTATGCTCACCAGGATCCTAGACAATAGGTAACCTGAACAACTTGCTCACACCCTATTCTTTTTCTCCCATGGTATCTCTGAACCTAAAACATACGTGAAACAAACAAATCAACAAAAGTTAGTACGTGGTAAAAGATACACTAATAAGGTTGCTTAAAGGAAAATACTTGAAGAAAGAATAAAGAGAGAAAAACCATTTCTTAAGGTGAAAATTAGGTAAACATCCTTTTTATTACATTTATTTGATGTGGTTGTACTACACTTATCTGCACTTGACTTACATCCAATATGGGCAAAAATTATATCATCATACATCTAGCATGGGCCAAAGCATCATACATCCATACCGGGCTAGGTGCGCTAGTAGCTACAACCTATCCATATCCTTTTATGTTATATTAGATTTTGGCGAAGTGTAACTCATAATAGTTCAACCAAGCAATGAATATCCAAATAATAACATTCATGATATTACATATCATAAGCATCCAAGAAATCTAGTCTTATACTTATAAGACCACATACCTGAGTTCAGAGATTCCTATATAAATATATCCATGATCATCTAGATAATCTAGTCATCACATGATTAACAATAAGATTACATACATGAATTAGATTCTCATCATTAATCCTAATTAGAAGCACTTTAGGGTTTTTTCCAATATAGGTTCCAAGTTTCTTATAAGTTCATTAAATGATCATATACTGATCTAGGGGTCATCATGAAGGTTTGGTTCAAGTTTCAAGTCATTATGACGTTCCATGCACTTTCTATGTTCATATCAAGGTTTAAGGCATTTACATGCATTATAGGGTCAAAAGACTCACAATAGAGAAGCTGCGATCAAGTATCATCAAGGAAGAAGAGTCAAGCATAAGGGATGGTTTTAGATTAGCAAGAAAAGAACATAGGAAACACATTCAAAGTAGGGTGTCCACTAGGGTCTAGATATCAAACTACTGACATGAAGCACCGACATTCACTCATATTGTGATGCATCGTTCGAACAAAACATCATTAACTAAGCAGAAGCGATCATTAACAGCGGATTACTAAAAATAACTAAAAATTAAAACCATTTACAAAGAGATCCAAACACAGGAAAACTCTTTTATCAAGAACCAATGTATTTTATTTACATCCTGGTTCATAAGTACATATCATGTACCATCCCTTCTCGAGGATTACAAGCATCAACTACTCTATTAAAACTATACACAGGAAGCATAAGAACCTCGAGGCATCAAACCAAAATCTCATATTTATTCATTAAAAGTACTGACTACTAACTCCGAGGACCTGAGAGTACAGAGACGACACATAGTACTCTCTATACAAAATATGACAGCCAGTGCCTCCACCTGGAATATCACTGCTGTCCCTGTTGTTGTTGCTCCTGTTGTTGCTGCTCTTCCCCTACTATAGGGTTTCTGCCTCTTCTTCTGCATCTACCTAAAAAAGTGTTGGTGACCAACGGAGTGAGACCCAGTCCCAGTGAGAGTTATAACTCTCCGCTAAAAACATTATTATTGTAGTTTAATAGAATAAAACTGAGCAGAGGAATCATATATATTCAACAGCAGATAAATCAATGTCTAAACAAATTAGAGCAATATTCTTATTGAAAGCATTTCAGCTATAACTTGATAAAGCAGCATGTCACTTATCTAATAAGGAAATGAAGAACATGTATAACATTTATCCATCTAGGATATGTTAAGCAAGGTAACATCAACCAATGATTGTCGTATTTCAACCTTAAGCAAATACGCTACACGGTTGATTACATTTTACAATCATACTTAACCCTGAGGAGATGAGGTATACCGCTCATACTCCAAACGACCATGACGGCGTAAAGAATCGGTTCCATACATAGGTCAAGGAAGAGTCGGATTTCCATGACCTCATCCTCCTCAGTCAGTGTGAGTACAAAATGCAGGACATCTTGTGTCTCTACTAAATAGCTTTCCAGGGTATACTGGCAACTTTGCTATAGAGTTACAGTAGCGACTGTACTCTCTTCGCAATCGAGAGATTTCATGTTTATCTCACATCGATCCGGCTTTAACATTATCGGGATATTAATGATACATCCATCCTGACACATATAATCAAGGATCGAGAGATTTAATGTTTATCTCACATCAATCCCACATTAGGGCGTAAGGATATTCACGCCCATAACCCCCATATACTCAACAGTATGCCCTCCAGGAGATCATGTGGGAAAACCTATTTCACCATCACCAACTACTTACGATGATGGATCTATGTCTAGGGCTCCACATGATAAGATTTGATGTGATTAATTATGTACATTACCATATTGTTTTAGCATCAGTCAGGTTTCCAAACATAAATTATTATAACAAATGCTACAAGGAATGTGTAATACTTCTATCAAGTACTTTTCGAAGCTTTATAAAACATTGGGATCTCAATCCCTTGTCACATCATGGGCATTCTCATCCCTTAACATCTCATCATCATGATTATGGAATATGGGTATTCAAACCCTTAGTTCATCACAGAACACTTGTTACCACTTATCAGGTAACTAATACCTTCAAGTCATCTGACCAAGGTAAACATGATACTTGCTACACAAGCATCTCACATGTCTCTTAAGGCCCATTTAATATCTGTTTACCTCTTACTAGGAAACAAAGCATATTATGGGTCACAAGGCCCATAAAATAATTTCAATAATAAAACATCATAGCTCATACCAGGATATGCCCAATATCTCATGATACCTACATTGTTATTACACATGATAACAGTTATATCAATTACATATCAACACTATGCAATGTAAGGGTAGCATTACTATTCCCTCATTAGGGTTAGGGTTTCCCAATTTATGTCAATTAGGGATACTCATCCCATTACCCAAAATTATGGTTATGGTTTTTCATCATATTGCCCAAGATTAGGGTTTCATGCACTATAACCCAAAATTCAGGTTTCACATACATTCACCCTATATTAGGATTAGGGTTTCATGAAGCATCCTCTTAAATTAGGGTTTTTCATTATATTACCCTAAATTGGGATTTCTCATATCACCACCCTAGATTAGGGTTTCACCTAGCGTTGCCCTAAATTAGGGTTAGGATCATCAACCTTTTCGATTAGGGTTTCATGATCTCATTATCAAGGATTATACCCTTATTACATATTTTATTCATGTTGAAAGTGTTGAGGTTTAACCACTACATGATTATTATACATATATGAATTCCTCTCTCTCTCTCTCATCCTCTCTAGGATGTTGATTACTTCAAGCTTGATTAGATTAGGTCAACCCTTCATTCAAGTACATACATTTAGGGTTAACATAGTGTATTGAGATATTGCTTCCATATGCATCAAAGGTTAACCCCTCTAAGGGTACTAATCACCCTAGTACCTTAAAGGTACAACCATTGTAATTATCTTTGATATACATCATTAACAATCATGGGGTTAATTGATCTTTCATCACATTAGGTCTTCAAACGGTTTTGGTTGCATTCAACCTCCAAACGGTTTTGACCCCTCAACCTCCAAACAATTTTGAAACCGTTTTCCCTCCAAACAGTTTTGAAACTGTTTGGGCATCTAGGGTTTAGACCATTTGCCATCCAAATGGTTTTGAAACTGTTTGGGCACTCAACCCTTGAAACTATTTGATCACATGTTCATTGAAACTGATTGGACCCATCAACATTTGAAACTGATTGGACAAATCAGCCTTGAAATCGATTGTACCTCCAAACGGTTTGAGACCATTTGATCTCAAATGGTTTGAAGATTGTTTGATTTTAAAATGACTGTTTGGGTTCGAACGGTCTCAAGACCGTTTGGTCCAAACTACCTTGAAACCGAAAGGATCATCTAGGGTTTCCTTCAACCAACCAATGAGGGTTTGCTTCATTGAATCATTCATCAATTGGACCATTGAGAGTACATCAAATTATAACCCTTGGATCTCCAACCATCCATCCCATCTCTTGACCTCCAAACGGTCTTGAGACCATTTGGACCGTCAACCATGAAATTGATTCAATTCAATTAGGGTTTCAACACTTGAACCTGATTAGAGTTTGTAATTAGTGGATTATCCATCATTGAACCTATTATGAGTCAATTAATTATAACCATTGCATCAACGTCCAACTACATTAGCAAGTATCTCCAAACGGTCTTGAGACCGTTTGATCCCAAACGGTCTTGAGACTGTTTGTTTTCAATCGGTCTTGAGACCGATTGGTCTCAGTTGAAACTGTTTGGACCTAATATTTCTTGAGGTGTGTGATAAGATGACATCATCATATTCAAGCTTCAAACCTTCGAAATTTTCTATGATCTTTATGGTGATTTCAATAATTAATCAAAAGGAAAATCGGGAAAGAAAAAGGAAGCAACATATGATGAAGAAATGAAATCAATAATTATATTTAAGGGTACAAGTTATATAACCTGCCTTCAAAGTTGAATCCAAGCTTCAAGCTTCACGTCTTTAATGGTGAATGAAGCTTTCTCAACTTCCCAAGGTCCATCCTCTAGTCTTTGAGTGAAAAGAATGGCTAAAGTTGAAGATTGAATGGAGAAAAGAAAAAACTAAGCATTGAATTTCAATTTCCATCATGAAATCAGGGTTGAAGATGATTAAGGAGCTCAACTACAGGTTGGGGTACGTCCTCCTATTTCTCCTAAGTTCCCTTGTGCTCAGCCAAAGCAATCAAAGAAAGAAGAGTCGAAAAAGCCTTTCATGTGGGTGAAAGAATGGAGTGTATATAAGGGAAATTCAAGAGAGAAAGTGTTATAAAAATCCTATAATTCCCTAAATTGGTGCCACTTATCCCCCCTCAGTTCCTTGCATACAAATCCATCATCCTCCCCTCCAAAATCCTCTTCTTTATCCATGAATTAAAAGAAAACAATTAAGCACCTTAATCAATATAATAATAATATAAAAAATTAGTGGATATTACTTTTTCTTTAACTAATGTGAGTGGGCTCTCCACTCACTTTAGATATTTTGGTGTCGTTGCAAGGCACAAGGACGTACATACTTATATAAATTCAACCATCACATTTTTTTAAGGGCACTTCCATTAATATATTTATTTTTTCATTAAATTGAATAAGGGTTTCAATTATGCTTAAATCTTGATTATTTTAATATCAAGAATCTCTCTCCCCCAAAGAGATTCAAATGAGACGCCCCTCTGATTTTCTTGTCTTTAATTGATACCAAGAAACATTAGAAACTCTCTAGAAGTGATATTTTTCATATTGAACCCTAGGTTTTGGGTAAATTGCATATTACACCAAAACTAGGTTTTAATGCACAAACATTGCTTAATAAGCTCTTTCTTGGTGCTTAGGCTTCCACAATCCATACCTCTGCATCATTTTTATTCTTATGATGCTTCTACACTTGAGGAACATTTTATCATGTAACATTTTCAAGTTAACCCCTCAACTTGGGTAATTTACACTTTAGTCCAAAACGAGCAAAACATTGTTTTCAACATTATTCAAAAAGGACTAAAATTGAAACATAAGTTCCCCTTGAGCCTTAATTACTTTTCAAAAGATAAGAGAAAGAATATAATTATCTTTCTTAAACAAAACATTTAGGGTTAAAGCATAACCCAGGTCAGGGATGTTACAAATTATCCACCCCTAACAGGGATTTCGTCCCCAAAATCATCAAGAGAAAAGAGAAGGATACTTCCTCCTCATCTCTTACTCTAGCTCCAATGTAGCTTCTTCAATGCCGCGGTGATGCCAGAGAACTTTCACAAGACGTATGTCTTTCTTTTTCAACTTTTTAATTCTTTTATCAAGGATCATCACAGGTCCTTCAACATATGATATATCATCATTTAATTCTACCTCCACATGTTGCAAAACTAACTCTATGTCAGGATGAAACTTTCACAACATGGAGATATGGAACACTGGATGCAACTTATGCAGCTCAGGTGGCAACTCCATCTTATAGGCTACCCTTCCAATTTGTTCAATGATTGGATAAGGCCCCATAAATGTAGGAGCTAACATTCCCTTCTTTCCAAATCTAAGGACACCTTTCCAAGGTGAGACCTTGAAATATACTCTATCTCCAACTTGGAATTCTAAAGGTCTTCTCCATTTGTCGGCGTACGACTTCTGTCTATCTTGTGTAGTCTTTAATTGTTTTTGTATTACTTTAATCTTCTCAGTTGTCTGTTGCACTAGCTCAGGACCCAAAAGTTGATATTCTCCTATTTCATACCAACATAAAGGAGATCTACAATGTCTACCATATAATGATTCATATTGTGCCATATCAATACTGTGTTGATAGCTATTATTGTAAGCATATTCTATCAAGCTCAGGTGTAGATCCCAACTTCCTACAAACTGAAGGACACATGCCCTAAAAAAATCCTCTAAGATTTGTATGGTCCTCTCAGATTGTCCATCTGTCTGTGGGTGAAAGGTAGTACTAAACCTTAACTGTGTACCCAAAGCTTTATGGATTCACTCCCAAAAATGACTCATGAACTGGGGACCTGTATCAGAAACAATAGTAGCTGGAACCCCATGCAACCGCACTATCACATCTATATATATATGTGCAATCTTCTCAGTAGTGTAGGTTGTTTTGATAGGAAGGAAATGTGTTTTCTTAGTCAACCTATCAACTATCACCCATATGGAGTCATGACCTTTGGTTGTTCTAGGCAAACCAACCACAAAGTCCATGGTCACATGATCCCATTTCTATTCTGGTATAGGCAAAGGTTGCATTGTTCATACAGGCTTTTGATGTTCAGCTTTAACCTGTTGACACACCAGACACCGCATAACAAACTCAGCTACATCCTTCTTCAATCCTGGCCACCAATACATATCCTTCCCGTTACGATACATTTTGGTTCTCCCTGGATGCATTTCATACATCAAAGAATGAGCTTCCTCCAAGACTAACTTCTTTAAGTCATTGGCATCATGTACTACCATCCTACCATGGTAACAAACTACCTCATCATCTGACTCATGAAAACCATCCCATTTCTCACTACCATATTCTAATGTAATATGTTGAATCATAGGATCAACTTATTGTGTTTCTTTAATCTGCTATCTCAGAGTAGGTTTCACTTGCATCTCAGCTAACAGCCCGGCTAACAACGATACCTTAAGTTGTATATTGTTTTGCCTCAAGAAGATAAACATATCTCTTTTAAAGCACACTAAGGAGTTCAACTGTGCTTTATCTAAGGCTGGTGATGATGATTTCCTACTTAGTGCATCAGCCACTACATTAGCCTTCCCTGGATGATAATCAATTGTACAATCATTGTCCTTGATTAACTCCATCCAGCGGTGTTGTCTCATGTTCAACTCATGTTGTGAGAAGATATATTTTAGATTCTTATGGTCTGTGAAAATTTGGAATGTTTCTCCATAGAGATAATGTCTCCAGATCTTCAAAGCATGGACCACAACAGCTAGCTCTAGATCATGTGTCAGATAATTCTCCTCATGTTTCTTAAGATGTCGAGAGGCAAAAGAAATCACTTGACTATCCTGCATCAACACACATCCTAGACCATTCTTAGATGCAACACAGAAAACTATGTACCCCTTCCCTTGCTCAGGTAACACCAGCACAGGTGCACTTGTTAACCTTTCTTTCAACAGCTGGAAAGAATGTTGACACTTGTCATTCCATACAAAAGGAACCTCCTTCCTGGTCAACTTGGTTAGGGGTAAATCTATAGAACTAAAGTTCTTAATGAACCTCCTGTAATAGCACGCCAGTCCTAGGAAACTACTATCTCTGTCGGTGACTTTAGTTGTTCCCATTGTAGGACAGATTCTACCTTCTTAGGATCGACATGGATACCTAAGGCAGATATTATGAGTCCTAGAAAAGAAACTTATGGTAACCAGAACTCACATTTGCTAAACTTAGGATACAACTTATGCTCTCTTAGTAAAGTTAAAGCCTGACGGAGGTGTTGCTCATGTTGTTGAGCATCTCTACTATATATCAAGATGTCATCTATGAAGACTACTATGAACTGATCAAGAAAAGGCTAGAAAATTCTATTCATGAGTTCCATGAATGCAGTTGGTGCATTAGTTAGTCCAAAGGACATAACTATGAACTCATAGTGACCATACCTTGTCCTAAGGGCAGACTTAGTTATGTCACTTTCCTTGATACGCAACAAATGATATCCCGACCTCAGATCTATCCTAGAGAAGATAGTTGCACCACGCAACTGATCAAATAGGTCATCGATCCTTGGCAGAGGATACTTGTTATTTATGGTTACTTTATTCAATTGTCTCTTATCAATACATAACCACATAGATTTGTCCTTCTTCTTAACAAAGAGAACTGGAGCACCCCATGGTGAAGTACTCGATCAGATAAAACCTTTCTCAAGAAACCCCTACAGCTGTTTCTTGAGCTCTGCCATCTCAATAGGTGCCATTCTATACGGTGTTTGTTCTATTGGTTGCATTCCTGGGATTATATTAATCTCAAAATCAATCTTTCGGGGCAGAGGAACACCTGGAAGTTCCTTAGGGAACACATCTCCAAACTCCCTAACTATCAAAACTTCAGAAAGATTAGGGCTCTCCATTGTGGTGTCTACCACATGTACCAAGAATGCAAAGCATCCTTGTCTCATCAGCTTCTCAGGTACCATAGTTGACACAAGATAGGTTGGAAGAATCTTTCTATCTCCCTAAAAGATCCATGTGTCACCGTCATCTGTGAACACAACTTGCTTGGAATCACAATCCAATACAACCTTATACTTTTCTAGGGTGTCCATCCCGAGAATTATATCGAACCCGTGCATCTCAAGTGGTATAAGATCCACCAGAATGCGATGTTCAAAAAAGGAAAGAATGTAGGGAGAACACACCTCCCGCAGCACTGCAGATCCCAACAAAGGGGTTTCTAACAACACACTATCTGCCCTATGAGCAACTGTCATATTGCAGTCAAGGATCACTTTTCTAGTGATAAAGGAATGTGTAGCACCCAGATCAATCAAAATACATATGAAGTAGGATGAAGATATATCAGAATGAAATAGATCTATCTGACCTGTCACAACTCAAGGGTTGACTACTACTTCAGGCTGATTCATCGCATAGAATCTCATCGTTGCTTACTATTGACCCTGTGCTCGGTTGTTGGGTGCCGACGAACTATCTTGGGACACTTGTCCACATCCTCTAGTGCCACTCGAAAACTATCACCTCTGAGAACCTTGCTGACTCTGCCTCAGAGGATGAGTCACACTTACATCTCTAGCTCAATAATCTTTCATTAAATGCCCCATCTTTCTGCATATAAAACAACCTCTTCTCTCCATCTGTGGCCTGGGTGGTCCTGCTACTATTATTGATGTTGAGTTGTGGGCTCCCTTTGGTGGTAAACTACGGCCTCTACCCCTACTCGACGTCCATTGGGTTTGGGTATTGAATCTTGGTGGTGTTGTTGGTGCATAAAATCTCAGTTTCTTGAAACTTTCAAACCTCTGTCCTTGAAACTGAGTATAGACCTTCTTATTGTTAGTCTAACGCTTCTCAATCACCGACCTTTCTATCCATCTCACGGACTCCACAAAGGTGGCGGACCTCTTCCTGTTCTCTAAGGCAGGCATAGGAGTGGTCGAATGAGCATTCAGTCCCTTCTCAAAATGCCGAATTCTCTCTTCATCATTAGTTTCCATGTGGATAGAACCACAAAAGCTCCATGAACTTAGCTTCATACTCGCTAATGTTCATTGGTCCTTGACTTAACCTCTCAAACTAAGAGATCTTCTCATCTAGATACATCTTGGGGAAGTATCTACTGACAAATTCTCATCGGAAATCTTCCCATCTGATTTCAACACCTGGCCTCTTTCCCTCTTCTGTTGTCCACCAGTGGCCAGCACTCCCTTTTATAAGGTACACTGCTTGCCTCACCTTCTCTGCTTTAGGGATATTGAGGATTCTAAATGCCTTCTCCAACTCAGTCAACCACAAGTCAACATCTGTTGGGTAAGCTGTACCAGCATAATTTGTGGCTCCAACCCGGCGAAGTCATTTGAAGACTTGTCGGCTCCTTATCCTTCATTATGGGCTGGTGCCCTCGATGCAGGTGGTGGCATGCTATCCGCCATATGTGTCATGGTTTCCATGAACTGCCCAAACAGAGCATGGAAAGCTGGGCTCTCTATCTCTTCTTTATTAAATTGAGGATGTTCAGGTACTAGTTCCTCCCTATCCTGATCTCTTGCACCTCTTCCTGGTGTAGCAATGCTACTCTGAGAAGCATGTTCTTCATGTGATCTAGCCATCTTCAAGCTTTACTTCTTCTCCTGAGAGCAGAAGTCACTATCATATAAACTAGAAGACACTAGAACAGACTCAACAACCTTAATCATATGTCTCTGTAGACTCAGCAAACCTAGAGCTCTGATACCAACTAATTTGTGATACATCATTCGAACAAAACATCATTAACTAAGCAGAAGTGATCATTAACAGCGGATTACTGAAAATCACTAAAAATTAAAACCATTTACAAAGAGATCTAAAGACAGGAAAACTCTTTTATCAAGAACCAATGTATTTTATTTACATCCTGGTTCATAAGTACATATCTTGTACCATCCCTTCTCGAGGATTACAAGCATCAACTGCTCTGTTAAAACTATGCACATGCAACATAAGAACCTCAAGGCATCAAACCAAAATCTCAGATCGATTCATTAAAAGTATTGACTACTAACTTCGAGGACTTGAGAGTACAGAGACAACACATATGACTCTCTATATAAAATATGATAGCCAGTGCCTCCACCTGGAATATCAATGTTGTCCCTGTTGCTGCTGTTGCTGCTGCTCTTCCCCTGCTATAGAGTTTTTGCCTCTTCTTCCGTGTCTACCTAAGAAAGTGTTGGTGACCAACAGAGTGAGACCCAATCCCAGTGAGAGATATAACTCTCTGCCAAAAATATTATTAGTGCAGTTTAATAGAATAAAACTGAGCAGAGGAATCATATATATTCAAAAGCAGATAAATCAATGTCTAAACAAATTAGAGAAATATTCTTATTCAAAGCATTTCAGCTATAACTTGATAAATCAGCATGTCACTTATCCAATAAGGAATTGAAGAACATGTATAACATTTATCCATCTAGGATATGCCAAGCAAGGTAACATCAACCAATGATTCTCGTATTTCAACCTTAAGCAAATACGCTACACGGCTGATTACATTTTACAATCATACTTAAGCCATGAGGAGATGAGGTATACCGCTCATACTCCAACCAACCACGACAGCGTAAAGCATCGGTTCCATACATAGGTCAAGGAAGAGCTGTATTTCCATGACCTCATCCTCCTCAATCAGTGTGAGTAAAAAATGTAGGACATCTTGTATCTCTGCTAAATAGCTTTCTGGGGTATACTGGCAACTTCACTATTCAGTTACAGTGGTGGATGTACTCTCTTTGCAATTGAGAGATTTCATGTTTATCTCACATCAATACGACATTAACATTATCGGTAGATTCGTGATATATCCATCCCGGCACATATAATGAAGGATTGAGAGATTTAATTTTTATCTCACATCAATCCCACATTAGGGCGTAAGGATATTCGCACCCATAACTGACATGGCTTATATTATCGCACTAACAAACTCACTTAGGGTTGAAATCCCTAAGTTTTTAACCAAAACAATGTGTACTAATACCACCTGCAAGCAGACGAGTCTTATCGCAGTATAGTTGAGGATCGAATCCCAAGGGACAACGTTTTTAAGAATCTTCTTTCTAGTCGAATCTAGTTGAGTCAAGACGAATATTTAGAACAAGGTTGGTTCAATTGAGTTTAATTAAACTAAATGCGAGGAAAGTAAACGAGGAAGATTAAATGTTGATTAAATATTAATGATGGTAATCGCTGGGATGGTCCCGGGTTTCGCCACCACTACACATGCAATCACATCCAAACATCAAACATCCAGGAAAGATATAACCATTCAAATAGAGCTGTTGTAGAACCCCCCATACGGGCGTCAGGTTTGCGTAAGCATCACCTTAGGTATCAGATGTCTCATCACCATCCAGATCACAAACTTACGGCTCTGATGATACAGAAATCCAAATGAAGCTGTGGGCCCCCTATATAGGTGTCAGGCACACAGAAGCATCACCGCGGACTAGATGGCTCGTCACCAAACGGATCATACACTTACGACCACAAGGAATCCCATTCTATTTCTAGTTTGTTAGTCAACCACGTTAATCGACATTCAAAACCTACGCCTTGAAGTTCTCGCAACATAGGAAACGAATAAGATAAATGCAAGCGGGTGATCAATCCATAAGCACACATCGATGATTAATAATGAAATGAAAGATTATATACATGCCATGGAATGTTTAACAAAAAGGATATGAAAGCATGGGTAGCGGGGCTAGTCCCCACACCCCAGCGAAAGTAAACTACTCGCTCATGGTGAGAGAAACAAGAATAACAAGAGAGAGAGAGAAGTTTCCACCATGAGCATGGTGAAGAAGATGATCGTTGCTCGGTGGAGAAACGGTCTTCTACACAACGTCGGAGCAGATCTGGACAAAGAGAGAAGTACACCACGACAAATGGGGTAGATCTTCTCTCTCCACCTTCTTCTTGTTGTTGTTGTCCTCGCTCACAGTAGGAGGAGCAGCTCGTGGATGAGATGGTAGTGTAGAAGCGGCGTAGACGCGGCAGATCTAGACCTAGATCTAACTCTAGATCCGGATCTGAACGAGGTGGCTTGCAGATATGAGTCTTCACTCCAGATCTGGGTGAACAGGCCGCGAAACCACCACGGGGGCAGGTTCTCAGCAATGGAGGTCATCTCCTTAGGCCCAGGACAGACCTGTAGCCTAGCAGCATCTGGAGATAACCCCCTTGGCTGACTGGAGTCATGTCCTTTTTATAGGCAGGCTGGGCACCGCCTTAAAATCACGACCTTGTCATTTTTGCAGTGGGTTGCGGCTTTTGTCGCGATCGTAGCTAGTCGTCCTTTAGGTCACAATCTTTCTCTTCTGCCCTCTCTTGGTCACCATTATGCAAACCTTACCAGCAGGTCGCGGCTTCGAACACATGACCTGGTCGCCGCGTTGTGGTTGACAGAACTATGGGCGGCTGGTCGCGGGCAGGTGGAGAAGCTGTGGTCGCGGGTATTGCCGCGGTCGTGGGTATTGGACGCCGCGGTCGTGGGTATTGGATGTCGCGGTCGCGTGTATTGCTGCGGTCATGGCATGTGGATCTGCAAGTCGCGATACTTGCAGAGATCGTGATTGCGGGAGAGAAAAGAGCATCTATCACGAAACAGTGGGGCCCAACGGATTGGTGAGAGGCGCATGAAGAAAAGAAAAGAAGGGGGTGGTGCTCGCTGCTGGTTAGACTAAAGCAAAGCCCAAAAGAAAATGATATGGGCTTAGGAGATAAGGCCCAAAGCTCAAAATGACCTGCACAAGGGTACAAAAAATCAATAAAAATAGGAGTAAAATCGATTAAGCCAATATGAGTTGCATACAAGGAGATAAGGCCAATAAAAGCTCAATAAAGTAGATAGGCCAAGAAAATGCACATATTAGAAGATAAAGCCAATAAAAGCACGAATGTAACCAAAACTGGGCTAAACGAGATGATTGAACTACGATGAATATGCATTCATCAAAATACCCCGAACTTAGACGTTGCTCGTCCTCGAGTAACACAAAATCTGAAACGGTCGCCTAATGAATTCATTCAACTCGTGTGATTGCTTCATCTTCACATCATGATTGTTTCTTTTCTGCTCGGTATGACTAAGTGTCTCAACATCCTGAGATCACAGAACACATTTTACCATATCTTCGTTACCGAGTTCACTTCCCAATATCACTTCCTCTCTACTTTTTCCAAAATCAAGCATGCCAGAGAGTTTCGTAAGAGTCCAGAGATACCCGTATAACAACAAGTGTGCACCTGATCTGACATTGGTGTTTATAGGATGTTGGTGAGCGTAGGCATTCATTGTGCTAGTAGGCGGAAAAGGGAGTGAAGGGTGGTATGGAAGGAAGAAATAAATCTCTCCTCTATTCGACTCGAGATTTTTATTATATGATTAGCAATTTCATTGATTGCAAAAAAAAAAATTGGTGCGAATCTCTCCTCTATTCGACTCAAGATTGCATTTCTTTTGGTGTGCGCTTAGGCATCTTTTCTTGGCGATACGCCCCTATTTTGTAGTGAGGGGTATGGAAGAAGTGGAAAGAGAGAGAGTGTGTGTGCCACCCCGAACATAGGGTTTGGCACTATATTGGCTATTTTTGTTTGTTTTTGGTGAACGAAGGGGTAAGAAGATGATAGAAAAAGTGTAAAAGAGAGTTCAGATCAGGGTGCAACTTGATTTACAATTTAGTGCACAGGGTCGTTCTCCTTATCATACTCTGCTCAAATAATGACTTGATGAGGATCCGGTGGAGATTCCATGATATTGTTCCACTAGTCAGATAGGAAGCACAACGTGTTTGATCCCTCTCAGTTCGACAGATACTTGCTATATCTACTGATCATAATGTTAGGATTCATAAGCTTCACACGATGATTTCTAATCATTGTCTAGTTTCAGAAATTGTTCTCCTTGAGGCTTCGCTTCGAATAAGGAGGGTATAATGATTCAAAACTGCATGGGAAATAGGATAGCTGGCCAGGTAAAGGCTTTGATTGAAACAAAAGCGTCAAAACTTCATCAAGTTTCTATACAAACAGCTATTAAAACTTTTGAAAATTGTGAAAATTTTTGAAAAGTTTGCTCAAGAATGCAAAAAAGTTTCAACTATGAAATCTTAAGTCTAAAATGGATTGGAGAGGGTGGAAAGTAGAGTACGTACCACCCACCCTCCTCCCCAAACTTAGGAATTTGTTCGTCCCAAGCAAACTCTAAATCTGAGATGGAGGGGAACACTCGTGCCGGTCGGTCCACCAGATGTGGTTGCATTCCCTTCGGCGAAGCGTCCTCCATCTAAAATTTCAAAATGGAAACTATCAAAGCTTAAGATTGCACCTTGCGATGCATTGTCTACCATTTGCAAAATTTTCTAAAAACAAAACTAAAAGTAAAAGCTAAGTTAAAGATCGGGTTGCCTCCAGACAAGCACCTTTGTTTTACATCAATGGCTCGATGAGATTTCTTTAGCTCTCTGGTAGGTATGTCGGTTTGGACAGATTCATCAATTCATCAGTGCTAGTATCAGCTGTGGTGAAATATCTCTTCAAGTGTTGGCCATTTGCCACAAAATCACCTGACTTTTCACTCCATAAGGTAAATGCACCATGTGGATAGATGCTTTTGGCAATGTATGGTCCTGACCATCGAGAATGGAGTTTTCCTGGGAATAACTTCAGTCTTGATTTGAATAGAAGAACTTGGTCTCCCACTTGAATGTCCTTCCTCTTCAGATGACCATCATGCCAAAGTTTCGTGCGTTCCTTGTAGATTCATGCATTCTCATAAGCTGTCATTCGGAGTTCATCCAACTCTTGAAGTTGTAGAATCCTGGCTTCACCTGCTTTCTTCATGTCAAAATTCAGCTGTTTGATTGCCTGCCATGCTTTATGTTCTAGTTCCACGGGCAGGTGGCATGATTTTCCATAGATGAGTCTGAAGGGTGTTGTTCCAAGAGGAGTTTTGAACACAGTTCGGTAGGCCCATAAGGCGTCATTGATTTTCATTGACCAATCCCTTCGGTTGCGTCCTACTGTCATTTCCAGGATAGCCTTGAGTTGACGGTTCGAAACCTCTACTTTCCCACTTGTTTGTGGGTGGTAGGGGGAAGCTACCTTGTGTGTTACACCATATCTTATCAACAACGCTTCAAAACTTCTTTCCAGAAAATGAGAACCTCCATCGGAGATCACAGTGCGTGGAACTCCAAAACAGGGGAAAATGATATCTTTGAACATTTTAATGACGGGTTTTGAATCACTAGTAACTGTTGGTATTGACTCTACCCATTTGGAGACATAATCAGCCGCGACTAGGATGTAGGAAAATCCATGTGAGGATGGGGATGGACCCATGTAGTCCACTCCCCAAACATCAAAAAACTCAACTTCTTGCCATAGCTTAAGTGGCATCTCATCTCTTTTCGCAATGTTTCCCGTCCTATGACACTTGTCACATGACAGAACAAAATTGTAAGCATCTCTGGATATGGTTGGCTAAAAGAAACCGCATTGCAAAATCGTCAAAGAAGTTTTCTTAGAACTCATGTGGCCTCCGATTGGACCTGAGTGGCATTGTCCTAAAATAAGTTGGTCTTCTTCCTCAGCGATACAATGTTTGTAGAGACCATCAAGACAGAGCTTGAAGTGGTACGGTTAATCCCAGTGATATCGCCTCACATCATGAATGAATTTCTTTAAAGCATTGCCAGTACACTCAGGGTGGATGACTCCAGCGGCAAGGTAGTTTACATAGTCCGAGTACCAAGGAGTTGCTTCTGAGACTTTCATAAGCTGGTCATCTGGAAGAGAGTCGTTAATTGGTATCTTCTCAGTTTCTAGAGTGTGGATACCACTTAGGTGGTCTGCTACAACATTTTCTATGCCTCTATTATCTCTAATCTCAAGATCAAATTCTTTCAATAAGAGAATCCATCTTATTAGCCTTGGTTTTGCATCTTTCTTTTTTAGAAGATAATGAATAGAAGCATGATCAGTGTAGACAATCACCTTTGAACCAATGAGGTAGGATCTAAACTTATCAAAGGCATATACGACTGCTAGGAGTTCCTTCTCGATAGTTGCATAGTTCCTCTGAGCTTCGTCAAGGGTCTTCGATGCATAATAGATGACATGATGTTTCTTCTCTATACATTGGCCCAGGACGGCACCCACAGCGTAATCACTGGCATCACACATAATTTTGAATGGGTGATCCCAATCCAGGGCACGAATGATGGATGTTGTTGTAAGGGGATGCTTTAGGTTGTTGAAACTCTTCATACACTCTTTATCAAAATGGAAATCAGCGTCCTTCAGCAACAAGTCTGTCATGGGCTTGGTTATCTTGGAGAAATCCTTGATAAACCTTCTGTAGAAGCCCACATGACCAAGGAATGCACGGACTTCTCTTACAGTGGTAGGGATAGATAGTTTGGAGATCACTTCGGTCTTGGCCTTGTCCACTTTGATTCCTCAATTGTTGACCCTATGGCCAAGGACAATACCTTCTTTTACCATAAAATGACATTTCTCCCTATTAAGCACCAGATGTGTCTCTTCGCACCATTTGAGGATAAGGGAGAGGTGCCTTAGGCATGAATCATATGAATCCCCATATACAGAGAAATCATCCATAAAAACTTCCATAATGGTTTCGGTTAAACCAGCAAATATGGCTGCCATGCAACGTTGGAAGGTTGCAGGCGCATTACAGAGTCTGAATGGCATCCTTCTAAAGGCGTATGTTCCAAAGGGGCAGGTAAACGTAGTTTTCTCTTGGTCATATGGATGTATAGGGATTTGATGAAATCCAGTGTAACCATCGAGATAGCAGAAATATTCCTGGTGAGCCAATCGCTCTAAGACTTGATCTAGAAATGGCATCGGGAAATGATCTTTACGTGTTGCCTTGTTTAATTTCTGGTAGTCAATGCACATCCTCCACCCGGTTACTATTCGGGCGGGGATGAGTTCATTATCTTCATTCCGTATCACAGTAGTGCCACCCTTCTTTGGAACGACATGCACAGGACTCACCCACAGTGAGTCAGATATCGGATAGATGATTCCGAAAGTGAGCAACTTGATAACTTTGCGGCGGACTACTTCCTTCATATTAGGGTTCAACTTCTGTTGATGCTCAACAGTCGGCTTGTTGTCTTCCACCATAGGGATTTTGTGCATACAAAGCACTTGACTGACCCCAGTGAGATCTCTCATCTTGTAGCCGATAGCTTTCTTTCTTTCCTTTAATTCTTTCAAGAGTCTATCTTCTTGTTCGGTCGTTAGATCAGGGTTTATAATAACTGGACAAACCTTGAGATCATCCAAAAACACGTATTTAAGTCCCTCGGGTAGGGGATTCATTTCAGGGGCTTCTGGCTTCTCACATGGCTCTGCAGATACATTCACAGCTTTGAGTTCCTTGAACTTGGCTTCAGGATCTTCTTCTACAGAGTCAAGGTGAAGGATACAATCCTTAACTTGTTTGTTGATGAAAATTTCGGCAGATGGGTTTGTTAGAGCCACTTCTAGAGGATCATCTTGCTCATATTCCTCTTGTGTGAGGAGAGACATTTGTTCAATGCAATCAATCAAATAGACTTCTTCCTGCATGATCGGTCTTCGCATGCTTTCAAAAACTTTGAACTTGAGGGTTTTTTTCCCTAGTCTGAGAAGCAAGGTCCCTGCTTCAACATCAATCAAAGCTCTTGTAGTAGCGAGAAACGGATGGCCGAAGATGAGGGGGTATCTGGCATCTTCCTTTATGTCCATCATGACAAAATCACATGGGACATAAGAGTCTTTTCCAACCTTGACAGGGACATCTTCAATGATTCCCAAAGGAAGAGTCATAGAGTTAACAACAAGTTGAATGGTCATTCCAATCGGGAGAAGTTCTGCAAACCCTAACCTCTTACAAAGGCTAAGTGGCATGATAGAGATGCTAGCACCGAGATCAGCCAATCCCTTCTTACATGAGGAGTCACCGATATGACATGAAATCCCAAAGGATCCCGAGTCTTTCTGCTTCTTGGGCATCTTTCTCTAGATGATATCAGAAGTGGTTGTTGCTAGCTTAACAGTCTCGTATTCTTTAGTTATGTACTTCCTTGTGAGGAGAGACTTTAAGTACTTAGTCCAGGATGGTATCTCAGCCAGCGCATCTAGAAAGGGTATATCTACATGAAGCTTCTTCATAGCTTCTTTAAACTTGTTGAATTGTGTGTCGAGCTTTGTCTGCTTCAAACGAGTTGGGAAGGGGGGACAGGGCTTGTATACTGGAACATCCGACTTAGGTGTGTCTTCTGCCTCTGTAGCCAAAGGTTCCTCCACTCTTGCTTTGTCTGTCTTATCAGCGGTTGGTTGTTTCTTTGGTTGAGACTCAGGTATTGTATAGTCTTGGTCATTCGCAAAGTCATCATCGTTCGTCTCTGCTATAGGTATCTTGACAGGGGGGTCAGAATAGTCTTTTCCAGACCTGGTGGTGATAGCCTTCAATTTCTCAGGATGTTTAGGATTGTTTTTGGGTTGTCCAGCAAAGACTCCAGTAGGTGGCTTCATGCTAGCCGCAAGTTGAGCTAGTTGAGATTCAATAGCCTTCTGATGGGATTTCTGGTTAGCTATCATAGTCTGTTGCGACTGCAGCATCTTCTCAATAGCTGCCAATTTGTCATCAGGAGGGATGGGACTGGCTTGTTGCCGTTGTTGTTGTTGTTGATAGGGAACTTGGTTGGGGTTCTAAAATTGAGAATTGTTCGGAAAATTGTTGTAGTTTCTATTCTGGAAGTTACCTCTGAAGTTCCCTGGATTCCCAAAATTTTGTGGTTGGTTATACTGGAATCCTGGCGGACCTCGTTGTTGAGTATTTGAACCAAGTTGTCGCGAGTTCTTCGCTCCAGATGAATTTCCATATTGAAAACCTGGATGGTTCCTATTCAGATTCGGATTATAATACCCTTGACTAGGGATAATGTTGACAACATTCAAATTTTCCATCTGACCATTATCTCCTTGGGCACATGTATTGCTCAAAACAACATCATAGAGAATGTTACAGGCTACAGTGGAATGATCAGTTCCCTTACATGCTTCACAGAAGAGTGAAGCTAACTCAACTTTATCTTGTTGTCGAGGGGGTGAACGTCTTCTTTCATAAGCTGTGAGAGACGATTCTATATGGTCTTGCTTGGCGACTAGGAGTTTGAGAGATTCAGCGATAGACTTGTACTCGGGTGTTGCTTCAGCCATAGCTACCTTCAGTACCCCCTTGCCAACAGGTCTACCCCAGTTGACTTGGTTTTCAGCTCCAACGGTGACAACTTTCCATGCGTTATCATAACTCTGACGCATGAAGTTTCCTCTAGACGAGGAATCCAAAAACCTCTTGATATCATCATCCACACCTCTATAAAAGATTTCAATGAGTTTATTCTTTGTAATGCCATGATGTGGACACTTGCGTAGAAGCTCTTTGTATCTTTCCCATGCTTCAGCAAGAGATTCTCCAGGGACCTGAGTGAATTGCGTTGTTCGGCCCCTAATTTCGTAGGTCAGAGAAGGAGGATAGAATTTCTCCAGGAGAATATTTTGTTGTTCCCAAGTGGTGATGGGTTCGCATTACAAGGAGTTATACCAACTCATAGCTCTATCAACGAGAGAGTACTTGAAGAGGCGGAGTCTGATGGCATCATCTGTGACTCCATTTTGCTTTGTCATGGCGCATAAGTCTATGAACCTCAAAAGAAGTTATTGACTATCTTCTCCTTGCTTACCATAGAAAGGGCTATTTTGAAGCAAAGTGATCCAATGTGCCCGTATCTCAAAGTTGGGAGCGTTGATGGGAGGAGGTTGTACTGGATGATGAACGTTAGCAGCTTTAGGGATTGAGAACTCCCTAAGGTCCTTTTGTAACACTGCTTGTTGAGTTGCTGCTTGGGCTACTTGGATTTCTTCTTCGACTGCAGCTCGGGCTTCTTGCATAAGTCTATCTCTTTGTTCATTAAGGGCTTGAGCTACCCTTCGAGCAATTTCCTCCTCTTGAGACACTCTTGCCTGGTTCTCTCTGTACTGACGGCGAAAGGTTCTATCTATCTCAGGGTCAAAGCTAGCAGAGAGTTTGGGACTGTCCAAGCGGCGCATACACTAGACTTTGTGGGTACCTAGGATGGAAAAATCTTTTGCTGGTAAGACAGGCGGAGTAGAACCAAATTAAAGTATATATGATCGATAGTATCAAAAGTAAAAGAACAACCTAAATTAGTCTCAAAAGAACTATATTTAAGTAGATGATTCTGTGATCCCCGGCAACGGCGCCAGAATTTGACGTGGCTTATATTATCGCACTAACAAACTCACTTAGGGTTGAAATCCCTAAGTTTTTAACCAAAACAACGTGCAATAATACCACCCGCAAGCGTACGGGTCTTATCTCAGTATAGTTGAGGATCGAATCCCAAGGGAGAAGGTTTTTAAGAATCTTCTTTCTATTCGAATCTAGTTGAGTCAAGACTAATATCTAGAACAAGGCTATTTGAATTGAGTTTAATTAAACTAAATGCGAGGAAAGTAAACGAGTAGGATTAAAAGTTGATTAAAGATTAATGATGGTAATCGCTGGGATGGTCCCAGGTTTCGCCACCACTACACATGCAATCACATCCAAACATCAAACATCCAGGTAAGATATAACCATTCAAATAGAGCTGCTGCATAACCCCCCATACGGACGTCAGGTTTGCGTAAGCATCACCTTAGGTATTAGATGTCTCGTCACCATCCAGATCACAAACTTACAGCTCCGATGATACAGAAATCCAAATGAAGTTGTGGGCCCCCTATACAGGCGTCAGGCACATAGAAGCATCACCGCAGGCTAGATGGCTCGTCACCACACAGATCATACACTTACGACCTCAAGGAATCCCATTCTATTTCTAGTTTGGGAGTCAACCGCGATAATCAACATTCAAAACCTACGCCTTGAAGTTCTCGCAACATAGGAAATGAACAAGATAAATGCAAGCGGGTGATCAATCCACAAGCACACATCGACGATTAATAATGAAATGAAAGATTATATACATGTCATGGAATGTTTAACAAAAAGGATATGAAAGCATGGGTAGAGGGGCTAGTCCCCGCACCCCAGCGAAAGTAAACTACTCGCTCATGGTGAGAGAAACAAGAATAACAAGAGAGAGAGAAGTTTCTGCCATGAGCATGGTGAAGAAGATGATTGCTGCTCGGTGGAGAAATGGTCTTCTACACAACGTCAGAGTAGATCTGGACGAAGAGAGAAGTACACCACGACAGACGGGGTAGATCTTCTCTCTCCACCTTCTTCTTCTTCTTGTTGTCCCCGCTCACAGTAGGAGGAGCAGCTCGTGGACGAGATGGTGGTGTAGAAGTGGCATATATGCGGCAGATCTAGACCCAGATCTAAGTCTAGATCTGGATCTGAAAGAGGTGGCTTGCATATCTGAGTCTTCATTCCAGATCTAGGTCAACATGCCGCGAAACCACCACGGGGGCAGGTTCTCGGCAATGTAGGTCGTCTCCTTAGGCCCAAGACAGACCTAAACCCTAGCGGCATCTATAGATAACCCCCTTGGCTGACTGGAGTCGTGTCCTTTTTATAGGCAGGCTGGGCACCGCCATAAAATCGCGACCTTGTCATTTTTGCAGCGGGTCACGGCTTTTGTCGCGGTCGCGGCTAGTCGTCCTTTAGGTCGCGATCTTTCTCTTCTGCCCTCTCTTGGTCACGATTATGCAAACCTTGCCAGCAGGTCGCGACTTCGGGCACATGACCTGGTCGTGGCGTTGTGGTTGACAGAACCGTGAGCGGCTGGTCGCGGGGAGGTGGAGAAGCCGTGGTCGCGGGGCTTGGGCGTCGCGGTCGTAGGGCTTGGGCGTCGCGGTCGCAGGTATTTCCGCGGTCGCGGGTATTGTACGCCACGGTCGTGGGTATTTCTGCGGTTGCGGCATGTGGATCTGCAGGTCACGATACTTACAGAGATCGTGATTGCGGGAGAGAAAAGAGCATCGATCACGGAACGGTGGGGCCCAATGGATTGGTGAGAGGCGTGTGAAGAAAAGAAAAGAAGGGGGTGGCGCTCGCTGCTGGTTAGACTACAGCAAAGCCCAAAATAAAATGATATGGGCTTAGGAGATAAGGCCCAAAGCTCAAAATGACCTGCACAAGGGTACAAAAAATCAATAAAAATAGGAGTAAAATTGATTAAGCCAATATGAGTTGCATACAAGGAGATAAGGCCAATAAAAGCTCAATAAAGTAGATAGGCCATGAAAATGCACATATTAGAAGATAAAGCCAATAAAAGCACGAATGTAATCAAAACTAGGCTAAACGAGATGATTGATCTATGATGAATATGCATTCATCAATAACCCCCACATACTCAACAATATGCCCTCCAGGAGATCTCATGGGAAAACTTGTTTCACCACCTCCAACTACTGACGATGATGGATCTATGGCCAGGGCTCTACATGATAAGATTTCACTTGATTAATTAAGTACATTACCATATTCTTTTAGCATCAGTCAGGTTTTCAAACATAAATTATTATAACAAATGCTACAAGGAATGTGTAATACTTCTATCAAGTACTTTTTGAAGCTTTATAAAACATTGGGATCTCAATCCCTTGTCACACCATGGGCATTCTCATCCCTTAACATCTCATCATCATGATTATGTAATATGGGTATTCAAACCCTTAGTTCATCAAAGAACACTTGTTACCACTTATCAAGTAACTAATACCTTCAGGTCATCTGACTAAGGTAAACATGATACTTTCTACACAAGAATCTCACATGGCTCTCAAGGCCCATTTAATCTCTTGTTACCTCTTACTAGGCAACAAAGCATATTGTGGCTCACAAGGCCCATAAAACATCATAGCTCATTCCTGGCTATGCCCAACATCTCATGATACATGCATTCTTAGTACACATGAAAATAGTTATATCAATTACATATCAGCACTATGCAATGTAAGGGTAGCATTACTATTCCCTCATTAGGGTTAGGGTTTCCCAATTTATGTCAATTAGGGATACTCATCCCATTACCCAAAATTAGGGTTATGGTTTTTCATCATATTGCCCAAGATTAGGGTTTCATGCACTATAACCCAAAATTCAGGTTTCACATACATTCACCCTATATTAGGATTAGGGTTTCATGAAGCATCCTCTTAAATTAGGGTTTTTCATTATATTACCTTGAATTGGGATTTCTCATATCATCACCCTAGATTAGGGTTACACCATTACCCTAGATTAGGGTTTCACCTAGCATTGACCTAAATTAGGGTTAGGGCTCATAAACCTTTTCGATTAGGGTTTCATGATCTCTTTATCAAGGATCATACCCTAATTACATATTTTATTCATGTTGAAAGTGTTGAGGTTTAACCACTACATGATTATTATACATATATGAATTCCTCTCTCTCTCTAATCCTCTCTAGGATGTTGATTACTTCAAGCTTGATTAGATTATGTCAACCCTTCATTCAAGTACATACATTTAGGGTTAGCATAGTGTATTGAGATATTGCTTCCATATGCATCAAAGCTTAACCCCTATAAGGGTACTAATCACCCTAGTACCTTAAAGGTACAACCATTGTAATTATCTTTGATATACATCATTAACAATCATGGGGTTAATTGATCTTTCATCACATTAGGTCTTCAAACGGTTTTGGTTGCATTCAGCCTCCAAACCGTTTTGAAACTGTTTGCCCTCCAAACGGTTTTGAAACCATTTAGGCATCTAGGGTTGAGACCGTTTGCCCTCCAAACAGTTTTGAAACCATTTGGGCACTCAACCCTTGAAACCGTTTGATCACATGTTCATTGAAACTGATTGGACCCATCAACATTTGAAACCGATTGGACAAATCAACATTGAAATCGATTGGACCTCCAAACGGTATGAGACCGTTTGATCTCAAATGGTTTGAAGACTGTTTGATTCCAAATGGTTTCAAGACTATTTGGACTCAAACGGTCTCAAGACTATTTGTTCCAAACTACCTTGAAACCAAAAAGATCATCTAGGGTTTCCTTCAACCAACCAATTAGGGTTTGCTTCATTGAATCATTCATCAATTGGACCATTGAGAGTACATCAAATTATAACCCTTGGATCTCCAACCATCCATTACAGCCCTTGACCTCCAAATGGTCTTGAGACCGTTTGGTCTACAAACAGTCTTGAGACCGTTTGGACCATCAACCATGAAATTGATTCAATTCAATTAGGGTTTCAACACTTCAACCTGATTAGAGTTTGTAATTAGTGGATTATCCATCACTGAACCTATTATGAGTCAATTCAATAGAACCATTGGATCAACATCCAACTACATCATCAAGTATCTCCCAACGGTCTTGAGACCGTTTGCACCCAAATGGTCTTGAGACAATTTGTTTTCAATCGGTCTTGAGACCGATTGGTCTCAAGTTGAAACTGTTTGGACCTGATATTTCTTGAGGTGTGTGCTAAGATGACATCATCATCTTCAAGCTTCAAACCTTCGAAATTTTCTGTGATATTTATGGTGATTTCAACAATTAATCAAAAGGAAATTCAGGAAAGAAAAAGGAATCAACATATGATGAAGAAATGAAATCAATAATGATATTTAAGAGTTCAAGTAATATAACCCGCCTTCAAAGTTGAATCCAAGCTTCAAGCTTCATGTATTTAATGGTGAATGAAGCTTTCTCAACTTCCCAAGGTCCGTCCTCAAGTCTTTGAGTGAAAAGAATGGCTAAAGTTGAAGATTGAATGGAGAAAACAAGAAAATAAGCATTGAATTTCGATTTCCATCATGAAATCAAGGTTTAAGATGATTAAGGAACTCACCTACAGGTTGGGGTATATCCTCCTGTTGCTCATAAGCTCCCTTGTTCTTGACCAAAGCAAGGACAGAAAGAAGAGTCAAAAGAGCCTTTCATGTGGGTGAAAGAATGGAGTGTATATAAGGGAAATTCAAGATAGAGAGAAAGTGTTATAAAAATCCTTTAATTGCCTAAATTGGTGCCACTTATCCCCCTCACTTCCTTGAATACTAACCCATCATCCTCCCCTTCGAAATCCTCTTCTTTATCCATGAATTAAAAGAAAACAATTAAGCACCTTAATCAATATAATAATAATATCCAAAAATTAGTGGATATTACTTTTTCTTTAACTAATGTGAGTGGGCTCTCCACTAACTTTAGATATTTTGGAGCCATTGCAAGGAACAAGTACGTCCATACTTATATAAATTCAACCATCACATTTTTAGTTGAAGGGCACTTCCATTAATATATTTATTTTTGCATTAAATTCAATTAGGGTTTCAATTATGCTTAAATCTTAATTATTTTAATATCAAGATTCTCCCTCCCCCAAGAGATTCAAATGAGATGCCCCTCTGATTTTATTGTCTCGAATTGATACCAATAAATATTAGGGACTCTCTAGAAGTGATATTTTGCATATTGAACCCTAGATTTTGGGTAAATTGCACATTACACCAAAACTAGGTTTTAATGCACAAACATTGCTTAATAAACTCTTTCTTGGTGCTCAGGCTTCCACAAGACATACTTCTGCATCATTTTCATTCTTATGATGCTTAAACACTTGAGGAACATTTTATCATGTAACATTTGCAAGTTAACCCCTCAACTTGGGTAATTTGCACTTTAGTCCAAACCGGGCAAAACTATGTTTTCAACATTATTCAAAAAGGACTAAAATTGAAACATGAGTTCCTCTTGAGCCTAAATTACTTTTCAAAAGATAATAGAAAGCATATAATTATCTTTCTTAAACAAAACATCTTGGGTTAAAGCATAACCCAGGTCAGGGATGTTACACATACATGCAGTTATCATAATAGTACACTTATGTCATCGAGAGTACAAGGAATGTTATAAGGTTTCCCAAAGGTTCTAGGAGCATAAAATACTGATTTCATGACTGGTTAAGCATTTAGAGTCATTAGGAAGTAAGGTTAGGATTATAAGAGCAGTGTACATCATTATATCCCAATATGGCCACATATGTACAAAAAGGAGTCATTTATGAGAAAATAGGGAGAATAAGACCTTCAATAGGGATACACAGACATGAGAGTTACTGATTTGATACTTAGGAGGATATATATACATCAAAGTTCCAAAATTAACCATAACATTACATGAAATATGTTAAGAAGATCAAAAGGTAGCATTTTTGGAATAACAGATTAAAAACGAAGGAATTAGGGTCTGTCATTATGTCAAAGTTGTAGATATTTCTGATACGATCAAAATGGTATATAGATTTATCCTATTTGGACAAGGGAATCGGGAGTTATTATTTATTTAAGATCAACATTTTTTTTTAGGGTGGGACGGGAAACCCAAGGTGGGCTCCCCGACTCAAACTTTAACTAGATAAATCAAAGTTTACAAGATCTGACAAGCTTGAAGGGAAAGAATGCGTATATGAAAAACTAGCTACTGGACCTCTACGTGCTATGTTGGCTACCTCATGGGCAACCTTATTACAACTACGACTGACATAAGCAAAACTACAAGAAGAAAACTGATCTCGCAAAGCTTTGAAGTCTTCAGCGATTGCTCCTAGGTAGTCCCTTCGTGGTTTCATCGATGTGCATGCTTGTACTACTACCTTTGAGTCTGTCTCAACCTCTATGATGTCGTATCCTGCTACCTTTGCCCATACGAGTGCTTCTCTCGCTGCTAGCATATCGGTGATGGCTACCCCCATTCCTCGAGTGACCTTCTTCCCCGCAATACCCACCAAGTGTCCTGTCTCATCCCTAGCAGCCAGCCCCGTTCCCGCTCCTTCGTCCTCCCCAACCGAGCCATCCACATTAATTTTTATATTCCCATGCACAGGTTTCCTCCATCTACATCGTACTGCCGGTAGCTGCCCCTCACCTTCCACCTGACCCATGTTGCATGCGGCCCCGATCTGCTGCACGTCAGAGCAACGAGCGTCGCTCCTAACCTTCCATTCCAAGGCCTGATCCATCTGCTGGCCGTCATCTACACCCTCCCTACCATGTTGTCCGCCGTCCTCTCTATGTCGGGTGCCATGCGACGTCCCCCGTCATCCTTCCCCTCCCCTTCTCTTCGTGCTCCCCTTGCCCTCCTGCCGCACCATCGTCAACGCCCCACATAGAAGATAGCCGCTACCCTCCTCACTCTCCTGGAAAATCCTAGTGCATCGTATCTTCCATACCGTCTGACGTGTATTTTACTACGCGCTAAAAATGCAAGTATACGCGTCGAGTAGTATAGGCCTTGTGAGGCCCGAGTCGAACACAGGGATACTCAGAGTTGTCGGAGACTCCTACTAACTATTTGCGATCAGCTAAGCTGAATAACAAATTGGGGTTTGTTGTCAAAATTAAAAGAAAATAAAAATAAAACAAAGCAAACAATCGATTAAAGGTTAATTTAATCAATTCAGAAAGGAATCTTTAGGATTGCGGTTCCACCGCGGGTTTTCATTGTATTAGATTTTATATAATGCCTCAATCTTCTCTCTCTATCCGGGTAGTGGCCTGAAAACAGAATTGCCCACTGTCGTGGTACAATTCACTACTTAGGTTTAGGTCGGTTCCACCGTCATAGTAACCTATCCCCTAAACTAAGTGCATTACGAACGATCTCTCAGTATCCACCATTAATTTTACATCACCTTGTTCAAGGGATTTATCGATTAATGTAGGTTTCGTCTCTTTTCAGCCGTTAATCCGTCTGTCAAAGTGATTGAGGGCGTTAGGTTGTTATTATGGTGATCAAGCATAACAATATATGGAGAAAACAAAGCTATACCACGGATTTAAGAGAGAAAATATGAATTACTATTATAAACTTGTCATACAATGAATTCCCGGGCTACTCTCGGTCCTAAAGATGGAGGGGATTAGCCCCGCATGTTCATCTCTCACAAGTACATGGTAGAAATAGGGGAAATCATATGAAAAACGTGAATTGAATGGGAAAACCCATGAACGGAGAAGAATGGATTGATCCTTTGCATAGAACACGTGCTTTCCCGCCTCTCGGTGGTGAAATCCGTCTTCGCCAGCGTCCGGATCGACAGGTATGAACTTCTGGCCTCCGTTCCTCTCTCTCTTCCTCCTTGGCACTTGTGCAATGGCTAATTTGATCTCCCTTTTGTCTGGGCGGCCGTCATTAGGTATAAGTCCCTAATTAGGTCGCTAATTAACTCCAGCCGTCCGATTGAGATCATTAGAAAGCAAACTCATATCCTACGGCGTCGATGGTATCGACCCGCTACAGTAGCGGCTGGCTGCAAACCCTTCCTTTGTCGCGCCCGACATCATCTCGATACCATCGACTCAGGTCGATGGTATCGACTTCCTTTTGGCGTCGGTTTTGTCATTTTGCGACGTTGTAGCCTCCATGTGTCGATGGTATCGACTTGGTGTCGATACTATCGACTACTTCTTTGCCAGCAACCTGAAGGTGTCTCGATACCATCGACATAAATGTCGATGGTATCGACTCTTTGCTGCTCCTTTCGGCTGGCAACTTGCGGTCTTGTCGATGGTATCGACTTCCGTCGATGGTATCGACGGAAGCAAATACTCGTTTGTTCTGAAATTCAAAGACAAGATCAAATAAATCCACACAAATAATAATAATGTGATAATTAATGCTCAAAATGATAAAACTAAGGGGATTTGACATAAAATGATGGCAAAGACCAAAATGGATGAATTATGCAATATTAACCATAAAAATGACTAATAAAAGCACAAAACACATATCAAACAGGTCTATAAATGCGACTCAAAATCATCTCATCAAACTCCCCTAAGCTTGAATATTGTTCGCCCTCGAGCAACTCATCCTTAGAATAGAATTGCAAATGTCAACTGAAAAACAACAAACCAACCCAACATCCCATATGACTCCCACTGATCATTCACAAACCGGCCTTCTCTAACCACAGAACGGTAATTACCCTAAAGGAGACAGTAATCATCAATAAAATAAATTAACCTCCTAACCGATGAACACTATCACATAAGGCAGTTAACATAATAAAATTCACCGATTCAGCATTGGTGCATCTTGTGATCACCTATACTACGTTGCTCGTCCTAACTACCATCTACATGGAAGCAGTTCTCCTGATATTCATTGGTGAGGAGAAATTCACGGTGGCCTACCAATCCGAGCAACGGGTGGATGAAGATGGGTGGCTCATGGAAGAACGTGGAAGTATTGTACAGTTTCAACATGCATAATACAAAAATGTCCTATATGATGCAAATGCACATTAGAAATGCCCTAATGCCTAAAATTGGGTGGAATGATGCATGCACTAACCATCCGCCTCAAAATGAGATGGATATCTAGTCAAGATACATCATGTACTCAATTATCCTGAAATGCAAGTGATATTACGTTCCTTTCTCCTTCTTATTTCACTTTCTTCTAAATTCTTTTTTTTTTCTTTTTTTTTATATTGCAGATTTTTAGCTTTTTTTTTCAGCCCACATATCCATAATTTCTTAAAGATAATTTTATTGGGCTATTTTCTTCATACTCAGAAATTTTTGCACTATTTAGAAGGTATGGAACAATTTAATTCACCATTTGGGAAAAATTGAGATACATGATATACTTTATGCATGAAAATCATGAATGCGACTACATGGCATGCACCTAAAGGTAATGTGCATGAATCACTATATTTTTTTTCTTTTTATGCAAACATATGGAAAATACCAATGCAAGTCCTATCTAAATGCTATGCACACAAAAAGGAATTAAAACTACACTTTACTTCCAATTCTTAGGTGGATTATAGAAAAATAAAGTAGAACGATCACACGACTAGATGACTGAACCTTGGAAAGATATTATGTGTCCCTCCTTACTGACCTGTGTAGTAGTTTAGAGGGTTCTCTCTCTTACATCCAATTAAAGTCTCATTACCATTTGGTTAGGTTAGGCTCAAACAACCATTTCTGTCCACTTTCATGAACCATTAGGAGTACATGTATGAAATGTTGTTTTAAAGTTGACATAATCAATCATTTTCGTAGGATGTGTTCCCAAGGTCAAAACAAAACAAGCTATACAAACACACCAAAATTTTCAAATTTCCCTTGAATTTCCCATGCACTAACAGCAAGATGACACACTTTTATGACGTCCACAATTACACTAGATAGCACGTGGATCCTACAAAACTAAAATTTCAAGAAACAAATAACAAGAGAACAAAAGCAATAACGCTAAAAACTGAAAACAATAAAAGATAGAGTTGTTCCAACTACCCCCCTAAGCTTGAATTCGACTATGGCCTCATAGTCAAAAACAAACTTAAAGATTGGAACAGGGATACCCGATCACTCTTGTGGAGGTGGAGGCGGGTATTGCGGAGTCATGGGGTCCCAAGACGGGTATTGCCCCTGAAAGGTCGGATCATACTGGGGCATCGGAGGAGGCTGTGGATACCCCCCAAAATAATTCTGGCTCCAGTAATGATCGTAAAACGGCTGCTGCTGCTGCTCCATCCTATGCAGCCGATCATGGATGTTCTCTTGATTTGCCAAAAGAAGGCGTTCATTCTCGAAGATCTCCTGCTGGTTGACAAAAAGCCGGTTTGTGGTATCTTGAATACCGGCGCACGCAGTGGTGTGGCTGTGCTGCGTCTGCTGAATATCTTGGAGCATGATGTACATGCCTTGCATGGAATATGCATCCTCACTAGGCTGCGAAGGATGTGGTGATAGCGGCGTAGGCTGTGATGATGAAGACGCACCCAGATGCATCCGAGGATGCTTCTGGGGTGCTACTCGTGCTCGAAGAGGTGTGAAGGCCTCTTCTTCCTCCTCAGCCTCGTCGTCCTGTCCGTCGTCGCCGCCATCATTGTCGCCTTCTTCGTCATCAGATTTGATGGCTATGATCGGCCATCTGAAATGTTGTGCACCCACGATGTTGAAGACGGGATCCGGCAGCGCGCACTCCTGGTACGCTTGATTTATGTGGCAATGTGCAAAAGCCACGCCATCCCGGAGAAGAATGAGATTGGCTCGGTGTAGATGCTGCAAGTTGACCTTGCTTCTCGTAGAAAGAGGAGTCAGCTGATCGAGATTCAAGCCCAAGTAGAGGGCTACCTTGGTGACAAGCCCCCCAAAATGGATCAGGGCTTTGCTCGTGCTCCTCTTCACCGCCAAAACTCGTTGTAGAAAGAATGCACCCCAGTTGCATTCTTGGCGCTTCAGGAGCTGATATAAGAAGAAAAGATCCGTCTCCTGAAATTTGCTTAGCACCAGATCACTTCGAGCAAAGATGGTGGAACTCAACATCCGGTGCAATACCCAAACAAACGGGTGCTCGAAGTCGGCTACCGCAGCGTTGTGGTAGCTCACTGAACTCCCTTGTGGCACCGTCACCAACTCGGAGAAGAGAGCGTCGTAGTTGGTGCGGTTATCCGACCGCCGGTGGTCGTATGGAGAATGATTCCAATTGAAGATCCTGTTGAATTGGCAAAGCGTGAGGGTATAGTCACGGTTGTACAGCCGGAAAGACACTCGGCCCTTTATCCATTCACGATCGGTGGCGACGATGCCTTTAGGCACGACGCAGACGTCAAGTGACGCCATGAACTACGCCACCAACTCTTTGTAGGTTGGCCACTTGCCGAAAAACGGCTGGCCATCTGCATGGTACTGTAACTCATCGGGCCTCCTGCTTGTACGTTTTGCTTGCCCCTGCAGCACATAGGCCAAATTGGCCTCGAATCTGAGGTCTCGGATCATTTCCCGGTCCACATATCGGGTGGGTTCGATCTTCCTTTTTAAGATCTCCTCATAGATCTTCTTCACCTCTGTGGAAGGATGCATCATGCACGGTCGTGCAACCGACCCGGGAGGAGGTGGCACAAACTCCTGAATCTCCTCTGGGTCCGCACGTGAAGAAGATGCTCTAGTGACGTGAACCATGTTGGCGACGAGAAAGGGATTAGAAAGAGAGAGCTCGATGCAGAATGGAGATATGAATCTCTGCTCGGTGACGATCGTCACTCGGTGATGCTGGTCTTCGCTCTTGGATGGCTCGGGGGAGTGCTCGGCGCAAAGGGAGGAGATCACTCTGAAGGTGTGACATCAAATGACGTATTGGTTCTCCTTAAATAGACTTGGTCGGCGTTACTGTTGGCCCGTCGATACTATCGACGCGAGTCGATGGTATCGACTTGGGTCGATGCTATCCGCCCCTCACTGGTATCGACGGTCGTCGATTGTTGGATCTTGTAACACGGATCGCTGATGTGTCGATACCATCGACATGGGTCGATGGTATCGACGCTGCTCCCGGATTGATGACGTGGAAGCTGCGATCGCCGTCGATTTCTTTGCTCAGATCAGTGACATGGATGGTCGATACCATCGATAGTTGTCGATAGTATCGACTTGGCTTCATTGCGACACCGCCTTTTTGCATTTCAACCTGGAACCATGTCGATACCATCGACAAGGCCGTCGATGGTATCAAGTTGACTGAGACAAATCAGTCTGAACTTCTCTTGAGATCTCGATGGTATCGACGCCTGTGTCGATACTATCGACGTTCCCTTCTCGACCACTTGTAGGTATGTCGATACCATCGACGAGGCCGTCGATGGTATCGACTCAGAATGAAATTTGTAGTCGTCAACCTGTACCCTTGTCGATACCATTGACTTGTGTGTCGATGGTATCGACTCTGCCTCAGCCTGCACAATGAACAAACGGATCAAGGTATCTTCTTTACACTAAAAATTGAACAAAAATAAAGCAACCTACGATTATAATTAAACTATCCTAATGTACCGATGGTTGGGTTGCCTCCCAACAAGCGCCCTTATTTAACGTCTTAGGCTAGATGGCTTGAAGCTCATCATCTTAGCACTTTGGGGCATATGCTTAGAGGATCGTGTGGTAATTTGAATTCAACTCGATCTCCTCCAATTCCCAAGGACAAAGTACCTCTCCCTAAGGCTGTCATGACATCCGTCGTTGCTTGAAACGACCTTCCTAGAAGAATTTCACATCTTTGGAGCGGTGGCATATCTATGACAACAAAATCCACCGGGTATATAAATCGATCCACTTTGACGAGAACATCTTCACATACTCCATATGGTCTCACTAAAGACCCATCCGCCAATTCAATTTTTGCGACCGACTTCTTGATTTCTTTTAACCCAAGCTTATCAAATGTCGCCAGAGGCATGAGATTTATGTTGGTGCCGGAATCACATTGCGCTTTAGGAAAATGTCGATCACCTATTAAGCAAGGAATGTAGAAGCCCCCTGGGTCTTTTCTCTTCTTTGGCGAACTCCCGTGAATCATAGAGCTCATCGTCTCATTCATCTGACAAATATCACAGTCTTTTATCCGCCTCTTCTTATTGATGATTTCCTTGATGAACCTCCCATAGGCGGGCACCTTCTCAATCATCTCCACTATGGAATATTGATGTGGAGTTTTCAAAATATTTCCAAGAATTTCCTAAAATGACAATGCTCTTTCTTTGACTTAGGATTGTCCAATTTTGAAACATCTGCGGCATCAACACGCCTGTGAGGTGGCACATATGAGCTTTTCGGGGTCAACTCCCCTAATCCTGCTTCAATCACTCCCTATGACGTGGGCTTTGGCAAGACATCATCAACAGTAATAGCTTGTTGTGTTCCTCTCTCGCATTCTATGTTTCCACACGTGCACAAACACCCTTCAATTGTTCTTCTTTTCTAGATGGAGATGCAATATTCATAACTCGCTGTGATTTTCTGAAGAAAAGGGTTTCCGCCCGGCAGTCCATAGTAAGTGCGTGGATACGGTATCACCGGTGTCGCATGCGTATTAAAAGTCATTTTTCTTTCTTCTTTAGCTTCTTGCACCTGAGATTCCTCCTCATTGCTTACCACAGAAATATACTTGACCTGATGGTGTGCTTGGGCCACGTTTTCATTCTCGGCCGGTTTCTGTTGATTGGCGTGCTTGATGGCCGCCACTTCACTAGAATTATGTGCCACGGTGGTTTCTAATGCCCGCATTTGTGCTCCATGGCTTTGCAGCGTCTGTCCAAACTTGGTTAGAATATCACCTTGAGATTGTAATTGCTTACCAAACATGGCCATCATCTCCTGGTTCTATTGTACCATTTGACTCAGTAGTTCAATGTTCTTATCCTCTGCTCTAGGTTGTGGCTTGGCATCCGGATCCTGCAAAAAATTATTCGGATCCTTCCATGAAAACTTTTTATCCTTCCTCCATGCATAGTCATTGTTTCTATAGCCCTGTTGTTGCATGAATTTCACTTGGGCTTCCTCATCCTCAGATGCATCTTCCTTAGATAGAAGCTTCTTGGCTAGAAGATCTAACTTATCGTTCAACTCCTTAACCACTCTGGATTCGCCAGTAGCTCTGCCCTGCTCCACAACACCTCTGTCACGCGATGACTGTTTCCTAGCCATGCTCTTTAATATCTCCCAACATTTGGTATTTGTATTGTTCAGAAAGAATCCCGACCCGGCTGAATCTAGATTACTCCTATCATGCTCGGAGAGAGGAAAATAGAAGATTTTCACCTGCGTTTCCTTGTCCAACCCGTGATGCGGACACCTCCTCAACATAACCTGAAATCTCTCCCAGGTCTCAGAATATGTTTCACCAACATGTTGGGTGAAATTATGAATCTTCCGGATCATGTCGTTAGTCTTCTCAAGAGGGAAGAACCTCTCAAAGAAGACCTCCACCATATGGTCCCAAGACTCCACGAACTCATCGTCTAGATTATGTAGCCACTCTCTTGCTGCTCCCGCCAAGGAACTTGGGAAAAGCTTGAGATACAATGCATCTTGTGGAAACCTGTCTATTTTTACCATGTCGCAGTTTTCAACGAACTGGCTGATATGTGCAACAGGATCCTCATTCTTCATCCCATGAAACGCATTTGATTTCACCAAATTCATCAACGCTGGATCGATCTTATATGTCGGTATGTTGATCGCCTGCTTCTTTATAGGCCCCTTTGAAGCTGATGAGGAAGAAGCTTTGATCTTCTCCCATATGGTCTGTGGCTCAGCCATCTCTTCTGGTTCAGATTCAGAATCTACCTCTTCTTGGTACTCTTGCTCGTAATGCTCCTCGTCCTCAGGTCTCAAAAACGAAACCTCGGGTGCGCGTTCTGTGTAGTCAGTACTACGCGTCTGCACCATACACAATACCTGAAATAAGAAAATTCGAGTTCAGTACTAAGCTTAGACGAGTATAAACAATTAAAGCACAATGTAAAAATATTTGAAATTGAATGAAAAAAAAAAATTGTGGCCTAGAGTGGCCGCGTGTAGCACTCAAAGTGCCAACAATTCGCCGTATCCCCGGCAACGGCGCCAAAAACTTGACGTGTATTTTACTACGCGCTAAAAATGCAAGTATACGCGTCGAGTAGTACAGGCCTTGTGAGGCCCAAGTCGAACACAGGGATACTCAGAATTGTCGGAGACTCCTACTAACTATTTGCGATCATCTAAGCCGAATAACAAATTGGGGTTTGTTGTCAAAATTAAAAGAAAATAAAAATAAAACAAAGCAAACAATCGATTAAAGGTTAATTTAATCAATTCAGAAAGGAATCTTTAGGATTGCGGTTCCACCACGGGTTTTCATTGTATTAGATTTTATATAATGCCTCAATCTTCTCTCTCTATCCGGGTAGTGGCCTGAAAATAGAATTGCCCACTGTCGTGGTACAATTCACTACTTAGGTTTAGGTCGGTTCCACCGTCGTAGTAACCTATCCCCTAAACTAAGTGCATTACGAACAATCTCTCAGTATCCACCATTAATTTTACATCACCTTGTTCAAGGGATTTATCGATTAATGTAGGTTTCATTTCTTTTCAGCCGTTAATCCTTCTGTCGAAGTAATTGAGGGCGTTAGGTTATTATTATGGTGATCAAGCATAACAATATATGGAGAAAATGAAGCTATACCACGGATTTAAGAGAGAAAATATGAATTACTATTATAAACTTGTCATACAATGAATTCCCAGGCTACTCCCGGTCCTAAAGATGGAGGGGATTATCCCCGCATGTTCATCTCACACAAGTACATGGTAGAAATAGGGGAAATCATATGAAAAACATGAATTGAATGGGAAAACCCCCGAACGGAGAAGAATCGATTGATACTTTGCGTAGAACACGTGCTTTCCCGCCTCTCGGTGGTGAAATCCGTCTTCGGCAGCGTCCGGATCGACAGGTATGAACTTCTGGCCTCCATTCCTCTCTCTCTTCCTCCTTGGCACTTGTGCAATGGCTAGTCTGATCTCCCTTTTGTCTGGGCGGCCGTCATTAGGTATATGTCCCTAATTAGGTCACTAATTAACTCCAGCCGTCCGATTGAGATCATTAGAAAGAAAACTCATATCCTACGGCGTCGATACCATCGACGCGAGTCGATGGTATCAACCCGCTACAGTAGCGGCTGGCTGCAAACCCTTCCTTTGTCGCGCCCGACATCATCTCGATACCATCGACTCAAGTCGATGGTATCGACTTCCTTTTGGCGTCGGTTTTGTCATTTTGCGACGTTGTAGCCTCCATGTGTCGATGGTATCGACTTGGTGTCGATACTATCGACTGCTTCTTCTCCAGCAACCTGAAGGTGTCTCGATACCATCGACATCAATGTCAATGGTATCGACTCTTTGCTGCTGCTTTCGGCTGGCAACCTGCGGTCTTGTCGATGGTATCGACTTCCGTCAATGGTATCGACGGAAGCAAATACTCATTTGTTCTGAAATTCAAAGACAAGATCAAATAAATCCACACAAATAATAATAATGAGATAATTAATGCTCAAAATGATAAAACTAAGGGGATTTGACATAAAATGATGGCAAAGACCAAAATGGATGAATTATGCAATATTAACCATAAAAATGACTAATAAAAGCACAAAACACATATCAAACAGGTCTATAAATGCGACTCAAAATCATCGCATCACCATCCACATGCCCGCTGCCATTTGTTCAGCTTCATGTGTTGGCCTTCCCACCAGAGCTGATGTCAATGTCGAGCCAATGTCCTCATCCCTCACACCATGTGCCCACCTGTGCACTTCCCTCGACGTCTATTCCCAAACCTCCCCCGCACTTTGGCATCGAAAAAGCATGTGAGGGATTGTCTCCTTCTCCGCCCCACATAGCATGCACGTACCATCCTCCACACAGAATCTATCAAAGAGACACCCCCTTGTCGCTAGACTTCCCGTGCTTGCCCGCCATAGAAAGTGTGCTATCTTCGGGCTCCATCCGTCGTGCCATATATGTTTCCATAGTGTGTCCCCCTGCTGGTGTACATACCTTCTTGCCTCATCCTTTCCAAGCAGCCCCATCCAATAAGCAGAGCGAACGGTGAAGTCCTCATCCTTTGAAGGCCACCACATCAAAGTATCCTCGGGGTTCCTCATGCTGCGATGAATAGAAAGAATTCTTTTAACATAGCCCGCTGGAAAACACTCGCTGATTTTCCTTTCGTCCCATTGGGAGCCATCCTCCGTCATAAGATCCCTTACTATTGTAACATCCAGTCCATCCTCCCTTTTGAAGTGTGCAAGTGTTTCCCCCTCATTTGGCAGCCATCTATCCTCCCAGATATTCACCTTCATTCCATCTCCCACCCGCCATTGTGTTCCTTCTTGTAGCACTGCCTTTGCTCCCCACAAACTCCTCCATGCAAAACTAGGATTGTGTCCCCTTCTTGCTGCCCATATGGTCGTCCGTGGAAAATACCTTGCTTTGAGAACTCGAGCCACAAGAGAATACGGAAAATTTGCTAGCCGCCACAATTGCCTTTCTAGAAGAGCTTGGTTAAAGGTATATAGGTCCCTAAAACCAAGCCCCCCTTGTTGCTTTGGTCTGCACATGTTCGCCCCGCTCATCCATGATATTTTCCTTTCTTTGTCCTTTGCTCCCCACCAGAATCTCGTGATCATCCACTGTATCTCTTCTATAATACCCGCCGGTAACTGGAAAATGCTCATGACGTACGTGGGGATCGCTTGGGCTACCACTTTGATGAGGACTTCCTTCCCTGCTTTTGACAGTAGCTTTTCCGACCATCCTTAGAGCTTCCTCCACACTCTATCTTTGATATAGCTGAACACTTGCTTTTTGGATTTGCCCACCGCTGTCGGGAGGCCCAAGTAACGCGCGTGCCTATCCACAACTCTCACCCCAAGGAGCTGTCTCAATTCCTCCTATCTGTCTGCCGCAATCCCCTTGCTGAAGACAACCTCCGTCTTAGAGAAATTTATCTTCTGACCCGATGGCTGTTCATATTGGCTGACAATTTCAGCTATCTTCAGACATTCGGTGGTGTTGGCTCTAGTAAAGAGTAGGCTATCATCTACGAAGAAAAGGTGTGAGATAGGTGGCGCCCCCCTACTTGGCTTGATGCCATGCAGGAGGTTTTCATGTGTAGCTAAAGAAATCAAAGATGAAAATGCTTCGGCACATAAAATGAAAAGGTAGGGTGAAAGAGGGTCTCCCTGGTGAAGTCTGCGTGTAGGCATTGTGCTTTGGGTCTTGTCTCCATTGATTGTGAAGGCATGTTTAATGGATGTTATGCATTCTTGAATCTTACTCCTCCTTTTCAGCCCAAACCCCAATTTCTCCATAGTGGCATCAAGAAATCTCCACTCAACTCTATCGTACGCTTTAGACATATCCAATTTTAACGCGAGGCTGCCCTTTCTCCTTCCCTTGTCTCTCTTCAGAGCGTGAAAAACTTCATAAGAAATGAAGGCATTGTCCGTGATCAACCTTCCTTGTACAAATGCACTTTGATTCTCCGACACAATGTTGTCCATAAGGGTGTTCATTCTATTCGCCATGACTTTAGAAGAAATCTTGTATACCACATTGCATAGGCTGATCGGGCGGAACTCCCCAATTGTCTTTGGTGTATCCGTCTTAGGAATAAGCACAACCAGGGTGTCATTTACCTCCCCTATTTCCTGCTCTCCTTTCCACCATCCTTTTATGTAGCTCGCCACATCCTTCCCAACAATCCCCCAATAATTTTGATAGAACATAGCCTTCATGCCGTCTGACCCGGTGCTTTGTTTGGATGCATTTGTTTTAGAGTTGTCCAAATCTCCTCATCCTCTATATCCCTCTCAAGGGCTTCATTTTGGGCCTCTCCTACCGTTTCCCGCAGCCCCCTTAGTGCCTCCTCCAAACCCGTCGGATTGTTAGACAGAAACAATTGCTCAAAATATTTGGTGATGATTGTTTTAATGTCCTTTTCCTGTGTTTTCAAATTCCCATGCTCGTCTTCTAGGCAATCAATTCTATTTCTCCGCCTTCTATTAGAAGCCTTCTGGTGGAAATAAGCAGTGTTCTGATCCCCTTCTTTAAGTTCCTTCATCCAGGCTCTAGCTGCCCAATATTCCTCATTCTTTTGCAGCCAGTATTGCAATTCTTTAGATTTTTCCTCCGCCCTATCAAGATTTATTTGATCCGGGGGTAGAGCTTGCAGCCCCTTAAGCTCATTTTCAATCTCCTTCACCTTCCTTCTTCTTTCTCCAAACTTTGTCGAAGCCCAAGTTTTTAAAAACTCCTTACACCTCATCAATTTTGTGCCCATATCGCTTCCTTCTTCGGCTCCCCAAGCCTCCTTGATGACCTCCCTACAGCTATCCTCCCCAACCCACATTAGCTCAAACATAAATTGCCCTCTCCTCCTTCGCCTGTTGTCACTCCTATCCTCCTTTAGAATAATGGGTGCATGGTCTGATTCATGGATTGGCATATGGAAGACTTTGCAGAACGTGAAAATGTTTCTCCATTCGAGCTCGGGCAGATATCTATCAAGTCTTTCCTGGACCAAAGTTCTCTCTGTGAGGCCCCTTCTCCACGTGAAAGGATTTCCTTCAAAGCCAACGTCCAACAGTTCGCAGTCGTCAATCACGTCTCTAAAATTCTGCATGTATGTTTCCTCTTTGGGAGGACCACCTCTCTTTTCAGTATTGGAGACAATCTCGTTGAAATCACTGAAGAAAATGACCGGAACATCAGCGTCTCCCTTTATCTTCCTCATCAGCTCCCATGTCTTGTACTTGTTTGCCTGATCAGCCCAGTCGTAAATACCCACTGCCCTCCACCTTACGCCATTGTTCATGTCTTTAACCATAGCTGTCACATGTCATTGAGAGTAGTTTACCACCTCCACATCAATGTCCTTCCACCGGAAACCCATACCTCCTGCCCTTCCTTCACTGGAAATGCACAAGCCATCTGTAAAACTGCAGCTTTTCTTCACATCATCTAGCTTCCTGTCTGCAATCATAGTTTCCATGAGGAAAACTATGTTTGGGCGCTCTCTCCAAATCCACACTCGGAGAGCCTTGCACGTGTCAGGGTCGCCCATTCCCTGACAGTTCCAGCTAAGGATTTTCATTGTCCTTCGCGGGATTGGACTCCGCCAATCTCTGCTACTTGAGTCTTGGTGACCCCAAAGTTGTTCGCCTCCACTTCCTCAAAACACCTATTTCTTTTTCCCCCGGCCTCGTGTATAGGTAGATCATCTTGTTCCATGTCACACACCTCTCTCGGTCTTCCCCTCTTCCCTGTTTCTTGTTCCCATACAACTTCCTCCTCCGGTATTCCCAGCCTTGCCCCCCTACTCATCTTATACACCCAAGGTTGACGCTTCTTTTTCTCCTTTGTCTGTTTGTGCCCCTTCCTCAGTCTCACCCCTACTTCTTTCCTCCTTTGTGCCCTAGTAACCCTTCTTTCTGCTGCTGCTGATTGAGCTACAATGATGTCCTCCTTGGATGCGAGACCCTGCCCATTGATGCCCTCTGGTTCCTTCAATGCCATAGTGTACATGTTGTTGCCCGACACCCCCACTCTACCCCCATGTGTTGTCTCCTCTCCTTCTTCTAGCTGCCTCCGACATGCACGATCTCCTTCGTCCACCATCATTCCCAGCTGATATGCTGTTGCATCTCCATTGTCAACACCACGTTCTGACGCATTTGGTTCATCTTGATCGGACCCTGGAGCTACCTCATCGATGCAAAATCTTCCTTTTATCCCCAGCAGCTCCTCCTTAGAGTATTGTCGTTTCGGTTCATTTGCCGACGCCCTCGACGCTGCGTCCCCGACGCCCGTCTGCTGCGTTACGTCTGTCCCTGCTATCATCTTTGTCGATGCACCCCCTCCCCCTTCAACGATGCCTCCAGTAACCCTCTCCATCCCTGCCTCTGTCCTCACCCACGTTACATGCTCCCCTCGTTCCCCTTGACGCCTCCCCAATGCCCGTTCACCCGCCTTCTGGCGTTTCCCCCCCCCCCTCCCCCGTCGACACCCTGTCGTCCCCCATCGACGCCCCGTCATCCCGACGCCCATGTGTCTTCCGTCTCTCCTCCGCCCACTGCCCGCCTCCCCCCTCACCCCCGTCCGCCCTTCCCTGCTCCTGCCACTGGACACCTCGTGCCCCCATGACGACGCCCTCACCCCCCCATTCACTGTCCTCTCTGCCTCCCTCAACATCCCTCCCGTCATAGCACCCTTTAGTCGACACTCCGCCCTCCTTGAACGTCAGTTTCCTCCTGACGCCTCCCTTGCTCTCCTCCCAATTACTTTTTGTCCGCTACTGCTTCCATGGTGACACCCTGAGCCATCTGCCCCAGTGTTGCTGATGATTGTTCCCCTCTGTATTGGCATTACAATCTTTGTCCACATGACCGATCAGTCCACAATTGAAGCAGAATGTTGCTAGCCTCTCGTATTTCACCTCGACGTCGACGATGCACCCACTCCTAACCCTAAGCTTTAGGGTTCTCCTCAGCGGCCTGGACACGTCTAAAACAACTCGAACACGGACTGAAGAGTCCCATCCCGATCCATCGCGGTCTATCGTCACCACTTCCCCGATGCGTCCCGCCATCATCTGCACCATCTCTTCTCCTCTATATCCCATTGGCACTCCGTACAATCGCACCCAGAACGGCATATGATTGATTTGTATCTGCCCCGGTTGGTCCTCCTTGTCCACTTCTTTGAATAACAATAGGCGCCCGTCGAAGTTCCATGGCGCCCCATCCTTGACGCGTTGCTTGTCGCGCCAGTGCGAGAATTGCATCACGAAGATATCCCCCTCCAGTTTCCAGAATAGTACCGACTCCCGAAGACTCCATGCCTGCATGAAAGTCCTTTCCATCGCCTTTAGGTTAAAAGTGTGATCCGTCAATAGTCTCCCCACCAGCGCCAGATCGGCCTGGTCCTCTTCCTCCTCCCCATTATCTGCCCAGCTTCCGTCAATCGGTTCCTCCTCCTCGTCGGAGATATTCAACCCTACGTAACTATCTGCTAGCTTCTCCGCCATAGAGACGAGACCCAAAGCACGCCTTCCACTTGAACCTGCAAGAGAGAAAACCTAAACTAAGGGGGTGCATCAGTCTATGATTGGGCCACCCGCCTCTGTGCGTGGTGGTCGGCGACTCCCAGCGTCTACTGATCGTTGGTTGGGTCTTCAAATGTGGTCGCTCGTGACTCTAGGTCGCCCGTACCAACCTCCAACCGTGATCGTCCAGTCAAGCATCGTTTCCCACCACCCACCGACCTCCCTTATGGGATTCCCCTATTTCAGTGCCCAAAATAGGGGGCCGAACTGAGAGCATCATGGTGATCTCCCGACGGCGTTAGCTGCATCCGAGGATAGGGCAAAGGGAGAAGAAGAGCCCTTAGATCCCGATGGAGGCCATGGTGGGCCCTCCCTTGTCATGTAGAGGCAAGCTGTTAGCTGGGCGGTCCCTACCCTAGTGTCGCTGAGGCTTCCAACCTATAGGAGAACAAAGCACCATGTCTAGCAAAGAAGGAAACATCCTCTAGGTTGTTTCAGTGGGTGAGGGCAGCGATGGATGAGACATTCACTTTCCTCTTGACTGAGGTTGCGCTCATGGAGGTAGGGTTGATCCATCCCCTTGTCTCTACGGCTGGCTGCTTCTCACCATAATGGAGGAAGAAGGGGATGAAGATTGGTCTCCCTATACTATGGGTCTCCGATGTCAAACTGAAAAGTCCATCTGTTCGAGTGTTGTGTAGGTCATGGGTTTACTAACAAGATTTCCTCAGCCTACCCCCACCTTCATCGGATCACAAGGGCACCTCAATCGTTCTTTTCCTCCCTTTACGGGGATTAGTGATGACTGCTTCACTTAGTGCCTCACTGTTAAAAGGAAGCATGACATTAATATGTCACATATATAAAGACCAAAGTCTGATCAAGAAAAAAATATCATCAATGTCCCCAATTTCAAATAATTCTATCTCTTTGTAGCAATCTCCAAAAATTCTGAAATTTTAGGCATAGGCTTGCAAAATCCTAATCTATCTTCTATTGAAGTTTGAGACTAAAAGACTATTATGTATCCATGCCAATAAATTTTTTAATTAACCTCATAAATAAGTGTATTAACCTTAAATACAAGTCGATTCTTCATCAACTCTTGATCAAAAAGTGCAACTATCATTATATGACCACATTACACCTCTAGGTACATCATTAAAATATTTTACCCCAACATGAGTTCAAATATTATATTGAGTATCAGAATCCTAAATTATGGGTCATCACATTTAACTCTTCTTGTGAGAATTTTGAAGGTCTATTCACCTCACCCCCTCTAGAGCCCTAGATCAATCAGTTATGAGTATATACAGACATTTTTTTTGTCGACATTTTAGGATAATCTGATATTATTTTCAAATATGATGAAAGATGAACACTCACTAAAGAAGACATCAAACAAAGAAATTTGATGTAATTCTTGGAGAATATAGTTAGATGGTTGTACTTCATATGGTAAACTTTAGAAATCCATATTTCATAACCATGTTGGAAAAATTATATCTCATCTTGTATAAACTTATTCCTATTTAATAAAAAAATATTAATTATTGTTGGTTAATTTCTAAACCTATAATCTTGTATTAGTGACAATGGACCTTGCCCTCTCGGTCCACCTGAATAAGTGATAATAGGGGGAGGGTGTCATTACATTTGGTATCAGAGCATGGTTTACAATTTACCTCTAATAATTGGTAAAGTCTAACAGTTTTGTAGAGCCCAAAGGGAATTGTTAGAGTGTTTTCTAACAACAATGGTGTCTAGAAAGGACCACAATTGTAGGGCTGGAAATATTTTCCTCCGTGCCACTAGTCAGTTTATGAGGACTCCCAGACCCATGCTTCCTCCCTTGTCAAAGTCAGAGGACTTTACTCAAAGACAAGATACCTCTAGGACTTCTCATCTATTTTGTCACTTCTCTACCCCCTTCGCTCCCTAAATGCTAGGTATATGTATCTTCTCTCTTTACCTTGTCTAAGTACTATTGTTTCGGAAATTAGGGATTAAGGAATCCTCCACCAAATAATAAAATGTGGACATAATGATAAAGAGAAAATGTTTGATGGGTTTCTCCCCTATAAAGGTGAACCCTATATGGACTAGGGCTAGTTAGGAAAAAAAAATTTGTGGGTCAAGGGGATCGCAAAATCCTAAATGTACATGTTGTAGTCCTCTAACCATAACCCTAAGCCTTAATCCTGGGATATGATAAAAGCAGGAGAAAAATAATAACCCCTCCATAGTAAACAGTAAGCACTAGATAGAGAAAGAGAAAACCCAATAAGTTAGATGCCTTAGTTTGTCTAGGCATGCAAGTATGATGTTAGGCATGAATGATACACATGATGGACTTGGATATATAGGTGAAATATAGACAATAAGTAGTTGCATGGATCCTATTCCAAACTTTTAGGTTTTGGTAACCCGACCTAGGGTGGGTCATCCCTAAAAAGGAGAAAAGATATATGAGAGAGATAACACCCTAAATTGAAAGGTTAGTGTTGACCAAAAAGTTCAACTCCTCCAGGTAGGAACCCTAACAAGTGTGTTCCCACTCAATAAAAGTAAGAGATAGGCATGTACCTACATGGAAGTGAGTGACATCTAGGCTGGAAACTAGATTAGTTCTAAGCTAGAGGGGTAATGCTTATAGGATTATGAGAAAGGCATGTTGAAGGGAATGAATTAGAATCTTCATGTTACATAATAAGATAATATGGTTTATGATGGCCTCAAATGTATTTGAGGATTTGACTATAGTTTTGGAGTGGGAAACAAGATTTGATAATACAAATATGTACACTTCATCATATAAGGTAGACTAGGTGAGAATAGGATTTTAATTTATAGGAGCCTCAACCTCGTCTATAGAGAGGGGACCCTAGCGTTCAGACTAGTGATAGGTTAACTCCTGAGAGGATGGGACCAAGAAATAGAATGATGAGAACCTAGATTCAAAGACATGAGGAATCACAGGAGGAATGTGTATGATATGTCCTAAACCAGACTACCCCTCAGTGAATGAGTGGAGTTACTGTATGCATAACCCCTAGAGTCTTATTGTGCACTAGATGCCCTTAAAAGGACCAAACCCTAGAGACAGAGAAGGAGGCTTCTTATACAAATGTGTAGCTGATATGAGTACCTACCATCTAGGTGAGGGAAAGATAATCCCAATTTGAGCAAGTTATGCAATTTTATGCACATTTTAGACTTTTCTACAATTTACCCAATTGAGAGGTTTTATTTGTAATTTATCACTTGAATTATGTTCCTTGGATATTCCCTCATCATTCTTGAGCTTTTTGATCCATGGGGTTCCTATTTAATACTTGGTTTGAAGGTGTTTTCTCCAAGGGTATTTTAGGGTTTACCCCTTCATGGATGAGCTACCTTTAGTAGCTATCAACTAATGAGTTATTTGTTTTGCTTGGAAATTCAAGAAATGAGGGATACACATGTCTATATGGATGGTGGGGGAGATTCTTGTGTGTGTGCTTGCATATTCTTAATGGTTTAAGGCCATGGACACTTGGAAAGATACTAGAACTTCAACTTTTTCTTTTTCTTTATCTTCAAGTTTCATATACTTATCCCTAAGCACCGAAACAATCCATTTTCTCTCCACCACTTCCATCCTTCTAGAAACCCTGTCCTCCCTCTATGCTGCTACAAATTTACTGTCCAAGGAACAAGAAAGAGGGAATCTTCTTGGAAATAGAATCTTGGGTTGCAATTGACTTCCTTTTTGGGTTTAAAAAGCTTCCTTCTAGTGATCTTGACCTAAAAGAGTAAAAATCCCCTTCTTTCCTCTATTTATTTCTTTATTATCTTGCCTCCTACCTTTCTCCAGGTCGGAACCTTGTTGTTCCATGATAGAAATTTCTCTAAAGCTCTAAAACCCTACTTTTCTTGCTCCTTATGCTTAGGGTTTGCTCATTTGATTAAGAAATGTGCTAGATGGACGAGTTCATAGCTTATGCTTGGATTTTCTACCCTATCTGCTCGAGTTTTCTTCAGTTTGAGAGTTTATCTTCTCATTAGAGGAAAGTTTTATAACTTGCTCCACGTTTATTGCTTACCATAAGCTTGCTAGCTCATGTTCTTGCTTGAAAATGATGATTCATGCACTAAAAAGCTATACTTGACTAGGATTTCGATTTTTATAATGTTCCCTAGTCTTATTTTAGTTCTAGATGAACATGTGATCACATGTACATTATTCCTAAGGTATAATATAACTTGGATTAGGTTGGTTTGACAACCTATGGTGCTAAGTGTTGGTATGTATGCCCTGAGAGCTAATCATAGGATGACTGGTGGGATACATTAAGATTGATTTGATAAAGATCAAAGAAAAGCTTCCAATTCTATCTGGTTCTGTCATATTAGATAATGATAGAACAAATTGAATGTCTAGAGAATGACAGTACTCAATGACGTATGCTTTCAGGTTAAGGACCTGAACGTTGAGATCATACGGATGCTAAGAGTTTGCACATTCTTATTATGTCCCTAGTCAGATGTCATTGTGGAAGGCAGATAGACAACAATGACACACAAGACTAGATTGTGGTGTTGGTTGATGATAAAATCTCATTAGTCATGATATGGAGATATCAAACCAAACACATAGGTACTTGTTAGAGAACAAATGTACCGGACATACCCACCGTGAGTTTGACACATAGAACCATGACATGGTAGTCATAGTCAGTTCTCACAGTGATGGTGGTGAGTGTGATTCTTTGACCTGAACTCACTACACTCAACACATGTCATTGGGTACACCTTGATATCATCAAACGCAGTCCTGAAACATGGGTTGTTATAAAGGTGATGATTGGGTGGCTTTGACACATGGGGCTTTTGAGGGGTGAGTGATAGATATGGGATTGGTCCCTCCTGAGGGAGTTTGATATCCATGGCCACTTGATGAGTAGGATTGAGATAGGCATGCATGCATGTGTGAATCAGTATGTGATATTGATGTCATACATATCTCCTCCAATCTACTCTGAGATCAAGAAAGTGAATGAACGTTGATAGGATGACTGATCCATGCCTTGAGTTCATTCTGGATATCAGTGACAAAGGAATTATACATTCACTGTAACACCATTCACAGATTGTAGGATTGAAATTTGTTCTCCAACTTTCCTTTTCACTTGGGTAGCACAGATGTGCGACTAGGCACCACTCTTTGCTTGTGAAGTCATAAGTGTTATGGATTTTCACTGCCAATGTGAAATGGACGTATAGGGTCACACACATAGGATTTAACCTGGAAGAGGAGTTTATCCATAAATGATGTTTAGATTGATTACTAAAGGAGTTTAGTAGTTTAATTAAACACTCAATCAATTGATAGCTCAGTATCATAGTGTTCAAGGTGTTGGACCAATTGATTAGAGTATCAGATTGATTGAAACTATGATTTACTGATTTGCACAGTCTGCTACCCCAACTGATTGGCTCATAGGGTTGAACCGATCAACTCAGGTTGGTGAACTGATCAGCTCAAGTTGTGAGTCGACCGGCTCATGTATCATGAAACGATCGGCTCAATTGTTGAACTGGTCGATTCGTGGACCAACCGAGATCGTTTGGAAAGTCAGAAGACTATTTTTGCAAATACAATTTGTTTCACTTGCACAAATTTGATTTGGACAAGGATTAATATTTGATTAATCGGAAACAAATATGAAAGTCAATTTGAGTTGGACCAGGACCACGAACCGATCACCTCAGCAGTGAACCGATCGGCTCAGGTGTCGCAACTGATCGGCTCAGGTGTGAACCGATCGGCTCAGGTCCCCAACCGATCGGTTCATTCCTGAAACGATCGGTCCAGGTGGCGTAGTTGGTTGTTTTGTGGAAAATCTCAAACCCTTCTACTCCTATTTAATCTCACATTGCCCTGGGTAGAGAACCCTGTCCCATGACCCTCATATATATATAGGGGTATTGGGGGCTTCTCAAAAACAACAACTCAGAACACCAGTTGCTCTGCAAAGTTGTCGTTCTCTCCGGTTGTGGTAACCGAGAGAGCCCATGCAAGTGAAACAAGATAAGGGAGGCACAGTAAGGGAAAGACGAATGTAGAAAAGAAACTGGTGGCAGTAGAGTGTGTTGGTGACTAGTACACCGACAGGAGGGTGTGACTCCTTTCGATTCCTTGTGGGACAAGGAGATTGGAGTTCCAAGTGGTCTGTGTGGACTACTCCAGAGGCGGGAGACTTTTTCTGCTCGGAGGACAGTTGTCAATCTCGACAGTCTCGGTTAGACCAGGAGCTGTACAGACACCGTCCAAGACCAGAGGTGAAGACTACACAAGCTGCAAGGTAACATCACCGAGCAAGCCTCGGGACAAGGTACGCCTCTACAAACCATCCTTCCTACTGTATAGACGTTGACATGATTCCTTTATTCTGGGTTTTGGGAGAAGAAAATTTTTGTTTCCACTGCCTTCTCTGTCTCCCCTAAAACTCAACAGTGGTATCAGAGCCACGTCAACTTCTCTATACTTTAGGATTATCGATATGACCGATTTTGGTTTGTCGCCTTTAATTATTGCATACGATGTGAATAATGATGGATTTATGCATGTCCAATCCTAAATCCACAAATCCCAATATACATATATGATATCTAATATGAATGCACTCGATACATGTAGCCCTTAAATGAGTTTTTTGGTGGATGTATAGCATGGTTATGGCCAATAAACCCTATGTATGTTTGCTTGGTTATATGTGGTTGCTTGCATCTCGGTCTGCACACTGATTCTCCATCTCTTATTCCTGATGTAACTCGAGATAACTTGAGATTTCCTTCCTACCTTTTCTCCCCCTGAATGTAACTCAGGGTTTCCCAATTCAAATGTAAATAGGATAGAACTTTTATTTCCTGTTATGTCAAAGAACGGAGGACAATATGACGACAAATGAGATGATTGGTTCAAGGCGTGAACCGATCGCTGGGTGATCCAGACGGTCGGCTCGAGGAGTGAGATGAGCGGGTGGTGACCTGAGGATATGCACGACGACTAGGCAAACCAATCAGTTGGAGGAGCCAACGGATTGGCTGGTGGCACCCAGACGACCGGCCAGGACGAGTAGGTCATTCATGTGATGAGTTGATCAATTTGGATGGATGTAGCACTTCATCATGGACAGTTTGCATGTGATGTAGACCTAGATGATTGTGATTCCTCTTGGCATGAGTAATCACATTAGGATGGCCATAATCATCGCTTTTATCATTTCGCATGTTTTATGTGGGATATAGCATGTATATGATATGTACTATGTATTGTGGTGATTGGATATGTATATGTACCTATAAAATAAAATTCCTCATTAATTATTAAAGTTTTAGATGCCTTCTGAATGTGACACACATGAAAAACTTGATCGGCCAAGTGTGGGCATGCTCTAGTATGGTGCACCGTCTATCTCGAGGAAGCATGAAGGATGGATATGTGGGTCTTCCCTAGTAGGGTGCATATTCATTGTGTTGGCTTTGGGTCAGACATAACAAGGTGACCTAGATAGGATCTAGCACCTTGAGGCATGGAGGTGATCAGGGCAAGGAGTTGCATATGACATCTTTCAAGAGTTGCATATGATGCAATTGGCAACAGTTGCCTACCTGGAAGATCTAAGTTGTGCGTGATAGTCCTAGCTGGTCCATGAATCATAGGATTTCAGGATCCTGACCCACTAGAAGATTGTACACTGCAATCTTACAAATTCATGGTGAGGGCTATCAATTTGAACAAAAATAGTAGGAGCGATAATTAATTAAAGTCCTAATTATATCGTTAATTTTTCAAATCAATCAAATAAGTCAAAATTGAGTTTTTGACTAAATTACATATATTTACTTTTGTAGTTCGAATGACAACAAACAACAATCACTTTTCATTGTGATTGGTCCTTGAAAAGGACAAGCTGAATGGGACTAACTTCCATGACTGGTTTAGGACATTGAGAATTGTTCTCACTCAAGAGTGAAATATCTATGTCCTGGATACTCCAATTCTAGAGGAACCTGCTCCTACCGCACCAAAGGTAGAAAGGGATGCTTATAAGAAGCATTTTGATGATGCCATTTATGCAAAGTGCTTGATGTTGTGCTCCATGAACCACGAGTTACAGAGACAACATGAGAACATGGGTGTCATTGAGATGATTCAAGCATCTCAAGAACATGTATGAAGATCAAGCACGACAAGAGAGATATGATGTCTCCATGGCGTTGTTCAAGTGTGTTATGAAAAAAGGAGATCCAGTTGGTCCTCACACACTCAAGATGATTGGGTATGTGGAGAACCTAATGAGACTGGGATTTCCCCTGAGCCAAGAGTTGGCTATTGACATGATACTGCAATCGTTGCCAGAATCCTACAGCCAGTTTGTGATGAACTACAACATGAACAACTTCGACAAGCCATTGAAAGAGTTCTTGGGCATGTTAAGGACAGCCGAGGCACATATGAAGAAGGACAAGCCTAAGTTTGTGATGATGATCAGCAGTAAGAAAGGCAAGTCCATGCGCAAGGGCAAGGGTAAGGCTAAGAAAGGTTCTGATGCTAGCCAGCAGTACACGTCATCTTCAACTCTCAAGGCCAACGGAGACATGACCAAGAGAGGCAATTGCCACCATTATCAAAAGCCAGAACATTGGAAAAGGAATTGTCCACTCTATCTGGAAGAACTAAAGAAGAAGGAGGCGACATACGTCTCCACCTGAAGGTGTCATGAAATAAACTTGTAACACTTTTTAGGTATATGATACCAAGATATAAAGTGTAAAGCACCCAATAAATGGGGCAAATGTTTCCGCCATAGATGGGAGTACTTTAGTTTATTTTCAGCCTTGAAGGCATGTGATAGAGTTATGAACTGCTATTTCATATTTCCCAATAGATAGAAACACATTATTTTTGCATATTGTATGACAATGATGGCAATTAATAATGTTGATGTTTCAATTTCAAAGATATGATCTCTGTGGCAATGCCTTATTTATCTTGTGTTACTTGGTATGCATAAGATAAAATGATACCTAAAAGTTATTAATAACTCAAACAGTCAAATTAGCATAAATAATGAGAAATTCATTTCTAGTTTCCATATGATGGATGACCTAGACTCTTTTGGTTAGAGAACCAGTAAGAGACATGAATCTCTTAAACATGATCTTCACTAGTGGTAGTGGGAGAATGATTATCCTATTAGGTATAATACATGTGATGTATTTACATACCTATTGGAGCAAATGCTAATACTTCAAACGGTGTTTAGAGAAATACCAATATGAATATCTTGAAGTGTTCAAGAATATCATAGATGAAGTACGAATTTGGTAAAGTATTAATTCTTGATGAGATCAATGAATGAAATACTTGAACCAAATGTTTGAGATCCTTGTGAGTGATTATGCTTATGTATCATAGTGAGCTCATGATTAAGGCATGGTTATGTCTAAATCAACAAGGAGTCATACTCTAAGGAGTTAGAAGATGATTATCAAATAACTAATTTCTTCTTAAATAAAGAATACCCCACACTAATAAAGGACATTAAGAATCACAAAGGGTTGTGAATTCTTATATCCTTGACAAATGTACCTCGATTATCTATGTGAGGAGTTGCTCATGTGATGAGTCAACTATCTAGATGAATATGAGGAATCAGATTCTGAGTAATGGTTTATGACCATTACATCCTAAATGACTTCCATGTGAACCATAAGGTATGACCTTGATGGCAGAACCCATTGGAATGAAATCCATAAGTGTGAATGAGTCTTGAGCGTTAAGACACATGGATAACATTTTGAGAAGGATGATGCTTGTTGATTGCAACTTAATGACTAAGAGATTTGGCATACGGATACTAAAACTGCATTCATGTAAGGAATAAAACAAGGATGTGTACGTGACACAACCTATAAGGTTTATGAATCCATTAATGCAAATAAAGTCTATAAGTTGCAATGGACTAATCAATGTGATTGATTGAGTACAAAAAACTTAGATCTAGGATCTTTACTTTGATAATATAGTCAAGGGTTTGACTGATATGACAAAGATAAAGAGAATTCTGTGATTTAGTGGGAGCATATTCACATTCCACATGTTGATGTGAAATGGAAATGTTCATGAATGGAAATCCAAAGTGGAAATTATCTTTAGGGAAGAGAGAGACATTTCCTATATGATAGGAATAGAGATCTATAGAGATAGTTCTCGAAAAACTCTTGACCTGAAAAGAGAAAGCATACATTAGCAATCTATACTGAAGAGTTCAGTATGTACAGATTCAGTGGGAGAAAACGTGTCCATATTACATAGAGTTAGTATCCCAAAGCCAAGTGTCAAATTCTTATGAAGAATGGGAACACTAAGAATAGATATGGATCTATCATGTATGTAATTATCCCGTTATCTTGCATGTATGGACATAGCATGTCACGCCCCAATCTCACATTAACCACAAACTACGAAATTAGGACGCGACATGATGAGATTTACACATAAGCCAATCACTCTTCACTTTTTAAAACTTTTTAAAGAGATTAATAGGATAATCTGATTTATGTTGTAAATTGAAACTAAACAAACTGCGGAAGCATCTTTATTAACTGACTAGCAATATAAATAGAGTCTACAACATTCTACATTGTTTGACATAAAATAGAGCGAAACAGTTAATTTACATCTTTGTACACATTCTCTCTCTCACTCACACCTTGTCCCGAAGATCGAGGGGAATGGACTAAGAGACCTCTAACTACTAACTACGAACCTTCTATCGACTAGGCGTAAGGATAAATCGATCCTTCTGATTTCCTGCTGCTGATGATAACCTGAAAATGTTTTGAGTAGAGGTATGAGCCTACTCGCTCAGTGAATAGCATTTCACTTAGTTATCACTAAACAACTCATCAGGTTTATAAATTGAAATTAGACATAAATGCAGAACTAAGCAAGGCAGTTCTAATAACATAACATATTTGCAGAATATAATCACATTTCCATGCAGTAGCACATAATTTGAACAGATAATCAGATATAAAGAAATAGCACACAAGTTCGAATACTTTAAATTTACTGTGATCCTATATGATTTCATATTTATTTTATTATGCCCTAATCATATGCAGTGTACTCTGCATATAAAGATCCGCAGCAAGTTCATGCTACGATCCCACCGTACAAGACTTAGCGACACACCCGGGAAATGCTAAGTCTGACTACTCATCCTGGTCTGCACAGGACTCTCAGGCACTCAAGGGCCTCAGGCACTCAAGGGCCTCACTGTACTCTCAGGCGCTCAAGGGCCTCACCGCAGGTCCTAGGCACTCAAGGGCCTCTCTGCAGTATTCTAGTACTCTAGACTCCTCCTCTAACCTGAGCACACAGGCGGAGAGTCTCACGGGGTTACCTCCATGACATCACACGGATCTTGTTGCAATAACCCCCAATTTTCTCCAGTGCCACCGTGACATCGCACGCGTTATTGTTGGACACTGTCTCTCTATCCTCGTGTCTCCATGACATCGCACGGATAATGTTGCAACACGAGTTTCACCCCTAAGAAGCAGATCTGTCAAAGGGGTTCTACGGTGTTAGGGCACCTAAGTCTATTAACTGATTAACATATAACCATTTAAACAGGAATATCACATTTACTGATTTCATATCAGATCATAATACACTGTCATTCTAAACTGATAGAGCAATATATTTCAAATCATTGTAATTTCTAAGAAATTCTCATACCATGCATTCAGACAAATTAGAAATGCATAAATAACCCAACTTATTTCAATCTGGCATATACATAGCGAATTTAAGCAATTGAACATCTTATTGCACGAATTAAATAAATTTACTTCACATACGAGAATCATACTCAACATTTGTCAATTCTCTGAAATTCTCGAAAAACGTGCACATTAACCCTAATCTTGGTTTGTGCATCACTTAACTCAATTAAAAGTTAATCACCTATCACAACACAATTTAATAACAATACTTGAGAATTTCTGGTAATATTTCAGAGAAATGTGCCATTTCATGTAAATATCAATTTACACATATTAACGTCAAAAGATATATGCAATTAGGGTTTTCATGCATATTTTATTTATTCATATCTACTTTGAAATCGTACATCTGATAATTTATCAGAAATCTTCATTGTCTGGGTTCATACCCAAATCATACCATTTTCAGACATGAATTTCTAATTTCAACATTCAAATAAACAATTTAGGTTCCAATGAACCATAAAAATCTACCGATTCAATCCACACTAATCAATTGCTAAATTTAATCATATAACAGCGTCTAGAAGCAATTTATGAAATAAAAAGTCGGGCGACGCCAAACGCTGCCCGACGCCTGATAACGCCTGTTATCAGCGAAATTCGCGCACATAACTGGAAATATTCAAACGCCTGAGTTTATTAATGATAAATAAATGAAACCCCACTCACAGCGATTTGGTCTGTCCGGATTCGTCCGGAGATGCGTCCAGGGCCTGATTCCGGGCAAATTGGATCGTCTTCTTCCTTGGTATTAGTTCTGCTACAGTCGAGTTGGTTGACGCATATCAACAGGTTGACGAAGAGAGCTTGAATTCTTGGCTAAAGCTAGCTAAAAAGCTCTGCACCCTTGCTTAGTCCCCAAAACGGAGCTAGAGGAGGCTTCCTTTGCTGCCACCGGGCGCCCAAAGCAACCCCTTGGTTGCTGCTGTGAGCAGCCGCAGCTGCTGCTGCTGGCCGCCGGCCAAGCAGTCAAGGCGGGCAGCAGCAAGGCTAAGAAGAGTGGGTGGTGGGAGAAGAAGAAAGGAAGAAAGAAGAAGAGAAGAAGAAGGGAAGAAAGGAAACAGGAATCAGCTTGCTGGAAAACAGAGATCGCCTCAGCGATCGTCCTTGCGGGTTGCACTCCTGTGCGCCGCCTCCAACAAAAGGAAATGAAAGGGATAACTAACGGAGAAAAATAAAAGAAGGTTATAAAGAAAAGTTTTGGACATTTTGCAAAATTGAACCCTGGTTCTTAAAATTACTATAACTTTCTCCTCGGATGTCCGAATGAGGTGATTATTTTTGCAAAACTTCAAGCACGAGGTTCTCTATCATCCCAAGGCATAAAAACGTGCTAATTATATTGTTTTACTGATTCAAAATTCCAATAGCACCTGTGCTTACTTGATTCAACTTAATGAATTTTATAATCAACATTGATATCATCATTAATTACCTCATATGAGTAAATCTCAACTATTGATTCATGACTTAGCTTATCTTAATTATCCATGATGTTTAATTTGATACTCAACACTAATTGAGGTGTTTTACGTAATTCGAGATATTTATTAGTTAATCAAGGAGTGGGTCGTAACAACCTTTTCCCCTTAAAAGAATTTCGTCCCGAAATTCCTAAAAGAGAAAGGAAACGTGTTACTCATTTCTGACTCGTATTCCTACGTAGCTCCCTCTAGGTTAAGATTTCTACACAAAACTATCACTAATGGTATCTCACAATTCGTGAGTTTTTTTATCCTCCGATCAACCATCTGCATAGGTCCCTTAACCTAGGACACATCTTGATCTGATTCCAGATCAAACCACAAAACATTGTCTTTCCAGAACTGTTATAACAGTATCTCACTTTATGATAACTACTGAGAATTTATCATACTATACATGCAGACAAACTTTTAAATTCTTAAATAACCCAAATGTATGTCAATTTGGTACTAAAATAAAATCATGCAATTTAACTGTTAAACATCATCATATCTCATAATGAAAATTGATATCAAAATACTTAATTCATCGTACACCCTATCCTTAGGGTTTCATTTGCCTTATTCTTTCATCACATGCCAACACCCTACTCTTAGGGTTATCTCATTCAGTAATCACATGGCAACACCCTACTCTTAGGGTTTCCATTATCTCATATGTTTGATTGCAATTCAATTCACAACACGGTATCATTCTAAAACTGGCAGCGCGATATATTCAAAATCATTGTAATTACTGAGTAATCTTTATATTATGCATGCAGGCAGATTAAAAATTCATAAATATTCCAAACTCAAATCAAATTTTTGGCACATACATACTCAATTCCATGTAATTGAACATCTTATTACACCAATAAGAGTAATTTACTTCTCCTATAAGAAACCATCTATAATATTTGTCAATTGTCTGAAATTTCTCGAAGTACGTGCATATTAACCAAATTCCTGGTTTATGCATCACATAACTCAATTAAGAGTTATTTTCGTATCATAACACAAATAATTATTAGTACTTGAGAATTTCTGATAATACCTCAGAGAAACGATTCATGTAAATTTTAAGTCATACACATTAACATAACAGGAAGCATGCAACCAGGTTTATTTACGTATTTTAATGCTGTCTTGCTAGCTTGAAATCATGCACATGATGATTTACCAAATTTGTTTTGCCTGAGTTTATACCCAAACTGTACCATTATCGTTTGTGTATTACTAAACTCAACATTCACATAAGGCAACTTGTATAAGACTTAAACATTCATTCTTACTTCCACTGAAAAGCAAAACACATGCTCTCAGCATGTCCTCAAGAGTCCGAATGGTTCTCTCAGACTGGTCATCCGTCTGCAGTTGAAAAGGTTATATTGAATCTTAACTTTGTGCCCAAAGCACGATGCAACTGTTTCTACAATCCTAAATGTGAATTTACAATCTCAATAAGATATGATTGAAACTGGATTACCAGGCAATCTAACTATTTCATCCATGTATATTTTAGTCATGTATCAAGACATCAAAGGTTGACTTAATATGAAGAAAGTGAGCAGACTAAATTAGTCTATCCACAATCATTCATATCGAGTCATAACCTCTAGGTGTCCTGGGTAACCTTACCACAAAATCCATTGTGATATATTCCCATTTCTATTCAGGCACAGAAAAAGATTAGAAGGTAGCTGTAGATTTCTAGGGTTCAGCCTTAACCTACTGGTACACACTACTTCTAACCACGTACTCAGTTACGTCCTTCTGCATATCTGACCATCCATTTTAACTTCTTGGAATTCATATACATCTTAGTGTTTTCTTGAAAACATAGCATACATCAATACATACACTTCCATAAGAATCTTTTCTTTCAGGCTTTTCCCCTTAAAAGAATTTTACTCTATCACGAGGTACACACAGCATGTCATGCTAATACAACACCTTATCATCATAAAACTTAAACTCTAGTCTCTTTTCCTTCTATCATGTCATACATGGTCTGGTTTATCTCACTATCACCCTATTGTAGTTCCTTGATTTGATCATAAGAAGTAGGCTTAACTTACATCTATATAATCAAATCATTTTGTGTTGTCACCCCTAAGCCTAAGTTCAACTTCCACATTTCTACTAACAGGTCTCTATTGAAACCTGTCATAGAGAATGCATTGACTGTTGAACTTGACTTTCTGCTAAAAACATCAACCACCACATTCTCTTCACCAGGGTGATAATCTATTCTCACATCACAAAGATAGTGACACCATGTCATAACAACATGGACTACATCAGCTATCTTTAGATCATATATCAGATAACACTCCGCTTTTTATGCTCTTTCCTATTGCTACATTTCAAGTTTATATCTTACTCTTTTCTCTAAGTCATTTCATGTTGCTCATGTATCGTTCAGATTATCTATCTCAAAACCCTAGGTCACTATCAAAGCCAGTTTACTTTTCATAGAATAAATCTCAAGGTCTTATTTTACAGAGATACTAGCATTCAAGGTTTAATCACTAATGATATCCTTTAAACTACTTCAACCCTAATCATTTTAGGGTTTTGGTCTATATCAATATCATAGAATTATTGTGTGTGTGTGGTCGATCATATAGATCAAATTGAGTTGCTTGGGTCAATAAAATATTAACCCAACACTCAACTTAATCGTATGGCTGAAAATTCAGTTTTCACAATATTTTCTGTAATTCATTTATTAAACTGCTAACAGAAGCTCAAAAAATTCTGAAAATTTTATATGTTGTGCCTAATAACGTTTTAGACCTCCAGTAAAAATTTCAAGTCATTTCAAGTTACCAATAATTAATTAAAAATCAAACAGTGCGCTGCTATATAGTAGTCTGCAGCAGATTCGGTCGAGTTGCAACTCGACCGACACCTTATTGTAGAGATCAAAAGTCATCCAAAAATTACGCCAAATTAATAGAGTGTCTAAAATTTGTGATTTTCAAACATAGTTAAAATTTGAGATCAATTGGATGTACCAATAAAAAGATAAAATTCAATTACCACGCTGCTATATCATTCAGAAAATGTGATTGGTCGAGTTTGAACTCAGCCGATGAACAGGTCAGAACACTCTTCAAAAATTCTGATATCTTCCAATGTTGTTCACATTTTATATATCCAAATCATATCCCAATTTTAGTCAAATTAGAGTTACACGTAAGATACTAAAAATCATTTACTAAAACACCTTGTCAAATTTGTATTTATGTATCATCAAAACCCTGATTTGGGCCGATTAGGGTCTATGCTTCTCAAGCCCTAATTCTCAAGATTAAAGAACATTTATACTTCTATTCTTATTTTACTTGTTAATAGGAGTCATTAGATCCCAGTAACGCATCCTGCCAGCCGGACCAGGCCGAACCTGTAGTCCTGAAGCCAAGAGCTACTCGAGATTAATCAACCCCTATTAATCTTAAACATGTGGAAAGAATATCCACTCAGGGCAACCTCATTTAAACACAGTTTCGGGTCTACATTAATACAAAGGAAACAAACATTAAACAATTCACTTCATGACACAACAATATAAAAGAATCATGTTTACTTTACAAACTGGAAATTTCATTTCATGCATATAAAAGCATTTCTAGTGATCTTTAAATCAGATAAACAATAATAGACAAGAGTTGAATCGCATCTTATATGTAATCTCTTATTCCTTTATTAATTTCTGATCTCTTAACCCTAAGATTTCTAGGGTTTTCTCTCTAGCCTATCCTTCCTCTGCATACCTGGCCAGGGCATCCAGAGAAGAACAGACAGAGTAGCTTGATACTGGTCAATCTAAGTATTCAGACACCTGGCCAGGGTATCTAAACACTCAGACCTTCCAGAGCTAAAACACATCATTCATTATTCGCCTTAGTTATAACCTTATCTTTGACCTTAATGATTCTTAACGACTCATCTTAAGCTCATTACTTGATTCTCGTGACCACATCCTCTTCCTGCTATCTGTAATACTATAACAGAACATTTCCTGTTATAAAATTGCAGTTAGAAGGAAAACACCTAAGTCCTAATCCTATTGGTCTCTTGTCGTCCCCTGGCTTGACTTAGAGTAACTGCATACTCAACCTATGCTCTGATACCAAAAATTGTCACGCCCCAATCTCACATTAACCACAAACTACGAAATTAGGACGCGACAGGATGAGATTTACACATAAGCCAATCACTCTTCACTTTTTAAAACTTTTTAAAGAGATTAATAGGATAATCTGATTTATGTTGTAAATTGAAACTAAACAAACTGCGGAAGCATCTTTATTAACTGACTAGCAATATAAATAGAGTCTACAACATTCTACATTGTTTGACATAAAATAGAGCAAAACAGTTAATTTACATCTTTGTACACATTCTCTCTCTCACTCACACCTTGTCCCGAAGATCGAGGGGAATGGACTAAGAGACCTCTAACTACTAACTACGAACCTTCTATCGACTAGGCGTAAGGATAAATCGATCCTTTTGATTTCCTACTGCTGATGATAACCTGAAAATGTTTTGAGTAGAGGTATGAGCCTACTCGCTCAGTGAATAGCATTTCACTTAGTTATCACTAAACAACTCATCAGGTTTATAAATTGAAATTAGACATAAATGCAGAACTAAGCAAGGCAGTTCTAATAACATAACATATCTGCAGAATATAATCACATTTCCATGCAGTAGCACATAATTTGAACAGATAATCAGATATAAAGAAATAGCACACAAGTTCGAATACTTTAAATTTACTGTGATCCTATATGATTTCATATTTATTTTATTATGCCCTAATCATATGCAGTGTACTCTGCATATAAAGATCCGCAGCAAGTTCATGCTACGATCCCACCGTACAAGACTTAGCGACACACCCAGGAAATGCTAAGTCTGACTACTCATCCTGGTCTGCACAGGACTCTCAGGCACTCAAGGGCCTCACTGTACTCTCAGGCGCTCAAGGGCCTCACCGCAGGTCCTAGGCACTCAAGGGCCTCTCTGCAGTATTCTAGTACTCTAGACTCCTCCTCTAACCTGAGCACACAGGCGGAGAGTCTCACGGGGTTACCTCCATGACATCACACGGATCTTGTTGCAATAACCCCCAATTTTCTCCAGTGCCACCGTGACATCGCACGCGTTATTGTTGGACACTGCCTCTCTATCCTCGTGTCTCCATGACATCGCACGGATAATGTTGCAACACGAGTTTCACCCCTAAGAAGCAGATCTGTCAAAGGGGTTCTACGGTGTTAGGGCACCTAAGTCTATTAACTGATTAACATATAACCATTTAAACAGGAATATTACATTTACTGATTTCATATCAGATCACAATACACTGTCATTCTAAACTGACAGAGCAATATATTTCAAATCATTGTAATTTCTGAGAAATTCTCATACCATGCATTCAGACAAATTAGAAATGCATAAATAACCCAACTTATTTCAATCTGGCATATACATAGCGAATTTAAGCAATTGAACATCTTATTGCACGAATTAAATAAATTTACTTCACATACGAGAATCATACTCAACATTTGTCAATTCTCTAAAATTCTCGAAAAACGTGCACATTAACCCTAATCTTGGTTTGTGCATCACTTAACTCAATTAAAAGTTAATTACCTATCACAACACAATTTAATAACAATACTTGAGAATTTCTGGTAATATTTCAGAGAAATGTGCCATTTCATGTAAATATCAATTTACACATATTAACGTCAAAAGATATATGCAATTAGGGTTTTCATGCATATTTTATTTATTCATATCTACTTTGAAATCGTACATCTGATAATTTATCAGAAATCTTCATTGTCTGGGTTCATACCCAAATCATACCATTTTCAGACATGAATTTCTAATTTCAACATTCAAATAAACAATTTAGGTTCCAATGAACCATAAAAATCTACCGATTCAATCCACACTAATCAATTGCTAAATTTAATCATATAACAGCGTCTAGAAGCAATTTATGAAATAAAAAGTCGGGCGACGCCAAACGCTGCCCGACGCCTGATAACGCCTGTTATCAGCAAAATTCGCGCACATAACTGGAAATATTCAAACGCCTGAGTTTAATAATGATAAATAAATGAAACCCCACTCACAGCGATTTGGTCTGTCCGGATTCGTCCGGAGATGCGTCCAGGGCCTGATTCCGGGCAAATTGGATCGTCTTCTTCCTTGGTATTAGTTCTGCTACAGTCGAGTTGGTTATCAACAGGTTGACGAAGAGAGCTTGAATTCTTGGCTAAAGCTAGCTAAAAAGCTCTGCACCCTTGCTTAGTCCCCAAAACGGAGCTAGAGGAGGCTTCCTTTGCTGCCACCGGGCGCCCAAAGCAACCCCTTGGTTGCTGCTGTGAGCAGCCGCAGCTGTTGCTGCTGGCCGCCGGCCAAGCAGTCAAGGCGGGCAGCAGCAAGGCTAAGAAGAGTGGGTGGTGGGAGAAGAAGAAAGGAAGAAAGAAGAAGAGAAGAAGAAGGGAAGAAAGGAAACAGGAATCGGCTTGCTGGAAAACAGAGATCGCCTCAGCGATCGTCCTTGCGGGCTGCACTCCTGTGCGCCGCCTCCAACAAAAGGAAATGAAAGGGATAACTAACGGAGAAAAATAAAAGAAGGTTATAAAGAAAAGTTTTGGACATTTTGCAAAATCGAACCCTGGTTCTTAAAATTACTATAACTTTCTCCTCGGATGTCCGAATGAGGTGATTATTTTTGCAAAACTTCAAGCACGAGGTTCTCTATCATCCCAAGGCATAAAAACGTGCTAATTATATTGTTTTACTGATTCAAAATTCCAATAGCACCTGTGCTTACTTGATTCAACTTAATGAATTTTATAATCAACATTGATATCATCATTAATTACCTCATATGAGTAAATCTCAACTATTGATTCATGACTTATCTTATCTTAATTATCCATGATGTTTAATTTGATACTCAACACTAATTGAGGTGTTTTACGTAATTCGAGATATTTATTAGTTAATCAAGGAGTGGGTCGTAACATAGCAAGAATAAAATGCATTCATCATCTTGTATGTAGGACATGACAATATGATGTGCTCATCCTGATAACTCGTATGTGGGACATGATGAGTGAATGTTTGTCTAGTTCCAGTAAGGGTTACTAGAATACCATAAGAACTTGATAAGTACTTGAGAATTACTCGTTCTATGGAAATTAGGAAGGGTTCACTTTAAAGAGTTACACTGATGCGAACTTTCGAAAAGGACAGAAAATTAATCGCAATATATATATGAGATATATAAAAGTGAATATTTGTTGTTAAATGGAAATGTTACAATAAAGTTGTTTTAAAAGGAAATGTTGAGTATCCATGTGTTAAATAATAGTAGTGGATACTATATGGATCTAGGAGTTCATAGAGATGAACTTATAGATATTCTGGTCAATGATGACAAGTTAGGACTACTTGGTCATGCAATGTAGCTAAAGGTTAGAAAAGGAATACTAGATCGCATATTACGGCAACTCCATCTCGTATGTGTGATGTACAACGAAGAGATGAGAGACATGCAGTTACTACCGACATTGGCAAGGTGTTGAAATAACTCACTATGCTAGAACTAGAGCACAGTAACATGTGGGACATGTTTGAAGATCACTATGAATATGATTCAAGGGTGATTGGCTCGTAGTGCAAGTGGGAGTCTATTGGTATGTATGCCCTGAGAGCCAATCATGGGATGATTGGTGGGATACATTAAGATTGATTTGATAAAGATCAAAGGCATGCTTCCAATTCTTTCTAGTTATATCATATGAGATAATGATAGAACAGATTGAATGTCTAGAGAATGACAGTACTCAATAATGTATGCTTTTAAGATAAGGACTTGAATGATGAGATCATACGGATGCTAAGAGTTTGTACATTCTTATTATGTCCCTAGTCAAATGTCATTATTGAAGGTAGATAGACAACAATGACACACAAGACTAGATTGTGGTGTTGGTTGATGACAGAATCTCATTAGTCATGATATGGAGATATCAAACCAAACACAAAGGTACTTGTTAGAGAATAAGTGTACCGGACAGACCCACCGTGAGTTTGACACATGGAACCATGACATGGCAGTCACAATCAGTTCTCACAGTGATGGTGGTGAGTGTGATTCTTTGACCTGAAATCACTACACTCAACACATGTCGTTGGGTACACTTTGACATCATCAAACGCAGTCCTGAAACATGGTTTTTATAAAGGTGATGATTGGGTGGCTTTGACACATGGGGCTTTTGAGGGGTGAGTGATAGATATGGGATTTGTCCCTCCTGAGGGAGTTTGATATCCATGGCCACTTGATGAGTAGGATTGAGATAGGCGTGCATGCATGTGTGAATTAGTATATGATATTGATGTCATACATATCTCCTCCAATCTACTCTGAGATCAAGAAAGTGAATGAACGTGATAGGATGACTAATCCATGCCTTGAGTTCATTTGGGATATCAGTGACAAAGGAATTATACATTCATTGTAACACCATTCACAGATTGTAGGATTGAACGTTGTTCTCCAACTTTCCTTTTCACTTGGGTATTACTGATGTGCGACTAGGCACTGCTCTTTTCTTGTGAAGTCATAAGTGTTATAGATTTTCACTACGAACGTGAAATGGACCTGTAGGGTCACACACATAGGATTTAACCTGGAAGAGGAGTTTATCCACAAATGATGTTTAGATTGATTACTAAAGAAGTTTAGTAGTTCAATTAAACACTCAATCAATTGATAGCTCAGTATCATAGTGTTCAAGGTGTTGGACTGATTGATTAGAGTATCAGATTGATTGAAACTACGATTGACTGATTTGCACAATCTGCTCCCCCAATCAATCGTGTCACAGGGTTGAACTGATCGGCTCAGGCTGGTAAATCGGTCGGCTCAAGCTGTGAGTCGATCGGCTCATGTGTCATGAAACGATCGGCTCAATTGTTGAGCCGGTCGATTCGTGGACCAACCGAGATTGTTTGGAAAGTCAGAAGACTATTTTTGCAAATACAATTTGTTTCACTTGCACAAATTCGATTTGGACAAGGATTGATATTTGATTAATCGGAAACAAATATGAAAGTCAATTTGAGTTGGACCAGGACCACGAACCGATCACCTCAGGAGTGAACCGATCGGCTCAGGTGTCACAACTGATCGGCTCAGGTGTGAACTGATCGGCTTAGGTCCCCAACCGATAGGTTCATGCTTGAAACGATCGGTTCAGGTGGTGCAGTTGGTTGTTTTGTGGAAAATCTCGAACCCTTCTACTCCTGTTTAATCTTGCATTGCCCGGGGTAGAGAACCCTATCTCATGACCCTCCTATATATATATGGGTATTGGGGGCTTCTCAAAAATAACAACTCAGAACACTAGTTTCTCTGCAAAGTTGTCGTTCTCTCTGGTTGTGGTAACTGAGAGAGCCCAAGCAAGTGCTACCCGATAAGGGAGGCACAAAAAGGGAAAGACAACTATAGAAAAGCAACGGGTGGTAGGAGAGTGTGTTGGTGACTAGTACGCCGACAGGAGGGTGTGACTCCTTCTGATTCCTTATGGGACAAGGAGATCGGAGTTCCAGGTGGTCCGTGTGGACTACCTTAGTGGTGGGATACTTTTTTCGCTCGTAGGACAGCTGCCAATCTCGACCAGGAGCTACACAGACACCGTCCAAGACCAGAGGTGAAGACTGCACAAGCTGTGAGGGAACGTCGTCGAGCAAGCCTCGGGACAAGGTATGCCTCTATAAACCATCCTTCTACTGTATAGATGTTGACGCGATTCCTTTACTCTGGGTTTTGGGAGAAGAAAATTTTTTTTTCACTGCCCCCCCAAACCCCAACACTAAGAACCTATCAACCAATGGTCAATTTTAGGGTTTTAAGTTGATTTCTTATATAAACCATGACCCGATGATGGTACCAGTACAACAACCCTATGGTGTTGTCTTCAGGACAACTGATGGTCGGGATCAAAGGTGTCATATATTGGTGATAACCTATGGTCTCTCCCTTAGGTTAGGTTTTGGATCAATTAGAAGTTTAATGATCAACCATTAAGTACCCTACTAATGTTATCAATCAATGATGACATTAGCTCAATATTTGATGTTAATTTATGAATATAGTGTTGATCTAACAAGCTATGGTGATTTAATGGTCACTAGTGATGGTGGATCGGGTCTCTACAACCTATGTTGAGTTAAGCATTGTAGTTGTAGAATCAATTAATCCTTAGACCAATGGTTTCTTCGGTCACTTGATGCAATGGTTGGACATATACTATAATTGATGGTTTTAACATATGAACTTGACCCAATGGTCAAGATCTAATGTTTATTCCTTCAATAAAGTGGAATGATGGCTAATGTAATATGTTGGTCCTAATAATGTGATTTAGATGGTTTCCTTTATATGATCAACTTAAGGAGCTTACTTGTTGGCAATGGATGACATGTTTTAAATGAACAATCGATTGTGGGTTTTACCCTACTCTCAACAAAACCCTTATTGTTGTTAACCAAAGGATGTCTAGGGTGAAATGGTGACTTTTATATATCACTACTCAATAACATCATATATGATTCATTCAAGGTGTTTACTGATGTAAACAACCAATAGTATTATGTTTTAAACATCCAATCATTCTGGGTGACATTGTGGTATGGTGATATGGGTTGAATGATGATGGAACAAATGGAGGGTTACCCTTAATAAGGTAGTCTTACCTATTCACTAATATGAATAGAAGGGATGATAACCATATTGTGTTGATATGTAACCCTAATGATGTATAGCTTGTTATACCTTGCTTTAATAAAACTAAATGATGGTAATTGGGTATGAATAGTCCTTGAATGACTAATACAATCATGAAGTACTCTATTACTGTTGTTGAAACCCGAGTATTCTATAACCCGATGGTTACACCTTGATTTATGTGTGGGTTCATACTTGAGAATGGTATGGAATGTGATGGTGATGTTTCACCTTATTATCCATGATCCAATGGGGGATGTCATGAGTTAGGGTTTGGGTATAACTGTTGATTAGTAAAACTAATATAATTTATCTTGTTGAACCTAACTATAATGCAAATACATAAAGATAAGTATTCATGTTTAACATTCATATATGATGGAATGATGGTGAAATAACCTCCTTAATAACCTTAATATGCTAATTGGTGTTTATCATAGCCACGTGGTTGATACTTTCTTATGATAAACATGTACATTATGATTATGATGAGGGTTAATCGTATCTATATTCCTTGCATGTTGATGTTATAAAGAAATGTTCTTAATGTTAATAAAACCCTACTATGATTGTTTATGAATATCTCCTAGCTCATTAATGAAATATTGTGTTGATCTGTATTATATGTAAGTGATGTTTTTCAGCCTTGTTATACGACATGGAAAGATAATGATGATCTTGTAGGGAATAGTATGATGATCTTAATGACCTTTGGGCATGGTTGAGCACTAAATGAGATGTAATCCTCTTATGTTGATGAGGTTTGATACCCTATGATATTGTGAAAAGGATTTATATACTATGATAGAATGATGGTCTTAATGACCTTTGGGCATCATTGATCCTTGAATGAGGTGTAATCCTCTTGTGTTGATAAGGGTTGATACTCTGTGATATTGTGAAAAGGATTTATATCTTGTGATAGTATGATGACTAGTGTGGTATCATGAATGGCAAGTGAATAGTACCATGTGATGATGAGATGAGAAATTATGTTCCACACATTTTATATCTTTTAAAAGTTTTGATATTTATATGCTTGCTAGAAGTGAATTAGGGTTTGGATGTCCACTTGTTTGATGCAGCCTTAATTCACCCAATTGGCATAACTAATCAAGTGGAACTCTAATCATGTTGTGCCCTATGCCATAGATCAATCTGAGTGTTAGAACTTGCTAGATGGTGAAATGAGTATTCCTAAGGGAAACACGGAGCGCATACTGATGAGTATGTGGGGTACTTGTCAAAATGGAATTCAAGTGTTTAGGGAGGATGATTGTGGTCATACCTAGCCCTCAGTTTGAGAATGGCTACGGTCGTGTCTTGGTGATTACATATGTGATGATATTGGAGGACAATTGTAGTTGTGCCTTGGATGGTAGGATATGTGTACCCACCTCTTTTCACTAGTGTCATGACCTATACCAAGGACGGACTAGGCTGTAGCAGCTTGACCTTATGTGTCACTGTGGAAGACCTGTACTGACCGGGGGTGGAGAATATCTTAGGAGTCTGGCTCTTCTTAGATCTTGTATGGCACTAATTTCAACTTAGTAGTGGTCAGTTAGATTTTGAGTGGTATCCTTAAATTCCTCAGGGCATAATAAAAGATGTAAGACAGCCGTGTAGCGTATCTATTTAGGGTTATACACAATGCTTCATATCAGATGATAACCCTTGTTTTCTTTCTTTTCACTAAGATCATGTATAGTACAATAAGAGGTAATATATATGCTTATGTTGTAGTTATGCTCATGTTGTAAACATGCTTATTTTGTCAAATATACTGACACTGATGGTTAAGATGATGTTTCTAGCTATGTTTAATATTGCTAGCCATGCCTATGTAATTAGAAATGCTTAAACGACTAATCATGCTTATGCAGTTAATTGTGTTATGATGTTAGTTCTATGTATGATATATATTTGTTCCCTTTATTTGAGATGCCAATATTGATAGCCATGTTATGTTACTAGACATATTCATGATGTCAGGGTTGCTTATGCTACTAGATTGCTTGTGCTATTAGCAAGGAATATGATGATAGTCAGATTAATGATAATGATTGTTATTAGATGCAATTTGATGACATTTCAATAGATATTTATCCAAAGAAATGGATTTATTTATTATCTATATATGCATTGATGATCATACTTGTTGCTAAGATTGATTTCTTAATCTATTTAGCATACTTGAATTGTTCAATCTATTCAATTGATTATTAAATACTCCAACAGCTTAGTTATCTACTATTCAAAATGTTCTAATCAATAAGCATTGTTGGAGGCTATATCTCTTGTTGGTACATGGGTCTCACCCTTGTGGTTCGCCATATTTTTTTAGGTAATCAGAAGTGACAAAAACAAACATGTCACAACAAAGAGGAGCTATAGTAATGAATCTTAGAGAAAGTTGATTAGATGTCTAGTGTGTCCTGGAGTCATCCATGTACTCTCTGGTCCGGGCAGAAAAAGTTCTTATATGGTGTTTCAAACGAATTGAAATTTTGTTAGCATGTCGGCGGGTCCATTCTCACTGACCTAGGTCAATAGAGAGTGAGAAGTGGAACTAACCAAAATACCCTTACTCATCAACTTGATTTTATGAACCCAACGAGGGTAGAAGAGTCATTTGAAAGTATCACATCTTACGGCGAGAAACAAAATGGGGACATGAGATTACCGAAAAGCCCATGGATGATTAATAGTTTGATTAAAGAGGTGTGTCCATTATGGTAATTTGGTTACCTAGATTCTTTGCAATCCAGCCGCAGTGAGAGTAGCACCTCAGGTCTCTCTCGACCTTGCCTTGTGCGAGGATTTCAGTTGCTGCTTGAGGAACTGATGTGCTCAACGCTCTCCTCATGCTGAGATGAGACCAATGACCCTGGTCTTTGGCGGTGATGCGAACAGGAGCTCGCACAATGCTCCTTCTGTGGCCATAAATAGGGGAAAAGGTCAGAGAGCAAAACCCAAAGGAATCACTACAGCGAACAAAACTAAGATCATGGACAGCTTCGTCGGGCTGAGGTGAAACAAAATCCGGCATTGGCATGGGCAGAGAAGCACTGAAGACCTAAAACCAAGGTGGCGGCGGGTGGATTCTTGGAAACATCTAGGACCCATCGACTGAGGGCATCTTGAGGTGAGGGGATGCATTAGAGTTGAAGATCTGGAGTTGTAGATGATTGTCAGTGCCAAAATTTGGCCGAAGGAAGAAGAGGACCCACCGGAAGACATGTAGGTCTTCGGAGGTAAACTAAATAGGTCTAGGGGCTTTGCGATTGCCCAAGCAAAATTGAAGGGGGAGGAGGATTCGGGGTGGTATAGGGTGGTCGTCGATACCTTATATAGGCAGAGGAGGGCCATATCTCCCTCTACAACTTCCTAGTGGAGATGAAGAGAAAGCTTGAGAGAGGCATTTTGCATACAGACCATGTCGATGGTCAAGCAAGGGATCATTGAATCCTTCGTGAGAAGACAAAACCAAAGAAACTGAAATCATGTGAAATAGTGTTGTGCAGGGGGAGAACGGGTCAGGGCAGTCCTACAGTCGGGGCTGCTCATGTACTTGTGCCCAGACTGAGGTTGAAGAAAGGCTCACGTCTGTTGGATTGAAATCAAGGCTAATCCTCACCGTTGGATCTGGGCCACCTGCGTGATAAGAAAAATCGACAAAATCATAGTGTTAAGCATCAATATAACTGATTTGATGCATGCACTATAGTTATACTATATTAAAAGCTTTTAAAATTGATTTGAAGGGTCAAATGAAGTCCAAAAGGCACCAAACTTTAACCACATGCACAAATTAAAGTCTAGATTCATGCTATGCAATTAGATTCTCACTTCACCCATTATTTGGCCCTTCATTAATATATTGCTCATTAAGGTGTATTTTAATATATTAAAATGAATGAGTTATATGAAAAGCCTTCTTTTAATGGATTACATGAGTGAAATTTCGGGATATCCATCCATAATTAATTTTAGGAACAAAATCTCACCATAATATTCTATTTTGATATACTATTATCATTTTTTAGGAGAGAGGGAAATTAGGTTAATTACACTCATAATTACTTCTATTACATATTTTTGCTCATATCCTATACAAAAAGATATAAAATCTCCAAATTAACAATATCCACTTATTATCTCTCATAAAACTCCATTTTGCATTATTAGTCCTTAATTATTACATTAAGTGGGTTATTTGTGCAAATACCCCTTTATATTCGTAAATGGGGGCAAAAATGGAATTTCACCATCATTAAGGCTCAAATTGTATATAGAGTCCAAAAATGATTCAAAAGGATGGGAAATTAATGAAAAAGGTCCAAATGGACTAGAAGGCAAGAAAAGCTCAAAAGCAGGTAAATTGTAGGAAAGACCCTAGATTTCAGTATGTTACAACACTCCACCCGTTAAAGAGGATTTCATCCCCAAAATCATAACAAGAGGGAAGAGAGGGTGAGTGTGAAACATCCCAACTTTAAACAACTAGGTGGATATTAAAAGCTCTACACATAGGCCAAGTCTTACTAAGGTTTCCACAAAACCTATAAACTTTTATCCAACACAACATAATCAGCATTTTTGTCTTATTAGCATAATCTCCATCATGAAGAGGCACCATAATTATTATTCCATCAATTGTGCCACATTTTATTCAAAACAATTACATCTGAACATTATATCATATGTATTTCCCTCATCAAGGGTTTTAAGCACAATTTAGGGTTTACTAAGCCATTTCAACATTTATAGATGCATTAGATCATGACCCTTAATAACTTGATATTATTCTCCATTAACTTCATCATGTAGGATTACCACAGATTATCTTGGTGAGAACCATATAATATTATCCAGCAAATTATTAAACTTATTACAAATCCAAATGTGTCACATTAATGGCTTATATCTAAGTTACATGTTGTCACAACATCTTTCATACTCATATCCATGGCATCATTAATCATTTTCTCTTATTACACTAATTAATATGAATTATACATCACATTATGTGAATCAAATTACCCATCTTCATATTACTGATTTGATTCATAAACCAATTTATGATAAGATGATTAATGAGATGTATTTAATCAACAAATTGATATGCCTAACATATGTCGGTGACTTGATCGCAATTATGATTAGGTGATTATAAACCATTTACATGTACCAAGGTATATTATGTGATGGCACCTAATGTCACTTGTGTATCATTAAAACATAAGGATGTGTATACCTTGTTAAGGCTAGATGATTACATTTTAGGGTTTAGGTCAACATGACCATTACATATTATTAAGCCTTCATCTATAATTAGGGTGACTTAATCAAACTTATGTATATTCACAAATATTAATGAATAACTAATTATCATTTGCATCAAGAATATATTAAGGTTCAAGCATATGAATTATTCCATAAATGACTTATCCATTTTCTCATAAACAAACAAGATGAATTACAATTATATTATGTTTGTTAGACTCTCACTAACCCCATGTCTAAGGAGTTATCGGTTCTTGATTTCAAGGAATTGAGGGACTCCACCCCCTTAAAGAGGATTTTGTCCTCAAAATCAGCAACTCCAAAATCTATCAAGGTACTAACACCACCATTCCACCTTAAAGGGTTGTCTAAGTCAAACTATTTTATAGGTGAAAGGGTATATAACCAAGTATACGGTTCAACACTAATAGTTTTAATAATCACTACCATCCCAACCTTAAGGTATAGCATAGGGTACACTAACCCTAATCATGGAAATCTAGGACTCATATAAGGTACTTAAGGATTACAAGATGATTTTTGCTTGAGAAAATCAAATCATAATATAAGGGTTTCTAAGGTTACTCAACAATAAGGTAATATGCCTAAAGGTAGACTATTTTAAGCTGTCTGTATCAGATCAGGCCAGGTTGGTGTCATATGAACTTGGGAGTCCCCGTAAACCAAGCTAGTGGTGCGGAGGAAAATTTTGCCAGCCCCCAAGTTCTAACCCTTTCTAGACACCATCACTTTCAAATTCTTGCTCTAATAGCTACTCAATAGACTAATCACCAAAAAGTTAACAAATTTTATTTCTAATATGAAATTATTATGATCCTAAATCAAACTTTCATCATAGGTCAACTCTAATGTGAAAAACTTACTAAAGAAACTATATATGGTGAGGGTTTTATCGAGGAGACAATTTGAATTAGTCAAGAATCTGACTACCTTGATGCTCTGATACCATGCTGTAAAGACCAAGTCTCTACTATAAACCATGGCAAACAAAAACACCAATTGTGTGGTTGTAGAAGATTAAAACTTGACTTTATTCAAAATGTATAAAGAGTACAATACAAAATTTTCCCAAATGGGGTACATCTTTATATAAGAACAAGGATCTAGGTAGAGGAAGACTCAAGCTAATACAACTTGTCTCCACAAACAACATAACAAAAGTATATGCAACTAGTCCAATCTAACTAGATGTGCACGATCCCCTTAGCCTTAGGTAGGTTCACCAAGCTTCCCATGCGCACTCTGATCCTAATCTGGGTGGTTGGGATCACCCAACAAGAGAAAGATAAAAGTATGTGTCAATAAAGGATAAGGATAATTACAAAGATAAAGCATTGCATATTAAAAAGAATCCACTATACTAAGGGATTTCAAGAGTATGAGACAAGTGTTCAAATAAGAATTGGAAATATACCATAGTTCAACATCAACAATTATCACATTGCATGAATATATTATGACACAAACACATCTCAATGTAGGGTGAGGAACCTACCGGACCTCACCATATATAAAATGGTAGGGGGACTAAAACCCTAGTTCCTGGCAGGAGGACTAAAACCTCAGTGCCATGTATAAAGTGGCAGGGGGACTAAAACCCCAGTGCCTACGGCAGGGGGACTAAAACCCCAGTGCCCTATGGGTGGTTTGTACTCATGTACACTACATTATCATTTGGCTAATAAATACATCATTCATAAATAAGTCACTTGGCAGCATTGATAGATATAAATAAAATCACTTCATAGCAAATGGGAATAATTTCCAACAAACATTCCAATTAAGCAAGCCAACATTGGCATTTCATGTTATGTACAACTATTTCCATAAAAGAACCAACATGGGTATTTGAAGCATCAAATGATGAATAGAGCCAAGAAATGGCATTAGAGGGATTACAAGGCTAGAAATTTAGTAATTTGGGGTTGGATAAAATCCCAATTGAGGAATAGGTGTATTTGCACATTAATCATTCCACAATTATCTAATAAGGATCACATCCATAAATATGGTCCACATATTTAAATAAGCGTCACATACTAAAATAGGGCTCACATACATAAATAGGATTCACATAACTTATTGTAGATTCGTAATCATCATTTCTCACCAAAAGCTTGTTATCCAATTCCATTTTCCTAAGTATAAATATTTCACATGAATATTAAGGCATAAAGCATAGGAAAACCCTAATTTTGGAAATTATTTTCAAAACCAAGATTTAAGACTCAAAACCTAGTCCAATCAATTAATAACATTCTCCTGATTAAGAAAACATATTTTATTTCCCAATTTGGAGTTAAAATGAATTAAATACACATTTTAGATCATTTAATGCGATTAAAATAATATTTAATATAAACTTTGAGAAAGCATTCAGAATTAGGACTCAAAAACTAGAAATTCAGATTCTACTAAAAAAATCCTTTCCAACGACTATTTATTCGCATTTTTCTGACCAATGGTTGATTTACTATAAATTATTTAAATCAGACCAATCATAATGCAAGCAAAATCCATTTCAGCAATAAATGAGCGAACGGGATTGGGCCACTGAGGCCGGGCCCACACTAACACGGACCAATCATATTTTGCCGTGTCGGCGGGTACACTCTCGCTGACCTAGGTCAACGGCGAGTGAGAATTGGAAATTACCAAAATACCCTTACTCGTCAAATTGATTTTATTAACATAGCGATGGTAGAAGAGTCATTTGAAAGTATCACATCTTGCGGCGAGAAACAAAATGGGGATGCGAGATTACCGAAAATCCCATGGATGATTAATAGTTTGATTAAAGAGGCGTGTCCATTATGGTAATTTGGTTACTTGGACTCTTTGTAATCCAGCCATGGCGAGAGTAGCACCTCAGGTCTCTCTCGACCTTGCCTTACACGGGGATTTTGGCTGCTGCTTGAGGAACTGATGCGCTTGACACTCTCCTCATGCCGATATGAGACCAATGACCCTAGTCTTTGGTGGTGATGTGAACAGGAGCTCGCACGGCGTTGCTTCTATGGCCAGAAATAGGGGAAAGGTCGGAGAGAAAAACCCAAAGGAATCACTACAGTAGACAAAATTGAGATCATGGACAGCTTCTTTGGGATGAGGTGAAACGAAATTTGGCCTTGGCGCAGGCAGAGAAGCACTGGAGACCCGAAACCAAGGTGGTGGCGGGTGGATTCTTGCCAACCTCTAGGACCCATCAACTGAGGGCATCTTGAGGTGAGGGAATGCATCAGAGTTGAAGATATGGGGTTGTAGATGCTTGTCGGCGTGACAATTTGGCCAACGGAAGAAGAGGATCCACTGGAAGACATGGAGTTCGTCATAGGTAAAACTGAATAGGTCCAGGGGCTTCACGATCGCCCAGGGGATATTGAAGGAGGAGGTTGATTCGGGTGGTAATAGGGTGTTTGTCGGTTCCTTATATAGGAAGAGGAGGGCCATAGCTCCCTCTGCAACTTCCCAGTGGAGATGAAGAGAAAGCTCAAGAGAGGAACTTTTCATATAGACCATGTCGACGGTTGAGCAAGGGCTCATTGAATTCGTCGTGATGAGACAAAACCAAAGAAACTGAAATCATGTGAAATAGTGTTGTGTAGGGAGAGAACGGGTCGGGGCTGCTCATGTACCCGCGCCCGGACTGAGGTTGAAGAAACACTCACGTCTGTTGGATTGAAATCGAGGCTAATCCTCACCGTTGGATCTGGGCCACCCGCGTGACAAGAAAAATCGACCAAATCATAGTGTTACGCATCAATAAAACTGATTTGATGTGTGCACTATAGTTATACTATATTAAAAGCTTTTAAAATCGATTTGAAGGGTCAAATGAGGTCCAAAAGGCACCAAACTTTAACTACATGTACAAATTAAAGTCTAGAATCATGCTATGCAATTAGATTCTCGTTTCACCCATTATTTGGCCCTTCATTAATATATTTCTCATTAAGGTGTATTTTAATATATTAAAATGAATGAGTTATATGAAAAGCCTTCTTTTAATGGATTACATGAGTGAAATTTCGGGATATCCATCCATAATTAATTTTAGGAACAAAATCTCACCATAATATTCTATTTTGATATATTGTTATAATTTTTAGGAGAGAGAGGGAAATTAGGTTAATTACACTCATAATTACTTCTATTACATATTTTCGCTCATATCCTATCCAAAAAGATATAAAAGCTCCAAATTAACATTATCCACTTATTATCTCTCATAAAACTCCATTTTGCATTATTAGTCCTTAATTATTACATTAAGTGGGTTATTTGTGCAAATACCCCTTTATATTCGTAAATGGGGGAAAATGGAATCTCACCATTATTAAGGCTCAAATTGCATATAGAGTCCAAACATGATTCAAAAGGATGGGAAATTTATGAAAAAGGTCCAAATGGACTAGAAGGCAAGAAAATGTCAAAAGTGGGTAAATTGCAGGAAAGACCCTAAATTTTAATATGTTATATTTATATCCTATGATAGTATGATGGTCTTACTGACCTTTGGGCATGGTTGAGCCCTAAATGAGGTGTAATCCTCTTGTGTTGATAAGGGTTGATACTCTGTGATATTGTGAAAAGGATTTATATCTTGTGATAGTATGATGACTAGTGTGGTCTCATGAATGGCATGTGAATAGTACCATGTGATGATGAGATGAGAAATTATGTTCCACACATTTTATATCTTTTAAAAGTTGTGTTATTTATATGCTTTCTAGAAGTGAATTAGGGTTTGTATGTCCACTTGTTTGATGCAGCCTTAATTCACCCAATTGGCATAACTAATCAATTGGAACTCTAATCATGTAGTGCCCTGTTCCATAGATCCATTTGAGTGTCAGAACTTCCCAGATGGTGAAATGAGTATTCCTAAGAGAAACATGGAGCGCATATTCATGAGTATGTGGGGTGCTTGTCAAAATTTAATTCAAGTGTTTAGGTAGGATGACTGTGGTCATACCTAGCCCTCAGTTTGAGAACGGTTGTGGTCATGTTAATTATATATGGGATGATATTGGAGGACAACTGTGGTTGTACCTCTAATGGTAGGGTATGCGTACCCACCTCTTTTCACTAGTGTCTTGACCTGAACCACGGATGGACTAGGCTGTAGCAACTTGACCTTATGTGTCGTTGTGGAGGACCCATACTGACCGGGGGTAGAGAATATCTTAGGAGTCTGGATCTTCCTAGATCTTGTATGGAAATGATTTCAACTTAGCAGTGGTTAGATGGATTTTCAGTGGTATCCTTAAATTCCTCATGGCATATTAAAGATGTAAGACAACCGTGTAGCATATATGTTTAGGGTTATACACAACGCTTCATATTGGATGATAACCCTTGTTTTCTTTCTTTTCACTGAGATCATGTATAGTACAATAAGAGATAATAGATATGCTTATGTTGTAGTTATGCTCATGTTATAAACATGTTTATGTTGTCAAATATACTGACATTGATGGTTAAGATGTTGTTGCTAGCTATGTTTAATATTTCTAGCCATGCCTATGTAATTAGAAATGCTTAAGCTGCTAATCATGTTTATGTAGTTAATTGTGCTATGATGTTATTTCGGCGTATGATATATATTTGTCCCTTTATTTGAGATGCCAATATTGATAGCCATATTATGTTACTAGACATATTCATGATGTCAGGGTTTCTTATGCTACTAGCTTGCTTGTGCTATTAGCAAGGAATATGATGATATTCAGATTAATGATAATGATTGTTATTAGATGCAATTTGATGATATTTCAGTAGATATTTATCCAAAGAAATGCATTTATTTGTTATCTATATATGCATTGATGATCATACTTGTTGTTCAGATTAATTTCTTAATCTGTTTAGCATACTTGAACTGTTCAATATGTTCAACTGATTATTAAATACTCCAACTACTTAGTTATCTACTATTTAAAATGTTGTAATCAATAAGCATTGTTGGAGGCTATATCTCTTGCTGGGATATGGGTCTCACCCTTGTGGTTTGCCACATTTTTTTAGGTAATTAGAAGTGACAAAAAAAACATGTGGCAGCAAAAAGGAGCTATAGTTATGAATCATTGAGAAAGTTGATTAGATGTCTAGTGTGTCCTAGAGTCATCCATGTACTCTCAGGTCTGGGCAGGAAAAGTTTGTATATGGTGTTTCAAACGAATCAAAATTTTGTGAGCATGTTAATGTTTATTGTGTGGCATATACATAAATTGTTCTCCTTTGTATATATGTTGTGGATAAGGGGATAGAACAGTTTGTATCAAGTTCTTATCATAGTATGGATATAAGAAATATGTTGGGCTTTTATGAAAATGTTTCTAAGCTGGTGCTGATGTTGAAATCAGTTTTAATTTACCCATATTTTTGGGTATGTGATTAATTAGTGATCGATTGTTCTTTATGTTTTGAGTAATCTCATTTAGTGTAATGGGTTCTCACACCCAAGATGGTGGAGACATAAGGAATGGTAATATGATGTGAAGCCTTAGACTCATATTGGTAGCCATTTTGTAGACTCGAAGGATTGTTTACGTGACAGAGAAAGTTGGGAAGAAAATGCCATATCATGTTTTGGTTTGGTACGTGCTTGATGAATAAGTCATGCAGTTTAGATGACAACTAATATAGGAGTAAACCCAAGAGGGGTAGTTGTGGTATCTGGTACATATAATGCTAACAAGGTTGAATGACTTCATAGGGAATAAGCATTGCACCCCTCAAGTTTTGTGTTAAAGGAAACCCCAGTTGGACTTGATACTTGGTTGATGAGCCACTCACGCATGATAGTTTAGCACTACCATGCTATCATGTATATGTATGAAACCGGTCCAACCTAGATAGATGATGAATGGACATGACATGACATAAAACCTAGAAATGGTTTAATAAGTTGTGTACTTCCTAGCCACATACATGGGTAGAATAATGGGATATATTCCCATATGTGATGATATAAACTTTGGATTCAAGTATGTTATTGTTAACCTTGGTGCTGCCAAGTATTAGTTTTATTATGTCCTAGGAAAGGACCCTTCCAAAATGAGGAAGTTCCAAAATTAGTTTTAAAAAATTGAGGTAACATCAAAGGTCATTTAAGAGAAATTGAGATATTAAGTGCACGATGCAAAAAAGCACATATATTGCATATGATTCTTTAGACACAAATGTGACCATCTCTACGGGACAAGAATCAAAGTCACTTTGGATGTGACCAATAGAATGGGTCCATGGCCATATGGGTAGGTCACCATGATTCCCATGGAAGGACATAAGGAAGCCTATGAGTGCCCTAAGAGATGAAAGAAATTAGGGTAAGAGAATCATGAAGGGTGCAATGTGTTTGGATATTACCAAAGGAACCACAAGAAAATGTGTGATAGAATAAAGTTATGATATAACCCTAAGTAAATCCTAAGGTCAAGTAGGGATGAGACGATGGGAATTGGAGTTGATTGTTCCCTGAATGCACAAGACCATGTGGTCGAGAGGTAACCACTATGTTTGCCCAAGGCCCATGGGTTAGGAGTTTGGCCACCTTCATGAGTTCATGTGGCCCTATGGGTAAATGTGAGAGGCACTCTCTAGATAAATAAAGATGAGATCACTCCAAAAGTATTGGCACCTTAAAGACCTTGATAGAATGACTACGGATCATAAATACGAGTCATGCCATGACTAAAAGGTTATGAGGAATTTTTTTCCTATAGGTAGGCATAAAATTATGGGAATGGTAGTAAGAGGAGAACAAATCAACCTAGTATGAAAATAAGATGATAATGTGTGATTCATCGTCTCTACTCTTAGAATGGGATGAACTTTGTATTTGGACTGCAACCAAAAGCTTATTTCATCTCATTATGAGTGTGAGAGATTAGGCAAGAACATGCCATATTAGGAATAGAAGTGACATGAGGAATAAATACTTAAGTTGAAATATTTTTAGGATAATTGAGAATTGGAGGAATTACCACACACTTAGGAAAGAATATTGGGAAAATGGTTTGGAAGACTAGGTGATCATGGTAATCAACAAATTAAGATTTCAAATGAGGATATAATTATGAAGTGGAGATTGGAGTCTATAGGTTAAGGTTGAATTTGTTGATCAGAATATTGGATGAATGAGTTGAAGTACCCAATAAAGATAAGCCTGACTTATTAACCGAGATTGAATAGTCTCGTTAGATGACCTAGAGTTACTTGAGATGACAGGCTTGATGAAGAAACCTTAGACACATCTCTTGGTAAATGTTAATGGTGGAATCTGATAAGTAAATCATACTTAGTTCCAAAGGATTCACCTTTAAGGATATATAGGTTCATGGTGTATGGTACACCCTGGCACCACAGAGATGTTTAAAGTGGTATTTCCTAGTGGCTGGAAATGAATAGACACATAGCAACATATGTAGACTCTTGTCTCATGTGCTAGATAGTGAAGGTGGAATGCCAATGACCCTATGGATTATTGCAATCAATTGAGATTCCTTAGTGGAAAAAGGAACAAATCACCATGGACATTGCGGTGGGTCTTCCCAAGACAAAGTAAGGTCATGATGCAATATGGGTTGTGTAGATTGCCTTACCAAGTCATCACATTTCCTTGCCTTAAAAATCACTGCCAAGGTGGCAGACTTAGAAAAACTATATATTAGAAATATTTTGACCGCATGGTGTCTCGAGTTCAATTATTTTAGATCGTGATCCTAAGTTCACTTCTAAGCTTAATCTTATTTTGCCTTGTTCACTACAGCAAAATTGCCCATTAGTAGCATTTATTCTAGTGGCATTTATAAAAAAAAGCCACTATCTATCTAATGTACAGGCATTTTTAATTAAAATGCCACTAAACCACCTATTATAGAGTTTATAAAAAAGACTTAGCATTAAAGGCATTCTTATATTTAATTAGTGGCAATTTTAAATTGCCAAACCAAATGATGTGCATGAAGTATTATCTATCGGAAATTTTCATTTCACTTCTCCCGCTTTTCCTCTCGCTTTTCCTTCATGCTCCCACGTATGTAATATCTAGTATCACGGTGACTGTGGCGATTGATCTCCCCAATCCTCATCGATATTCTTTCACCTGATAGCGCGTGGAGGAGATATAGCCTCCTGGTCGATCGTCTCTCGCCCTAGCTAACACCGTCTTAGAGGATCGAGTGCATCGACTGACTGGTGGCGGCACGTTGATCCCAGTGTGGAGGATCGCTTTCGACTACTGGCCAGTGAAGTGCCTCATTGCTAGCACCGAGGAAGCCAAGAGTCTACTTTGCCGACACTAAGGAAGCCAGTTCAGCCACATTTGCTACATTGGCGCCAGGTGATTACAAATAGATTCTCTTCCCCAACCATTATCACCATCACAATCGGCTGCTCTGTATTGATTCACACTAGTAGAGGAAGAATTGTCTTTGTAAGATATATTCCTACCTCTACGATTTTTTTGCCCCTCCCTTAATTTTGCTATATTCTTGCTTTATTTTGGATTGATTTCAGTTTCGAGCAAGATCTGGACTGAATTTAGAGTTCCTGGTTTACTCGTTATTCCTAATTCCATGATTGACTTGGTTAATTGCACTAGCAAGGAGAATCATTGTTTGGCAATGTGCATCTTGTACTGGTTATGGAGGGAGAGGAATATTAGAGTTCATGAGAATGTGGAGATGCAATCATGGGTTTGGTGATGGGTATCTAAACACCACTTTCTTTAGTGGTCTAACTCTTACTAACAGACTGTCCATCAATGTATATTTTGATATTAAGGAGGAAACGACAAACAAGATAAGGTCAAAAATAACTCAAGAATTGTAGCCAGCACCAACTTCAATAGTTATAAACATAAGATAGAAAAGTATTCAAATAATCAAATCTCATTACTTCCATTAATTTAGGGGACTATGACTTAAAGAAGTATAGGATAATGGAAATTTGATCGTGGGTATTACAACTGAGTCGATGTTTCAGTTGCAACCAGCACACCTCTAAGACACATGGATTTTAATGAGGCCAAGAATCACTAAGATTTATGCATAACAACTTCCAACGAATTACAAATTAAGATTTTATAATCTTTGGAATGGTTTTGAGACAAGGAACCTCCCTGATATTAGACCTGGTATGCCATCATGATTCCCATGTTCTAATTAGAAGCTAATTTTAATGAAGTGTAATTATTCATGGTTATGGTATATACATGAAATTAGGTTTGATTAGGCTTAGCTATTTTTAGTATACATTGTGATATGTCATTACCCACACCAATTTTCTTCTATGTTTTTATATTAGTGTATATAAATAGGTTACGAAACAATGTCATTTTATTTCTATATGTTTCCCTTTAATATAAGTGAGAAATCTAATATATTCTCAAAAGCACAGATTCCAAGAATGATTAAGCATCTCATCTTCATCACATTTAATTTCTATACCAAAATACATGGGTTGATCCACTTATATAGTAGAAACTATACTTCAAACGAAATTTCTAAAAAGTAGGGGCTTACTGAGCATCACTGACTTCTAAATGGGGGGGGGGGGTAGTCTAAAGATGATACAACTAAGAAATAGCAAAGAAAAATACACCATTTCCCTTCACCATGAATTGGTTACATGTGAGCACAATTATATTCTGTTCATTCGATTCCCCTTGTCAAAGGGAGGGCGGTTGCTCCTCTTGTCATATTTTGTTCATTCTGATTCTGGACTTTTGGATGCTATGCTTCTATTCTTATGTTTGGTCAAGGTTTAGTACTTTTCTCCCACCTCTTGTCAGGCTCTGCTGGTTGAAGCTTCTGTTGGTTTTGATTGGAAGGTCTTGTATGTTGTTTTCTTTTGAATCCTTTTTTCTGATGTGGTTTTGAGTGATGTTCTACTTTTTTCTTCTGTTGGTTATCGTTGGCTGACAGATATGAGATTTGTCCTTGGGTTGGTTTGTCTTTTCCCTGTTTGATGTCATCCAAGGATGGGATTCTATGTTGGCTCTTGCCTATGTAAGTGCTTGAAATAGCTTCGTATGGTTCTCCTTTTTTTAAGGCTCTTTTGGGATTCTTTGAAATGATATTCCATGTAAGGAGTTTCAGCTGACCAAAAAAGGAATATAGCCATGATTTAGTACCATGTTATGAAGAACATACACCTTGGTGTTCAGCTTCATATCAGGGATTGTATCTTTGGTATTTGGTTGTATAGATTCCTACTTTTTGGGTGTATATGTTCTAAAGGTTTCTAGTAGGTGAGCTTGTAGAATTTGAGGTTGTAGGTTTGGAAACCATGTTGGTGGTTTTGAGGTTTACGAATTATCCTTTGATACTGGCGGATAGGACCCAAGCTCTTGTTCATTTTCTGATTCAGTTCAAAATGATTAGAATGTGCCTGGGTCCTTATTATAAGTATGTTCTTTTATCCTTTTAAAAAGTATTTCAAACATAGTGTCATGTACTCATAAAACTAAAGTGGCAGGAATCCATCCCATTTACATATAGGTCAGAGAATAATAACCTCACATAACTCATGTAGAACATTTACAATTTTTAGATGAATACTTCTTGTAACTCATTTAGAAAATTTACAATTTTTAGATGAATCCTTCTTGTCATAAACTTTGTGGTACTATCAAAATAATAAGATGATAAGATATCTTGTAGTAGTGTTTTGATAAACACAGAAGTACAACATTGTAGTAAAATTTTGGAAAGACACCAGTAACCTCTTTAAATAGGTCTCACACCTTCTATAGTAGTGCATCGATACTCCAAATTAAATAGGTCTCAAACCTGTAAAAAATAAGCCAGACACCATTAACCTCTTTGATAATCTAAAATATGAGTGTTGATTCAACAAATAGATAATAAGTGTCACCTCATTGTATGAAATACCAAGATACATCAAATTATAGAAAATACTAGTTACTTCATTGAAAATCTCAACGAAGGATTAGTGAGCATTGGACCAATTGCAAAGATATAGCCTCTATATAGTACATGATCTCCTCTATTAGATTTCTTTTCAAGCTATCATGTCTACCACAATAAAGTTGGTTATGACAAGAAATAAAAGGTTAACTACTATTATACAACTTTTTCTGAAAATATATAACATCGTTATATGTACTTACACTTTGTTAATACTAATATTATGCAGTCTCTGTCCACCCACAACAATCACTATGAACTGGGCCTTTATGTCAATGTTAACGTTCCCTATTGAAGAACAATTGGACATCATCCTAGATGATCATTCCTTAAACCAATTGGTCATACCCAAACATTGGCGTTTTCTAAAAGGAAGACACTACAGGCCTGGTGAAGTGACCCTAAATTTTGGCAATTATTCACATGTTATCGAGGTTGAGTATGATTTGGCGGGAAATCTGGTATCAAAATCCGGTTGGCGTGATTGGATTAGAAAGATGCTAGTGGGCCTTAGCGACATGCTTTTTCTCTGTCCAGTTGGCCATAATACCATCAACGTTTGGATAACCAACATCAACTGTGAGACCCCCGATCATCTATGGCGGTATGAGCGCATGACAGAGGATATCAGCTCGAGCTCGAACGAATCTGATTATGAGGCCCCTGACAGTTCAGATTTGTCTAAATATAGTGAGGAGCTCCGCGACACAGCACAATCATCAAAAAGGCCACGGTAGGTCCAATTAACAAATATATTTGTCAAGACAAAAAAATTGTGTTTACACTTTTTGTCTGAAAGCAATCGATACTCATAGCTGCTTTCTTTTCTGAACTTCAGGAAAAGATTGCCACAATGATAAGTCCTCGAAGTTACTGATGCGGGACCATGTTGGTGTAGTATTTAGTTGTCTATCTATCTAGACTTGTCTGTATTAATAGTTATTTTAATTATGCACATGTTTAGGGGTACACCAACCCCTTTGTTTAGTTACTGTTTAGGGGTACACCCCTGTGTGTGGATGTAAAAAGAGATTAATGAATGGAACTGAAAGTTGCTACAGGAATGCTTATAACTTAAGTGTGTGTTCCCATGAATGTTCCAAATTCACAAATCCATCCTATCTAACGACACATTTGAAACCAAATAACAAAAAGAAATATGCATATCCTATTATGTTACAAATTACTGATAAATTTCATTATAAATGTTCGTTTATCCTTATTATAACTATGTTCTTTTATCCTTATTATAAGTATTTCAAAAAATTCTTGGGTGCCTGCCTAGTCAGATAAGCTCACGTGAACTTCATTTGCATGATTACACTAGTATTTTCTCATATTGTATAGTCTATTTTAATATGACATACTTACTCATATGTTATATGTTTTACTATTTTTATAGAATCGATAAGTCTTGGATAGCAGAGGATGACCGAACCAGCAGTAAATACTTATGTGGAGTATCAAAATTTTTGGATTTTGCTTTTGAACATTCATCGATTGGAGATAAGATTGTATGCCCATGTAGAAAGTGTGCTAATGTATACTAGGTCACCAGAAAGACTGCATTGAGCCATATATTGTGGCATGGCTTCTTACCAAGCTATATTTCTTGGGCTTTTCATGGTAAAGATGTCGATGTTCAAATGGATGCTCCTACTTATCAGGGAGATTTCCTTAATGCTGAAAATTTACAAGATATGTTGCATGATACTTTTCTGAGTTTCAGTGAAGATTGGAATACAGAAGGAGTGGAGCCATCTAGCGATCAACATTTCAATACTGAAAATTTTAAATCTTTTTAAAGGATTCTGAGACAGAATTATATCTAGGGTGTAAGAAATATAGCAAACTTGCTTGCATACTAGAATTCTATCACCTGGTTTGTCTTAATGGCTTGAATAAGAAAGCATCATCAATGTTTCTTACATTCTTTAAGAAGATGCTACCAGAAGGAGAACAATTACCTAATTCATTTTATGAGCTAAAAAAGATGATTACGGGGTTGGGCTTAGATTATGTGAAGATTCATGTTTGTCCAAATGGTTGCATGTTGTTTTGGAAGGATTCTACTGATAAAGACGTCTGTGATACATGTTGAGCATCAAGATGGAAACCGATTACAATCCCAGATGATGATGATGCGCTTGCAAAAAAACCCAAGAGAATACCTATCAAAGTGCTCAGACACTTTCCATTTATACCCCGCCTAATGCGGTTATTCATGTCATCAAAAACCTCATACTTAATGAGGTGGCATGCAGAAGAATATGAAAAAGATGATAAGTTAAGACACCCGATTGATTCACCTGCATGGAAAACATTTGATGTGATGCATCCAGAATTTGTTGCAAATGCTAGAAACATTCGATTGGGACTTGCAACTGACGGATTTAATCCTTTTGGGACAATGAGTACTTCTTACAGTACATGGCCTGTTGTGATTATTTCATATAATTTACCTCCTTGGTTGTGCATGAAGCAACCATATTTTATGTTGTCCCTACTCATTCATGGACCAGCTTCACCTGAAAATATAGATGTGTACTTGCATCCATTGATTGAAGAGTTGAAAGAACTATGGGATACTGGTGTACATACATATGATGCTGGAACCAAGGAATTCTTTTAGATGTGTGCTTCTTTATTATGGACAATTAGTGATTTTCCAGGATATGCACATCTATCTGGTTGGAGTACTAAAGGCTACAAAGCATGTCCCTATTGTAATAAAGATACTATCTCACATTGGTTGCCACATAGTCGTAAAGTTTGCTACAGAGGACATCGTAGGTTTTTGCCAACTAGCCATAGATTCCAAAAAGAAGCAAAGGCATTTGACAGTGAGAAAGAATTTAGGTGTCCACCTAAACCTCCTTCTGGAGCTCAAATCTTGTCACAATTGGAGGACGGAAGAACTGTAATTGGTAAGAAAAGGCCAAGAGGTAAGGATTCAACACACAATTGGGAAAGGAAAAGCATATTTTTTGAGCTACCATATTGGAAAACTAACATTGTAAGGCACAATCTCGATGTCATGCACATTGAGAAGAATATATGTGAGAGTATTGTTGGAACATTGCTAGGTTTGAAGGATAAAAGTAAGGACAACTTGAATGCAAGGAAGGATTTGGAGGATATGGGAATCAGATTTCCGCTTCATCCAAAAACTGTTGGTAAATATACAATCCTACCTCCAGCTTGCTATACAATGAAAAAAGATGAAAAAATATTATTTTGCAACATCCTAAAATCTGTCAAAGTTCCATACGGGAATGCGTCTAATATATCTAGATGTGCACGGCCGAAGGATCATAAGATGCTACCAATGAAAAGTCATGATTATCACGTGCTGATGCAACAACTTTTGCCATTAGTTATCACTGTGTCCTTGCCCAGTAGGAATGCTAAGTCATGTATTATTAATCTTTGTCTCTATTTTCAAAGGTTGTGCACTGAAGTCATAGATCCAATTGATTTTTCTACATTGGAAAATGCAATAGTTGTTACACTTTGTGAGATGGAGAAGATATTCCCTCCATGTTTTTTTGACATAATGGTGCATCTATCAGTCCATCTCTCTTATGAAGCTAAGATAGCCGGCCCTGTTCAGTATTGTTGGATGTATCCAATTGAAAGGTAACATTTCACACGTCGTGATGACTTTACCTATTGGAATGTAATTTATCATAATATTTTCCTCAACTTTGTTTTCAGGTATCTGATGACCCTAAAAGGATATGTTCGTAATAAAAGATATCCAGAAGGATCAATAGTAGAAGGATATATAGCTGAAGAGTGTCTAACTTTTTGTTCAAGATACTTGGATGGAGTTGAAACAAAATTAAATCGGACAAATAGAAACGATATTGACGAAGAAAATTTGGAAAATGAGCCAACACTTGACAGTGATGATTGGTCTATTTTCTCGACAGTAGGTCATGGTATTGGTAAAATGGTAACATGTGTCTTGGACGAACATACATTGAAACAAGCCCATAAGTATGTACTATTCAATTGTGAAGCAATTGAACCCTACATTAAGTAAGTTAGTGTCAACTGTCTTCTATTAATAAAATGCTATAACATATTCCAATAACATATTGCACATATTTTGTATTCAGGATGCACTATGATATTATTAGGCAAAAACATCCTCAGAAGTCCATAAAGGAGTTTCAGAGAATACATAGTAACTCATTTGATGGATGTTTTAAGGAAATGTAAGTTTAGTTGTGGTAATTAAATTAGTTATGCTTCATGAATAAAGTCTAACAAACTTTTCTTTTATTAGATTGAGACAATCCTAAGAACAAATATGGTAGATGATAAAATCAAGTTTCTTTCTCAAGGTCCACATCAACTGGCCATTAAGTACAAGGGCTATGTTTTCAATGGTCATAAATTTCATACCAAGGCAAAAGATGCAAATCGAACAACACAAAATAGTGGAGTCTTTCTGGTAGCTAAGACTGATTGTTATTCTAAAACCACTGACCGCAATCCAATTACTAGAGATGTAATCTACTATGGTGTTTTGAAGGATGTTATTGTGCTAAATTATTATGAACACTTTAAGGTGACATTATTTAAGTGTGATTGGGTGGACATCTACTCAATGAGGGGAATCAAGCATGATGAACATGGGTTGACTCTTGTTAATTTGAGATGCCTTCAAATTATAGGAGAACCGTTTGTAGTGGCATCTCAAGTTGGACAAGTATTTTATGTAGAAGATGTCACTGCAAAAGGGTGGCATTTTGCTGTAAAGATTGCCCCATGGGATATGTTCAACATGGAAGAACAATCTTGTATTGAGAATGTCGAAGCTTAAGTGCAAGGTGAAACTGGAGATGGGCCATCAATGACATCAGAGGATGAAGATACTGATTGTGACATAGTTAGATTGGATATGGAAGGAATTAATGTTTCTAGTTCAACAACTAAAAAAGACCAATCCCGAATTCAGCAGGATGATGAAAGTGTATCTCAAAGTGATGATGATGATTGTTCTGAATGAGAAGATTACAAAATAGCAGCCAATGTTTCTTTTTGTTTGTCATTAATATTTGACATAAATAAGCCTTTTTTGGCTCAATGTATCTCTTTAATTTTCTGTCTCACATTGTGCTCTAGCTAGGTGTATCAATTTTGCATGTCTGACATTATTCTTATTCATATTTATCCTTGTCTCTACTGTTGTTTATAATTATATTTGATTAAATATCTGTGTATCATTTTTAAATATTATTAATAAAATTGTTATTATGTTGTTCAATATTTTTCTAAATGTGACCATTTTTATGTGACTTGATATACTCAGGATGAGAGAACAGTATAGTGACAACTGTCATAACATGACAACCGCAAGCAATGATAAGAACAACAATAATGACTCTTGTATGGTGACTCACTTGCCTAGCATTACTCGACATGGTTGTTGGCAATCTTAGAACATGTTATCCTCAAATTGCTCCAAAAAAAATTTAGCTTCCCTTCCAACTGAAATTTGTAAAGATAGAGCAAACAAATTTAATAAAACTATTGCTAGCTCTGCAAAAAATGCCCAATCTGCCACGTCTCCCCAAGACTGTAATATGGTTGGTGGTTTGAAATCCTCTCAAACATGCACAACTGAAAAGGAGATGGGAACAAGGTTCCAAAATCATCAATACAAAGAAAGTGGCGATAAAGTTACAAGATCAAGAATTTCACATCTACCCTGTGTGCCTAATGTCAATGCTTCTGTGTCTATTCATTCAAGAATTGTAGAGAATAGAGCTGCCAGTAACCAAAATAGCGTTGTATTTCCTGATAACATGGACCAAAATGACATCTCTGATCACCATGTTGAGTCATTGAATGTTACAACAACACCTTCTGATGGGCTAGGTAATCATTTCATTCATATCATTGTATTTATAGTGATGCATTTAATCATATATAATTATGCATATATATATTTTATCCTTTATGAATGAATGCTTAGGTCAAAAACATCGAGCAAACAAATTCAATAAAACTGCTGCTAGCTCTGCCAAAAATGCCCAATCAGCCACGTCTCCCCAAGACTCTAATATGGTTGGTGGTTCAAAATCCTCTCAAACATGCACAACTGAAAAGGAGATGGGAACAAGGTTCTAAAATCAGCAAAACAAAGAAAGTGGCGATTAAGTTACAAGATCAAGAATTTCACAGCTACCCCGTATGCCTAATGTGAATGATTCCGTGTCTATTCATTCAAGAATTATAGAGAATAGAGATGCCAGTAACCAAAATAGCAATGTATTTCCTGATAACATGGACCAAAATAACATCTCTGATCACCATGTTGAGTCATTGAATGTTACAACAACACCTTATGATAGGCTAGGTAATCATTTCATTCATATCATTGTATTTATAGTGCTGCATTTAATCATATATAATTATGAATATATATATTTTATCCTTTATGAATGAATGCTTAGGTCAAAAACATCGAGCACGTGGATGAACACAATGTTTGAATGTTTGGAAAAGAAAGCCCGACGATCGAATTCCCATTGAGAAAAATCAATTTGGACAACCAGTAGGTGAAAACCAATGTCACTTATCAAGTTTTCTGACAACCATTGCAAGAGATCCCAATCTTTGTCCACTAAACTATGAGAACTGGAGACAATTTCCAGCAAATAAAAAAGATTCTATATGGAATTTTGTGAAGGTATATTATTAAATTTTATTTTTAAATGGTTAAATGAAGCATCTAATTGATATCCTTTATGTCGGTAGAGTAAATTCTCAATGGATTCAGATCTGAAGGAGTGGACAATGAAGAGACTAGGAAAGAAATGGAAGGACCACAAGTGTGAGTTAACGAGACTATACTTCGTACAAGATAGTCCATATGAACAACAGCTTGAACAAGTTGTTCCCCGTGTGGACAAGTCGCATTGGAAATTTGTTTTCGATTATTGGAGGAGTAATAAAGGAAAGGTAATATTGTTTTTTCTATTCGTTGATACTTACAGTACCGCACAGATAATTACTATGCACAATACTACAATGTTTTCCATAGAGGAAGTCTATAACTAACAAGATAAGTAGAAAATTTCAAAAGGTTAGCCACACAACAGGAACCAAGTCGTTTGCATGTCTGAAATATGATGTAAGTTAGTAATTTTTGTGATCCATTTAGATAATTTGATGGCATCCATTAATTTGATGTTTACAATAACCTTGTTTGAATGATAAAGATGGAGAAGGAAATAGGTAGAGAAGTGGATCCCATAATGTTTTTTTAGAAAACTCATCGTAAAAAAGATGGGAGCATAGTTGATGTTGAGTCCGCCAAAATTTTGGTACAACACATAATATCCTATAGTATTATGTTATATTTATTAATTTCATAGAGGTATATATTTGGTATAAATTGCATCTCGTATGATTTGTTGTATGTAGGAAAAAATTTCTGAGGTAGGAGAAGAGCTGCGAAGAAAACAACCTGATGTTACTTCAGATGAAATTTATAGGCATGTTATGGGAGAAGACAGACCAGGATATGTTCGTGGTTATGGACTTGGACCATCACCTTCTGATATCTGGGGCAAGAACCGTAAATCTCAAGAAGCTGACGAAGCACAAAGGAAGCATTTCTAGGATAAGCTTGAAGAACAACGGTTGGAATTTGATGCAAAACTTCAAGAACAAAAGGATGAATTCAACCTAAAATTAGAGGAGTTACTTGCCTTGACTAGAGCAGGAAACAGTCAAGCACAACATGTTGGCACTGGCCAAGTATGAATACATTTTATACAAGATGTTTGGTATCAATTATTTTCCATGTTGACTTTTATGGACTTATGACAAAAATAAAATAATTGTGCAGACAAACTTATCAATGCAAACTCCACTCCATATAAGACATTCATCATTTAAGAAGGGACAAGTATGTTTGTATTACTGTGAATTGCACTTCATTTTACGTTTATATAAATTTGTTATGTAAACTGTATTTTTTTCGTAGGATGTGTATCTACTGAGTTTTACAGATCCAGATGCTAGAATTGCATTCGGTCGAGTCTCTGAGGTTGACCCCATGAAAAGGGTGGGAGGTGCAATTTTAGGCTCATCATTTGTTGTTGTTTTTGTAGAGGTTGCTTTGTTGGGCAACGATCCTCTAGTTAGACCTTATGATCAATATCAATCTATTGATGATGATGTTGGCAACGTCATAGCATGGCTGAAAATACATATGTTGCCAAGGTGAGCATAAAATATTACTTATATTGTTACATAATTGAAAACAAAAGTAGTATCTAAAGTCGTTTCCATTTTTTGCAGGACATGAAGTTTAAATTTAATTGCATTCTTGGATACTATCTAAAGAGAGGAGAGCTATAGTTGTTTTTATGTAATCCACTTTGTTATTTGTACATGCTGATCTAAAGTAATGGTGTTTCATGTCCATTGTCGTAGACAATGTTGCCAAATAACAATCCTATTTTGTTTTGTCCTACTTTTAATTTTGTTATGGAGAATCTTAGTATTATGGATGATACATGCATTATGATTTGTTTGTGGTTTTTAGCTATGAGCAGTGTTTTAGCTTCTTATTTGTGGGTACGGATGAAAAATTTAGTTGAAAATGAGTTACAGTTATTTGATCCATTTCTTTCCATTTTGTAATTACTCAGCTAGTAAATGGATTATTATGGTTTGGATTTTCAAAATTTACAACTAATGTGGATGGGTGATGTGGACTGAATAATTCTTTTTTAATGTAAAAACTACTGTAGTAAAAGGGTAATTGTCCCTTTGTATGGCATCCACACATCGTATACCATGATTTTCTGCTTCCCAACCTATGCAGGTTTGATTCTATTTGATAATATCTTGGAATGTAATTGCTTATATAAGTAGGAATGCATATTGCGGGTGCTTCATATTTTTGGGCTTCATATCCAACTTGCATCATGTCAGATCATGAGCTGTGTTACTTGTACGAGTGATGTTTTGTTTTCTCACTGCGTTGTTTTTGAATGTTTTGTTTTTGGTACTAAGTATAATATAGCATGGTGTTTTTGCATTTTGCAGAGGCACACTAAGTCATTGTCAACATTTCAGAGGTCTGCTCTGGTTGAGAAGTCTAGGCAGAAGCCTCAAGAAAGAATGGGTGTTCTTAATAATGTGGGTTCCTCCTTATTCCCTTAATTGTTAAAACAACATTTGTATATTTGTCTTTTTTCCTTTACCCCCTCCATCTAAAATAATACCCTTTCTATAACATGTGGTTGTGATGCAGGCCCTAAAAGCCAATAACTATGGTAATGATCCTCTGCTAACTGCAGCTCTGTACTTGGAGATTAATTAAAGGCCAATCTCGAGATCTGACAACCTCTGTATTGATGGTTTGTCCGACTGCCCAGGGCTCCCATGGGACACATCCATTCCTATTATAATAGTTGGCACTTGGGAGATATTTGGCATGGATGGAGGATGCTCATGGCTGTGGTGAACTTCTCTGTGCAATGTGACACCCGTAGGCATATTCAGGATCTCATTCGCTGTGGAAACATGAAGGGCATTGTAAGTAAAATCTTTTAATGTATTCCATTTAAATTAGTTAAACGAAATACATAAAAAAATTTACTGACAATGCACTTCATGTTTCCACAATGAATGACATCTTGAATAAGCCTGCAGAGAAGTTCACCACAGCTGAGCATCCTCCATCCATGCCAAAGATCTCCTAAGAGCCAACTATTATACTAGGAATTGATGTGTCCCATGGGAGCCTTGGGCAGTCGGACAAGCCATCAATAACTACTGTAAGTTTTGAATTTTGACTCCTTAGCATATGTATGGGTTTTTGAATGCTTAAGAGATACAAGTTAACTAAAACCTAACTATAATTTAAGATTTAGGTATATTTTTCACTTTTTCCTTTGTCATCCATGAAGTTATTTTATTTTGGTGTCCTTCAGTGTCATTATGCTAACACGAAATCATCATGCTATAGTATGTGTTTATGAGAGGACACAATTAGTTTTGTGTTCATTGATCTTTAATTTTGTCTCCATTAGTGTTTTTGATAAAATTTCATGTTATTCCCATATGATATTCTCTTTTGCTAGGACAAACAACACATATAGAATGTAGTCCATGTTAAAATGTTTTACATGCCAAATATCGACTTATAATTAAATACAATACATTATAGCTTGTAAATTTATATAAATTTATGCAAGATATACACTAAACATTCTCTTATAGACAAAAATTCAATTATAATGGATATTCTTATTGGAATTGGAGGCTTATATTTACCCCTTTGTGTTACAGTTCTATCATGATGCTGGAAAGGGACATGTATACATGTACATTTTTGTGAAGATCGAGTTGCATTGAATTTCAAAGACTCATTTTGTTGAATGCATGTCTGAAACTTTCCATGGGCATGACAGACATTCTATTGATGCTAAGTGTGCACAAAGATGGTATTCTACTAACTTATAATGATACATATCATACAGGTGAACCAAAAGTTACCATCATTATTGTTGCCCATGCTATAGTGTTCTATGCCCATCATTTGATTTTTAAAGATACCAAACTTATTTACATATCATTTCAGTTTCCACTGGAGAATCTTAGAGTGGAGAAAAATGTGTTGAGGGCTCAATTAGAAGAGAAGGATGAGCTGAAGAGGGAAGGTTATTCAACATGTCACTTTGTACGTGTAATTGTCATTTTTTATAAATTGCCTTCAAGTGACCACTCGAGCTGTTGTGATAGTTGAACAATCACATGTGTTTTTCCATATGCTAGATTTTGTTGGAGGTCCATTTGTCTATGAGGCTTGCACCATTAGGGGTGACAAGGCTTCCTTTGTATATAATATGAACTGTGCATGCTCTGTTTTGCATCTACTTTAAGCCAAATACGGCCAAAAGCCCTGCATTTCTGCATTCCTATCCCTGATCTCTTTCTGATTAACACACACAACTCCAAAGGGGCACCCAAAGTGGTGGATTGAGGAAAATACAAACTTTCCAGGCATTTTTATGTATAGTTACTTTCATGTTCGTGAACTAGACATGATCAGGTTAGAAGTGGAGCCAACCAAGACCAAACTAATTTTTAGCTATAGGGAGGACTATAGTGGCTGAATACAATCCAAGACAACCCAGTTGCAGCCTTGTCAAATATGTGAGATAATGACTGGATTATAGGTCAGATGGTGGAATTTCCTTCTGCATTGAGGGAAGCATTGCACATTGTACAAAGAGCTGTGGCAACCACATCTTTGGCTATTAATTACATGCTTCTGAGGAGTATGCTCAGCTTCTCTGTAGGAAAAGCATGTTTGGTGCACATCTTTTCTACATCTCTGTTTAATAATTAACTCATGAATTTACCATTGCATATTCCACACATTTTTTGTAGAGAAGGAATCATTATTTACCTTGTTATTATGTCTCATTCTTCACATTCCTCCATACATATTGCCAAGGGAATTTCATCTATTGGGGAGTTTTTATATTGTTCTCTGTTGAATAAGCAAACATCACTCATAATTATTGAAGTTAGTTCTCTTATTGCTTTGATAGAGATGGAATGTAAATTTCTTTTTAATTTGATGAACCAATGTATTGTCATGCTAACTGTAATCATGTACTAGTGAGATTTTTTTATGAACATCACACTTCTATTGCTGCAACTTGCAAGAGGAATTTAGAATTCCTGAAAGTTTTTTTTTTGGTAATGGTTTTTTCTAATTTCAGAGCTAAAACCTGAGAAGAGCATGAAATTGCTTTAGGTCCTTGTAGGAAGCTATCAAAGGAAAATGAAATTGCAAAGCAAGAAAGAAAGGTTTGCTTGGCCATTTGTCAGTTAGTCTGTTGGTGGAATCGACATGGATGTTGCAGCTGCTCTGTATTAGGCCCCTTGGTGGATTCAACATGGATGTTGAGTACTGCTGCATATGTATTGACTATGGATATGTTTGGACCTATTGTTGATAATGCAGGTGGCATTGTTGAGATGAGTCAGCAGGTAAATTATTTGCCCTTATTATTTGCTGCTTTACACTATTGTTAATAATGCAGCAATCACACAGTTGTTTACCCGGAGTTGGATGAAATAATAGAGTTTGTAAACGTCCTGGTGGATGCAGAGAAAGATGACCTGCACATAAACAAGGATTCAGTCCAAATCTCTGTAGTAAAGGAAACCAAGGAAGCCAATATGGATGTCACTCCATACAGATCAGTAAGTAGGAGAATTAAAGGAAGTGGCACAAAGATGAAGAGGCGAGGGTCTGCGAGAAAGATTGAGACTAATAGAAGAAGTCCAAGACTAGAGGTTTTTAGAATCTAGCAGCGACATCTGAAGTAGATCAAAGTTTAATCACACCAAAGTCGATCTGTACAACCTGAGAAATGAATACAGACTTAATCAAGAGAATCATGTTGCAACTCTTGTAGTTTCTGGTTTATAAGCGGCTATACAGATCATTAATTCAGTTAATTCAATCATTCACGCCTCCCTACTATTGTTCTTTTAAGTCAGTGAAGACTATATTGGCATGTGAAGCCATCCAAGTTCAATGGAGCTTGGTAAACATTGGTGTTGTATTCAATATAAGGGGCAAGGTAAAACGTCCTCCCCATGTAATTCAATATAAGGGGCAACGTAAAATGTCCTCCCCATGTAATTCTCAATTGATTATAAATACAAATTATTCATACTTTCATAAAAGTGAGTTCGTCTACAATTGACATTCATTTAGAAATAATGATAATGAATTGAAAACTGAATGACTAAAAGCCATGAAAATGTAGTAATACAGAACTAGTAGTCATTAGTGGCTTTTTTTATACCCCATTAAACTCAATAAGAACATTTTCATACACCAACATAATACAAAATAGTGGCATTTGTATAAAAGTCAATTGATGGATAGTGGCTTTTTTATAAATGCCAAATGATGGTTTAGTGGCATTTATGTGGCATTTATTCGAAGCCACTAAAGAAAACCTTTAGTGGATTTTACAACTTAAGCCACTATCTTCCTAGTGGCATTGGCGCTAGAGGCATTTTTTTAAATGTCAACAAATGCGACTAAACCTGTTTACTGGCTTTTATTTTTTTCGTGGCATTTCTAAAAGGTCGTTAATGAGTATGTTTGCTGTAGTGGTTGAATCTATATTAGGTGCGGTAATCGAGATCATCCTCTCAAAGATGTGGAAGCAAGTGCATGAGGAACTCAGTACTAGACTAAAGTTTAGCACAACTTATCACCCTTAGACTGAGGGACAATGAGAGAGAACAATCTAGATTTTAAAGGATCTGTTGGGAGCATGTGTGCTTGATTGGAGTGGATTATGGGAGCATTACCTACCCTTAGTTGAGTTTCCTTACAATAACAACTACCAAACTAGTATCGGGATGCCACCATACATAGCTCTTAATGGGGGGTCATGTAGGTCTTCGCTTCACTGGGATGATGTCAGTGAGAGGACCTTGTTGAGGTTAGCGGAGCTGCAGTTGTATGCTGATAAAGTCACACTGGTCAAGAAAAGGATAGAGAGGGCCCAGGATTGATAGAAGTCATATGCTGATGTGAAGCAGACTAACTTGCACTTCACTATGGGTGAACATGTGTTCCTGAAAATCCAACCCTGGCAAGCTATAGCTAAGAACAAAGGAAAGTTGAGTCCCTGATACATGGGTTCATATGGGAATGGGTTGGTGAAGCTGCTTATCGTTTAGGCTTACCCCCTCAAAATAGTATGATGCATGATGTCTTCCATGCGTCCAATTTGAAGCGCTATGTGAAGGACCCAAGCCATGTGTTGAGCATTGAACCTATTGAATTCCAAGGGAGGTAGACAATCTTGAGTCACCTGTGAGGGTATTGGATACCAAGGTGAAAGATCTCAAGAGTAAAAAGATAGAGATGTTAAAGGTTCTATAGAAGAACCATGGAGAGGATGAAGCCACATGGGAGCTGAAGACAGACATAAAAAAGTCTTACCTTGAATTGTTTGTATGATTAGTCAAATTTTTGGGACAAAATTCCTATAAGAGGGGAAGGATGTTATAACCTTAATTTTGCTTGTATTTAAATAAATTGAAATGCAATTATTCAAGTAAAAGGGGCTTGAGTGGAAATTTGTGTGCTTTGCTTTTAAATAATGATCTTCTTTGTAATGGTTTCCCTTGAATGATGATTTTTTTTCAATTTTGTTGTTTTCTTAATCCAGTTATGGATAAAAAGGTAAAAGGATAAAAAGAAAATCCCATAATAAGAAAAAGAAAAAGAAATAGATGATAATTGTGTGTACATGAGATAATAGAATTCTGTAGAAAGTGGCACTGATGGCCACTATTAATTAATTTTCGTTTGCACATGGTTTCTAATAAGAAGAATAGTTATAATAAAGAATATGGAAAAGTAAGAAAGGGGAAAGGTTGTTTTTTAATGCTTGAAATATGCTTTATAAAGAGAATACTTGCATGTGAAGGAAAGATATCCTTGTTTTCAAGTTTTGGTCTCAAACTATTCCCACTATTAAATAAAGTATTAAGACTTACCCTTAAAATTCAAAACAATAAGGACTTATATATGGTGTGTGCAATTGCAATTAATTTAGGAATATGATAAAAGCAAAAGTTTTGTGAATAAAAGTTACTCTAATAAATCCAACAAAATTAGTTAAGGATGGAAAAGAGTTTAAATTGTTTTCCCCCAAGTTTCTTAGAGAAATGATGTTTCTAGTGGCCTAGAAAAATCTTAAAAGATAGAGGTATTTACTTGAATTTCATAAATTACTAGTAAACACACATGTACACATGTACGTATCCAATAAAATTAGGGTTGTAAATGGGTAGGATAAGGTAAGGTAGGGTAAAGGTTTATCCTTATCCTTACCTACATCAAACATCACAATTATGGGTATCAATAATTTTTGCAAAAATAGGAGATGGTTTTGCAATGTAACACCTACACACCATTGTTATCTAAATTGCCATGTTAAAACTGAAGAACAAAAATGATAAATTTCTCCCAAGTTAAACTAATGAAAGATAATCAAACTTCTAAAGGGATGCTTTATCAACGTGAATGGGAAGACTGTCCAAAAGCTAGCAAATAAAGGGGTACTATAGCAGAAAAATATGTCCAAAAGAAAAGTGAGTAAGAAAAAAATAGTGAAGCAGTAATGCGAGATATTCAAGGGAATCTGCAACAAACACTGTCAGCCGGTCGTCATCAAGTTAAGCTCAAGCCAAACACCACCAAATAACGAATGGGATTTAAAGATCCAAATGTCTTTTAACGATGAATAAATAATATAATGTTGTAATTCACATGGAAACAAATAATATTGTTTTTCCTTGGAAATCTAGGGGAACCAATGAATGAATGAAAAAAGCTAGCTTAGGTTGTGAATCGCCTATAGGGAATGTGGGAGCTTAGGGGGTAGAATAAGGTGAATGTGTGGATGGATGGTTTGGGTGATCGAAGCAATCACTCCTGTTTGATATTGCTTACTGATGGATCAATTGTTTTTTGTCGTCTAGCCCAGCTCCCTTCAGTGGGACTTTGGTTACTAGATGATCCTCTGCAGCAGGGTGGTTCTCACCCTCCGGATGTCACAGCTACATCGGTCTGCTTGCTCCTTGAGTTCATCGATGCCCTTAGTGAACGTTGACAGCTTCCTGCGCTCCTCCTCCACACCGACGCAGACGGCCACGAGGTTGATCTCTCCATTCTCGCCAGAGTTCCCTCCCTCTCCTCCTACAGTTGTCTTCCCTAGTGCAAAGTCCATGCCTCTTAGCACTATGTCGATGTTGATCTCCAGCGTGTCGACCCACACCCTTATATTATCAAGATCCTTGACAACAAAACAGAGCAATGTCAACACAAATTCCATTTGACAAGAAAATCAAAGGTATTAATGTTGAACTAAAAGAATAAAACGCAACAAAACACACACCATGTAGTAGTTGAGTAGACTCCCATTAGACTGGAAAAACACTGTCGTAGAGTAAGCCAAGTCCTCAATAGGCCTATGCAAATGCCCCATCCCCCATCCTTAGAACCAACCAGACCAATTCTCAATCCACATGTTGGGACTACTCGCCCTATTGGGAACAAAATCCCAAAAATAAAATCCATTATGTGTGTTAATCATCGGAAATAGAGCATCATCCTACTGACACATGATCCATGGGATCCCCATCCCTTGCAACTTCGCCATATGTGCACACCATTTGACATACCTCTTCTCGGCCTCCCCGTACTGCGGCCCGATGTCACCGTTCTCGTACTCATTCTTGATATGTGTCAGAATGATCGGACCACCCTGTGATGCGAGCAATTTATCTTTCTTGAACATATTGACGATCAAAATGACAAACGACTGCTCTTCCTTGAACCTCTGGTTGTCAGTTTGGAGTTCTATGTCGGGGAGCTGGTGGAGCCAGACGGGGAGACCACCATAGTTCTGTTCAACATAGACGTATGGGCCGATCTGGGCGATGTTGTAGAGCCATGTGGTGTGGATTTCCTGGAGGAACCAGATGATGTCAAGGTTCTCGTCGAAGTTGTAGTGTCAGCATTGTTTCTCGTGCACGTTCTAGAAGACGTAGGTCTCGATTGCGTCTAGGCCACCGTCTTTTGCCTTCTGGATCAGGTCCCGCCACATCTGCATGGAGGGAAGCAAAGGGTCGGGTTGTGAGAATGTGCGGGGAAAATGTGGGATGGCTTTTAGTGGTTCAGTTTAGGTAACGGCATGCATAGGAAACCACAAAGTCGATGAACGTATTAAAATTAAATAAATGTCAGTGTCGGGAACACAGTGTGCATGTTTTATGCCCGACTGCTAGTTTTGTAACTAGTACGCACCTCGTGTGTGCTCTGTGGGTAGTGGATTGCACCGGAGATGATGATCTTCCTCTCATTGTTGATGATCAGTGCCCTCCCTTTGTGAGACACCGTTGTGGCACTCAACGGTGATGCCAAACTCATCCGTGAAAGGGTCCCTACAGTAAAAGATATTTGTGTTTGTTGTTTGAAAGGAGAGAATCAAGGAACCGTTTTCGTGGGATGGAGAGAGCAATACAGAATTAAAGATAATAAAAGTTAATAGGAGAGTGTGAGAATAAATATTTGTTGGAGAAAAATTCCTTGAAAAAAGGAGAGAAGAGAGTGAATCAAGGAGAGCGCAACATCAAACTCACTCTTTTTATAGTAGTATAGATGTGTCTTTTGGAGAGAGAGAGAAAAGGGGCAATCTAGAAGCATCTTTTTGATACCAAAACTTTCCCACACTGAGATTTAATCATTAAAAAATTCCCCTTAAAATTTGCAGCTATTTGAATAGAAGAGAGAGAGTTATTAATTTTATAGTTTTCCCAAAAGTGATGAATTGAGAGAAATATACGTTAAATGTCACAAAAGAATCAAAATAGGAATCTAAGGATCGTCCCCTTTAGTGTCACACTTAATAGGGGCCCTTGGATCATGAATCCAATGGATGGGAACCTATCTCCTACCTCTAGCCTTTTTAGGTAACCCAGCTATAGTAAACCTTTCTCCTCCCTACACTTTTCTCTTTCTCTGAGCCAAGTCCTCACCAGCAGACCACTCCAATGGGTTCAAGAAAAGAAACCAGACTCAATCATCCCAAATTTGACCCATCCTCAAGTGGGATTACAGTTTCCCCAATTTGTAGTAGGAAACAAGTTCTCAGAAGATTGGGGCGACACCTCCCTTACCCCCCATATCCTATAAAAGGGGTTCACAACCCTCTGTGAAGACTAGGTTAACCTCTCCATTTAGTTGAAATGCATCCTTGTTGTGTAGGATTTGCACCACCCTTCAGAACACACATAAGTGTTGTGACTTGATAATTCAACTCTTTCCATATTATTGTATGTTTGTTTACTCCCTTGAGCTCAAGGTTGGCGAGTACAATGGCTAGAAAGTTTCTCTAATGAGGATCTATAATGGTGTTTGCTAATTGTAGGAGGAATCATCATGTCCCATGTTTCATAGTATTCCATAGAGATTTTTTACTATGACAAGTTGTTATACCATTCTGGATGAGCTTCTCATGATATGTTGAGAAGACCTTCGAAGCAATTGTATTTTTTCACTATGGAATCTTCTGAATTGATGGATTCATTATGTGATGTTTACACTAGAAGCATATCCACTTGTTCATAGTGCCCATGAAGATTACAAGATTCTTCATCTACAGTGGCCACGTCTAGAAACGACTTTTACCAACATAGTAACGTTATGGGATTTTGTGTATCAATAGTTTCTATATGTGTTTATGTGTTTTGATTTTATTTTTATATATTCTTATTTTTTTATGGATTAGTATCCACAAAAAATTCTATTTTCTTTAATTTAATGTGTCCCTTGTTTGTGAGATGATATATTTTCCATCAATTTTTCAATACATTATATAAATATCAAAATTTTCATTTAGGGTAGTAAAAACCTTTTTGTTGAGGAAGGAAACACATGTAGGCATGCTTTGATAATTTTGTGAGGGTGGTAACAACCTTTCTGCCGAGGAATGAAACACATGTGGACATGATTTAATAATTTTCTGATAATTCTCTTAGTGTTACAACCGACGTACCTAACACATAGTGTGTGTGTGTGTGTCAATATAATATGTGCTTCTTTTTCCAAGAACATTTCTACAAGATGGTTCTTTCTATGAGGGTGAAAACAATACTCAGTGACCCACTAGCTCTAAACAACATTTACCTAAAAGTTTTGGACCATTTGATGGTCGCTTTTCTATAAATTTCGCTATCACAAGTACATGTCATTTGTTGTCTCAGTCAGTCTGAAACTCTAAGATTACTACATACAACCTTAATTGGAGGTTGGTTCCTTAGTAATTGTTGAAATTTTGTTGGAATTATGACCCTTATTTTGATAAATTTTGGTTGGGTTGGTTTTTTATGAGAACATACATCGTGGTATACATAGTCTGGAGGATAAATTCTTTACGTGCACAAGATACATAGAATTTCCTAGAGTTTAACTTCATGTGATTGGGAACGTGTTTAGGACCTACTCTATAGTACAATGTGTTAGGAAGGTGACATATTCTATGTAGTTGCCACATTATTTGGATGAGGTACACGATGTATTTCATGTATCTCTATGTTGAGATAATGTCATCTTGAGATGTGGAAAAAATCTCAACATGTAGATGTTCAATTAATGGATGATGTTTCTTAGGAGGAGGGTCCTATGAATATTCGATATTAGCATATTCAAATCAAACGAAGCATGGGATACTTCTTGTCGAAGTCATAAGGCATCATCATGGAGTTGAGTAAGCCACATTGGAACTAGAAGATGGGATTTTGTGATGTTTTCGTACTCGATTTGAGGATTTTCGGGAAATCCTTAAAGACAATATGATTTATTGGATATATAACTCCAATCAACTTATAATTTTTGATTTCTACTTATTAGTGTGATTTTGCCAAATTAGTGTAAAAATGACATTTTTATAAGATATATAACCCTATTTAACTTTTAATTTTTTTTCTCAATAGTTTGTTTTTTTCCAAATTAGTGTAAAAATCACATTTTTTGTTTAATATCCCATTATCATTTATACCAATTGGGTATTGGACTTGGTTTACAAAACACTACATTGGCTGAAAATGGAGTTTTGGCTTGAAACTACTCAAAAATGCCTAAAATGGTGGAATTATGAGACATAAATGTACTAAATGTTTTATTGATTAAAAGAAAAGTTTAGTTTTTGTTAACTCTTAAATGTAGTTGAAATCTATACAATTTTTTGAATATAAATATGGAGGTGAAATTCTCTCGATATGTTGATTAACTATTTTAAAAACAAAATTTAAAGGAAACTTTAAATATGCACCTTTTTGCAAAACTACCAAGGACATTAAGTGGTCATAAGCCTAATATGACCTATAATACTTTCAAAATTACCCTTCCATGTATAAAATTCATGGTGGAATTTTTATAGGCTGATTTAGATGATTTTGTGCTGATGTTGATGAATAGTTGGTCTAGGTCAAGTTCTTCCTTAAATTCATGTAGAATATAGTACATTCTTTACATGTCCTCTTCATTCTTCTATGTTTTGTTAGATCAATTAATTTGGCCTAAAAATTTCTTAAAATGGATCAAAACACTAATTTGTCCATCTTCTCTCTCTGTTCTCATTCTTTTATCTATGAAGGATCTCAAATTAAGGTTTTTGTGGAACTTCTCACCTTAATGAGGTTTGGTGGAATACTTTTAAACTCTTGAATTAACTATCTTTTTAAAAATGATCAAGTATGTTTCCTTCTTATTATCGGAAGTGTGAGTGATTTAATCGATATTTAGATATATAAGTATTCTTCAAACTCATTTTAACCCATTGATGCTAATTTAGCCCTAGTTTCGAAATTTTGTTTTCTTTTATTTTAAAATGATATTTTATTATAAATTCGGAATGGTTGTTTAATTTAAAATAATCAATTGATATCAAACTATTTTTATGTTTGTTCGTTACTGAATCACTATTCATGAAATCATATGCATTCATCAATTTTGTCGTAATTTGGAGGTTTTGGTCGTATAGGGTAAAAATGACTCAAATTTTCATATTATGAGCTTACATTTTCTAAACTATTCTAATAAATATTTATATAACAAATAATGAATGTTGATTATTCTTATTGTTATATAAAATATAAGATCATTTAATCTGTAAGAAATCACTCATTTAAAGATTTTTTTACAATTCTTGGTGAACATAGACAAGGTTATTTCAGTGTGAAATTTCTTATTGATTTATTTATTATATAATAATGTATTGACATTGTGATTTGAGTTTTCTCAGCTCTTACATAGATTATATAATAAATGACCTAATGTTTTTGCTCATGTCAGAGGAAAAAGTATTTATTATTGTCAAATTGAATTATATAAAATATAATATAATATAATATTTTAAGATAAAAAACTAAGATTTATGATGTTTTACACATAACTACCACACATATGTAGTTTATACACTATTTTTTTGGAAAGAGGTAAATATATTTCCAAAGAAGGTTAGCTGAAGCTATACACATTACAAAAGATCATCAGCAAATCTACAAAAATTTACAACAGCCATTAGCTACAAAATGCCTCATTATAGATTTCCTTTCTTAGAAACACCCTTTGCTAGGCCTTTTATGTCTTGTAAGACATACAAAATCTATTTCCCTATCAACAAGAGTAGATTATTCTCATTTCTTTTGATCCTTCCATGTCTCTTTTGATTATGTAAATCCCAAATGTAATACTAAATCATGCTGAGGAACATGCAACCATAGCCTCTTTCCCACTTATTTTTTAACCTATCCATCGACCATATCAGAGCATCTAGGAGACAATTGGTAGTATTTGGGCCCCATTCATTTCTCAAGCAAATAATAGACAAAATATATTTGGAGTATTCACATTCAAAGAATAAGTGATTATGGATCTCCTCTTCAAAAAGGCACAACAAGCATTTTGGCTCAACTTGGAGGCCCCATCTGATCATGCAATCCCTCTTTGGAAGCTTTCCCTGGAGGGCCATGTAGGTAGTAACACTATATTTATGAATATGGAAGGAGTTCAACAGTAAGACCAAGAAACATAACCGCGAGAGGCACTGTTGATCCCTGGTGTATGTGGCTGACTCACCAGCGAATACACACCACTGTCCTCAACAAAGAAGATATGGGTAACATCACTACAAGCCCTACATAGGTCCGTCTAAACTCTAGAAGAAGAGATATTGGTCCAGAAAAGAGCATTTCCATAATGTTGAGACATCCAAGATGACCAAATGTCACCCTCGTACCGCAAAAACCTTCCACTATTTTCAGAAGACAACATTTAACAATCTCCTGAGGACCATTAATGTTGAGTCTACCCTTGATTAAAGGTCTAGAAATCATTTCCCAATCCACACCATGGTTTCTCCCCCCCCACCACCACATATAAAGTAGGGTTTCATATTTACAAATGCCTAAGTAGCTATCCAGTTAGTGTTATTACATCTTTAGGTTATATGAAGTTTAGAAAATGAGTATTTTTATTATTAATCAAGTGTAATCTTAATCAGTTATTATTTTTTATTTTTTTTGTCATTATTGAACTTAACAAGTGTCTAGATTATGGGAAAGAGAAAGATGTTCTCTTGTAGAAGAACTGAGGACCTTGAGAAGGTTCTCAAAATCAAGGAGTTATGACTTCATTTAGATTTTTGTGGAACTTCATTTGCAAGAGGGATCCGCAGGGATTCATATTGTGAGAGTATGATATTCCATTTTGTGGGAATAATCATATCTCTGTGTGATTGTCCATCTGTAATGAGGTTTTTGATGTTATATTTTGCTCTTTTATGTATTTTTATATTGAGAAGATATATGTATAACATCAATAACCCTAGTTTCTCCCTTTAACATATTTTTTCTTCAGGTTTGGTACTGAATATTTGAGACCCAATTTGATTATTTTACAGGTCATTGTGTCCCTTCAGTGATTCCTCACATAGAACATTGTAGGATGATCTTAAGAGGACAGGTAAACCTTAACATCTTGTGGTGATATATCTGGACTAGTTTCACTTAGATGTACCTTGGTGGGTAAAACCCAAGCTAATAGGGGCAATAGTAAAATATGTTAATCAGATAATTAGATTCATAGAATATTTGGCTTCTTTATTTTTTTTAACCTCTTCTATTTTTTTGTTAATATTTTATTTCTTCAAATGCAATTTGATGTGTTTATAGAAATCTACTAATATCTAAATTGGCATGTCTATTTTTTATGTTTATCTTGATTTGTAATTCTTTAATTTTAAAAGAACATTATTTATATCTCTTTGTCATCACTTTATCACTCACTAGGACTTTTGCCTGACATGAGAAGTTTTACATGTTTTTAGGTTCTCAACAGCCATTGACATACCTTGGAGACTAATCTACACCATGGTATACTGAATTATAGGTACAGATTCCCTATTATTAGTTGGGATTTCAGATGTAGAAATAGTTGTTGTATTGTCGACCCTATTTTCTTAGGTCATGTGGAGTTTTTGGTAGTTATTTAGTTTGATTTGGTACTCTTAAGTATTTATTAGATGATTCAACATTCTAATTTTGTATGTGTATCTTTTAGCTGTAATGGGATATACTTGTTGTAAATATTACTTGATTATGTATAATATTCGATGTATGCATATAGTAATGTGTGTTGGTCCATAGGTTGACATACTCTTGGAATTTATTGAATTTTAATAGTCAATTTTGTTATCAAGTGGAATTTTATTGAAAAAGGATAAATCTTATTTTGGTTTTCTTATTTACTAAAAGTATGTTATTTTTTATTCATGTGGTTTCAAAAGTTGGATCGTGTTTTGTCATCATCTTGGTTTTTGGGTCCATCGATGGAGGCCAGTATGAAGCAATTGCCATTGAATGATTTTGGATGGATCTTGTTGATCATGTCAGGTATGAATTATGCAAATGGCAAAAGAATGTCCATATTGTAGAAATTAATTGGATTTGTATTAAAGTGGTTGGTGAGCAACTAGAATATTTTGCATTTGTAGACATATTGCACATTAGTTGATTCAATTTTTCTCTAGTAATATCCAATGAGTTGTGTGACGTCCCCAGATTTTCTAAAACTTAATCTGATGTGTGACGTCTAAATTGAAACCCTCACCTCAGCGAGCATTCCAATTTAAACATCCCACACTAGGCTAAGAAGAAGAAAATCGAGGGAGTCAGAAGGAAACAATCAGTAGCACATGTACATTAACAATAATAAAACCGTACACACATGTTCACCATTCAACATATAATTACAACATGAATTGTTACAACATTTGATATTACACATTGAAAAGTAAACTATAACACATACATGTACTACATCTAAACTACAGGATCTTAAGACAACAGGTCCACTTGTACATCATCTCGCTACACAACTCTCTCTATCCTGGATCTTCAAGAGCATAACCACAACCTAAACAAAAGATTACATGCGGTACACGTCAGCACAATATTTCATGAATATTGTACTAAGTACGCCTATGTGTCTTTTTATATACCTCTCATCATATCTTCGCAATAAGATAAAACTAATATACTTGGCAGTAACAGAAGAATATAAGAAAAACGTATACTTGCACAAAGATATTCATTAACAAAAGAGAACACATATTTTAAGCTCATTTTCCATTATATGCTCGTGCATCCGCCTACCAATGGGATAGATGCATTCAGGCCTTATGATCCGCTTACCAAAGAGATAGATCATTGTACATGTGATCCGCTTACCAAAGAGATAGATCACTCACTAGAACTACGCTTACCAAAGAGATATAGTGCTTTCATATAATGGAACAGATATATTATGTTTCATGTGTTCATAGCCATAAGTACGAAAAATCAGGCAACATATCATATAAGAACAATCATTTCATCCAATACCATATGCCAAGTATTTGACTACTCATATAAAACAAGCATATTGTATAATAATCCAAGTAAGAGGTAATGGCGTACCTTCCAAAGAGATAGATCATTCTAAACACATATCACTGATGTCAACTATAAGCTTGGTCAAACCTGATCAAAACAAGACCATATACTATCATCAGGTTCTTATCATCTTGCATCTCATTTTAACCCTATCGTGTCCATTAGGGTTGCTCTTATCTCATTATGGTATTCTCATGATTACTTGTATTATTGCCTTGTGATTATCTCACTGATATCATTTTCCAGATTACATCTCATTATCAAAGCTCATTATCTGAACATTAGGTTCGATATCCTTCTTGTGCACATATTAACCCTAGTTACATGTATTACAAGAATTAGGGTTTCATCATATGTATTATGGGTCATCTTTGTATAACATATATTATGTGTATCATATTGATCTCATATTTAATTCTGAGGTTCCAGATACTGATATGAGCTTACTCTGTAAATTTCATCATTTATTGATCATTAATGTATTTAATACATTTTATTTAGGATTATTAGCCCTAATTAGAAATATTAAGCAAATTACATGATTTCGTACATCAACATCATGATTACAGACATCAGGTGCATTATAAACATTATTATGGAGTTACTTACATTTTTCCATAATTTTATGTCATCATTCGCTATTTATTATCCACTAAACAAGCATTACACATCTTTCAAGATATCACTGAGATTTGAGAATCAAAAGCCTGATATTATAGTTCCAGGTTGTTCTACGCATTTTTCTGAACATTTTGGTACCTTATTTGTATTTTTCTGAGCATCGAGTTAATTTCTACGAATTATTGAAGATCTGAGAATTTCTGAGCATTTTCTTACCTTTTGGCCAATGGCACAATGCCACGTGTCCTTGGGCGCGCAACTCCAACCCTTTGCTTGGGTTCGGTCGGTCTTTGTTTGTTCACTGTGAGCCAGCCGGTTCAAGGGATTGATTCCTCCGGTTCAGCGTTGCGGACCCTTTCTGCTCCCTTCTTCTTTCTTCCTCCCATTCTCGCGTTGGATGCGATCACAGCGCTGCGCCGCGCCGCGCCCGTCTATTCTCCAGTGTACGAGCCTACCGCCGCCTCCTCCTGCGTCTGCGTCGAGCACCGCCATGGTGCAGGGAGCCCATGAGGGATCCCCATCCCCCCCTCCTTACTGCAGCTTCTAATGCCGGTTGCACCTCTACGAAGCCGCCGCCGCAAATTGCTGCTGAAGGTTCCTCCTCCGTTCATGATCTACCGCACTGCCGGCGCCTCAAGCCCGTCACCATGGCTACCTCCACACCACCTTCAGATACGCTCCCTCGATGCTTCCGGCCTAGAGGAAAGCTGTCGCCGTGACGCTCCAGCGAGGGATAGACTCTGCAAATCCTCCTCCTCGTCCAAGGCTCAGACGCTACTTCCGTGGGACTCTGCTTCGGCTTCCCATGGGCAGTGAGTTCCTGTTCCATGAGAATCCTCCCGCCTGGCCACTTTCGGGTACTCCTCTGGTGAGGATCTCAGCCGAGCACCACCGTGCTTGGAGAGTCCGGCGAGGAAATGAGTTCCTCTAGCAAGGTTCGGCTCCCAAAGATCCTTCGCGGAGCTTGGCCATCGCACTGCCCTCGTTCTTTGCTAGACTCAGCTCCCTGTCTGCGAGAGTCTATGAGACTTCATCCCAACGTGAGCCTCGAGTGCTCTCATCTGTTGCCGTGGGGGTTCAGATCTTTGGCGAGAAAGAAACCTCAAAGGGGTTGCTCCTAGATCGCTCCTCACACTCATGGTCTGCAAGGGCGATGGAGAGAGCAGTGGGGATCGGGCAGTGGTGTTTCCTCGGTGTGATGGCAATTGGCTCCTCAAGGAACGTCCTCCACGTAGCACGACTCTTTTGGTAGTGGCCTACGAGGATGGTGTAACTGCAAGGTCAAAGACGTTGTTCTGGTCATTCTATCTCATCTGATGCTCCAGAGTTGCCCTCAACTACACCGATCCACAACACTCTCTTCTCAAAGGCCTACACCGCTGATCAAGGATCTAAGGTCCTATCATGGCCACGTATCCTAGCAAAGGACTGCATGGGAGCGTGATGAAGCATATAACTAAACTTAAGTATAAGTTTGTTTACGTTGGTCTCAAACTATTGAAATGCATCAATAATTTAATCGATTACAAACCTAAATTACTTTTTCTAGGAACCTCCAAATGCCACCAAAATTTAACCATAGCTCCCCTACCTCTCGGGCTACCTTCTATCCAAATTTGGTGACAAAACTCATCTGTTGAACCACTCAATAAAATTCCTCAAAAAAGCATTAAAAGAGAGATCTTAATCATTATATAAATTTCAATTCAACATTCCAACTTTACTTGAATACTTGGAACTCTCATTATAACTCAAGATATGGATTCTAATATGTTATTGGAGATTTATGGATTTCGAAAATCCACTCCATCACATCCTACTCACCTTAAAAGATATTTCGTCCTCAAAATTAAGCTAGAAAACCCACTTCGTCACATCATATACATCTTAAAAGAACTTTCGTCCTCGAAAGTAAACCATACTCATACTTTCAGGGAAAACCTTATCTTGCCTTCATCCACATGTAGGCACTATTCTATGTGTAACATTTTCGCAAAGGTTACCTAGAACCATGTATCCAAAGTACTATTAGGGGTTTATATAACCATCTTGGTGCACAAACACCCCATTCAAGGTTAAACTCAAGGTTTAGAAACTTAGGTTATGTCATGACATATCTCATATATCAGGGCTGCATCCTTATCTTAACCCGTGCATTAGGGTTCTCACATCATATTACCATGTTCTAAAGGTGTTAACTAAGATTAACTCATACATCAAGGTGTCATAAACATATTATTGAGCTAATTATTAGAACATGTTCAACATTACCACATGCCTTTTAGAAGGGAGTTAATTAAAGTTAACCCACTTTATCCGTCTAGTTTATATCAAGGTGTTATAATTGTTATGTTGTGCTAGCTGTCAAACTATATTTTCATATTTCTTAAGAACTAAGATTAACACCTCGTATAACATGTTTCATTTATGTGATCTTATTTCATTGCTCATAACAAACTACAACATTTATTAATAAATTCATCACAAGATTAACCAACACTATTAAATTATCATCATTATTCATGTATATGGTTAACCATTTATGCGTTAATATCTATTAAACCATCTCTAGATTTCCATCACATCATGTCTATATATCTCGTCTCGAGACTAGATCACATCCCTACATGCATTATATCATGGTTGTGCTAAACAAACTTATATAAGTGGCTCGTGAAACATGTATCAAAGCTTTATATAGTCCAAATGAGGTTGTTCTAACCCATACCATGAGAGTAGTGTCGTGCTCAGTCTCTCTGAGCTAACTCAACTCTATGAGTGTCTCACATGCATATACTTTATCTTTTCTCTCTTAGTCTAGGGTTCTCAGATTACCTCATTGGCACTAGGGATAGCCATACACGCTCTAGCCACATAAGCACAAACCAAAACATGCTATTACATACTCTTCATAGGTCTCTACCCATGAGACATGCTTACCCAAAACTCTCTTATATATACACATCACTAGAGTCCTACATGGGGAACCACCAACCCGAGCATGAGGCTTCACAAAAACTAAAAACATAGCTACCTCCTCCAGGGTCTTGGGCTCTCTCTCCCTCACCCAGATGGCAGGCACTCATATTCATACTCACATGCACATATATGCAGCCTCTCTCTGTCTCTAGGGTTTGGTCCTCCCAAGGACATCTAGGGTTTAGGAAAACTATAGGAATCATACATAGAGCGACTCAACTGAATCACTCAGGAGTATTCTAGTTTAGGACATATCATATCACATATTTCTCATATCATGGAGTCTAGGTTCTCTGACCTTCTCCCTGTGGGTCTCGCTCTCTCTTGAGCTAACCCCCAAACTGGTCCTAACACTAGAGGTCCTCCTTTGTAAAAGAGCTTGAGGCTCATGCTGACTCACAACTTCTCTTAACTTAACATATCTTATCTCATAAAAGAATGCATACTTGCATCATTAAAACTTATCTCAAATCCTCAAACTAAACATAAGTCCTCAAAGACAAACATAAATCATCACAAACTATCTTATATCATCTATATAAGACTTAGATCATATCATCAAACTTATTTCATCTATTCCATCTATCATATATATTCCAACAAGGCTCTAGACATCTAATCTAGAACTACTCTCTCTTCTAGACTGATGTCATTCACTTTCACTTAGGTTACATGACCACCTCCGACTCATACATGTGTGGGGACACATTTTTGTAATACATATATATAATAAACTATTATATAGTTTTTCTCCGATAAAACAAGCGTCAGAGAAAACTATTGAGGTTCGATCTGTTTGGAATCAAAAACCAAATCCTGAAAACGAGTGTCCCGCACATAGTAGAGAGTCCAGTGTCATGAAAACTAGCGAAAAGGGTGATAACATGGTGTAGACTAGTGTAGCTACTCTAGACAATGTGCGCAATATGTCTAGGGTTTCTCTTCCCTTGATGCACGATATTTCCAAATAGTGCAACGTCCCATACCGTTGCACTATAAAGAAAGTACGACATCTAAGGACTTGCTATACAACAAGCACTAGTCTAGACCTAGTTCTCATACATCTAGGTGCTAACCTAGAGGCTAGGTCAGATCTAGTCTCTAAAAGATGACTAATCTAACCCTAAAGATTATTAAGGTCAAGGTTATTTAGTTTTGAGTTGCATAATGAGCAAATGTCAGGCTTTGCTATTGTTCATGCTCTGATACCACCTGTGACGTCCCCGGATTTTCTAAAACTTAATCTGATGTGTGACGTCTAAATTGAAACCCTCACCTCAGCGAGCATTCCAATTTAAACATCCCACACTAGGCTAAGAAGAAGAAAATCGAGGGAGTCAGAAGGAAACAATCAGTAGCACATGTACATGAACAATAATAAAACCGTACACACATGTTCACCATTCAACATATAATTACAACATGAATTGTTACAACATTTGATATTACACATTGAAAGGTAAACTATAATATATACATGTACTACATCTAAACTACAGGATCTTAAGACAACAGGTCCACTTGTACATCATCTCGCTACACAACTCTCTCTTTCCTGGATCTTCAAGAGCATAACCACAACCTAAACAAAAGATTACATGCGGTACATGTCAGCACAATATTTCATGAATATTGTACTGAGTACGCCTATGTGTCTTTTTATATACCTCTCATCATATCTTGGCAATAAGATAAAACTAATATACTTGGCAGTAACAGAAGAATATAAGAAAAATGTATACTTGCACAAAGATATTCATTAACAAAAGAGAACACATATTTTAAGCTCATTTTCCATTATATGCTCGTGCATCCGCCTACCAATGGGATAGATGCATTCAGGCCTTATGATCCGCTTACCAAAGAGATAGATCATTGTACATGTGATCCGCTTACCAAAGAGATAGATCACTCACTAGCACTACACTTACCAAAGAGATATAGTGCTTTCATATAATGGAACAGATATATTATGTTTCATGTGTTCATAGCCATAAGTACAAAAAACCAGGCAACATATCATACAAGAACAATCATTTCATCCAATACCATATGCCAAGTATTTTACTACTCATATAAAACAAGCATATTGTATAATAAGACAAGTAAGAGGTAATGGCGTACCTTCCAAAGAGATAGATCATTCTAAACACATATCACTGATGTCAACTATAAGCTTGGTCAAACCTGATCAAAACAAGACCATATACTATCATCAGGTTCTTATCATCTTGCATCTCATTTTAACCCTATCGTGTCCATTAGGGTTGCTCTTATCTCATTATGGTATTCTCATGATTACTTGTATTATTGCCTTGTGATTATCTCACTGATATCATTTTCTAGATTACATCTCATTATCAAAGCTCATTATCTGAACATTAGGTTCGATATCCTTCTTGTGCACATATTAACCCTAGTTACATGTATTACAAGAATTAGGGTTTCATCATATGTATTATGGGTCATCTTCGTATAACATAGATTATGTGTATCATATTGATCTCATATTTAATTTTGAGGTTCCAGATACTGATATGAGCTTACTCTGTAAATTTCATCATTTATTGATCATTAATGTATTTAATACATTTTATTTAGGATTATTAGCCCTAATTAGAAATATTAAGCAAATTACATGATTTCGTACATCAACATCATGATTACAGACATCAGGTTCATTATAAACATTATTATGGAGTTACTGACATTTTTCCATAATTTTATGTCATCATTCGCTATTTATTATCCTCTAAACAAGAATTACATATTTTTCAAGATATCACTGAGATTTGAGCATTAAAAGCCTGATATTATAGTTCCAGGTTGTTCTACGCATTTTTCTGAACATTTTGGTACCTTATTTGTATTTTTCTGAGCATCGAGTTAATTTCTAAGAATTATTGAAGATCTGAGAATTTCTGAGCATTTTCTTACCTTTTGGCCAATGGCACAATGCCACGTGTCCTTGGGCGCGCAACTCCAGCCCTTTGCTTGGGTTCGGTCGGTCTTTGTTGGTTCACTGTGAGCCGTCCGGTTCAAGGGATTGATTCCTCCGGTTCAGGGTTGCGGACCCGGTCTGCTCCCTTCTTCTTTCTTCGTCCCGTTCTCGTGTTGGATGCGATCACAGCGCTGCTCCGCGCCGCGCCCGTCTGTTCTCCAGTGCACGAGCCTACCGCCATCTCCTCCTACGTATGCGTCGAGACCCGCCATGGTGCAGGGAGCCCATGAGGGATCCCCATCCCCCCTCCTTGCTGCAGCTTCTAATGTCGGCTGCGCCTCTACGAAGCCGCCGCCGCAAATTGTTGCTGAAGGTTCCTCCTCCGTTCACGATCTACCGCACTGCTGGTGCCTCAAGCCCGTCACCATGGCTACCTCCACAGTACCTTCAGATACGCTCCCTCGGTGCCGCCGGCCTAGAGGAAAGCTATCGCTGTGACGCTCCAGCGAGGGATAGACTCCGCCGATCCTCCTCCTCGTCCAAGGCTCAGACGCTACTTCCGTGGGACTCTGCTTCGTCTTGCCATGGGCAGTGAGTTCCTGTTCCATGAGAATCCTCCCGCCTGGCCACTTTCAGGTTCTCCTCTAGTGAGGATCTCAGCCGAGCACCACCCTGCTTGGAGAGTCCGGCGAGGAAACGAGTTCCTCTAGCAAGGTTCGGCTCCCAAAGATCATTCGTGGAGCTTGGCCATCGCACTGCCCTCGTTCTTTGCTAGACTCAGCTCCCTTTCTGCGAGAGTCTGTGAGACTTCATCCCAACGTGAGCCTCCACTGCTCTCATCTGTCGCCGTGGGGGTTCAGATCTTTGGCGAGAAAGAAACCTCAAAGGGGCTGCTCCTAGATCGCTCCTCACACTCATGGTCTGCAAGGGTGATGGAGAGAGCAGTGGGGATCGGGCAGTGGTGTTTCCTCGGTGTGATGGCAATTGCCTCCTCAAGGCACATCCTCCATGCAGCATGACTCTTTTGGTAGTGGCCTACGAGGATGGTGTAACTGCAAGGTCAAAGACGTTGTTCTGGTCATTCTATCTCATCTGATGCTCCAGAGTTGCCCTCAACTACACCGATCCACAACACTCTCTTCTCAAAGGCCTACACCGCTGATCAAGGATCTAAGGTCCTATCATGGCCACGTATCCTAGCAAAGGACTGCATGGGAGCGTGATGAAGCATATAACTAAACTTAAGTATAAGTTTGTTTACGTTGGTCTCAAACTATTGAAATGCATCAATAATTTAATCGATTACAAACCTAAATTACTTTTTCTAGGAACCTCCAAATGCCACCAAAATTTAACCATAGCTCCCCTACCTCTCGGGCTACCTTCTATCCAAATTTGGTGACAAAACTCATCTGTTGAACCACTCAATAAAATTCCTCAAAAAAGCATTAAAAGAGAGATCTTAATCATTATATAAATTTCAATTCAACATTCCAACTTTACTTGAATACTTGGAACTCTCATTATAACTCAAGATATGGATTCTAATATGTTATTGGAGATTTATGGATTTCGAAAATCCACTCCATCACATCCTACTCACCTTAAAAGATATTTCGTCCTCAAAATTAAGCTAGAAAACCCACTTCGTCACATCATATACATCTTAAAAGAACTTTCGTCCTCGAAAGTAAACCATACTCATACTTTCAGGGAAAACCTTATCTTGCCTTCATCCACATGTAGGCACTATTCTATGTGTAACATTTTCGCAAAGGTTACCTAGAACCATGTATCCAAAGTACTATTAGGGGTTTATATAACCATCTTGGTGCACAAACACCCCATTCAAGGTTAAACTCAAGGTTTAGAAACTTAGGTTATGTCATGACATATCTCATATATCAGGGCTGCATCCTTATCTTAACCCGTGCATTAGGGTTCTCACATCATATTACCATGTTCTAAAGGTGTTAACTAAGATTAACTCATACATCAAGGTGTCATAAACATATTATTGAGCTAATTATTAGAACATGTTCAACATTACCACATGCCTTTTAGAAGGGAGTTAATTAAAGTTAACCCACTTTATCCGTCTAGTTTATATCAAGGTGTTATAATTGTTATGTTGTGCTAGCTGTCAAACTATATTTTCATATTTCTTAAGAACTAAGATTAACACCTCGTATAACATGTTTCATTTATGTGATCTTATTTCATTGCTCATAACAAACTACAACATTTATTAATAAATTCATCACAAGATTAACCAACACTATTAAATTATCATCATTATTCATGTATATGGTTAACCATTTATGCGTTAATATCTATTAAACCATCTCTAGATTTCCATCACATCATGTCTATATATCTCGTCTCGAGACTAGATCACATCCCTACATGCATTATATCATGGTTGTGCTAAACAAACTTATATAAGTGGCTCGTGAAACATGTATCAAAGCTTTATATAGTCCAAATGAGGTTGTTCTAACCCATACCATGAGAGTAGTGTCGTGCTCAGTCTCTCTGAGCTAACTCAACTCTATGAGTGTCTCACATGCATATACTTTATCTTTTCTCTCTTAGTCTAGGGTTCTCAGATTACCTCATTGGCACTAGGGATAGCCATACACGCTCTAGCCACATAAGCACAAACCAAAACATGCTATTACATACTCTTCATAGGTCTCTACCCATGAGACATGCTTACCCAAAACTCTCTTATATATACACATCACTAGAGTCCTACATGGGGAACCACCAACCCGAGCATGAGGCTTCACAAAAACTAAAAACATAGCTACCTCCTCCAGGGTCTTGGGCTCTCTCTCCCTCACCCAGATGGCAGGCACTCATATTCATACTCACATGCACATATATGCAGCCTCTCTCTGTCTCTAGGGTTTGGTCCTCCCAAGGACATCTAGGGTTTAGGAAAACTATAGGAATCATACATAGAGCGACTCAACTGAATCACTCAGGAGTATTCTAGTTTAGGACATATCATATCACATATTTCTCATATCATGGAGTCTAGGTTCTCTGACCTTCTCCCTGTGGGTCTCGCTCTCTCTTGAGCTAACCCCCAAACTGGTCCTAACACTAGAGGTCCTCCTTTGTAAAAGAGCTTGAGGCTCATGCTGACTCACAACTTCTCTTAACTTAACATATCTTATCTCATAAAAGAATGCATACTTGCATCATTAAAACTTATCTCAAATCCTCAAACTAAACATAAGTCCTCAAAGACAAACATAAATCATCACAAACTATCTTATATCATCTATATAAGACTTAGATCATATCATCAAACTTATTTCATCTATTCCATCTATCATATATATTCCAACAAGGCTCTAGACATCTAATCTAGAACTACTCTCTCTTCTAGACTGATGTCATTCACTTTCACTTAGGTTACATGACCACCTCCGACTCATACATGTGTGGGGACACATTTTTGTAATACATATATATAATAAACTATTATATAGTTTTTCTCCGATAAAACAAGCGTCAGAGAAAACTATTGAGGTTCGATCCGTTTGGAATCAAAAACCAAATCCTGAAAACGAGTGTCCCGCACATAGTAGAGAGTCCAGTGTCATGAAAACTAGCGAAAAGGGTGATAACATGGTGTAGACTAGTGTAGCTACTCTAGACAATGTGCGCAATATGTCTAGGGTTTCTCTTCCCTTGATGCACGATATTTCCAAATAGTGCAACGTCCCATACCGTTGCACTATAAAGAAAGTACGACATCTAAGGACTTGCTATACAACAAGCACTAGTCTAGACCTAGTTCTCATACATCTAGGTGCTAACCTAGAGGCTAGGTCAGATCTAGTCTCTAAAAGATGACTAATCTAACCCTAAAGATTATTAAGGTCAAGGTTATTTAGTTTTGAGTTGCATAATGAGCAAATGTCAGGCTTTGCTATTGTTCATGCTCTGATACCACCTGTGACGTCCCCGGATTTTCTAAAACTTAATCTGATGTGTGACGTCTAAATTGAAACCCTCACCTCAGCGAGCATTCCAATTTAAACATCCCACACTAGGCTAAGAAGAAGAAAATCGAGGGAGTCAGAAGGAAACAATCAGTAGCACATGTACATGAACAATAATAAAACCGTACACACATGTTCACCATTCAACATATAATTACAACATGAATTGTTACAACATTTGATATTACACATTGAAAGGTAAACTATAATATATACATGTACTACATCTAAACTACAGGATCTTAAGACAACAGGTCCACTTGTACATCATCTCGCTACACAACTCTCTCTTTCCTGGATCTTCAAGAGCATAACCACAACCTAAACAAAAGATTACATGCGGTACATGTCAGCACAATATTTCATGAATATTGTACTGAGTACGCCTATGTGTCTTTTTATATACCTCTCATCATATCTTGGCAATAAGATAAAACTAATATACTTGGCAGTAACAGAAGAATATAAGAAAAATGTATACTTGCACAAAGATATTCATTAACAAAAGAGAACACATATTTTAAGCTCATTTTCCATTATATGCTCGTGCATCCGCCTACCAATGGGATAGATGCATTCAGGCCTTATGATCCGCTTACCAAAGAGATAGATCATTGTACATGTGATCCGCTTACCAAAGAGATAGATCACTCACTAGCACTACGCTTACCAAAGAGATATAGTGCTTTCATATAATGGAACAGATATATTATGTTTCATGTGTTCATAGCCATAAGTACAAAAAACCAGGCAACATATCATACAAGAACAATCATTTCATCCAATACCATATGCCAAGTATTTTACTACTCATATAAAACAAGCATATTGTATAATAAGACAAGTAAGAGGTAATGGCGTACCTTCCAAAGAGATAGATCATTCTAAACACATATCACTGATGTCAACTATAAGCTTGGTCAAACCTGATCAAAACAAGACCATATACTATCATCAGGTTCTTATCATCTTGCATCTCATTTTAACCCTATCGTGTCCATTAGGGTTGCTCTTATCTCATTATGGTATTCTCATGATTACTTGTATTATTGCCTTGTGATTATCTCACTGATATCATTTTCTAGATTACATCTCATTATCAAAGCTCATTATCTGAACATTAGGTTCGATATCCTTCTTGTGCACATATTAACCCTAGTTACATGTATTACAAGAATTAGGGTTTCATCATATGTATTATGGGTCATCTTCGTATAACATAGATTATGTGTATCATATTGATCTCATATTTAATTTTGAGGTTCCAGATACTGATATGAGCTTACTCTGTAAATTTCATCATTTATTGATCATTAATGTATTTAATACATTTTATTTAGGATTATTAGCCCTAATTAGAAATATTAAGCAAATTACATGATTTCGTACATCAACATCATGATTACAGACATCAGGTTCATTATAAACATTATTATGGAGTTACTGACATTTTTCCATAATTTTATGTCATCATTCGCTATTTATTATCCTCTAAACAAGAATTACATATTTTTCAAGATATCACTGAGATTTGAGCATTAAAAGCCTGATATTATAGTTCCAGGTTGTTCTACGCATTTTTCTGAACATTTTGGTACCTTATTTGTATTTTTCTGAGCATCGAGTTAATTTCTAAGAATTATTGAAGATCTGAGAATTTCTGAGCATTTTCTTACCTTTTGGCCAATGGCACAATGCCACGTGTCCTTGGGCGCGCAACTCCAGCCCTTTGCTTGGGTTCGGTCGGTCTTTGTTGGTTCACTGTGAGCCGTCCGGTTCAAGGGATTGATTCCTCCGGTTCAGGGTTGCGGACCCGGTCTGCTCCCTTCTTCTTTCTTCGTCCCGTTCTCGTGTTGGATGCGATCACAGCGCTGCTCCGCGCCGCGCCCGTCTGTTCTCCAGTGCACGAGCCTACCGCCATCTCCTCCTACGTATGCGTCGAGACCCGCCATGGTGCAGGGAGCCCATGAGGGATCCCCATCCCCCCTCCTTGCTGCAGCTTCTAATGTCGGCTGCGCCTCTACGAAGCCGCCGCCGCAAATTGCTGCTGAAGGTTCCTCCTCCGTTCACGATCTACCGCACTGCTGGTGCCTCAAGCCCGTCACCATGGCTACCTCCACAGTACCTTCAGATACGCTCCCTCGGTGCCGCCGGCCTAGAGGAAAGCTATCGCTGTGACGCTCCAGCGAGGGATAGACTCCGCCGATCCTCCTCCTCGTCCAAGGCTCAGACGCTACTTCCGTGGGACTCTGCTTCGTCTTGCCATGGGCAGTGAGTTCCTATTCCATGAGAATCCTCCCGCCTGGCCACTGTCAGGTTCTCCTCTAGTGAGGATCTCAGCCGAGCACCACCCTGCTTGGAGAGTCCGGCGAGGAAACGAGTTCCTCTAGCAAGGTTCGGCTCCCAAAGATCATTCGTGGAGCTTGGCCATCGCACTGCCCTCGTTCTTTGCTAGACTCAGCTCCCTTTCTGCGAGAGTCTGTGAGACTTCATCCCAACGTGAGCCTCCACTGCTCTCATCTGTCGCCGTGGGGGTTCAGATCTTTGGCGAGAAAGAAACCTCAAAGGGGCTGCTCCTAGATCGCTCCTCACACTCATGGTCTGCAAGGGTGATGGAGAGAGCAGTGGGGATCGGGCAGTGGTGTTTCCTCGGTGTGATGGCAATTGCCTCCTCAAGGCACATCCTCCATGCAGCATGACTCTTTTGGTAGTGGCCTACGAGGATGGTGTAACTGCAAGGTCAAAGACGTTGTTCTGGTCATTCTATCTCATCCGATGCTCCAGAGTTGCCCTCAACTACACCGATCCGCAACACTCTCTTCTCAAAGGCCTACACTGCTGATCAAGGATCTAAGGTCCTATCATGGCCACGTATCCTAGCAAAGGACTGCATGGGAGCGTGATGAAGCATATAACTAAAATTAAGTATAAGTTTGTTTACATTGGTCTCAAACTATTGAAATGCATCAATAATTTAATCGATTCCAAACCTAAATTACTTTTTCTAGGAACCTCCAAATGACACCAAAATTTAACCATAGCTTCCCTACCTCTCGAGCTACCTTCTATCCAAATTTGGTGACAAAACTCATCTGTTGAACCACTCAATAAAATTCCTCAAAAAAGCATTAAAAGAGAGATCTTAATCATTATATAAATCTCAATTCAACATTCCAACTTTACTTGAATACTTGGAACTCTCATTATAACTCAAGATATGGATTCTAATATGTTATTGGAGATTTATGGATTTCGAAAATCCACTCCATCACAAGTTGGATGCACTTTGTGAGGGTAATGATGCTTGTGTGATTTCTATAGTTGAATTTGTGAACTTCTTGCATTTTTATTAGGGATTTTAATTTATTGAGTTAGTGTAGTAGTGTCTAGTTAATGGAGCATCAAAAAACATCTCAAATCCTAAGACATTGTTGAGTTCCATTTGTCACATTGTATGATGGTCACATATGGAGGTTCCTTCTAGAGAGGGGTGACTCTTGAGGAACCACTTTATGTCATTAAACTAGAATTATTCATATATTTTATGATTTGAAGTGTCTACTTGAATTTCTAATTAATAGGAAGGTCAGGTAGAGTTTCGACCTCCACCATGAAGCTATATGTATCTTTAATACCAAAGAGTGTGTGGTTGCTAGGGCATGATAGTAGGTGTTATTAGTTAATTTGTAGTGAGTGAATTTGATTCTATTAAACTACTTTGTTATCTTCGAGATAACATATGGGATGGAATGTGATGATCTTGTTTGATCTTCCATTCATGTTTCACTCATGACTGATGAGTAGAGAATCATCGATGAAGTTGAGTTTGCAAATTGGTAACATTTTGGCTAGTTATAGGCGTAAGATGTATACTTTATACTCGATTATATTGTTGGGATCGTCAAATTGTAGACATTAAGAAACAAGGATGTATTTATATCATGTCGACTTGATGAGAACTACACCTATACTATTCTTTTGTAGGTTAAAAGGTGTCATTGAAGAACAATCTTTAGATGTCATCGAGACCAGAAGTCGTAGCTTCTAAGGTAGTAGTTGGCCATGTTGGGAAGTCATAAATATTTTCCATTGGGGAATCCATGGTATATTTTTGCAGTTGATTTGACTGAGCTTGAGCCTAAAATGCATTAATGATCACATCATAGAGGTTTAATTCAGAGATAAGTACATGCCGCTTGGTTCATTGTCTAATTAAGGACAAAAGGTTAACATAGATAACATAGTTATTCATGGTGTTATGTTTAAAGAACATGAGACATTACGTAATGTAGTATATTGTTTAGCATTAATTTCCATTAAACAGGGGTCAAAAGTGTAAGCCAGTAGTCTAGTCGTAGATATTAGACTTTAAATTGATTTCTGACTTGAAGAGACGTCCGCAACTCAGTTTGATGTTTTTTGTAGTAGATATGTGGTCGAACACATGGATAAAGAGAAACAACAAAAGAAAAGATAAAATCCTTACGATATACTAATCAAACAAAAGAATGAATTTGTATGACGAACTTAAACTACTGGAAGAAATCAATCTAAGTTATACAACTAAAATAAATATAAATTTGTATGCGATTATGATAAAGGAAAATTGGATTGGATGTCACAATCAAATGAGCCTCAACCATGAAAATCCTCCCTCTGTCATTTTATATATTCTCGACACATTTACAAGAATTCAAACAAGATTCCTTCACTTGAGATTGGGGTATATTTCTAAACAAAGGAACCTCTCTATCGACATGGCAACCCACATATCAAGAATAAATGTATGACTTTTTCTACTGAAACTCCCCACTCTCGTCACTAGAACTAATTCAAAATATATATATCTTTGTAAACTTTTTATTTTCAAATAATTTAGAGAAGACATCGCAAGATGGTATCTAATCAAACAAGTGATGCATTTAAATAGGATTATGGAAATAAAATGACCAGAATATAAGAATTAACCAAAAGAAAGAAGGATTTCCTGGTTGGGAGGGCATGATGGCTACTGCCTACCCAAGTTAATGAGTTTATCTACTCATGGTGCAAGAAAGAATAAAATTACAACTGCACAAGATTCTCAATGAAAACAAAGGAGCAACAAAAGAAAAAGGGAAGACGTCAATACAAGGATATATTGATCAATAATTCAATATACCAACCTTTTGATTGAATTCAAATGGGAGGTTGATCACCCTGAGAGGTCAATTAAGCTATCGAATAAAACTTGGAGGTCGATCATATTCACTTATTTGATTGATGGTCCTTGGAGTCAAGATGTGACCAGTCAATATTGACGATTGAAGTGGTTGATCGCAACTCAAGGAAGTCAATTTCTCTCATGAGGGTGATAGACTTGACTTGTGTCTTTGTGCTTTGCATCAACATTTCAATCTTTTTATAGAAAACATGATGTCTTGAAAATGATGCCTTGGGGACCTAGTTATAGGGATGGTCGACCTTGTACTGACTTGTGATTTATTCACATGGGGTTGACCAAGTGATCAAGCTTTAGATATTTATTGATATCTTGCTTGATTGGAAAGTTGATTTGCCCTCTGGTCAATTAATGGTGAGTGAATGACCTCTAACAAGATTTTCTTTGAGAGGTCTGTTGTCTAATTTGATCAAGATTAAGCAACTACTTCAACCTTGATTTTATTCATAGAACTTATCGACCTTAAGGTTGATAAATTGCTTTATATCTAATAGCTTGATAGGCCTTTTGTTCAACCCTTATTACTATCAAGCTAGAGCTTGATAGTTCTTTTTTGTCAAATAGGATTTTCTCAAGCTTTTTCTCAATTGAGATATGTACTTAGTTTGGTTCATTAGATGATAATAAAACTGAAGGTTGATTAGTGTTTGCTTCAAACTATGAATTGGTGATTGATAGATGTGAAGGTTGATTGTTGTAGCTCGATGGATTGTCAATCAAAAGCTATGAGATAATTTTCTTGATCAATCATAGTGATATGTTGAGATTATTTCTCCTTTTCTTGTTATTCTCTTGATTCATAATGATTGACTTGGAGGTCGAAAACTTGTTGAAAGATTCATGACTAAGAGTTAAATTTTCTACATTTTCAAATATAGATAAACTAGAAAATAGATATGTGAAGTAGGTGCAAAATGATGATTCCATGATTATTATGTGCATATGAGGATTAATTTATCAAACAAAATAGGCATGAAATATTCTTAAAAATTGATGTTATCAAATCCCCTAATATTAGAAGTTAGTTTGTCCTTTAGCTTGATGCATAAAATAATCTTGTATGGAACGAGTAGGATGATAAGATTGACAATTGGAAGAATATCATATTCCAAACTCTTTTTAAAACATTCACCAATTCATAAAACGATCTCGCCTACTATAGCATCATGTTTGAATAGATCCCTTCTTGACTTTTTGTCAGTAATCTCGTTACTCCATATTATCTATGACACTCATCACTTATTCAAAGAATCTTTCACTCTCATCCTTATTTTTCAGGAAGGTATCGAATGATTAGGTGGACTGAAAGGTTAATGGGCATCCCTTTCCTCCTTTACACAATTCAACTATAGGGTCATTAGTGGGAATTTGGACCTTTCATTCCAAACTAGTTATTTTTAGAGAAGTGATTGCATATCCTAGTACTATTGGCCTAGATTGATATACCTTCAACGAACACCATCGAAAATTGTGGTGTGAATTTTCTGCACTACAAAAAGTGACATATCTAGGTTTGTGATCACAAACACACACACAAACACACACACACACACACACACACACACACACACACACACATATATATATATATATATATATATATATATATATATATATATATATATATATATATATATATATATATATACATATATATATAGGGTGTTCATTCGTTGCCAGCGCGGGTAACTTGGATTTTCACTACCCTACAGCCAAAAAAGTAACTCTCCTAGTAAAAAAAAGTAAGTCCGCTGTCAAAAAAGTAACTATGGTGGCCAAAAAAGTAACTCTGTTGGCCAAAAAAGTAACTTTGTACAAAATATACAGCAGATATATATAAGGACGGGTTTTATGATTTTGGAGGGGCAAATGATATTATTTTTGGCCAAAATGTTTTGGAGAGCTAGAAAAAATAGTCCTCTACAATAACGAAAAAAAAATTTGAAAAAAAGTGGTCGGAAGGGTGGGCGGGTAGCTACCCACGCTGGCAATAAAGATGGGCCCATATATATATATATATATATATATATATATATATATATATATATATATATATATATATATATATATATATATATATATATATATATATATATATATATATATATATATATATATATATATATATATATATATGGGCCCATCTTTATTGCCCGCGCGGGTAGATACCCGCCCACCCTTCCAATCATTTTTTTTCAAATTTTTTTTTCGCAATTGTAGAGGACTATTTTGTCAAGCTCTCCAAAAACTTTTAGCCAAAAATAATATCATTTGCCCCTCCAAAGTCAAAAAACCCGTCCTTATATATATTTGTTGTATATTTTGTACAGAGTTACTTTTTTGGCCAGCAGAGTTACTTTTTTGACACCATAGTTACTTTTTTGACAGCAGACTTACTTTTTTTACTAGGAGAGTTACTTTTTTGGCTGCAGGGTAGAGAAAATGCAAGTTACCCGTGCGGGCAACGAATGAACACCCTATATATATATATATATATATATATATATATATATATATATATATATATATATATATATATATATATATATATATATATATATGTGTGTGTGTGTGTGTGTGTGTGTGTGTGTGTGTGTATATATATATGCCATTAGGGTATCTTCTTTACCTAATAGTAGGGCACAACTCTCTCATTTTATTCACACTTTACTTTTTATTTCTCACTCTGTTGGGGAAATTTATATGGATTGGTTCTAGAAGAGGGAATGAGGTATATCTATGTTATTTCATGAGAGTGAATCTTGAATTTAATGTCTTTTTATTTTGTATGGATTAAGAAAGAATCTTTTGATGATTTTTTAGAATTGGAATCAAGTTAGCGAAATGTGTATATATTATGTAGAGAGAAAGATATAAAAGAAACATCACCATCAATCTGAAGGTTGTAAAAATGTCATGACTCGTTATTTCTTCACCTCATATGTGTTTAGAAGTTGCTTTTGGAACAAACATACTATTTTATTGAGAGGGAGAGGTGATCATTTTCATTATGTACACAAGAAAATTTTTAAAAAATGAGGAGAGGTGAGAAAATTGAAACAAAAGAGTGGTTTTGGGAATACCTATTTCACCAGATTACAACCCCATAACTTATTACACACTCTATCCTTAGAGTGGAAAACTAATAAAAAGTTTTTAAATCATGTGAGATTGTCTCTAGGTGCATCAGAATTGATCCTCATCTCCCCATTCAGGTTTTGAAAGTTTGATGGTGTACGTACCTTGGAAGAGATGGTAGTTATCCCCCTTACAATATCCCATGTTGATATAAAGGATTTAAATATTGCAATCATTGGATAGAGGTCATTGTTGGAGTCTATGGTGGTAGATTTTTGTTTGTTCCATTTCTTCTTGCCCAGTGAATCGTAGTTTTTTTCACATTTGTGAATAAGAATGATGAGTTCAGTGGCACATATTTCATCTCTTTTTTTAGTTTTGATGCTAACTTGTGTACAATTATTTAGACATACAAGGTTATGAAGATGGTCTCAATTGTGGTAGAATACAACTACACAGTCCCTAATGAAATTTACCAACAATGTACAACAATTTTCATGAACTAGAGGGAAAAAATATATTTGAAAGGGCTAATTTAAGCTATTGGACAAGAAGGTCCTTATCTCCAGATTTGACTTTCGCATATAGATCATTTATTAAAACTGGGATGACCATATAGGCATCGTCCAAGTCGATAGATAACATAAAGTTTGAGGGTATGGCAAAGATCTTCTTTCATAACAATTAAATCATTATTGAGATATATAATAGTATTGTCCTTACCATCCTTTGGCTGCTTTATAAGGTGGTTTAAGTCATCCTTTAAGAGTTCAGTGTAGGTACTCCTATAAAAGTTTGTAAAGTTGGATCTACAGTTGTAGTTGGCCCATAGATAGGAAGTGTGCCCTGAGTCTCATCCTGAATGGCTTCTATAACTATCACCTCCAAAGCATGTCTAATGAGGGAGTAGAGAATCAAGCATCTGGGACTTTTGTTATATGCATACTGCACATCAGGATGAGCTTTCTCTGTGTCAGTATGTTGCACCATCACCGCCTCTTATTGAACTTCCCTAGATAGGAACATTAGCAGGTATTAGGGTAACATTGTAAAGATCCTTGAGATTTTCTTCAGGATCTGAAAAGAAGTGGTGATTGTGGATCACCTCTTTTGCATATCTTCCCCTTAATTTAGTGAAACCTTCATGGTCCAGAGCATCAACATGTATGTTGGGTTAGATGTTATCCATGACACAGAAGACTATAAAGGAACTATTACCCTTTGTTTATGTTCGTTGATGAACTAGTATCTCAATAGTATAATTGATCCAATTGGACTTGTAGTAAGGACATATGTGTTTGATTGAGTGTTACAGATGGATAAGGATGTGTGTGCTCTTCTCTTCCAATGGATCTCTAAAATTAATATTGACATTAGGTAATTTTGTGAAACATGCGTTGGATAGGAGGATGCCTCTTATCTACATCTACAGTGCAAAAAAATCCAATAGCCCTTGTAGTGAAAAGGGAGATGAATGAGCCTTGACTTGCCCTCTTTGATCTTATCAATTAGGGCTATGAAATCAGGGCACCTATAAATGATTCTTAAGCAGACTATCTACAATATATGGTGTAGTGTTATAGTACGGCCACTACTTCTCACTAGGCATCATGTCTTCCAATATTATGGATGCTAGAATAGTAAAGAAACGCTTATTGATCCTTGTTGGACTGTGAATATGTTGTGTAGTGCATGGTTGGTATGGGGCTAGAGCGCATTGTTATAGACAATTTTATTACATCTGGATTATCATCTAAGATTTCACGCAAGAGAAAGATATCCCTAACTTGCAACCGTTGTATGCAATCTAGGTATGTGTCATGCATCTTATGAGGGATATGTAGAGGAAGGGGTATTAGTATCTCCAGGAAAGTAGGATTATGATGTCTTGGATGAACATTTCATTGAATTGATGCTTTACAATTGTTTTCTAGTTCCAAACAGGTGTGTCCATCATTTTAGGACTATTCGTGTATGAGTGCATAATATTTTCCTCCTCTTTGTTTCCCAGATAAATAACAACTTCAAGATCTATATCCAAAAAGAATGAAATTTCTCAGGTTGGATAGAGTGACTTTGGAGCAATTTGATCGATTTATCATCCCCTTATAAAATAGAATTTAATTGACCTAATGGTTGAGCTTCAAAAATGTAGTCATCAAGTCGTAGATGAGAAAGTGGCATGTCATTTAAGAAATTGGCATCAATGTCCTAATATCGGCAAACATTAGGTGCTTCTATATTAGAATTATATTTCTCCATGGGAATATTGACTGGGGGGGCAGGGGAAGAAGAAACAGAGGGTAGATTCCTCTAGATATGTTGGTTGAGGAAGAGAAAGAGAGAAGTAGTCGTTGAAGGTTGGAAATGTTGCTAGTGTTTTGTAGTAGCTTGTCCCTTTACTCTCAGATCCATGGGGAGGTTTTGTAGATTTTTAATATCGATACAAGGTTTTGGTAGTATGCCATGGTTGTACATGTAAGGCTTGTATATATAAATAGGTTATCTTTTGTAATAGGATTTTGGCAAGTTGGTAGTATCCAGCTGATCTGATTGTAACTTCTTCTTATGCAGAAGAAGAATAAGAAAGGGAAAGATATGTCTAGAGAACACAAAAAACATGTTGAGAGTAGTGTTGTTGCACTAAGAGGTGGTGTGAGGAGGAAGGAAGGGGTAGATAGAGTGCCTGAGGTGCCTCAGTTGGACCTAGCAACTGTGGCTAATCCCTCTTTTCAGTCCATGTTTTGATAATTCGTGGCCATGATGACGCATATGGTGGATAGAATGTTTGTTTCCCAATGCAGAATCCCAAGGTTCTGGGATGTCCTTTCAGAGGTTAAGGTGTGTGGGGGAGATAGAGTATGATGGTACAATAGAATTGGAAGACACAGATATGCGACTGATAGAGTTGGAGAAGGCCTTCAAGATCCTCAATATCTCATGAGAGGATAAGGTGAAACACACAGTGTACCTATTAAAGGGCATTGTTGGCCATTTGTGGGCCATTGAGGAGGAGAACATGCCTGGTGTGGTGATTAGTTGGAAGACTTTTGGAGGGAGTTCATGAGCCAATACTTCTCGGAGACTTATCTGGAAAAGAAGATCTCACAGTTTGAGAAGATACGATAGGGATCTATTATGACCAACAAGTATGAGTCCAAGTTCATGGAACTTCTAAGGTTTTACCCGCATATGGCTACAACAAATAAGGAGAGGATCATATGTTTTGAGAAAGGTTTTAGATCTGAGTTGATGACGATGATTTCATCTTTAGAGAACATGGAGTGGTTTGCCACATTTGTGGTGTCTATGAGGTGGATACAATGGTCAGATATGGAGAAGTGTGAGGTGAACGCCAAGAAGAGACTGGAACAATATCAGGGACAGTTTTTTGGAGGCTTTAAGAATCCTAGGTGTTCAACACTTCAGTCATAATAGAGGTTAGTTGTTTAATCTTAGTGGTCACCAAGCAAGGGCAGAGTCTGTAGTTTTCCTCCAGTTGGATCTCACAGTATGGAATCAGTATTAGTGATTGAGCCATCTAGGCTATAGTTTGACCCAAGGACTAGTTATAGGTGTGGACAGACAGAACGTCTGAGGTCATTTTTTCCCTGTGAAGGAGGAGGAGGTGACGCAACAGCCAAGATAGAGTAAACAAGGGTCGCAGCAGCAACAGTTCAGTAGTGGTGATGGCAGACAACACGGTCAAGCATTTAATGCAAGTTTGTCTAGGCAAGCCAACTGAGGACAGGGGTGACAACAGGAATGGCTTGATTCTACACTATGATTTAGCTAGAAGGAGTGGTCAACCCTTGGGTCATGACATGTCAGATGGAGTTATTTCATTCTGATTTGTCTTCTTCCTGTTTTATATCTATTTTAGTTGACCCGGGTGCAACTCACTATTTTATCACTAGAGAAGTGATAGCTAGATATTCTTCCCATTTTAGTCTTAGATTTAATAGTCTTTGCTTAGAAACCCCTTTGGTCAGTTATGTCGAGTTATGTGAAGTGTGTCCATCATGTGTTCTTTCTTTCTCAGGACGCGGCATTCAAGTGAACCTTATACGACTTGACATGCATGGATTCAATGTGATCCTCAGAATGGATACTTTTGAGAAGTACTTGGTGATCTTAGATTGTATTTCCAAGGTGCGAACATTCTTTGATGGTGATGTCATGTGGATCTTCCAAGTAGATAGGAAGATTCTTCCAACGTGCTTGGTGTCAGCAATAATGACAAAGAGGATGATGAGGCAAGACTAGGAGGCTTTTCTGGCACATGTGGTGGATACTAGGGTGAGGAGTCCTAGTATTCAGTAGGTGATCATTGTTCGTTAGTCTGAGGACATGTTTCCTAATGAGTTTCCCAGTGTTTCCCCACCTAGAGAGATTGACTTTGAGATCAATTTGGTTCCTGGTACATAGTTGATAGCATAGACATTGTATGGGGGGATGGCACCATCCCATATGCAAGAGCTGAAGAAGCAATTGTTGGAGTTTCTTGAGAAGGGATTTATCAGATCATGCACTTCCCCTTGGGGTAATCCTATGTTGTTTGTAATGAAGAAAGATGGTTCCATAGGGTTATGCATTGATTAACAAAAGCTAAACAAGGTGACAATCAAGAACAAGTATCCTTTGTCACAAATAGACGATCTATTTGATCATTGAGGGGTGTTGGTGCTATTGAAGATAAATCTGAAATCAGGATATCTTCATTTGTGGATCAAGGTAGATGACATACGTGAGTCAGCTTTTAGGACTAGGTATGGTCATTACAAGTTTTTGGTTATGTTGTTTGGGCTAACCGATGCACCAACAGGATTCATGGATCTGATGAATAGGATGTGCAAGCCTTATCTTGACCAGTTTTCCATCTTGATCTACTCCAAAGACAGCCAACATCATGAGTAGCATCTATGATAGGTGTTGACCTTGTTGAGATAGTGCAAGTGGTATGCTAAGTTCAGCAAGTATGAGTTTTGGCTGAAAGAGGTGTCTTTCCTTGGACACATGATATTTGTTGAGGGTGCTCATGTATATACCTACAAGGTTTAGTCTATGTTAGAATGGGAGCATCCTAAAACACTGACGGAGGTTCATAGTTTTCTTGGCTCGACAAGTCATTACAGAAGGTTTAACAAGAATTTCAACACAGTGGTGTTACTCCTAATGAAGTTGATGAGGAAAGGTGTGCCATTTGTCTAGGATGACAAGTGTTAGTGTTATTTCCATCTTTTGAAGGAGAAGTTGATCAATGCACTAGTGTTTGTTCTATCCAAGCAAGTAAAAGGTTATATTGTCTTTTTTGATGCATCATAGAATGGTTTGGGTTGTGTGTTGATGCAAGATAAAATTGTGATTTCTTTTGCTTTGTGACATCTTAAGAAACATGAGGACAACTATCTGACACATGATTTGGAGCTTGCTGCTATGGTCCATGCCTTGAAGATATGGCAACACTACCTTTATGGCAAGAAGTGTCAGATACCAACCATAAGAGCCTAAAGTACATATTTTTGAAGTAGGAGCTAAACATGTGACAGTGATGCTGGATGGAGTTGATCAAGGACTACGATTGGAGCATAGATTACCATCTAGGGAAGGCTAAGGTGGTGGCAGATGCCTTTAGCAGGAAATGTTCTTCATCATCATCGGTTGATAAGGCACAGTTGTGTTCTTTAGTGTGCCATAAGCGAGAAATGTTAGTGTCTATTCACCAGATGAATGTGAAGCTAGAGGTATCCTTGTCGCCAGGCTTGCTAGCCCAATTCCAAGTGAAAGCCACGTTGATGCAGCAGATCAGAGATGCATAGCGTAATGATGTTGTGATTCAGTAGATCCGAGAAGAGTTCGACAGCGAGAAGTGTGATGGTTTCATGAATCAGAGGATGGGATAGTGTGTTACCACAGTAGCACAGTGGTTCCTGATTTTGATAATATGAGGAGATTGGTTCTGGAAGAGGCTCACTCTTCGATGTAGACCATGCATCCATGTAGTATCATGATGTACCACAATATGAAATATTTGTATTGGTGGCCTTGCTTGAAGCGTGATGTAGCTGAGTTTGTGGTGAAGTGTCCCGTATGTCAACAGGTTAAGGCAAAGCATTAGAAACCTGTAGGGACTTTGCAACTGTTACCTATACTATAGTGAAAATGGGATCACATCACTATGGACTTTGTGGTGGGACTTCCTAGGACATCCAAAGGTCATGATTCCATATGGGTGATAGTGGACAAGTTGACCAAGTCAGTGCACTTCCTCACTATAAAGAAAATGTATACAAATGAGAAGATGGCACAAGTGTATGTTGATGAGATATTACGTTTACACAGTATCCCGATGATGATAGTGTCTGATAGAATTCCTCAGTTTACCGACCACTTTTGGGAGCGTCTGCACACAGCCATGAGTACACAATTGAGGTTCAGTACATCTTTTCACCTACAGATGGATGGATAGTCTGATAGGACTATACAAGCCTTGGAGGACCTATTAATACCCTATGTTCTATAGTTTTAGGGTAGTTGGGATGTACATCTCAGTTTGATAGAGTTGTCTTACAATAATAGCTATCAGAGGAGTATCAATATGGAACCTTATGAGACATTGTATGGAAGATGATGTAGGTCTCCATTGTGTTGGTATGACACTGGTGAATATCAGCTTTTGGGGCATGAGCTTATATAGGAGATGAAAGAGAAGATTAAGATGATACAACATCAGCTGAAGGCATCCCCAGACATACAAGAATATTATGTTGATAATTGCCAAAGGCCTTTGGAGTTTCAAGTAAGAGACAAGGTGTATCTCAAGGTCTTTCCTTAGAAAGGAGCGATGGGGTTTGGGAAGAAGAGTAAGTTGTCTCCTAGATATATGGGACCTTGTCCTATGGTGGTACATGTTGGGAAGGTGGCTTATAAGTTGGAGTTTCCACCTGAGTTGCACAGGTTGCACCCAGTGTTCCACATTCTAATGGTGAGGAACTGTCACCCTAACATAAAGCTTGTTCTGCAACCTATAAAGGTGGAGTTGGATGAGGACATGTCGTATGTGGAGGGTCTAATTTTGATCTTGGACTAGAGAGTGAAGAAGTTGAAGAAGAAGGATATCATTTTGGTTAAGGTTTTGTGGCATCATTGTGGTGTGGAGGAAGCCACGTGGAGAGGAGGACAAGATGCGTAGGAAGTATCCATATTTTTTCACGTAGGATTTCAGGGATGAAATCCTTGTTAGGGGTTTATGGTTGTAAGACCCCTAACCTAGCTTAGTGTTTGGTCTTGTTTGCTTTACTTAATGACTTAATCTAATCATGTGATGCACCTTAATAACATGTGACATGCTTATGTTTTTAGTTAGGTCCAGTTTGGTTGATGTTTGAGCTAGCTATGCTATATGTTTGCGTGTTTTGGACCAAGTTGCAATTTACCCATGTTGAGAGTTTGTCTTACAATTTCAGGTGTTCGTTCATGATGATATAGAGATTGTGTGGTTGAGGAACAGTAGCAAGTAGAGAAGCAATTGTTGAAGGTTAGATATGTAGCTAGTATTTTGTAGTAGTCTTATGTGCATCCTTGTACTCTCAGGTCCTTGGGGAGGTTTTGTCAATGTTGTATGTCGATACGAGGTTTTGGCAGTATGCCATGGTTGTACATGTATGGCTTGTATATATAAACATGTTATCTTTTGTAATAGGTTTGTGGCAAGTTGGCCAGTGAACAGTGATGTATATACCTTTGTGGTATGATAAGTAATAAAGGTGGCATAGTTTGTGGACTTGGATGTAATATGTTTCCGCTTGAGATGTATATGAGTTATTGGTTTTAACTTATCATGTTTTCTAGTAACCTGGATATTTAGTGTTAATTCCACGCTTTGTTTTGAGTTATCTAGCTCATGTGGCAATGGGATGTCGCAGTTGAGGACCTTCTTTTGTTCACTAAAGGTGACAAAGCAAATGCATCCTTAATTAAGGAAATCCTTGAGAAATTTTAGGTAGCCTCTAATTTGAAACTCAAAAATGAAAAAGTAAACTCTTTGTGAGAAGTTCTTGTATTGAATATGATTTCACGAGCATCTTTGATATTTATGTTTATTCTTTGCCTGTGAGATACTTGGGCTAACCTCTTTTTATAGGTCATTTTACCAGATCTTTATGTTTACCCATTGCAAATCAATTGAAGGCCAAGTTGGACTCTTGGAAGGGTAATCTTCTATGATATTCATGGGTTTGAATTAGTGATGCAACCTCATCTTCCTATAAAGCTTTTGGTCATTTGTCTTTCCTCTTCTAAAGTTTGTAATTGATGAACTAGAGATAATGATGAGGAATTTTATATGGAACGATGATGAAGATAAAAGTCATGTTCATGCAATCTCCTGGAGTGTTGTATACAGAGCAAAGGGTGAAGGGGGTCTTGGGTTTAGATTCATTTATGAATGGTATGATGCAAGGTTATTGAAAAATATATGGGTGGAATGGCTTCATGGGAGAAACCATAAAATGATTCTATTTGGTTATCCAAGGAAAATCCTAGATCTTCTTGCCTATAGAGGAAGCTTATTGAAAAAGAAAATTTCTCTTAGAGGACATTTCTTTTACAATTGGTGATAGAACTAAATTTCTCTTGTGGAAGAATACATGGCTTTCTCATGGTCAAAAAGTCACTTATATGGTTGACAAGCAACTCATTTTCATGCTAGGTAAAGAGATAATCGCAAGATTAACTCTTGTTTTCAAGATTGATAGTTCAAGTTCCCCTCCATTATAGTATTTGAAAGAACACATAGCATTCTTAAGATATTTCCCTCACCCACTAGTGGGAACATACCATTTCTGTCATTGGTATAACTTAATTCTGACTTAATGATGGTTGGGATATATCTAAGAAAATCTATCCCACTATCATCTGGGGTAGATGTATTTGATCTGGTGGTATTCTTAAGCAATGTTCTTTTATCTTTTGAAAATCTTTTTTGAATAGATTGCCTACCATCGATGTTTTGAAGAGATGTGTATTTATTTTGCTTCTAAATGCCATCTATGTTGTTGTGATGAAGAAGATATGGTTCATTTTTTCTTTGAATGTAGGTTTTCTAATGTTGTTTGGGATTAGTTCTCTTAGAAGTTCAACACTTATCCTCATTGCCTTAAAGATCTTCTTGGTCTACAAGGAGAAAGTAAAATGGTAGTATTCTTCATATTCTACTATATTTGGAGGGAAAGGAATTTAGTATCTTCCCGAATTTCAAAAGGAGCCATGCAAAAGTCTGGATATTCAATTTTGATGATGCATTATCAATGTATAGATAGGCTTTCTCTGTATGACTTCTTGCTTTCCCTTTTTATAGGTTCCCTAGTTTCTTGGTAACAACCTATAAAGAATATTTTCTCATTTTGAATAATGAAAGAGGCACACATGGTTCACTAAAATAAAACAATACATATCGAACCTTACACAAGAGGGTATCCAATAATTCCTTAGAGACAATAGAGTGTCAACCGTAATTCTTTTCTTCCCATAAAATAATATTGATCACTGGAAAAATATTACAAGATACAATCAGAGATAGAGGAAGTAGGGCTCCATGGTATGCAATGAGGTACAATGCCAATGGAAGATGAGAGAGGTAACCAACAACATTATATAGTTAGTTGAGGTGGAAACCATCTTTGATAGTACCTACTCAAATATTAAATAATGTTTGCATAGAGCACTAGTGGAATAGAGAATCACAACCAATGAACCTATTGACATATTTATAGTTGTATATGATGTGGACACTAGATAAACTAAATTGATGAGATGGGAAGATAAAACAAAATGACAAATCTGATTTTGGATAGACCAAACATTCTTGAGCATAAGATCTTTGTGATATATCACACTAGTATGAGTGGGGTACCATCATATAGTTTCATATTTATGGAATGCACCAATACAAATGAGAAAAATATAAAAAATCATACAATCCAATCCAATAAATAACACTAGTGTGTTTTACTACATGTTTTTTCCTTGTCTATGATAAATAATATGAGTGACCTAGAGTACATAATTTTGCATGTTCCAAGATTCAACAATTTGTCACCACGAATTCATCTACGAAGCATGTAAGCTTCACAAACATCTAAATCATAGCCCTTAAACAAGTGTTTCCTATATAACTTTGACACTATAAATTATTAAGAAAAATGATCCTATCCTCTTTGTCTACAACGTGAAAGACAAATTTTGTGCTATGACTTTTCCTAACATGCAACTTGGTCAAACCACCTCCCACAATAAATTGTGACTACTATCTGCAATCCCACACCAACTAAATGCATTAAAATTTGAACATTATCACAAGTTTGTCTATCTAAATGTGAGGCATGTTTAGTACTTAATCAGTGTTGTAGGAAATCAAAACTATGTGCAGCACTTAGCAAGAAAAGTATCATGTATTAAGAAATATTAGCTCTCCAAATAAATAGAAAAAAATAGAGAGAATACATTGTTTACTCTTCAACTTCCTTCCTAAAAACCAAGGCATATTTTGAAATTGGGCTAACATCATTGTGGTACCTAATATACAAAGATAAACAATACATGTACTATAATGAGATTGTTCATCATTTAGAAAGTGTATTCACAATGAAATGCATGTTGACACAGAAAGATGGTTGAGGGAGAAGAGAACATACACTTGTTTTTGTCTATAGGGTTAGGGTTTTGACTTGCTTTGGTGCCATTTAAAGTATATAATAGTTTGTTCATCTATAGGAATATACACGAGCCTGATTAGTACACTTAAAGAAAAGTGGTTGATAATGACTATGAAAAGAGTTCCATCATAAAATGCAAATGTCAACATATGCAATATAAATAATATATAAAATTGAACTTTAACATACATAAGAAACATACTATATTAAATATAGAAAAGAGTTTAAAACTATATTGGTCTTTTCTATTGTAGAAAGTGTAAGCATTACGTGAATGAAATATATATATATACCATATGAAAGTGTCGGGATAGGGGGTTCACTGACCATACATGATAGTTAACCTACCCCATTACTAAAAAGGGTCATAGTGGTTGGGCCTTAATGGATCACAAGTGAAAAATATTGATCTTGTTTCTTGATCAACTAGGGGCACATCCTCATATTATTGGTTAAATGTGTCATGCATATTTTATATCTTTCATGACCATGAATATCATATTTCATGGGGATTACTTAGCCATATGTTTCCTATTCCAACATCAAGCTCTCTTTTTTGTTTGATCTTAGGCCTTCTATAACCATAGTACCTAACTTGTATGCAATTTTTCTGTAGGATGATATTTTGCATCCCAGACAAAAAAACAATGTTTGAAATGGAAATCAGTTGGAGGAGAGTAAAACATGCCATAAGTACAAAAAATATTAGATACAAAAATTAAATGATTCTACAAATAAGGAAAAGTGATCATTACCATATTCATACTATATTTTTCATAATAATCTCAAAAATATAGATTATGAAAAGGGATAGTTAGGCAAAGCAATGAATCATCCACCCCTAGGTATCTCATTCTCTTTTTGCTAAATATAAATAGAGGTATAATGTTCATCCTTGAAAAGAAATCAACTTGACTTTGATAACATGTAGGTTGTTATGCTAGTATATCACTCAGTCAAAACATGCAAGAAAACCCAAGTGAAGAGTGGTCATAGAATGTTTGATTCAACACCTTGGAAGGTCTTCAACCTCACTTCCAGTTAGAAGGGAAGCATACTTGCATATATATCTACTATGTAGATACTTATACCAATAGCTTCCTTAGGCACACTCCTCAAACAATGCAACTGATATGGAGGTTCTCTAGTTTAAAAGTTCCCATGCAAGAAGACATGCAATTACATCACTAGCTACACTAGAATAAGTGTGATGCATGGCAAGTCAAAAGAGGAAAAATATACAAAATTTTGCAGGTAATGTCAACCCCACAATATTTACGAGTATAGTTCTCTAGAGTATTATAGAATTTTTCTATAGAAGTATGTAGAGAAAAACTAACAAAACAGTGTGTCAATCGAGTACAGAATAATATATATACATATCAGATATATACATGTGTGTGCCCATAAGTTGTGGCATGAAGTACTAATACAGTATTAAACATTATATATATAGACATATGTATATGCATATTAATGTATATACATATTTAATATATAGAGTTTGCTTGAAGAATTTCAAATATTTGAACTAGAACCAAGAAATGATTTTGTGATATATGTTTTGTATATAAAAATATATTATAATCATACTTTCTTAGTGTGGGTTCCATTTTTTACAACATTATAGGCAGATACATAATACATTATCTATAAACTACATGATGCTCCTTTATTGCATGAGCCTTGAGTTGTTGAGAAATTTTCCTATCAGAGTAATACTTATCATTTGAGATATGGAAAAACCGGAATGTACCCAACATTATTAAAATTATAGGAAGAGTTATTTGCAACCCCTCCCACGGCCTATGGCATGACCTCATTATAATACATAAGGACATATATGTAATTTAAAAAAGTGCAAGAAAAATTTATATTCAAATATTTTTATCCGACTACCTTATTAAAGTCAAAGGCTAACATATAACTAAAGTAGTTTTTTATTCATAAAATATCTCTCTCATCCTTTCCTATTTAATATAGATTCAAAAATATAAACTACACTATCGTTAAAAATTAGAAATCAAAAATGAAAAGAAAATCGCTCATGGACTCTTATAATGTATAGGTTAGCACATGCTCCCAAACTACAACAAAAGTTTAGAAATAGAAGACGTAACACCTTTTTCTCAACTACTGTTGCTTTCTCTTTTGGTGGATTCCCAGCTCCGGGACCACGGCCACGAATATATTATGGATTTCTATTCCAGTAATTCAGTAACTCATCGGTGATAAGAAAAAACAAGAGTGGAGTGGTATAGTTTGTTCGAGTCGAGTGTGATTAGAATATTTTATATCCTTATTTGAATCACTTGTCCAATTGTGTGTTAGTCGTACATGTTTAATTTTGACAGAAAGACAACTCGCGCTTGTCCTTTACCGTAATGGCTGAAGTAGACACTTAAAAAAAATGGATGCAGTAAAAAAGAACCCTTTTTTATCAAGCGACTTCACTTTCATCCAACCATTTCTGGAGTTTTGGGGCGTTTGTTTAAGCTGACGACCAATTATAAGCTATGCTCGTATTTGTCAACTGAACTTGCATCTTTGTCGTACTGTCAACACCTTGCCATATTCCACCTATGTCCCGCAATCCATAAAATATGATAGCAATATCTTGTAGTATTAATATAAACGTAACATAATCATAATTTTTTTACAATAACAACATGATGTTCTATATATAACCGCTTACCCGCATACCCGCGCCGCAAACTCACTATTAATATGGGTACGGGTATGGTGCAGGTCTAGATTTTTTATTATGCGGGTCTAGAACCGGAATCGGACCCGCTAAATTAGATGGGTATGGCCAGACCCGCACCGTGCCCGCACCGTTTACACCCTAAACGTGGAAACGAATCATGCCCCAAGGATGAGTTGGACTATTGTTCCAATTCCAATTTGGGCTTAAACAAATCCCAAGCAATAAATTTTACACCCAAGGGCGTTGACTCCATCGTCAACAAGAGTTTTCAAGTCTTCCATTGCTGGAGTTCCGAGGAGACTGACTTCAATAAACAGTCGTTCCGATTGAACATCGTCTGACATGTTACACATGTAATAGGGTGTCTGAAAAGGAAGGACACTAATACAAAACACTGGATAAAATTGCCACAGTATCTAATCTGGATTGTGGTTCTTGATTATTAGTGCCTTCTTTTTTAACAGGCTTCATCAAAATCTCCTTTGACAATGCACTTGTTCTACAATTGTATAGAACTAATGCTTGTGGTGTAGACCTTCTTACTTGGAATCGAATTATTTCCATTGAATATTGGACTTTCATAGAATCACAGGGACATTGCGAATCCAAGGCGAGATGGATTGTCTGCTACCTATTACGAAAGAAGTTGGCTGTTAAGCAGCGAAGGAACCGATAAACTATTAAGAGGGTTACATATATATCACCAAAAATATCAAGACAAGTCGGATTTCATAATAGCCGAACCTATGAACATGGGCTAAATTCTGTATTGTGCATTCCAGCAAGTAACTAAAACTAACAATAACATAGGTCAAAACACGCCACAGAATTTCTTCGAAGGTTCCATTTGCTTGAAACGTTGTGTTGTGATTTAAAAACAATGGGGTTTGTCTTTTCAAATAGATGGCGAACAAGGCACTCCATTGTCATGGTTGCAACGACCAAAACAATAGTGGTTTCAAAAATTATCGGTGGGTGAGGCTATGACGCAATGAACATTAAACATAATTATTATTGTATTTTAATTCGTTTTTAAGATTTTAATACATTAAATGCTAATAACATACCTATCAAATTACCCGGCTAGTAAAGAATAAAAGAATTTAAAGAGAAACCGGATGAGGTCTTCCAGTCTTAATCATCAGAACGGCGGGTTTCGGATAACTTCCTCTCTACATATGCGATCAAGTAGTTCATGTAGGTCCTTACAATTCATCTCGTGACGTAGTAGGTATTTTATAATCTATAACATAGAAAGACCCAATCTCTAGTAACAATTACTCGTTGTAATACTTAGAACACCTAACAGGGTGTAATAGTTGCAAGAAAAGTATTTATCCTAATTTTCCATGGTACGTGGATGAGTTCCTCTTATGTGTAGTAGGTATTTTTTACTCTTTGCTTCTATTTATTGGCGTCGTCTAGTTACAATAAGTATCTATGTTATATTTATATGTATTTTCTGTAGCAAAACGTACATATAAGAATTTTGTGAAAAATAAAATGGGAGACTAATGAGATATTTTCTTTTGATAGACGACACAATCATCTCTATAGGTAGAAAATGAGAAAAGTACAAGGAAGCAAAGTTGAACTCATATACGCCAACACAATTGGTCCATATAACGCAATAAACTAAATAGAAATTTCAAGCTGGAGTATGTGTGAAACACATGTCCAGCTTGCACTTGCAAGACTCAATTAGTTAATACCACAAATAGAAAGAAAAAAATTTCACTCTCCAAACTATATTTTCACTCCCTCTTAAACAAGATTTTCCAAAAATAATTTGATGATGTCATCTTTAAAGTTATGTCTTGCACATTAGAAATACTTGAATTTTAGAAAGATCTTCTAAATTGTATACTGAATGAAGAACATCACAATCAATCTACAGCAGATGATCAAAATAAACATTACTAGGTCAACTTCCCTAGAAAGAAATATGTGGTTGGAATAAGCGCAATCAACACATCCAATGAAGTAGCAGTAGAGGTATCTTCAAACACAAATATGATGAGGTGATGATGACAATAACTAGATCCATCTAGTGTGTGACTCTTGGAGGCTTGGTAAGAATAAAAGAAACCATCAAGGAAGTCCAAGTAGGTCACTAGAAGAACCATATTGGGATATGCATCTTCAAGAAGACAAGAATAAAATAGCACGGTGAAGATATAATTTGGATAAATCATCAACCTTGCATATGCAATATGTAGACTTGATATTGACGAGCTTCTTGAAAAGTAATCATCCATGTTATAAGATGCATCCAGATTATCAAGGACTAGCACCAAAGAAAATAAGAGCTTAAAATTAACGTTGAGTTTTGTCCCAACATGTGTTAATGATAATTGATTTCCTTCAACTTGCGTGAAAGCGGCAGTCGACTGGAACAAGAAAAGTGCATATATCTATATGCATATCGGGGAACGAACGTGAAGAAACACAATGTTATTTGAAAAGAGATACATCAATCATTTTGTTATATACTCAATTTTGGTAAAATTGAATGATATAAATATAAAGTATGATTTGACAAATAATTTTCTCCAATGATATTATTGGTAGACTAATTATCTTTGTGGCATGAGTGCAATGCATAGCCCATATAAAGGCCCAAGAGACTTTGATTTGCAAATAGTCCTTGTAGTGCAAATCGAAGAAATAAAAGGAATATCATATATGGTGTGGTTTGCAATAATCTAATAATGTGTTTGGTAAAAGAAACAGTGGAAAATCCAATAATAAAGATATTTCTAAAAGTAATGAACAATTGGTATTTAGAATATGGAATTATGTGGAATACTCTAGAAAAGAGAGTTTTCATGCACAAATAGAGGATAAATACTTTATGATTTACGAAATAACTAGAATATTGAATAATATACAAGTTGTCAAAAGAAAATAAGATACATAATGTTTAGTAATTAAGGAAGTAATTATCTAGATATAAGTGGCAACATAATGTTTGAGGCATCAAACAATGCTATCTTGGTCTAACTTTTGGGATACTTGAAAATTATAATGAAAATAAGAGAATTATAGAATTTGGAAGAAAATGGACTTTCCATGTGGTGTGTACAATCAATTGAAGAATATTCTAAAAGAGTAAGTTTTTGAATAAAAGTTATCCTAATAAATCCCACAAAATAGATAAATATTGGGAAGCACTTTAATGGGTTTCCATCCTAGTTTCATTTAAAGGAGGTTCCTAGAGGCGTGTGGAGATTTGTAAAGATAAAGGGATCTAATTGATATAAATAAATTATATTCCTTTTTGAAAAGACATAAAAAATGGGCATCTCAAAGTATCTTTTTGACACAAAATCTTACCCACACTAAGATTTAATCCTTAAATGTTTTCCTTTAGAATTTTGAATAATTTGGTCAAAAGGAAATAGAACTATGGATTTTCTAAGTTTTCCCTAAAATGGAAGTTTAATTGAAAAATCGAAATTATATGTCATATTTAATGAACCTTGAAGCATAATCTTGGCTTCCTATCAGTTGGTGTGATGCTATAAACATCGAATAAGATCAATGGCGGTCCCATTCTCTGTTGCCTTACAACCAAAAAGGGAACATCAGAAAATAGAAAATGAGAATCTCGCTAGCCCCTTTTCCCTCCACACTCCACAATTTTCTCTATTTCAATTCTCATTGGGTTCGTGAGAAAGAAATGCAACTAATAAACCCAGACACAGTTGTTATCTTGCTGGTTTGGGGGAGTGCCCAAATCGTCATTCATCGAGGAAACTGGGTCTGCATAGGGGAGCACAGATCCTGGAAACCCCATACCTATAAAAGGGCTCTTTGGGAATCATGTGTTGCACGTGAGAGTTTGCAAAATCTAATTTTGCAAGAACGGTCCAGTGATCCCCTCATTTCACCACTTTCCATCTCCAGCGACCATGGGTTCCTCCTAGTGATTCAGCGCTATACAGATCGATTTCTATAGTTAGGAGATTTGAGATGGGTCAACGAAGAGGTTTAAAGGCTATGGAAGGAAGGAGGAGGTCCTATTCGCCTCACACGCAAGCACGATAGTGACTCTATTGCAGGTCGGCGACCACCCTGTAGGGTACCCATCTCCAGCCTCCATGAGCCATGTTCTGACTGTCGTTGAGTTTCGAGAGAGCGGGTGGAGGTGAGGTTGATGATCCCCGATCCTATTGAAGCAACAATGACGGAGTCAACGGTCATGTTGACTTGTCCATAGTACAACATCTCAAGTGGAAGAGGAAAAGAATAGAGGAAGAAGATGAGGGTGGTCGGAGTTACTTTTCTACCCCCAAGTGCATGTGGCTCCCTAACCTCTAGGGCAAGGGGGTAACGGTACTTAGGCTCTGGCTCTTGCTTACGTGGAGCGTGCACCGATGTGGCGGATCCCGGTGGTCCACACATTTTGCATGTAAATGAGGTAATAGCAACAAATTGTTAACATGATATTTTACATTGGCCCATAAGGATCTTATTTGAAAATTGTATCTAATTGTATGTAACTCAGAATTAGAAAAGTTATATATGAAATTTGATCATAAAAACAAGCAGAATTCAAATAAAATATAATTGAGACTTAATGATGTTTCTTTTTTCCAAATTTCATAAAGATATAATCTTTAATGTAAAAATTACATATAAACTTTAGTTTTGTGTAATAACATGTGGAATATGTTAAAAACCTTTGTTTTATACTATTACCTAATGATGTGGAATATAATGGTGTTTTATAATGATTACGACCATTAGTGATGATAATTAAGGTTTTGTAATGTGAATAATCATGCATATCAAGCAATTAGGGTTTAATATCATATTTTGTTATGTCACATAGGGTCATAATTAAATCTAGTGTTTATCATCATCATCTAAGCTCAGACCCAACTATGTTGGTGTTAGCTACATGGATCCTTCATATCCATTCAGTGCTACCATGGGCCATATTCTGGTTGAGATGTAGATATTCAAAATATCTCTTTAAAAGCTCATCCCATATTAATTTAGGTATTCCTCTTCTTCTATTTATTGTCCTAAATGAATAGCATTGCTTCATATAGGAGCATTAGTCAGTTTGTGTTGCACATGTTTGTACCATCTGAGTTATCCCTCGCACAACTTGTCCTCAATGCTAACCACCCCCATTTTATTCCTGATATAATCATTTCTCAAGTGATATTTTCTTGTCTTCCCACACTTCCATCTCAGCATACACATTTCAGCCATGTTGATATTGTTGAGACCTTATTTCTTCACCGCCCAACATTCACTCCCATAGAGCATTGTTGGCTATATAGATGTTCTATAAAACTTACTTTTTAACCTGAGAGGGATCTTCTGATCACATAATACTCCAGTTGCACTCCTCCATTTCAACCATCATGTAGTGATCTGATGAATCTCTATTCATCATAATTTTTAGTTGCCTTTTTGGGACCAATTCGATTCAATACTTTCAATTTCATCTCCTAAACCTCACAAAATGCAATTTTTCTTAATTGATTCAATTATCAAGATTATTAACTAGATTTATATTGATTTTTTGCAGGTCTTGATGAGGTTCAACCATCATATGAAATTCACTCAAGATCCTCTCAACTTTTGTCTTGACCAATCGGTCTTGACCAAACGGTTTTCCCTAACGGTCTACCCATATGGTTTTGACCCCTCGGTATTAGACATTCACCCACACGGTCCTCCTCTCATCACTCTACCTTAACGATCTCAAGACCATTTGAGGCCAAATGATCTCAAGACCGTGTGACGCCTCACGATTTCAAGACTGTTCGAAACTCAAGACCGTTTGAAACTCAAGATCGTTTGGAACTCAAGACCGATTGAAATCCATCGGTCTTCAAGACCATTTGGAAGTGAAGACTGATGGAAGCCAAGACTGTTTGGACCCAAGATCATTTGTACGCCAGATCATCCAAGACCGTTTGGAGTAGAAACCGTTTGGAAGTGAAGACCGATGGGATGCAAATTGTTTTCCCAAGACCGTGAGAGATCAAAACTGTTTGGCGGTGCACAATCCCAAGACCGTTTGGATATGTTTGATCTTCAAGACCGTTTGGTCAATGGATACTCTCAAGAATGAAGACCGTTTGCTGAAGATTGTATGGTCATAGATTTGCAAGGCCGTTTGGACAGAGACTCAAGACCGATTAGAGATAGAGACCGTTAAAAGCCATAACTATTTGGAGGAAATTTAATACAAGACAGTTTGGCCATAAAACGATCTCCAAGACCATTTGATCCAAACCGTTCAAGCAAGACTGGTTGCTCCAAACCATTTGGAGCGGTCTCACGCTGAAAACGTGAGGACCTGACCAGTGCCTATAAATATAACCACGAGGGTCCTCATTTGGGTATTGATCTGGGGATGCCACCAGGCTGCCCAAATGCAAGGCTCGATCCAGCTCCATCCACGTACTACCACGCCATAGCCACTTCATCTGCTCCTCTTGCTATGAGCAAGGAGGTCGAGTAGAGAAGGAAGGTGGGAGAAGAAGCTCCACCTGGTCTACCTTGGTGGTTCTTCCTCCTCATCTAAGATCTGCCCTGTCACGACATAGAAGACCACATCATCTTCACCGAGCTGCGACTACCTTCTACATCATGCTCATGGCAGAATATTCCCTCTCTCTTGTTCTTCTTGTTTCTCGATCATGAGCGAGTAGTCCCTTTCTGCTGGGTGTGTGGGGACTAGCCCCGCTGCCCATAATTTCATGTCTTTCCATTTAACATTCCAAGGCAATGAATATAACTTTTCATTTCGTTGTTAATTGTTAATGTTTGTAGATTGGTTACTTGCTTTCTTTCATCATGTTTTTCCCTATGTTGCAAGAACTTCTATATGTAGGGTAAAATGTTGATTAATTAGGTTAGCTCTCAAACTAGAAATAGAATGGGATTCATTGTGGTCGTAAGTGTATGATCTATGAGGGGACGAGCCATCTAGCATGCGGTGACGCTTCTGTGGCCTAAACATCCCTTAGGGAGGGCCACAACCTTAGTTAGATTTTGTATATTCTTTGTTAATCATCGATGTTTTCTTGTAGATTAATCACCTGCTTGTTTATTGGCACGGTTGACACCTTGATGAGAACTTCTGATAGGTTTCCTTGAGGTCGTAAGTGTAACATCCCTGACCTGGGTTATGAGTTAACCCTAGGTGTTTTGCCTAATTATGTAATTAAGATACTGGTAATTATCTTTTGGCATGTAATTAAGTTCCTAAAGAACATAGTTTTCCTTTTCTGACCCTTTTAAATAATGATTGAATTGATTGTTTTGTAATACAGGGACCTATGTGCAATTTACCCAGTTAGAAGGGTTAACTTGCAATTTGCACATGTTGAGATGTTCCTCTAATGTTGAGACATCATTAGAATGATTATGGTAAAGTTTGAGGGATTTCCCAAGCTTGAGCACCAAGGTGCAGTTGTGGAAGCAATCCATGTGCTTGAAACCCTAAATTGGAGTAAAGTGCAATTTACCCAATTTGAGGGGTGCAACTTGTAAAATACACCATCTAAGATATCTTTTATAACTTTTGTCATCATTTAGAGTAGAAATGATGAAGAGGGCACTTCATTTGAATAATCATATAATAAAGAACACCTTTGTGATTGAATAATCAAGGTGTATGTATAATAGCCCTTTTATGTGTATGCTTTAGTGATGGGTTGATCCTCTTTGCCTTCATTTCTTGACCTTAGAAGAAGGTTGTCCTTAGAAATAAGAAGAAGGGACGAGCAAAGAAGAAAATGAGGGACTTAGTTGAAAGTGAGGAAAACTTATGTGCCTATGTTGAAATTCCACCCAAGTATATACGCCCTTTACCTCACTTAGCAAAGGAATGTTTCTTTCATTCCCTTCACTGTTCCCCCTTGCTCAACTGACTAAGGAGAGCTCAGGAGCACAGGAGAACGACCAGGGTAGTGCAAGGTAGGTTTGGATCCTTCCTTTTTCTCGAATTCATGGATGAAACTCGGATTCAAGGTCAAATTCATGGCTAGCTCACTTAGCTCTATCTTTCTAGCCATCCCTTTCCAACTTTTCCTTGGAGAATTCACCTTGGCCGACCTGTGGAGCTCAAAGACGCCATTAAAAGCTTGGAGCTTGGAAGCTTTGAGCTCAAGGAACAACCTTTAGGCGGGTTTTATAACTCTAAACCTTATGCTTTGATTATACATCTTTTTCTATGCATATAGTTGCTAGTTCTTCTTCTTCCCTATTTTCCCTTGCATCCTTGCAAGAAAAATCGTGAAGAACTGCTTCTGTTCTTGAGGTAGAAGATAAGGGTGTTAATTCCTATGCTTATCCATGGATTTCCACTTTACTAAACGGTCCTAACCAATTGCCCATGCGGTTTGCACAACCGTTTGGTGGGCAAACAGTTTCAGGGTCGTATGAAGGAAAACGGTCTTCAAGACCATTTGGTCCAGTTGACCAAACGACGACCATATGAGAATCCTGTTACTAATTATGTAGGTTAATCACCCAAAAAAATTGAGGGGTTAACTCCAAAGGAATCGTGAGATATAAACAAATCAATTAGCAAATCCAATTGAATTAAGTTCTGATTTTCAATCTGTTTAATTTGCCCTTTTTGGGCAAACGGTCTCAAGACCGTTTAAGATGGTTGACCAAACGTTGACCGTTTGGGATTACTGTTCATAATAACATTGATTAATGACTCATAAAATTTGATGGCTTAATTCCAAATGAGTCATGAGTTGAAGGCTAATCAATAGAGCAAACCCTAATTGAAATAAGTGTTGAGATTCCAATGAGTTAATTAGTGATTTTGGGTTGGTTAGCCCAAACGGTCTCAAGACCGTTAGGGGAATCATCCAAACGGTCTCAAGACCATTTGGGGAATCATCCAAATGGTCTGAAGACCGTTTGGGGATCACCCAAGACCGTTTAGAGGTCTGGGGCCAAGTATAGTTGATCAATTGAAGGTCCAAAGGTACAAAATCATATTGCAATTAAGTATTGATGTGATGATCAACTCAATAGATCAAACCTTGATGAATTTTCACTAGAGTCCAAAGATTGGATGGGCAAACGGTCTCAAGACTGTTTGGAACTCATCCAAACAATCTCATGACCGTTTGGTGTCAACCCAAGACCGTTTGGAGGTCTAGGGTTAAGGTAATTTGATCAATTGAGAGCCCAATTGCAATGGGTTATTGAAATAATCAAATTGCTGATTTGTGACTTAATTAAGGTTAAACCCCTATCAAATCAACTTAGATTTTGATGATTTCTTGGGAAAACGGTCTCAAGACCGTTTGGAGGTCATCCAAACGATCTCAAGACTGTTTGGGCCAAGTTTGGGCCCAATTGGAGGCCAATTGATAGGTTCAACTTTGAAATGATTCACATTGTTGAATATTGATGACCATCCGATTTGAATCCCTAATTTAGATGGACTTAACCCTAATTGGCTTTCAATTGAGGGTTAATTTGGTGTCCAATTGATTGAGGCTCATCCTAATTGACTCAATTCATAAGTGGTTAACATGGCTTTGGCCAATTGAGGGCTTCAACATACTTAATCATAAACATTTGTAACTTTTGAACCATGTTGGAGGTCCAAACGGTTTGAGCCATTTGGACCAAACGGTCTCAAGACCGTTTGGATCCAAACGGTCTCTAGACCGTTTGAGGCCAAATGGTCTCAAGACCGTTTGGGCTCAAATGATCTCAAGGTCGTTTGGACCAATCGATCTCAAGACAAGTTGATCAAACGGTTTCAAACCGCATAAGCTCAAACGGTTTGGAAAGTCAACCTTTCCAAACGGTCAACGCACCCAAACGGTTTGGGCAAACGACCTTGAGGTCATGCGATCTTGGTGTCAAACCTAGCAAACGGTCAATGCACCCAAACGGTTTGGGCAAACGACCTTGAGGTCATGCGGTCTTGGAGTCAAACCTAGCAAACGGTCAACGCACCCAAACGGTTTCAAACCGTTTGGTGGTTGAAGGTTGAAACCGTTTGGAGGTTTTCAAGGTTATTTATACATAATCACTTGAAGTTGTAATTGGTTCAATGGTGATCTAATCTAAACCCTAATGGTAACTTAGAACATTAAGGGACTAAGTGATTAACGATTTGACCCATGATGGTGATCATGAGGTAATTTACCAAAATACCCTTGAGGGGTTTAATTGAGTATACCTCTTTTTAATAAAACCCTAATCACATGTTAATGAGGTTTTGGCCCATGCTAGTCAATGAGGACTTAACCCAACCTGATCTAGAGTGGTGTTATCACCATCTACTAGTAATAGGAGAGAGAAAGTATCATAAGAGAGAGAAAGTACCCTTTTATAGTGGAAACTTAAGTAAAGTACCTTCATTTCACATGAATGTGCATGATTAAGGTATGATCCACCTATGTGAGATCATGGAAACCCTAATTATGATGTTTAGTGAATCCTAATCTTATCTAGGAGCTCTAATGATGATGTTTCTCATACTTGATGATGTTATGAGTTAAATTTGCCATGAGGTGAATAGTAAACCCTAATTCTAGGGTGATGGCATGTAATGTGAATAGTAAACCCTAATTCTAGGGTGATGGCATGTAATGTGAATAGTAAACCCTAATTGATGAGAATCAGGGAACTTAGCTCTTATGGCAAGAGTGGAAAGTATAATTCTTGATTTGAATTGCTTTTATCAGTTGAATTAACCTTGCAGGTTCTGATATGAAGATGATCATATCCAGGTATGGATGATGATGCTATATTCATTGAAAGCATGTTGTTAGCTTTATGAATAGTAAAATATCTTGATGCCTTGTCAATGGCAATCTATGGATTAAAATGGGCTATGAGAGCCATATTTACCATCAAGGTCATGCTTTAGAGATGTCTTGTGATGAATGTATTGAGAAATGATGATTGATGAGAGTTAGGCTTGTTACATTTAGTATTCTCCTTTCATAGCTGTTATGCTAATGTTATTGTTTGAAGAACAATGTATGATGTTAAAAGAATACTGAATGTACCTAACTAATCAAGTGTAATGTACAGCCCTGATCATAGATCCATCATTGTCAGAGATCAAATGATGGTGAAACAGGTTTTCCTAAGGGAACTCCTGGATCACATACTTTTGAGTATGTGGGGTATATGGATGTGTAGAACCTTACATCCTAGTGTAGGTGTTTGATGTAGATGTGTAATCCATCAATCCTTCACTACAATCCCATACCGTATCAGTGGATGGTAAACATGAAACCTCCTGATGACGAAGAAAGCACAAACATCCGTATCAGTGGAAGATAAACATGAAATCTCCTGATGACGAAGAGAGCAGAGAACGCCACTGTAACTCTAAAATAGCAAAGGACCAGATTACCCTGGCAAGCTATTATAGTAGAGGCACGAGATGTCCTACAAGTAATCCTCTTACTGACTGAGGAAGCTGAAGGTCATGAGAATTCAGCTCTTTCGATGACCTAGTATGATACCGAGGCACTTAGCAGTGATTGGTTGGAGTATGAGTGGTAAACCTCATCTCCACAGGGCATAAAAGTAATGTTTGAAAAAATAATCCACAGCGTAGTATACCTGTTAGAGATAACTACGAGTTGATTGATTGATGTTACACTGTATAGTGCAAATGTCTTCATGTTTCATAACTGTTGAACTCATGCTTACTATTATATCTGATGTTGAATACTTTGAAGCTTTTACTGTTTAAGTTATTCTTTGAGATGTTATAATAAAGCTTCTGGCGGAGAGTTATAACTCTCGCTGGGACAATTATGTAAAATTGTCTCACCCCGTAGACTTCAACTTTTTAGGTGGACATCGAGGACGGAGGAACAGGTCTACAGGTGACCAGTCCCAGCAGCAGCAGTACCAGGGGCAGCAGTAAAATCTCAGGTGGAGATCTAGCCTGCCATGTGGTGTAGTTAGAGTCAGTCCTATGTGTCCTCTGTACTCTCAAGTCTTGGAGTCTTTTGGTCTGAGATTTTGGTTATGAGTTCTTGAGATTTTGTATCATGTTGTATATATAATTACTCAAGAAGTAATTATCTGAGATGTAAACAGTTTATCTCCTTTTATGAAGGAAGTTTTATGGTTTCAATGCTTTATCTCAAAAAGTTTTAATTTCCGTTGATTTTCGGTATTCCGATGCTAATCGAATCGCTTCCGCTAAGTTTAAATCGTGTTTATATCGCTGTTTGGAGATCAGAGCCCACAATTAAGTGGTATCAGAGCTCTAGGTTCGCTGAGTCTACAGAGGCATAGGACTTAGGATGTCGAGTCTATCCTTAGTATCTCTTCCTTATCTAATAGAATCTTCTGCTCCTCAGGAGAAGAAGATACATAAGGATGGCTGAGCCACATGATGAGTACGTGGCAGAGAGTAGTGCTAGTGCACCTCGAGGCGGTGCAAGGGTTCCAGAAATAGAACAGCCTGCACCTGAACCACCCCAGTTTGACCCAGTTGATATGGGTAACCCAGCAGTTCAGACGATGTTTGGGCAGTTTATGACTGCCATGACACACATAACTGACAAGATGCCCATGCCTGCACCTAGGGCACCTGCCCAATCTGAAGGACAAGGTATCGGTAAGACGTTCGAGCGACTTTGTCGTGTCAGAGCTACAGAGTACTTTGGGACTGACGTCCCCACAGATGCTGATCTGTGGTTGAGAAGAGGCAAACCCAGAAAAGATATCTACAGTTCCAGGGTTCTTCATCTAGGGATTTCAAGAAACCGAGATTCTCTGCACCTAACCCTCCACCACCCAGATCAAGTTCTCAAACTCAGTGGTCACCAAGTAGAGGCAGGGGACGAAGCCTACCTCAACAAAAGACTCACAGTTCTGCATCAATGTCAGTTACTGGACCACCAAGACCACAACAACTGGAAAGAAGTTGCTACAACTGTGGGAAGGTGGGACACTTGATGAAGGACTGCCGATCTAGGCCTGTCAGTGTGACACAACCTCAGAGGCAGAGTCAACAGGGATCTCAGAGAAGGCAATCTCAAGGAGCAGCTCGAGGATGTGGACAAGCATCTCAAGATGGATCATCAGCACCACCTCAACACCAGGCGACAGCGAGATTCTATGCGATGAACCCACCAGAAGCACTGATCAATCCACAGGTAGTGGCAGGTCAGATGGAACTTTTATATTCTGATATGTCTACATCCTGTGTTATATCTGTTCTGATTGACCCGGGTGCTACGCACTCTTTTATCACTCGGAGAGTGATTCTTAACTGCAATATGACGGTTAGTCATAGGGCAGATAGTTTGTTTTTGGAGACTCCGTTGAGTGGGTCTGCCGTTTTGCAGGAGGTATGTTCTCCCTGCATCCTCTTCTTTTCTGACCATCGCATTCAAGTGGACCTTATACCACTTGATATGCAAGGATTTGATATAATCCTCGGGATGGATACCTTAGAAAGGTATAGAGTTGTCTTGGATTGTGAATCCAAGTTGGCTGTGTTTGCTGATGAAGGCAACACATGGATCTTTCAAGGTGAAAGAAAGATTTTGCCCACCTGTCTTGTATCAGCTATGGTTGCTGATAAGCTGTTGAGGCAAGGATGTTATGCATTCTTGGCCCATGTGGTAGATGTTACCAAGGAAAGTTCCAATCCTGCTGAAGTTCCCATAGTCAGGGAATTCGAGAATGTGTTTCCTGAAGAACTTCCTGGTATACCACCACCTCGGGAGATTGATTTTGAGATCAATTTGGTCCCAGATACGAAACCCATAGCCCAGACACCGTATAGGATGGCGCCTGCCGAGATGGTAGAACTCAAGAAACAGCTTCAAGAGTTACTTGAGAAAGGTTTTATCCGACCGAGCACTTCACCTTGGGGTGCTCCGGTCTTGTTTGTTAAAAAGAAAGATGGGTCAATGCGATTGTGCATTGACTACAGACAACTTAATAAAGTAACAATAAAGAACAAGTACCCTCTGCCGAGGATTGATGATCTCTTTGACCAGTTGCGTGGTGCAACCATCTTCTCAAAGATAGACCTGAGGTCTGGATATCATCAACTCCGTATTAAGGATAGTGACATATCCAAGTCTACCTTTAGGATAAGATATGGTCACTATGAGTTCACGGTTATGTCGTTCGGACTAACCAATGCACCCGCTGCATTTATGGAACTCATGAATAGAGTTTTTCGACCCTTCCTTGATCAGTCTGTTGTCGTCTTCATAGATGACATTTTGATCTATAGTAAGGATGCTCAGTAGCATGAACAGCATCTTCGCCAAGCTTTGACCTTGCTAAGAGAACATAAGATGTATGCTACGTTTAGCAAGTGTGAGTTCTGGCTGCCGGAGGTATCTTTTCTTGGACATGTGATATCTGCCTCGGGAATTCGTGTTGACCCTGAAAAGGTAGAATTTGTTCTACAATGGGAACAACTGAAGACACCGACGGAGATTCGAAGCTTCTTGGGGTTAGCTGGTTACTATCGAAGGTTTATTAAAAACTTTAGCTCTATAGCCTTACCTTTGACCAAGTTAACCCGGAAAGATGCTCCTTTTTCTTGGAGTGATAAGTGTCAACAGTCCTTTCAGTTGTTGAAGGAGAGGTTGACAAGTGCACCTGTGCTTGTGCTACCTGAGCAAGGCAAAGGATATATAGTTTTCTGTGATGCTTCTAAGAATGGACTTGGATGTGTGTTGATGCAGGATAAACAAGTGATTTCTTTTGCTTCCTGACAGCTTAAGAAACACGAAGAGAATTATCCGACACACGATCTAGAGTTAGCTGTTGTGGTTCATGCCCTGAAGATATGGAGACATTATCTTTATGGAGAGACGTTTCAGATTTTCACTGACCATAAGAACCTTAATTATATCTTCTCTCAGCATGAGCTTAACATGAGGCAACGTCGCTGGATGGAGTTAATCAAGGATTACGATTGTACAATTGATTACCATCCAGGGAAGGCCAATGTTGTTGCAGATGCCTTGAGTAGGAAATCAGCAACATTAACCATGGATAGAGCACAACTAATCTCTTTAGTATGCTCTAAGAGAGATATGTTTATCTCTTTAAGGCAAGACAATGTACAGTTGAAGGTGCCATTGTTAGCCGGGTTGATGGCTGAGATGCATATTAAACCTACCCTAAGAGAGCAGATTAAGGAGGCACAACATGTTGATGTTGTAGTTCAGCAGATTAGATCAGAGTATGGAAATGAGAAACGAGATAGTTTCCATGATTCAAATGATCATGTAGCATGTTATCATGGGAGGATGATAGTGCCGGATGTGGATAACTTGAGGAAGTTAGTCCTGGAAGAAGCTCATTCTTCAATGTACGCTATGCATCCAGGGAGCACCAAGATGTATCGTAATTTAAAAGATCTGTATTGGTGGCCTGGAATGAAGAAGGATGTTGCAAAATTTGTTCCGAGGTGTCCTGTGTGTCAGCAAGTTAAAGCTGAACACCAGAAGCCTACAGGAACAATGCAACCTTTACCCATACCACAGTGGAAGTGGGACCATGTGACCATGGACTTTGTTGTTGGCCTACTCAGAACAAGCAAAGGACATGATTCCATTTGGGTAGTTGTAGATAGGTTGACTAAGATAGCACATTTCTTACCTGTCAAAACAACCTATTCTGCTGAAAGGTTATCACAGTTGTATGTTCAAGAGATAGTGTGTTTGCACGGAGTTCCTGTCACTATAGTTTCTGAAAGAGGTCCCCAGTTTACAAGTCATTTTTGGGAACGACTTCATAATGCTTTAGGCACCCAGTTAAGGTTTATTACAGCCTTTCATCCACAGACTGATGGACAGTCGGAAAGGACCATACAGACCTTAGAAGACCTGTTGAGAGAATGTGTTCTCCAGTTTACCGGAAGTTGGGATCTACACCTAAGCTTGATAGAGTTTGCCTATAACAATAGCTATCAGCATAGTATTGATATGGCACCTTACGAAGCCTTGTATGGTAGACATTGTAGATCACCCTTGTGTTGGTATGAGACTGGTGAGCACCAGTTGTTAGGACCTGATCTTGTGCAGCAAACTACAGAAAAGATTAAGGTAATACAACAACAGATTAAGACTGCACAAGATAGGCAGAAATCTTATGCTGACAAGCGTCGTAGACCCTTAGAGTTCGAGGTTGGAGACAAAGTATATCTCAAGGTCTCGCCTTGGAAAGGAGTCCTTCGTTTTGGAAAGAAAGGGAAGTTAGCTCCTAGATTTATGGGGCCTTATCCAATCATTGAACGGATTGGAAAAGTAGCCTATAAACTAGAGCTGCCACCAGAGTTCCAGAGGTTACACCCTGTGTTTCACATTTCTATGCTGAGGAAATGTCACCCAGATACTGAGTCAGTTCTACAACCTATGGAGGTAGAATTGAATGATGATATATCTTATGAGGAAGGACCAGTGTCAATCCTTGATAACAGAATTAAAAAGTTAAATAAGAAAGATTTAAGCCTTGTGAAAGTCCTCTGGAACCACCGTGGTGTTGAAGAAGCCACTTGGTAACTAGAGGATGAGATGAGAAGGACGTATCCTGCCCTTTTCTCTTAATATGTTTTATCGATTTTGGGGACGAAATCCTTGTAAGGGGTGGATAATTTGTAACATCCCTAACCTGGGTTATGAGTTAACCCTAGGTGTTTTGCCTAATTATGTAATTAAGATACTGGTAATTATCTTTTGGCATGTAATTAAGTTCCTAAGGAACATACTTTTCTGTTTCTGTCCCTTTTAAACAATGATTGAATTGATTGTTTTGTAATACAGGGACCTATGTGCAATTTACCCAGTTAGAAGGGTTAACTTGCAATTTGCACATGTTGAGATTTTCCTCTAATGTTGAGACATCATTAGAATGATTATGGTAAAGTTTGAGGGATTTCCCAAGCTTGAGCACCAAGGTGCAGCTGTGGAAGCAATCCCTGTGCTTGAAACCCTAAATTGGAGTAAAGTGCAATTTACCCAATTTGAGGGGTGCAACTTGTAAAATACACCATCTAAGATATCTTTTATAACTTTTGTCATCATTTAGAGTAGAAATGATGAAGAGGTCACTTCATTTGAATAATCATATAATAAAGAACACCTTTGTGATTGAATAATCAAGGTGTATGTATAATAGCCCTTTTATGTGTATGCTTTAGTGATGGGTTGATCCTCTTTGCCTTCATTTCTTGACCTTAGAAGAAGTTTGCCTTAGAAATAAGAAGAAGGGACGAGCAAAGAAGAAAAGGAGGGACTTAGTTGAAAGTGAGGAAAACTTATGTGCCTATGTTGAAATTCCACCCAAGTATATAAGCCCTTTTCCTCACTTAGCAAAGGAATGTTTCTTTCGTTCCCTTCACTCTTCCCCCTTGCTCAACCGACTAAGGAGAGCTCAGGAGCACAGGAGAACGACCAGGGGAGTGCAAGGTAGGTTTGGATCCTTCCTTTTTCTCGAATTCATGGATGAAACTCGGATTCAAGGTCAAATTCATGGCTAGCTCACTTAGCTCTATCTTTCTAGCCATCTCTTTCCAACTTTTCCTTGGAGAATTCACCTTGGCCGACCTATGGAGCTCAAAGACACCATTAAAAGCTTGGAGCTTGGAAGCTTGTAGCTCAAGGAACAACCTTTAGGCGGGTTTTATAACTCTAAACTTTATGCTTTGATTATACATCTTTTTCTATGCATATAGTTGCTAGTTCTTCTTCTTCCCTATCTTCCCTTGCATCCTTGCAAGCAAAATCATGAAGAACTGCTTCTGTTCTTGAGGTAGAAGATAAGGGCGTTAATTCCTATGCTTATCCACGGATTTCCACTTTACTAAACGGTCCTAACCAATTTCCCATGCGGTTTGCACAACCGTTTGGTGGGCAAACTGTTCCAGGGTCGTATGAAGGCAAACGGTCTTCAAGACCATTTGGTCCAATTGACCAAACTACGACCGTATGAGAATCCTGTTCCTAATTATGTATTTTAATCACCCACAAATATTGAGGGGTTAACTCCAAAGGAATCGTGAGATATAAGCAAATCAATTAGCAAATCCAATTGAATTAAGTTCTGATTTTCAATCTGTTTAATTTGCCCTTTTTGGGCAAACGGTCTCAAGACCATTTAAGATGGTTGACCAAACGTTGACCGTTTGGTATTACTGTTCATAATAATGTTGATTAATGACTCATCAAATTTGATGGCTTAATTCCAAACGAGTCATGAGTTGAAGGATAATCAATAGAGCAAACCCTAATTGAAATAAGTGCTGAGATTCCAATGAGTTAATTAGTGATTTTGGGTTGGTTAGCCCAAACGGTCTCAAGACCGTTTGGGGAATCATCCAAACGGTCTCAAGACCGTTTGGGGATCACCAAAGACCGTTTAGAGGTCTGGGGCCAAGTATAGTTGATCAATGGAAGGTCCAAAGGTACCAAATCATATTGCAATTAAGTATTGATGTGATGATCAACTCAATAGATCAAACCTTGATGAATTTTCACTAGAGTCCAAAGATTGGATGGGAAAACGGTCTCAAGACCATTTGGAACTCATCCAAACGATCTCAAGACCGTTTGGTGTCAACCCAAGATCGTTTGGAGGTCTAGGGTTAAGGTAATTTGATCAATTGAGAGCCCAATTGCAATGGGTTATTCAAATAATCAAATTGCTGATTTGTGACTTAATTAAGGTTCAACCCCTATCAAATCAACTTAGATTTTGATGATTTCTTGGACAAACGGTCTCAAGACGGTTTTGAGGTCATACAAACGATCTCAAGACCGTTTGGGCCAAGTTTGGGCCCAATTGGAGGTCAATTGATAGGTTCAACTTTGAAATGATTCACATTGTTGAATATTGATGACCATCCGATTTGAATCCCTAATTGAGATGGACTTAACCCTAATTGGCTTTCAATTGAGGGTTAATTTGGTGTCCAATTGATTGAGGATCATCCTAATTGACTCAATTCATAAGTGGTTAACATGGCTTTGGCCAATTGCGGGCTTCAACATACTTAATCATAAACATTTGTAACTTTTGAACCATGTTGGAGGTCCAAACGGTTTGAGCCATTTGGACCAAACGGTCTCAAGACCGTTTGGATCCAAACGGTCTCAAGACCATTTGAGGCCAAACTGTCTCAAGACCGTTTGGGCTCAAATGATCTCAAGGTCGTTTGGACCAATCGATCTCAAGACAAGTTGATCAAACGGTTTCAAACCGCATAAGCACAAACGGTTTGGAAAGTCAACCTTTCCAAACGGTCAACGCACCCAAACGGTTTGGGCAAACGACCTTGAGGTCATGTGGTCTTGGAGTCAAACCTAGAAAACGGTCAACGCACCCAAACGGTTTGGGCAAACGACCTTGAGGTCATGCGGTCTTGGAGTCAAACCTAGCAAACGGTCAACGCACCCAAACGGTTTCAAACCGTTTGGTGGTTGAAGGTTGAAACCGTTTGGAGGTTTTCAAGGTTATTTATACATAATCACTTGAAGTTGTAATTGGTTCAATGGTGATCTAATCTAAACCCTAATGGTAACTTAGAACATTAAGGGACTAAGTGATTAACGATTTGACCCATGATGGTGATCATGAGGTAATTTACCAAAATACCCTTGAGGGGTTTAATTGAGTATACCTCTTTTTAATAAAACCCTAATCACATGTTAATGAGGTTTTGGCCCATGTTAGTCAATGAGGACTTAACCCAACCTGATCTAGAGTGGTGTTATCACCCTCTACTAGTAAGAGGAGAGAGAAAGTATCATAAGAGAGAGAAAGTACCCTTTATAGTGGAAACTTAAGTAAAGTACCTTCATTTCACATGAATGTGCATGATTAAGGTATGATCCACCTATGTGAGATCATGGAAACCCTAATTATGATGTTTAGTGAATCCTAATCTTATCTAGGAGCTCTAATGATGATGTTTCTCATACTTGATGATGTTATGAGTTAAATTCGCCATGAGGTGAATAGTAAACCCTAATTCTAGGGTGATGGCATGTAATGTGAATAGTAAACCCTAATTCTAGGGTGATGGCATGTAATGTGAATAGTAAACCCTAATTGATGAGAATCAGGGAACTTAGCTCTTATGGAAAGAGTGGAAAGTACAATTCTTGATTTGAATTGCTTTTATCAGTTGAATTAACCTTGCAGGTTCTGATATGAAGATGATCATATCCAGGTATGGATGATGATGCTATATTCATTGAAAGCATGTTGTTAGCTTTATGAATAGTAAAATATCTTGATGCCTTGTCAATGGCAACCTATGGATTAAAATGGGCTGTGAGAGCCATAATTACCATCAAGGTCATGCTTTAGAGATGACTTGTGATGAATGTATTGAGAAATGATGATTGATGAGAGTTAGGCTTGTTACATTTAGTATTCTCCTTTCATAGCTGTTATGCTAATGTTATTGTTTGAAGAACAATGTATGATGTTAAAAGAATACTGAATGTACCTAACTAATCAAGTGTAATGTAGAGCCCTGATCATAGATCCATCCTTGTCAGAGATCAAATGATGGTGAAACAGGTTTTCCTAAGGGAACTCGTGGATCACATACTTTTGAGTATGTGGGGTATATGGATGTGTAGAACCTTACATCCTAGTGTAGGTGTTTGATGTAGATGTGTAATCCATCAATCCTTCACTACAATCCCATACCATATCAGTGGATGGTAAACATGAAACCTCTTGATGATGAAGAAAGCACAGACATCCGTATCAGTGGAAGATAAACATGAAATCTCCTGATGACGAAGAGAGTACAGAATGCCACTGTAACTCTAAAATAGCAAAGGACCAGATTACCCTGGCAAGCTATTATAGTAAAGGCACGAGATGTCCTACAAGTAATACTCTTACTGACTGAGGAAGGTGAAGGTCATGAGAATCCGGCTCTTTCGATGACCTAGTATGATACTGAGGCACTTAGCAGTGATTGGTTGGAGTATGAGTGGTAAACCTCATCTCCACAGGGCATAAAAGTAATGTTTGAAAAACATAATCCACAGCGTAGTATACCTGTTAGAGATAACTATGAGTTGATTGATTGATGTTACACTGTATAGTGCAAATGTCTTCATGTTTCATAACTGTTGAACTCATGCTTACTATTATATCTGATGTTGAATACTTTGAAGCTTTTATTGTTTAAGTTATTCTTTGAGATGTTATAATAAAGCTTCTGGCGGAGAGTTATAACTCTCGCTGGGACAATTATGTAAAATTGTCTCACCCCGTAGACTTCAACTTTTTAGGTGGACATCGAGGACGGAGGAACAGGTCTACAGGTGACCAGTCCCAGCAGCAGCAGTACCAGGGGCAGCAGTAAAATCTCAGGTGGAGATCTAGCCTGCCATGTGGTGTAGTTAGAGTCTGTCCTATGTGTCCTCTGTACTCTCTGGTCTTGGAGTCTTTTGGTCTGAGATTTTGGTTATGAGTTCTTGAGATTTTGTATCATGTTGTATATATAATTACTCAAGAAGTAATTATCTGAGATGTAAACAGTTTATCTCCTTTTATGAAGGAAGTTTTATGGTTTCAATGCTTTATCTCAAAAAGTTTTAATTTCCGCTGATTTTCAGTATTCCGCTGCTAATCGAATCGCTTCCGCTAAGTTTAAATCGTGTTTATATCGTCGTTTGGAGATCAGATCCCACAGTAAGTGTGTGATCTGTGAGGGGATGAGCCATCTAGCCTACGGTGACACCTCTGTGCGCCTAACACATGTATAGGGGGCCTACAACCTTAGTTGGATTTCTATATCTTCGGAGCCGTAAGTGAGTGATCTGGATGGTAACGAGATATCTGATACCTAAGGTGACGCTTGCGCAAGCCTAACTCCCGTATGGGATGTTTTGCAGCAGCTCCATTTCGATGGTAATATCTTGCATGGATGTTTGATGTTTGGATGTGTTTACATGTGTAGTGGTAGTGAAATCCGAGATCATCCTAGTGATTCCATATTATTAATCTAGATCAACTTTAATTCTGCTCTTTACTTTCCCGCACTTAGTTTAATTAACCTCAAATCAACCAATCATTCTAAATATTAGTCTTACTTGAGCTAGATTCGACTAACGATGATTCTTAAAAATGTTGTCTCTTAGGATTCGATCCTCAAATATACTGCGATAAGACCCGTCCTCACAAGGTTTTGGTAAAAGCTCAAGGATTTCAACCCTAAGTGAATTTGTTAGTGCGATAATATTACACGTCAAATTATGGCACCGTTGTCGGGGACAACGGAATCAGTTTAGTCAAATCTAGTTCTTTTGAGGCTAATTTAGGTCTTTGCCTTTTCTTTTGATAAAATTGATCATCTACTTGAATTTCACTCTACTCCATCAATCTTACTTCATATCTTTTCAATTTTAGGAACCACCAAAGACTAGTGTATGCACCATTTGAACAACCCCAGACTCTCTGCTAGCTTTGACCCTGAGATAGACAGAACCTTTTATCATCAGAATAGAGAAAACCAAGCAAGAATGGCTTAAGAGGAGGAAATAGCCTGAAGGGTAGCTCAAGCCCTTAATGCACAAAGAGAAAGGTCCATGCAAGAAGCCAGAGCTGTGGTTCAAGAAGAAATCCTAGCAGCACAAGTAGCAGAACTGCAAAAGGATCTTAGGGAGTTCTCAATCCCTAAAGCTATTGATGTTCATCACCAAGTTCAACCTCCTCCCATCAATGATCCCAACGTTGAGAAATGGGCACATTGGATTACCTTGCTTCAAAATAGCCCATTCTATGGTAAACAAGGAGAAGATAGTCAAGAACATCTTCTGAGGTTTATTGATCTATGTGCCATGCCAAAGCAAAATGGAGTGTACGACGACGCCATTAGACTCTATCTTTTCAAGTATTCACTTGCTGATAGAGCCATAAGTTGTTACAACTCCTTGCAATGCGAGCCCATCACTACATGGGAACAACTGCAAAACATTTTCCTGGAAAAATGTTACCCTCCTTCTCTCACCTATGAAACTAGGGGATGAATAACAATGTTTACTCAAGCCCCTGGGGAAACCCTTGATGAAGCATGGGAAAGATATAAAGACATTCTATGTAAGTGTCCATACCATGGAATCCCTAAGAATCAGCTTATTGAAATCTTCTATAGGGGTGTGGATGATGATATCAAGAGGTTTTTAAACTCCTCATCTGGAGGAAACTTCATGTGTCAGAGTTATGACAGTGCATGGAGGGTTGTCACCCTTGGAGCTGAAAATCAAGCTAATTAGGGTAGGTCTGTAGGTAAGGGAGTATTGAAGGTAGCTATGGCTGAAGTTATTCTAGAATACAAGTCTATCGGTGAGACCCTCAAACTCTTAGTTTTCAAGCAAGACCATATTGAATCATCCCTTACTGTATTTGGAAGAGGACGTTCACCCCCTCAACAACAAGAACAGATTAAGTCAGCTTCATTGTTCTGTGAAGCATGTAAAGGTACTGATAATTCCAATTTAGCATGTAATGTTCTCTACGATGTTGTATTAAGAAACGCTTATGGCCAAGGAGATAATAGTCAAATGGAAAATTTTAATGCGGTCAACACCATCCGTGGTCAAGGATATTACAATCCAAATCAGAATAGAAATCATCCTGGTTTTCAAAATGGAAATCCTTCAGGAGCGGAAAACTCATGACAACTTGGTTCAAACAATCAACAATGTGGCCCACCAGGATTCTAGTATAATCAACAACAAAATTTTGGGAATCCAGGGACCTATAGAGGTAACTTTTAGAACAGGAACTATCACAATTACCAGAACAATTCTCAGTTCCAGAACCTCAACCAAGCCCCTTACCAGAACCAACAACAAGGGCAACAAGCCAGTCCTGTCCCTCTGGATGACAAACTAAAAGCCATTGAGAAGATGTTGCAGTCACAACAAACCATGATATCTAACCAGCAAACCTTGATAGCTAACCAGCAAGCACATCAGAAAGCCATTGAATCTCAACTAGCTCAACTTGCAACTAGCGTGAAACCACATGTTGGAGCCTTTGCTGGTCAACCGGAGAACAACCCTAAACATCTTGAGCAATTGAAGGCTGTTATGACTCGTTCTGGTAATGTATATCCTGACCCTCCTTCCAAGACACCAGTGGTTGTCATAGATAAACAAGACTAGGTGAATGATCAATTCGATAAAGAACCTGAACCTATTCTGAAGGAGAAGCCAAGCAATGATAAGTCAGAGAAAGAAAATTCTATGAATCCTGCTACAAAAGAGGAAGAAGCAACACTAGAGCTTGATATCCCTGTATACAAGCCTCATATACCTTTCCCTACTCGTTTAAGGCAAACCAAGCTTGATACTTATTTCAATAAGTTTAAGGAAGCCATGAAAAAGCTTCATGTTGATATATCCTTTTTAGATGCTTTGGATGAGATACCAGCCTGGACAAAGTACTTGAAGTAATTCTAACAAGAAAATATATAATTGAGGAATATGAGATAGTGAAATTAGCCACAACCACTTCAGACATCATCCAAAGTAAGATGCCAAAGAAAAAGAAGGATCCAGGATCTTTTGGGATTTCTTGCCATATAGGTGATTCTTCATGTAAGAAAGGATTCGCAGATCTTGGTTCTAGCATTTCCATCATGCCACTTAGCCTCTACAAAAGGTTAGGGTTTGCTGAACTGCTCCCAACTGGAATGACCATACAACTTGCAGATAACACTGTGACTCTACCCTTAGGAATTATTGAGGATGTACTTGTCAAGGTAGGCAAAGATTCCTATGTTCCGTGTGACTTTATCATCATGGATATAAAAGAAGATACTATATACCCACTCATCTTTGGACGTCCATTCCTCACCACTGCAAGAGCCCTAATTGATATTGAAGCAGGAACCTTTCTACTTAGATTAGGAAAAGAAACCCTTGAGTTCAAAGTTTTGAAAGTATGTGAAGACCAAGTATGCAAGAATAAGTCTACTTGATTGAGTGTATAGAGCAGACGACACTACTTACGCAAGAGGATTATGAAAAAAATGATCCATTAGAAGTGGCTCTAACAAACCCATCTACTGATAACTCCATTGATGAACTAAGAAAGGATTGTGTTCTCTACCTCGATACTGCTAAAGAAGATCCTGAAGCCAAAATTGAGGAACTCAAAGATATGAATGTCACTGAAGAACCATGTGAAAAACCTCAAGCTTCTGAAATGAAACCTCTACCTGAGGGATTGAAGTATGTGTTTCTAGATGACCTCAAATTCTGCCCAGTTATCATAAATTCTGATCTAATGATAGAACAAGAGGATAAACTTTTAACAGAATTAAGGGAAAGAAGAAAAGCTATAGATTACAATATCAGCGATCTCATTGGGGCCAGTCAAGCATTGTGCATGAACAAAATCCCTATGATGGAAGATCACAAGCCAACCGTTGAACACCAAAGGAAACTTAATCCAAATATGAAAGAAGTTGTCTGCCTTGAAGTTATAAAGTTGCTCAAGATAGGTATTATCTATTTGATCTCCAATTCACCATGGGTAAGTCTTGTGCATGTTTTCCCTAAGAAGGGTGGAACTACTGTGATTCGAAATGAAGATAATGAACTCATCCCCACTCGAACAGTCACCGGGTGGAGGATGTGTATCAATTACAGGAAGTTGAATAAGGGAACCCGAAAAGATCATTTCCCAATGCCTTTTCTTGATCAAGTCTTAGAGATGTTGGCTCACCAAGAATATTTCTATTATCCCGATGATTACTCTGGATTCTATCAAATTCCTATACATCCAGATGACCAAGAGAAAACAACTTTTACGTGCCCATTTGGAACGTATGCCTTTAGAAGAATGTCATTTGGCCTTTGCAATGTGCCTGCAACTTTCCAACGTTACATGGCAGCTATATTTGTTGGTCTAACTAAGACCATCATGGAAGTTTTTATGGATGATTTTTTTGTATATGGAGATTCATACGACTCATGCCTAAAGAACCTCTCCCTTTTCCTTAAACGGTGTGAAGAAGCACATCTTGTGTTGAATTGGGAGATGTGTCACTTTATGGTGAAGGAAGGCATTGTACTTGGTCATAGAGTCAGCAATCGGGGAATCGAAATGGATAGGGTGAAAGTCAAAGTGATTTCCAAACTCGCTATCCCCACAAATGTAAGAGAAGTTCATGCATTCCTTGGTCATGCAGGCTTTTACATACGGTTCATAAAGGATTTCCCTAAGATAACCAAGCTGATGACAAATTTGTTACTAAAGGACAATGAGTTCCATTTTGACGGAGAATGTGTCAAAAGTTTTAATAACCTGAAACATGCCCTTATAACAACACCCATCATTAGAGCTCCCGATTGGGATCACCCATTTGAAATTATGTGTGATGTCAGTGATTATGTTGTGGGTGATGTCTTAGGCCAATGTATAGAAAAGAAACATTATGCGATCTACTATGCATCGAAGACCCTCAATGAAGCTCAGAGGAATTATGCAACTACCAAGAAAGAACTTCTTGAAGTCGTGTATGTCTTTGACAAGTTCAGATCCTACCTCATTGGCTCAAAAGTCATTGTCTACACAGATCATGCTGCCATCCGTTACCTCCTAGCTAAGAAAGATGGTAAACCCAGGTTAATAAGATAGATTCTCCTACTACAACAATTTGATATAGAGATAAGAGATAAGAAAGGTACAGAGAATGTGGTGGCAGACCACCTCAGTCACATCCACACTTTAGAAACTGAGAATATCCCGATTAATGATTCTCTTATGGATGTCCAACTAATGAAAGTTTCAGAAGCTACCCCTTGGTACTCAGACTATGTGAACTCAGGCCCAGTTGGAGGCCATATGAGTTCTAAGAAAACTTCCTTGAATGTTTTACAATGTGGATTATTTTGTCCAACCATATCAAAAGATTCCTACAACTTTGTCTTATCATGTGACAAGTGTCAGAAAATGGGTAACATAACAAAGAGAGATGAGATGACACTAAAGTTGTGGCAAGAAGTCGAGATATTTGATGTTTGGGGTGTGGACTACATCGGACCATTCCCATCTTCTCATGGATTTTCCAACATCCTAGTGGCGGTGGATTACGTCTCAAAATGGGTAGAAGCCATACCAATCATCACTAGCAATTCCAAACCCATCATTAAAATGTTCAAAGATATTATTTTCCCCCATTTCAGAGTCCCACACACTGTGATATCTGACGGAGGATCTCATTTCCTGGAAAGAAGCTTTGAAACATTGCTGAGAAAATATGGTGTAACGCATAAGGTAGACTCACCCTACCATCCACAAACAAGTGGATAGGTAGAGGTTTCTAACCGTCAACTCAAGTCTATTTTGGAAAAGATAGTAGGCCGCAGTCGAAAAGATTGGTCAATGAAAATCAATGATGCATTGTGGGCCTACCGAACCACTTTTAAGACCCCCCTTGGAACTACACCATTTTGATAAATATATGGAAAGTCTTGCCACCTGCTTGTTGAACTCAAACACAAAGCATGGTGGGAAATAAAACAACTGAATTTTGATATGAAGAAAGCTGGCCAAGCCAAAATTCTGCAACTTCAAGAGCTGGAAGAACTCCAGACGACAGCTTATGAAAATGCACGAATCTATAGAGAATGTACAAAACTTTGGCATGATGGTCATCTGAAAAGAAAGGACATACAAGTTGGAGACCAAGTTCTATTGTTCAACTCAAGACTGAAGTTATTCCTAGGGAAACTCTATTCTCGCTGGTCTGGACCCTACATTATCAAGAGCATCTCCCCACATAGTGCTTTCTCTTTATGGAGTGAAACGTCAAGCGAATTTATGGAAAATGGTCAATGTTTGAAGAGATATTTCACCTCAACTGACATAGGCACTGAAGCAATGCTGGAACTTACCAATCCAACAGATCCACCATAAAGTTGAAGGAATTAAGTCAAGCCATCGACATAAAACAAAGGCGCTTGTCAGGAGGCAACCCGATCAATAAATTCATTTTTACTTTTAATTAGAATTTTCCTTAATTTTGTTTTTAAATTTTAGATAAGTTTGTACTAAATAAAAATTGCATCACGAGATGCCATTTCAAGTTCTGATTGATCTTCAATTTGAGATTTTTAGATGAAGGACGCACGTTGATTGGAACGCAACCACATCTGGTGATCCAACTGGCATGTATTTTCCCCTCCATCTTAGATTTAGAGTTTGCTTGAGACGAGAAAATTTCCAAGTTCGGAGTGGAGGGTGGGTGGTACGCACTTTACTTTCCACCTTCACCCATCTATTTCAGACTTAGGATTTCATCGTTGCATTTTTGACAAACATTTTCAATTTTTTTTAAAATTTTCAAAGAAATTGAATAGATACTGGATGAGTGTTGATGCTTTTGAATCATTATACCCTCCTTATTCAAAGAAAATCCTCAAGAGGACCACCTTTTGAAACTATCCTTTTGATTGAAATCATCATGTGAAACTTATGAATCTTAACATCATGATCTTTATGAAATGGCAAGTGTCTGTCGAACTGATAGGGATCAAACATGTCATGCTTCCTAACTGGCTAGTGGAACAATAACATGGAATTCCCACCAGATCCTAACCAAGTCATTATTGGAGTAGAGTATGATAAAGAGAACAACTTGGTGCACTGAATTGTAAATCAAGTGGCATTTTGATCTGAACTCTCTTCTACACTTCTTCTATCATCTTCGTACCCCTTCTTCCATCAAAAAGAAACAAAAATAGCCAAAATAGTGCCAAACCCTAAGTTTGGGGTATCATACCACTTCCCTCTATATCCACTTCTTCCATACCCGTCGCAAATTAATAGGGGCGTACCACCAAGAAAAGATGTCAAAGCGCATACACAAAAAATGCAATCTCAAGTCGAATAGAGGAGAGATTCACATAAAAAAAATAAAAAATGCAATAAATGAAACTGCAAATGATATAATAAAAATCTCAAGTCAAATAGAGGAGAGATTTATTTCTTCCTTCCATACCACCCTTCACTCCCTTTCCACCTAAAGGCATAATAAATACCTCTGCTATCCTGAAAAACACCAGTGTCAGATCAGATGCACACTTGTTGTTCTGTGGGTATCTATGGACTCTTACAAAACTCTTTGACATGCTTGTTGTTGGAAAAAGTGAGGAGGAAATGACGTTGGAAAATAAAGCCAGGAACGAAGATATGGTAAGATGTGTTCAGTGGTCTTAGGAAGTTGAGATGCTTAGTCATACTGAGCAGAGAGAAGCAATCATGGTGTGAAGAGGAGGCAATCACACGATTTGAAAGTATTCATTTGGCGACTGTTTCAGATTTTGTGTTACTCGAGGATGATCAATGTTTAAGTTCGGGGTATTCTGATGAATCTCTATTCATCATAATTTTCTTTTGCCTTTTTGGGACCAATTCGATTTAATACTTTCAATTTCATCTCCTAAACCGCACAAAATGCAATTTTTCTTAACGGATTCAATTATCGAGATTATTAACTATATTGATTTTATGTAGGTCTTGATGAGGTTCAAACATCATATGAAATTCACTCAAGATCCTCTCAACTTTGGTCTTGACCAATAGGTCTTGACCAAACGGTTTTCCCTAACGGTCTACCCATACGATTTTAACCCCTCAGTCTTAGACATTCACCCACACGGTCCTCCTCTCATCTCTCTACCTTAACAGTCTCAAGAACGCTTGAGGACAAACGGTCTCAAGACCGTGTGACACCTCACGGTTTCAAGATCGTTTGCAACTCAAGACCATTTGGAAGTCAAGATCGATTGAAATCCATCGGTCTTCAAGACTGTTTGGAAGTGAAGACCGATTGAAGCCAAGACCATTTGGACCCAATATCGTTTGGACGCTAGAGCAACCAAGACCGTTTGGAGCTAAGACCGTTTGGAGTAGAAACCGCTTGGAAGTCAAGACTGATGGGCTGCAAACTGTTTTCCTGAGACCATGAGAGCTCAAAACCATTTGGCGGCGCACGGTCCCAAGACTATTTGGATCTGTTTGGTCTTCAAGACCATTTGGTCAACGGATACTCTCAAGACCGACGATTGTTTGTTGAAGACTGTATGGTCATAGATTTGCAAGACCGTTTGGATAGAGACTCAAGACCGATCAGAGGCAGAGACCATTAAAAGCCAGAACAGTTTGAAGGAAATTTAATACAAGACTGTTTGGCCATTAAACGGTCTCCAAGACCATTTGCTCCAAACCATTCAAGCAAAACCAGTTGCTCCAAATCGTTTGGAGCGGACTCACGCCAAAAACATGAGGACCTGACCAGTGCCTATAAATAGAACCATGAGGGTCCTCATTTGGGTATCGATACGTGGATGCCACCAGGCTGCCCAAATGCAAGGCTCGATCCAGCTCCATCCACGTACGGCCACGCCATAGCCACTTCACCTGCTCCTCTTGCTATGAGCAAGGAGGTCGAGTAGAGAAGGAAGGTAGAGAAGAAGATTCACTCGGTCTGCCTTGGTGGTTCTTCCTCCTCATCCAAGATCTACCCTGACTAGACGTAGAAGATCACATCATCTTCACTAAGCTGCGACTACCGTTTGTATCATGCTAATGCAGAATCTTCCCTCTCTCTTGTTCTTCTTGTTTCTCACATCATGAGCGAGTAGTACCTTTTCATTAGGGTGTGGGGACTAGCCCCGCTGCCCATGCTTTTATGTATTTTCATTTAAGATTCCAAGGCAATGAATATAACTTTTCATTTTGTTGTTAATCGTTAATGTTTGTAGATTGGTTACCTACTTCCTTTCATCATGTTTTTCCCTATGTTGCAAGAACTTCTATATGTAGGGTAGAATGTCGATTAATGAGGTTCACTCCCAAACTAGAAATAGAATGGGATTCCTTGAGGTCATAAGTGTATGATTTATGAGGGGACGAGCCATCTAGCCTACGGTGATGCTTCTGTGGCCTAAACATCCGTCAGGGAGGGCCACAGCCTTAGTTGGATTTTGTATCTTCTTTGTTAATCGTCAATGTTTGCTTCTAGATTAATCACCTACTTTCTTGTCGATTAGCGTGGTTGACAACTTGATGAGAACTTCTAATAGGTTTCCTTGAGGTCGTAAGTGTGTGATCTATGAGGGGATGAGCCATCTAGCCTACGGTGACGCTTCTGTGTGCCTAACGCCTGTATAGGGGGGCCACAGTCTTAGTTGTATTTTTGTATCTTTGGAGCCGTAAGTGAGTGATCCGGATGGTGACGAGACATCTGATAACTAAGGTGACGCTTACGCAAGCCTAATGCCCGTATGGGGGGTTTTGCAGCACTTCCATTTAGATGGTTATATCTTGCCTGGAAGTTTGATGTTTGGATGTGTTTGCATGTGTAGTGGTGGTGAAACCTGAGACCATCCCATTGGTTCCATATCATTAATCTAGATCATCTTTAATTCTACTCTTTACTTTCCCGCACTTAGTTTAATTAACCTCAAATCAACCAATCATTCCAAATATTAGTCTTAGTTGAGCTAGATTCGACTAACGATGATTCTTAAAAATGTTATCTCTTGGGATTTGATCCGCAACTATATTGTGATAAGACCCGTCTGCTTGCATGTGGTATTATTGCACAAGGTTTTGGTAAAAGCTCAGGAATTTCAACCCTGAGTGAATTTGTTAGTGTGATAATATTCCACGTCATGATCTTGTGACAAACGTTATTTTGGACATCCCCATCTATTTAAATAATAGAACCCAAGTATAGATTGGATAATCATGGTTACACTTAACATGAATCTAGGTTCTTGAGTCATTAAATTAATGAACATGGGAATTGGATTATCAAACATAACCCTAATGATAATTCAATAGCAAGGAAACCTAAACCCTAGACTAGGACCCGTACAGGGTTTTATGTGATTAATGTGACGGTGACACTTTAGGATTTACATACATGCAGATTAAATTTGATTGCTTGGTTTGCTTGCTTGACTAAATCTACTTGAAGTATAATTATATAATATGCATGGCTCATCATTGAGGTATGTGGTCACACCTATGACTATCCACATTAGTTTGTTGGTTCTTTCTAAGTGTTCCTCGAGGATTGAACAACTAAAATGTTGGTTGTTTATTTAGTTCTATTCAATTATAATCCCACTATGAGTATCACATAAAGATGAGAAGAAGTGAACAAAATGCCAGTTCTTATCTGCAGGTACTTGATGGAATGTATGTTTTGGGTTTACTCACACACTTTTGCATGCACCCCATGTATACATTATAACTTGTTATACCGATACACACTTTTGTTTCATGATGTTTTACGTACATTCTAGATAAGGTAAAGATGTGATGGATAGATGAAATTATTTGAAGACATTAAAGTTAAGTTGTAAGGAGGATTTGATAGATACTTCTTCTCATATAGTTGTCATATGTACAATTTTGATGATGGAATGTTATGTAAGAGCTATAGTAACAACTTGTAGACAATGTTTTTGAATTAATGAAAAATATTTTCTATTGATTATTATTTGTTTAAAATATGAATCCTTGGAAAAAATTTAGGTAATAGCTCTCATCTTTTTGGACTTCCTTAATTGGGGGATTCTTAAAGTGAGGTCATTATATTTGGTATTGGAGTGCCAGATTTTTCAAAAAAAAATTAATAGTTTATAATGTCAAGTAATTTGTAAAAATATGTGGGAATTATTAGGGAATTTTCTAAAGATAATGACTTCTAAAAGGGTACACAACCTATGGGTTGGGAAAAGTTTCCTCCACACCACTAGTCATCTTATGAGGACTCATGGGCATGTGCATCCTGCTTGGCCAAAGTCGGAAGATTTTTCTCAAAGTAAAATACCTTTAGGGTTTCTTCTCATCTCTTCAGTCCATTTGTCATTCTATTTCTTAATAAACCCAAAAAGGAACTTCCCTCCTCATCTGAAGTTAGGATTTTTGAAAAGAAGTAGGATTAAGGCATCATCTTCGAATTAATATACATGTAATATGGAAATAGTAATGTACATATAATGTGGAAATAATAATGTACATGTAATGTGGAAATAATAGTATACATGTAATATGGAAATAGTTATAAAGAAAAGAAAAATGGTTTTATGAGTTACAAGAGTAAACTCTAGATGGATCTAGGGTTGGTTACGAAACCCTAGTGAGTCAAGGGGCATGGAAACCCTAAGATGTAGGGTGTAGATTATGTAGTCCCCAACCTGAACCCTAAACCCTAATTCGGGTAAATGGGAGTAGTGTGGGTGATAAAGTAATCCTACCCATATGTACCCATATTAGGGTAAGAATAAAGAGAAGTGAGAAAAATATAAATGAGTTTACATGACCCAACCTCTGATGAGTATATTTATAGCATCTTTGCATACTATTTTAGTCACTCTTTAGGGGTTGTTGTGTTTCCATTTCCTAGTTTTAGCTTTATATTTAGTTAAATGAAATTATCTCCTATTTCCTGAACTTCATGCACTTCATATATTTTTTATGAAAAACTAGCCAAAAATATACGTCAACGTCGAGATGGATGATGAAGCCCTCAGTATTGTATGCCTCAAGGGAAGGAAGATTGTAGAAACTTTTCATTGTTCACCTTCCTACCACCTAGTCAAGTGATCGCATTTTCCACTCACCCGAGTCACTCTCTCTACCTGGAGTCTGCCAGATTCTTCAGTTCTAACACGCACTCCTAGAATTTAGCCTAATCTGGTTCAATCCACATTGGTCTTTCAGAGAACAAGACATGAGGTCCAAATTGAGTAACCCACGTGAGACGCCTATTGGACTGAGTATGGGACATGTAGTTAGCTGCCTTCGACCAAAAGCATTTAGCATTAGGGTTTCAGTAGTGAGGGATGCATCTAACAAAGGGAACCCTTATTGTACATTCTAAAAGGTTTTTGATTGGTGATTAGAAGCCACATTGCACAGTGCAAACCCTATCAAGGAGTGAGGAGGTGGAGACCATAGTGGAGACATCAGTCTTCCTACTCTAGGTGTCATGCCCCCTGCATTGTTCTTTCTACCTTTCTGTTGTTGTTTCTCACCATGATAGACATTTGTGCTAGGGCACAAGAACTAGTCCCTGTTGGTATGTATGCCCTGAGAGCCAATCATGTGATGATTGGTGGGATACATTAAGATTGATTTGATAAACATCAAAGGCAAGCTTCCAATTCTTTCTGGTTTAGTCATATGAGATAGTGATAGAACAGATTGAATGTCTAGAGAATGACAGTACTCAATGACGTATGTCTTTAGGTTCATGACCTGAACGATGAGATCATACGGATGCTAAGAGTTTGTACATTCTTGTTATGTCCCTAGTCGGATGTCATTGTGGAAGGTAGATAGACAGCAATGACACACAAGACTAGATTGTGGTGTTGGTTGATGACAGAATCTCATTAGTCATGATATAGAGATATCAAACCAAACACATAGGTACTTGTTAGAGAACAAGGTACCAGACAGACCCACCGTGAGTTTGACACATGGAACCATGAGATGGTAGTCACAGTCAGTACTCACAGTGATGGTGGTGAGTGTGATTCTTAGACCTGAAATCACTGCACTCAACACATGTCATTGGGCACACTTTGACATCATCAAACGCAGTCCTGAAACATGGGTTGTTATAAAGGTGATGATTGGGTGGCTTTGACACATGGGGCTTTTGAGGGGTGAGTGATAGATATGGGATTTTTCCCTCCTGAGGGAGTTTGATATCCATGGCCACTTGATGAGTAGGATTGAGAAAGGCGTGCACGCATGTGTGAATCAGTATATGATACTGATGTCATACATATCTCTTCCAGTCTACTCTAAGATCAAGGAAGTGAATGAACGTTGACAGGATGACTGTTCCATGCCTCGAGTTCATTCAGGATATCAGTGACAAAGGAATTATACATTCATTGTAACACCATTCACAAATTGTAGGATGAAAGTTGTTCTCCAAGTTTCTACTTTCACTTGGGTAGAACTGATGTGTGACTAGGCACCGCTCTTTGCTTGTGAAGTCATAAGTGTTATGGACTTTCACTGCCAACGTGAAATGGACCTGCAGGGTCACACACATAGGATTTAACCTGGAAGAGGAGTTTTGTCCACAAAGCAATGTTTAGATTGATTACTAAAGGAGTTTAGTAGTTCAATTAAACACTCAATCAGTCGATGGCTCAATATCGTATGGTTCAAGGTGTTGGACGCATTGATTGGAGTATCGGATTGATTGAAATCGCAATTGACTGATTTTGCCCAACCTGTGCTCCCAACCGATCGGCTCATGTGATGAACCGGTCGGCTGAGGTTGCGGAACCGGTCGGCTAGAGTGTCCAGGCCGATCGGCTCATGCCCAGGTTGAAACGACCGGTTCAAGAGTTGAACCGATCAGCTCAACTGGTGCAACCGACCAGTTGGGAAAGTCATGTCGGCAAGGATTTTCCTTTCGTTTCAAATTGCCCAATTCGATTGGGAATAATATTGGTATTCGATACCAATTGGGAAAGAAACAAGGAAAGCCTTTTTGAGCCGGATTAGGACCATGAACCGATCGGTTCAGGGCACCAACCGATCGGTTGGAGGGCCCCAAACGATCGGCTCAGGTCCAACCGATCGGATCAATGGCCGAACCGATCGGTTCAGTTGTGAACCGATCATTTCAAGTTGCGAACCGGTTGCTTTTTGTGGAAAATTCTCGAACCCTTCTACTCCTGCTTTAGTCCCGCATTGCCCGGGATGGAGAACCCTGTCCCATGACTCTCCTATATATATAGGGGTATTGGGGCCTTCTCAAAGTACAGCTCAGTGCAACCAGTTGCTCTGCAAGTTGTCGTTCTCTCTGGGTTTGGTAACCGTGAGAGAGCTCGAGCAAGTGCTTCCCGCAAAAGGGAGGTGCAGCAAGGGAAGGACAACTGCAGTTGCAACAGGAGGCAGGAGAGCGTGTTGGCGACTAGTACGTCAACAGGAGGGTGTGACTCCTTCCACTTCCTTGTGGGACAAGGAGAGTGGAGTTCCAGGTGGTCCGTGTGGACTACTACAGAGGCGGGAGGACACTGCTGCTTAGGAGGACATCTGTCATCTGACAGTCCGGTTCGAGTAGGAGTTGTCAGTCCCGGTGTGACCAGGAGCTGCACAGACACCGTCGATGTCTGGAGTTGAAGACCGCGCATAGCGCGAGGTATTGTCGCCGAGCAAGCCTCGGGACAAGGTATGATTCCACAAACCATCCTTTCCTATTATATAGACGTTGACGTGTTTCCTCGGTATGGGTTTGGGGAGAATTTTTTTTTCCGCTGCCTTCTCTGTCTCCCCTAAAACCCAACAGTGGTATCAGAGCCATGTCAACTGCTCTATGTTTTAGGAATATCGATATGATCGATTTTGGTTTGTCACCTTTATTTATTGCATACGATGCGAATAATATCGGCTTTATGCATGTCCAATCCTAAATCCACAAATCCCTAATTACATATATGATATGTATTATTAATGCACTCGATACGCGTTGCCCTTAAACGAATTTTGTGGTGGATGTCTGTAGCGTGATTATGGCCTATAAACCCCTATCTGTGTGTGGTTGTTTGTGGTTGCTTGCATCTCGGTCTGCGCACCGATCTTCCCTCTCTTATTCCTGATGTAACTCGAAATAATTCGAGATTCTTTCCTACCTTTGCTCCCCCCGAATGTAAATCGGGGTTTCCCTTTTAAAGCAATGTAATAAATAGAATAGGATTTTATTTCCTGTTATGTCAAAGACCGACGGACATCAAGACGTCTGCTCAGACGATCGGTTCAAGGAGTGAACTGATCGGTTGACCTTCCAGACGGTCGGTTCAAGGAGTGAACCGATCGGTTGATGACCGGTTCGAGGAGCGAGACGAGTGGGTGGCGGACATGATGAGATGCACGACGACCAGGCGAACCGATCAGTTGGAGGAGCTAACCGATCGGCTGGTGGCACCCAGACGACCGGCTAGAGAGTACAGATCATTCATGAGATGAGTTGATCAACTCGGAAGGCAAGGCACAGAGTTCATCTTGTAAAGGTTGCATGTGATGTAGACCTAGATGACTGTGATTCCTCTTGGCTCGAGGAATCACATTAGGTTGGCCATAATCATCGCTTTTTATCGTTTGTGCATGTTTTCAGTGGGATATAGCATGTATATGATACGTACTATGTATTGTGGTGATTGGATATGTATATGTATATAAAACGAAATCCCTCATTAAAATATTAAGTCTTATAAGCCTTCCATTAGCGACACACATGGAAAACTTGATCGACCAAGCGTAGGTTACGCCAAAGCGTGGTGCGCCGTCTATCTTGTGGAAGTGTGAAGGGTAGACATGTAGGTTCTGCCAAAGCAGGGTGCATGTTTACCGTGTCGGCTTTTGGGTTAGACTTAACTGGTGATTCATTAGAGCGTCTAGGCCCAGAGGCAAGGAATGTTCATGGCAAGGTGTTGTGCATGTTCATTCAACAAGAGTTGCATATGATGCAATTGGCAAGAGTTGCCTACCTGAGAGATCTAAGTTGTGGGCGATCAGCCAAAGCTGACTCATGGCTTAGAGGATTTCAGGATCTTGCCCACTAGAAGGTTGTACGCTGCCATCTTCCGAATTGATGGTGAGGGCTATCAATTTGAAGTAAAATAGTGGGAGCGATAATTAATTAAAGGCCTAATTATATCGTCATTTTTTTAAATTATTCAAATAAGTCAAAAATGAGTTTTGGACTAAAATTGCATATTTTCCTTTTGTAGTTCAAATGGCAACAAACAACAACAACTTTTCTTTGTGGTCGGTCCTTGACAAGGACAAGTTAAATGGGACAAACTTCCACGACTGGTATCGGACATTGAGAATTGTTCTCACTCAAGAGCGTAAGCTCTATGTCCTGGATACTCCAATTCCAGAGGAACCCGCTCCTAATGCACCAAGGACAGAAAGGGATGCTTACAAGAAGCATTCTGATGATGCCATTGATGCAAAGTGCTTGATGCTATGTTCAATGAACCATGAGTTGCAGAGGCAACATGAGAACATGGGTGTCATAGAGATGATTCTGCATCTCAGGAACATGTATGAAGATCAGGCACGGCAAGAGAGGTACAATGTTTCTAGGGCGCTGTTCAAGTGTGTCATGACAGAAGGAGATCCAATTGGTCCTCACACACTCAAGATGATTGGGTATGTGGAGAACCTGTAGAGACTGGGATTTCCACTGAGCCAAGAGTTGGCTACTGACGTGATACTGCAATCGTTGCCAGAATCTTACAGTCAGTTTGTGATGAACTACAACATGAACAACTTTGATAGGACACTATCAGAGTTGTTGGGCATGTTGAGGACAGCCGAGTTACAGATGAAGAAGGACAAGCCTAAGTCCGTGATGGTGATCACGAGCAAGAAAGGCAAGTCCAAGCGCAAGGGCAAGGGCAAAGCTAAGAAAGGTTCTGAAGCTAGCCAGGAGTCCAAGCCATCTTCAGCTCTCAAGGCCAAGGGAGGCGTGACCAAGAAAGGAAATTGCCACAATTGTCAAAAGCCAGGACATTGGAAAAGGAATTGTCCTATCTACCTGGAAGAACAAAAGAAGGAGGCGACTGAAGCCTCTACTTGAAGGTGTCATGTAAATAAACTTGTAACACTTTTTGAGATATATGATATCAAGATGTAAAGTGTAAAGCATTCTTACTTGGGGCAAGTGTTGCCTTTATAGATAGGAATACTTTAGTTTATTTTCAGCCAATAAGGCATATAATACAGTTATGAACTGTTATTTCATACTTGCCAATAGATAGAAACACTTTATTTTTGCATGTTGTATGACAATGATGGCAATTAATAAAGAGATGTTTCAATTTATAAAGATGTGATCTTTGTGGCAATGCCTTATTTATCTTGTGATATTTGATATGCATAAGATAAGATGATACCTAAAAGTTATAGATAACTCAAATAATTTAATTAGCATTAATCATGAGAAATTCATTTCTAGTTTCCATGTGATGGATAAATCTAGACTCTTTTGGTTATAGAACCAGTAAGAGACATGAATATCTTGGACATGATTAATCAATCTTCACTAATGTAGTGGGAGAGTGATTATCCTATTAGGTATAATACATGTGATGTATTTACATACCTATTGGAATAAATGCTAATACTTCAAATGGTGTTTAGAGAAATACCAATATGAATATCTTGAAGTGTTCAAGATTATCATAAATGAAGTACAAATTTGGTAAAGTATTAATTCCTGATGAGATCAAAGAATGAAATACTTGGACCAAATGTTTGAGATCCTTTTGAGTGATTATGATAGTGTATCATAGTGAACTCATGATTAAGGAATGGTGATGTCTGAATCAAGAAGGAATCATACTCTAAGGAGTTAGAGAATGATTATCAAATAACTGAATTCTTCTTAATATTAGAATACCCCACACTAATAAAAGAAATTAAGAATCACAAGGGTTGTGAGTTCTTATATCTTTAACAGATACACCTCAATTATCTATGTGATGAGTTGTTCATGTGATGAGTCAACTATCAAGATGAATCTGAGGAACCGAATCTTGAGTTATGGTTTAAAACCATTACATCCTAAATGACTTCCATGTGAACCATAAGGTATGACCTTGATGGTAGCACTCATTGGATCATATCCATAAGTGCAAATGAGTCTTAAATGTTAAGACACATGGATAACATTTTGAGAAGGATGATGCTTGTTGATTGCAACTTAATGACTAAGACATTTGGCATATGGATACTAAAACCGCATTCCTATGAGGAATAAAAATAGGATGTGTACGTGACACAGCCTATAAGGTTTATGAATCCACTAATGCAAATGAAGTCTATAAGTTACAATGGACTAATCAATGTGATTGATTGAGTACAAGCAACTCAAAATTGGATCTTTATTTTAATGATATAGTCAAAGGGTTTGACTGATATATCAAAGATAAAGAAGGGATCTGTGATTTAGTGGGAGCGTATTCACATTCCACATGTTGATGTGAAATGGAAATGTTCTAGATTGGAAATCCGAATGTGGAAATTATCTTTAAGGAAGATAGAGATGTTTCCTATGTGATAGGAATAGAGATCTATAGAGATAGTTCTCGAAAATCTCTTGACCTGGAAAGAGAAAGCATACATTGGCAATCTGTACTGAAGTGTTCATTATGCAAAGATTCAGTGGGAGAAAACTTGTCCATGTTACATGGATATTAGTATCCCAAGGCCAAGTGTCCAATTCTTATAAAGAATGGGAACACTAAGAATAGATATGGATCTATCATGTATGTAATCATCCCATTATCTTGCATGTATGACATGGCAAGAATAAAATGCATTCATCATCTTGTATGTAGGACATGGCAATATGATGTGCTCATCCTGATAACTCGTATGTAGGACATGATGAGTGGATGTCTGTCTACTTCCAGTAAGGGTTACTGGAATACCATGAGAACTTGATAAGTGCTTGTGAAGCACTAGTTCTATGGAGAAGAGTTCAATGTAAAGAGTTACATTGATGCGAACTTCTGAAAGGACATAAAATTAATCGCAATATATATACAAGATATGCATAAAAGTAAATGTTTGTTGATAATTGGAAGTGTTCCGATAAAGCCATTTAAAAAGGAAAAGCCGAGTATCTATGTGTTAGTGAACAGCAGTGGATATTATATGGATCTGAAAGTTCATAAGATGAACTTATATTCCACTCATTGATGACAAGTCTGGAATCCTTGATCATGCAATGTGGCTAAAGGTTAGCAAATGCAATGCTAGATCGCATATTACGGCAACTCCATCTCCTACGTGTGACGTACAGCGAAGAGATGCGAGACATGCAATTTAAACAGACTTTGGCAAGGTGTTGTCATTTCTCACTATGTTGGCACTAGAGCACAGTAATATGTGGGACATGTTTGAAGATCACTATGAATATGATTCATGGGTGATTGGCTCGCAGTGCAAGTGGGAGTCTGTTGGTATGTATGCCCTGAGAGCCAATCATGTGATGATTGGTGGGATACATTAAGATTGATTTGATAAACATCAAAGGCAAGCTTCCAATTCTTTCTGGTTCAGTCATATGAGATAGTGATAGAACAGATTGAATGTCTAGAGAATGACAGTACTCAATGACGTATGTCTTCAGGTTCATGACCTGAACGATGAGATCATACGGATGCTAAGAGTTTGTACATTCTTGTTATGTCCCTAGTCGGATGTCATTGTGGAAGGTAGATAGACAGCAATGACACACAAGACTAGATTGTGGTGTTGGTTGATGACAGAATCTCATTAGTCATGATATAGAGATATCAAACCAAACACATAGGTACTTGTTAGAGAACAAGGTACCGGACAGACCCACCGTGAGTTTGACACATGGAACCATGAGATGGTAGTCACAGTCAGTACTCACAGTGATGGTGGTGAGTGTGATTCTTAGACCTGAAATCACTGCACTCAACACATGTCGTTGGGCACACTTTGACATCATCAAACGCAGTCCTGAAACATGGGTTGTTATAAAGGTGATGATTGGGTGTCTTTGACACATGGGGCTTTTGAGGGGTGAGTGATAGATATGGGATTTGTCCCTCCTGAGGGAGTTTGATATCCATGGCCACTTGATGAGTAGGATTGAGAAAGGCGTGCACACATGTGTGAATCAGTATATGATATTGATGTCATACATATCTCTTCCAGTCTACTCTAAGATCAAGGAAGTGAATGAACGTTGACAGGATGACTGTTCCATGCCTCGAGTTCATTCAAGATATCAGTGACAAAGGAATTATACATTCATTGTAACACCATTCACGGATTGTAGGATGAAAGTTGTTCTCCAAATTTCTACTTTCACTTGGGTAGCACTGATGTGTGACTAGGCACCGCTCTTTGCTTGTGAAGTCATAAGTGTTATGGACTTTCACTGCCAACGTGAAATGGACCTGTAGGGTCACACACATAGGATTTAACCTGGAAGAGGAGTTTTGTCCACAAAGCAATGTTTAGATTGATTACTAAAGGGGTTTAGTAGTTCAATTAAACACTCAATCATTCGATGGCTCAATATCGTATGGTTCAAGGTGTTGGACGCATTGATTGGAGTATCGGATTGATTGAAATCGTAATTGACTGATTTTGCCCAACCTGTGCTCCCAACCGATCGGATCATGTGATGAACCGGTCGGCTGAGGTTGTTGAACCGGTTGGCTGGAGTGTCCAGGCCGATCGGCTCATGCCCAGGTTGAAACGACCGGTTCAAGAGTTGAACCGATCGGCTCAACTGGTGCAACCGACCAGTTGGGAAAGTCATGTCGGCAAGGATTTTCCTTTCGTTTCAAATTGCCCAATTCGATTGGGAATAATATTGGTATTCAATACCAATTGGGAAAGAAACAAGGAAAGCCTTTTTGAGCCGGATTAGGACCATGAACCGATCGGTTCAGGGCACCAACCGATCGGTTGGAGGGCCCCAAACGATCGGCTCAGGTCCAACCGATCAGCTCAATGGCCGAACCGATCGGTTCAGTTGTGAACCGATCATTTCAAGTTGTGAACCGGTTGCTTTTTGTGGAAAATTCTCGAACCCTTCTACTCCTGCTTTAGTCCCGCATTGCCCGGGATGGAGAACCCTGTCCCATGACTCTCTTATATATATAGGGGTATTGGGGCCTTCTCAAAGTACAGCTCAGTGCAACCAGTTGCTCTGCAAGTTGTCGTTCTCTCTGGTTTTGGTAACCATGAGAGAGCCCGAGCAAGTGCTTCCCGCAAAAGGGAGGTGCAGCAAGGGAAGGACAACTGCAGTTGCAACAGGAGGCAGGAGAGCGTGTTGGCGACTAGTACGTCAATAGGAGGGTGCGACTCCTTCCACTTCCTTGTGGGACAAGGAGAGTGGAGTTCCAGGTGGTCCGTGTGGACTACTACAGAGGCAGGAGGACACTGCCGCTTAGGAGGACAACTGTCATCTGACAGTCTGGTTCGAGTAGGAGTTGTTAGTCCCGGTGCGACCAGGAGCTGCACAGACACCGTCGAAGTCCGGAGTTGAAGACCGCGCATAGCGCGAGGTATTGTCACCGAGCAAGCCTCGGGACAAGGTATGATTCCACAAACCATCCTTTCCTATTATATAGACGTTGACGCGTTTCCTCGGTATGGGTTTGGGGAGAAATTTTTTTTTCCTCTGCCTTCTCTGTCTCCCCTAAAACCCAACAGTTCCAACAACCAATATTTTATATTAGCTTGTATCTAAACTCAACAATACTATTGTTAATAAACTATCATTCAACTTTTTCCTTGCCTTGCAAATTGACAACTTGTTTTGCATGTATGTTATAATCATGGATATGCAGGTTTTTGTAAGTGTGATTAGAACTCTAGGACGATCTTATTATCCCCTTGAGGTGTTAGCAAGGGATATTGAGCTGATTAGGTTATGATCTTATAACGTGCCGAAGATAGTAGACCGTAGTGACGAAGTCTAGATGGAATGAACTAAGAACTTGGGTGTTGAGTTTGGAAAGTTCCAACGGAGTTTAGTCCAAGCAATGATTTGTAACCCGTGAGGGTGCAGTAGGTAAGACTCTATTTAGTAAATTTCAATTAAGAAGTTAGATCGTGTTACGATAATTATGCATAATTTGACAAGAAAACCCCATGCCCTTATCCTTTTTATTATCATTTATTTACTTCTTTAATCTATGTTTCTACTGGCAACAAATTAGTTTAATCAATCAATATTTCTCTTAGTACTCTTAAATATTAATAACTGCTGAAAAAGTATGACCTTTGGGTTTGATCCTAAGGAATACTATAATAAGGCTTCCACTTGTGTGGAGTGGGGAATTAGTGCACTACTTTCGATTAAACCTAGTAGTTATTCTTTTAGGGTTTTTCTTGGTGCGACATTTGGAGCCCCATCAAAAATTGGCATCGTTATTGGGGACAAAAATAGTAAAATAATTTTTAGAAGTATAAGTGTAATTATGGTTTTTCTTTTTAAGCTTGATATTATTGAAAATCTTCTAGAACTCAACATTTCAACTCACAATCATTATGCCTCTTTTCTAGTACTCTGAGCATATGCAAAGATCCAAAAGTCTTGACTAGGGATTGCTATTTGATCCTAAAATCAAGAGAACTCTCAAAATACTTCGTAAGGAAAAAATCATGGCAGACGCAACGGCTGTGGAAGTAGCTATCCAAGTGTGCAATAATGAATCGGCTATTGTAGCCCAATGAGAAATACTTGCCATAGATGCAAGGGAGCAGGAAGAATTTGAATTCAAGACCAACTTAGCAGTCATCCATGCCACAAAATGAGACAAAGAGCTTTGGTATTTCTCTACCCCTAAAGGTACCGACTTGACTCATCCAGTCCAACCTCCAGGACATCCGAGCAAGATCAAGGCCCAGTGCGTCAACCTACTACAATACCCCACCTTTACATGGAGGATTACATATTATTGTCGGGAACATTTTCTCAAATTCATTAACCTTTCCTCGATGATGAATACATCTGGTACCACTAATGATGTCCTGTGACTGTAACTCTTCAAATATTCCTTGATTGAAAAATCTAGAGCGTTGTATAGTGCCCTTTTAGGGGACCTGATCATAGCATGGGAGGCCCTAGAAAACAAGACTCGAGAGATATTCTACTTGCCCTCAATGACATATTCGATCAGAGGATAGATCATGAGGTTTAATCAAGTGTCTGAAGAACCTATACATAAGCTTCGGAATGATTCAACGAACCCATATGCAAATGCCCACTCCATGGCATCCCCAAAAATCAAATAATCAATTTTTCTATTAGGGGGTCAACGACAAGACAAAGAAGTTCCTCGACTCTTCCTCTAATGGAAATTTCATGCAATAGAGATTTGATAGTTCATTAAAGATAGTCAACCTCGTGGCTGAAAATCAGACTCACTGGACCAAACCCTCAGGAAAGGGCATTCTGAAAGTACCTATGGAAGAGGATCATTCAGAACTCAAGTCCATTTCTAAAACACGAAAAGCTATCTCTCTCAACTAGGATAACCTCAAAAAATCCTTCATCTCATATGAGAAGAAGAACCAGACGCCTCAAGTACAAATCATCACACCTTCCTACAAGTTCTTCCATGCAGTGGATCACAACATGATCCATTGTCAACGATTGTATATTGCATTCCATGAGCACCAAGCTGAGAACTAGTACAAAGTTACCCAAGTCGAAGATGTGAAACCAGTTCACACTATTCTAGGGCAAGAGTAATATAACCCAAACCAAGTTCGTAGCCACTCTAGTTTCTAATATGGAAACCCCACTAGAGCCGGGAGTCCAAATCAACAGACCTCTATGCAACCCACTCAGGCTAGAGTATCGTCACACTATTTTGGCCCACACAACCAAGGAAATTTCAAATTTAATTTTCATAGTAGGAACTACCATTAACAATAGTAGTATCAAAATCCAAACAAAGCCCCACCACTACAAATAGAGGCAACACCAGCACAGGACCTAATGAAGACAATTCACGAGATGATGGAAACATACCAAACTCAATTGGTTATTGCCACGACCAATCAAAAGGTTTTGGAGTCTCAAATCACCCACTTAGCAGCTTTTCAATAGCCCCTAGAGGACACGATCACTGTTCAACCCGAAAATAATCCCAGGCATCTGAAGTAGTTAAACATCATAACGACTAGGTCAGGAAACATGTACTCCACACCTATGGCCTCTACTCCTCCTAGTAGTAATGAAGGCACCCCATTTGTGGGCTCGAGTCACCTAAATGACCATTCGATAGTTAGCCCAGTACAAGCCCAGATAGATGACTCCCTTGTGAGGGCATCCCAGACAGGCACCAGCAAGAATTCAACCATTGCACCATGAATAGCACTTGAAGAGCATGTGTAAAATCCCTTTATACCATATACATGTTGCCTGAAGCAGACCAAGTTGGATGATTGATTCATGAAATTCAAAGATACTATGAAGAAACTTCACGTCGACATCTTGTTCCTTGATGCACTAGCTGAAATACCTAACTGGTGCAAATATCTCAAGAACCTTCTATCCAGGAAGTATGTGACCAAAGAATGTGAGACCATGAAGCTAGCACAGATAGAATCTCACATAGTTTAGCATCTAATTCCCCAAAATAAAAAAGATCCTGACTCATTCGGGATAGACTACTTCTTAGGTGATGACACTTGCTGAAAGGGATTGGCTGACGTAACAGCAAGCATATTGACCATGCCATACACTTTATGCCAATGTCTTGGATTCAGCGATCTCCTACCCATAGCTATAACCATTCAGCTAAGTTTATGCATTCATTACAAAACCCTTGGGAATAATCAAAGATGTCCCAATGAAGCTATGACATGACACCTATGTCCCATGTGATTTTTTGGTAATGCAGATCAGAGAGGATAATTGTTTCTCGCTCATTTTGGAGAGACCATTCCTAGACACTGTGAGAGCATTAGTAGATGTTGAAGTAGGAAAAATCATCTTGTGACTAGGAAAAAGATGACTGAATATTAGGTCCTCAAATATTTAAAGAAGGTTCACAATTTGATTGTAGTTTTCAAGGAAAAAGGTAATCTGGAAGCAAAACAAACATATCTCTAGGGATCTAAATGAGGTAATAAGGACTCACCCTTGAGCAAGGTATGTACACCATCGACCCATGATCCAGGTCACATAGGTTCAAAAGACTAGGGTCCATAAACACTGCTCACGTACTTTATGTGAGTAACGTTTACCATCTGGGATGCTTGATGGGAGGCAACCCAACCCTTTTTTACTCCTTTTTATTTATTTGGCTTTTAGTTAACTCTTCTTTTCTTTTCAAAAAATTACTTTGACAAAAAAAGAGGGGAGAGAAGGAGAAGGGGGAGGGGAAGTGAGAGGACTATGCCCTTGACAACCCAATCTGAATGATGGGTAGTCGATGTGGTGCCACAAGCTCATGATGGAAATACACATTTTTCCATCAAATCCTCGGGACAGTCGCACATTTGACAGCAAGAGATACCATGATCTTGCAAAATGATAAGAACATGGGAAGTGGGCTACTTGGCCCAATGAAGATTGCCCTTTTTCTTTTCCACAACGGATTGTATTTCCTTCTCTTTGATAAATATGTCCTTATCTTTTGCGAGAAGTGTTGTTACTTGGAAATAGTGGCCTCCTTTGTCTCAATCTTATCATCAATATCTGCTACCCTAATATCTTGATATGATTGACGTGCCATCTCCATGGAATAGGTGCAACGCATGCATGGTTTGTAACTGCTGACTTTTTGGGTATCCCTGAAGTCTCTTCTTTGCAATTATGAAAAGGATGAGACGTCAAGCTTAAATGCATTGACATCTTCATCATGATGACCTTACGACTATGCATTCTTTCCCATCCCCTCATGACACCACTGATGTCATCTTCAAACAACCACCTCAATAGTGGACTTCAACATTCACATCATTTCCCTTCAGTGACTAGAGAGATATCATCTGACTTGGATCTCTAACACTACTACTCCCAAGATACTGACGTCCCTTGGGAAGATTTCTTCACACACTAGTGCACTGATGTGGCCTTCCTCCGGCCGATCTGGATCCACTGAAAAATTGGTTGTATGACCCATAAGCTATCGCCTTGGAGATAAGTCGTTGGCTAGACATAGGCTATAGATAATGGGGTGTACAATCACGGCCACCCTCATCCCAACCAAATGAAGATCTTGTCAATTGGTGGCCACGAAGGCACCCGAGTGATGGAATCACCAAGGGAGAGAGATCCATTCTTAGGGTTTCTATTATGTTCTCTTGTATGCCTACTCCCTTCATCCCCAACCCACCACCCTCCATATCAAATCCCCTTCATCTCTAACTTCTATCTTCCCTAGGATGGGAGAATTTTTTAAGTTAGGGGTGGAGAGTGGGTGGTACATCATCTTCACCACCTCAACTCTAACCTTTCCCTTTCTCATCCTCAAACCATTTTTCTCCATATTTTATTTACATTTGTCTTGCTTTCCATTTTCTTTTTATCTTTTTTGTGTGAGTTTTGGCCTCTATCTAGCCAACCTTTTTGATGTATGCAAAAATTGCAAATATATGAATGAACTATTCCCTTTTTCTTGAGATAGCCTATGCAAAAGGAAATTTTAAGGAATAAACATGTCTTGAATAGATCTAAGCCCCGATGACAACAATTGAGCATTCTTTCCCCTTGGAAATGATTATAAGCAGAATGAGTCAGAAAGGTCAAGCCACACATGGCTCCAATATGACTTGCACCAAAATTCATAAACACTTCTCTACCCTACACTAACTAAATTAACTGATATAATATGATAATCTAATTCTAACGCAGCAATAAAACAAAGAAGCACAACTATGTCTCTTGTTCCCACTTATCTTCCATCATTTCTTATCTCTTCGCCAAGAATGAATATATATATATAAATATATATATATATATATATCTACATATATATATGTCCCACAATATGCTAAACCCTAAGTTCGGTATGGCATCCCTTCCATAAATATATCTCCCTTCGATCTTAATCTACAAACATGGCTTAAATAAAAGAGGCCAATGAACCCACAAGAAAACATGTGGTCAATGTAACCACAATCAAATAAAAGTTTTGAGTCAAAAAGAGGAGAGAGAAATAAAATAACTAAATCCAAAATAAGATCTCAAGTCAAATAGAGGAGAGATTAGGGAAATGGGTTTGTTCCATTTCTTCCTCCCCTTTTGTCCAAATTTTTTATGCCCTTGGGACTCATCAAAACTCTCCCCAAAATAGCCAAACATCCCTGACTTGTTCTCCCTTCTATTTTCCGAGATAGATCAGGAGTATTATAGAGATAAAGTTAGTTTTTTGCTGGTTCTAGAGTCTAGAGAATAGAGAAACAAGCCCCAATTGGGGGATATCCAAGTGTGTCTAAGTGACCCCAAAGGACTAGGGTTGCTTGATCATGTTTGGTGGAAGGCCCCCACAAAGTATGCTCATTTAGGAGAGGATAGCTTGGATCCTAGTATCAATTGTTGACCTCCTTCTTATTTTGTTTTACTTGGGACAAGCAAAGGATTAAGTCCAGGGTACTTTGATGAGTATATCTATATCCAACTTTTCATACTGCTTTACTTGTTTTTAGGGGTTGTTCTATTTCAATTTCCTAGTTTTAGCTATATATTCACTTATATGCAATTATCTCCTCTTTCTTGAACTTTAATGCACTTCATACATTTTTTATGCAGATCCAGTCAAAAATATATGTCAATGCCTAGATGGACGATCAAGCCCTCAGGATGTTGCACCGAAAGGGAGGGAAGTCCCCAAAAGCTTTTCGTTGTTCACCTTCCAACCACCTAGTCAAGTGATCAACTTCCTCACTTACCCGACTCGAGTTGCTCTCTCTACATGCAGTCTTCCAGATTCAATTATGGTGTGTTCTCCTAGCATTCAAACTAATTAAGTTCAATCAACGCTTGTCTATCAGAGAACTGGATGTGAGGTCCAAAGTGAGTAACCCACGTGAGTTACCTATTAGATCGAGTGTGGTACATGCAGTTAGTTGCCTTCGACCACAAGTATTCAGCATTAGGGTTTTAGGAGCGAGGAATGCATCTATAATAGGGAGCCATTATCATCCATTCTAAAGGGTTTCTAATCGATGATTAGAAGCCTCATTGAATGGTGCAACCCTATCAAGGAGAAAGGAGGCGGTGGCCACAGTGGTGAGACTGGTCTTCCAGCACCAAGCATCATGGCCCCCTCCGTTGTTGTTTCTATGTTTCCGCTATTGTTCTTGCTATGGCAAGTATACGTTTGTGTTGGGGTATGGGGGATAGCCCCAACAGCCCGTATTTTATCTTATCTTGTATCTAAACTCAACAATACTATTGCTAAATAAAGTATCATTCTCCTTATTTTCTTGCCTTGTAAATTTACAACTTATTTTGCATCTATGTTATAATCATGGATATGCATGTTGTTGTAAGCGTGATTAGAACTTTAGGATGATCTTATTATCCCCCAGAGGTGTCAACAAGGGATAGTGAGGTTGTTGGGTTACCATCTGCTAATGTGTTGAGGATGGTCATCTATAGTGAGGGTGTTCAGCTGGAATGAACTAGGAACTTAGGTGTCAAGTTTGGTCGGTTCCAAGGGAGTTTAGTCCTAGTAATGATATGTATCCTGTGAGGGTACAGTGGCTAATCCTCTATTTGGTAAATTTCTATTAAGGATTTAGATCTTGCTAGGATAATTATGAGGGATTTGGCAGTGATACCCCATGCCCTAGTCCTTTTTATTATCATTTATTTACTTCTTTAATCTCTATTGCTACTAGCAACATATTAGTTTAATCAATCAATCAACTTCTGGGTGATACATATTGATCTTAATACTTTTGAATATATATCACTTTTTAAAAAGTTTGTCCTTTGGGTTCAATCCTAAAATATACTACAATAAGGATTCCACTCATGTGGAGTGGGGAATTAGTGTGCTACTTTTGGTTAAATCTTAGAGTTATTCTTCTAGGGTTTTTCTTGGTGTGACATTTGGAGCCCCATCAATCTCCCATGCATGAATGTGGAGAAATTCATCCATGATGCATGTGAAAGAATTTGAATATACATGAGAAATATAAATAACCAAGGTTTATACATGAAAATGAAAACATGAATATAACTTGCTCATCACCCTAAAACATGAATATAACTTGCTCATCGCCCTAATGCTATATCTGGAGGAATGGAGGAACAAAGAATACCTCCAGTGAGTGGGTATGCTACCCCCACCAAGCAGGTCAGATATTGAGACTACCCCTAGTATGTGGGTATGTTATTAAACACACCCCTAGTAAGTGTGTATGCAATTGGAACTACCCCCAGTGAGTGGGTATGTCATTGAGATTACCTCCAGAGAATGGGTATGCTATGCCCAGCGAGTGTGTATGTCATTGAACTACCCCCAATGAGGTTTTTACATTTGGTATTAGAGCCCCAAAATTTTGAAATAATATTTAATAATTCGTAATTTCAAGTAATCTGTTGAAATACTAGAAAATAATTAGGGTATTTTCTAAAAACAATGGTGTCTAGAAGGTACCACGACCCCGGGGTTGGAAAAAGTTTCCTCCACACCACTAGTCAGCTTAGAAGGACTCCCGGTCCAATACATCCTGCTTGACCAAAGTCACGGGATTTTTCTTGAAGTAAAATACCTTTAGGTTTTCTTCACATCTTGATTCATCCACTTCACATCCTCTTGCTTAATAAACCCTAAAAGGAACTTCCCTCTTCATATGAAGTGAGAGTTTTGAGAAGAATCAGGATCAAGGCATCCTCTTCCAATTTATGTAATGAGGAAATAATAATGTACAAGTAATGTGGAAATAATGATGTATATGTAAATGTGGAAGTAATGATGTAATGTGGAGTAACAATGTACATGCAATACAGAAATAATGATAAAGTAAAGAAAACTAGTTTTATGAATTACAAGGATAAACTCTAGATGGAACCAGGGTTAGTTTAGGAAAATCCTAATGGTCCAAGGGACATATAAACCCTAAGAGGCAGGGTGTAGTCTCTAACCTAAATCTAAACTCTAAACTTGGGAAATGAGAGTAGTGTGGTGATATAGAAAACTACCCATATGGGTCTGGAAAAAGAATAACAAAAACATAAATAAATGAGTTAGATGACTTAGTCTTCCAAGCATATTGCATGTTGAACAAGACATCAATGAGAAAAGTTTTAAGAAACATAAGAAACCTATGAATAATCCATTTATGGATGTAACCTACTCAAAGCATATATCGATCTTTGGTGAGTTAAAGAGCACAGGATGAATAAAGTCATCATGGATATGATTGGTGATCAGACTTACAAAGGGAAGCCTATGTATGGTTATGAAATCACCTTGCACCAAGAGAGGAAGGCCTAAGTATGAAATCTCCACTGTTGGGACCAAACACTTAGAGAGGGTTCCCCATAATGAGGCTCCCCTAAAGAGAGGGCACACCATTGAGAAAATAGGATATAAGGGTGGTGAGTTCAAAAAATAAATGCTAATTTAGGTTGCATAAAAAGATGAACATATGAATATAACTTTCTCATCACCCTAATTCTATCTCTGGTGGAATGGATGGATATCCCCAATGAGCAAGTATGCTTCCCCCAGTGAGTGGGTAAGCTATTGAGACTAGCCCTATGAGTGGCTAAGTTATTAAACCTACCTCCTAGCTAGTGGGTATGCAGTTAAAACTACCCTGAGTGAGTGGGTATTTTATTGATATTACCTCTAGAGAATGGGTATGCTACCCCAGCGAGTGGGTATGCCATTGAAATACTCCCAATGAGTGAGTATGATGTTGTGAATACCCCCAGTGAGTGAGTATGGATAAAGATCACTATCGGAGAGTGGGTGGGTCATTGAAATACTCCCAGCAAGTGAGTATGAATACCTCCCAATGAGAGGGTATACCACAAAGATTGAGCAAGTATGGGATGAGAAGTTATAATATAAAAGGTGTTTTTAGTATATTATGGTTACATAAAAATATAAATTCAACTTCTAGGGTTGGTGTTCCATCCATGGATGGGTCAACCCAAAATTGCGAAAAGGATATATGGGGGAGGAAAAACCCTAAGACCTTGGGTTTAGGTTATGGATAGAGAGCCTAAACCCCTCCTGTGAGCCAAGAAGGCACCTTTGGTTAGGACCTTCCCTAGAAGGGTGAGATGATAAATCAATTTAAACATTGAGATAACCTTAAATGTCACCTAAGGTATAAGAATTAAGTATAGAAATATGAAAGTACATATATTGAGTTTGATTCTTTGAACCGAAGTATGCCATCTTTGATCAAAATGAAGAAAATTCACTTTGGAAGTGGCTAAGAGTACGAGACTGATCTCAAAAGAGAAAGTTTTAATGAGTTCAGTGAGGGGACATAAAGTGAATAATGAGCATCATAATATATGGAGGAAATATGGTTTAACAAATTACATATGAAAATATTGTGCCCTCGATAAACCCTTGGAAAGGGTAGAGACCTAAGTCATGTAGGGAGTATTAGAGGTAATATGAGCAATGGGATTAGGAGTTGATTGTTCCCTAAATGCACAAGACCATATGGTCGGGAGGTAACAGCTATGATTTCCCAAGGCCCATGTCTTAGGAGATTGGCCACCTTCATGATGTTCATGTGGCATAAGGGGTGTGTAACACCCCTCCCTAGGGTTTCATACGTAACCAGCGGAAGCACAGCCTAATCCTCAACATTATCCATAATGTGGGGTACTTGGCATATCAGGGAGGGATTGTCACATGCATGATCTCATATCAAGAAATAAACAACACTTGGCATTCATAGAAACATATATTCATAGATGAGTTCTTCTTGGAAAGATAACTACATCACGATTCTAAAGGTATGCTAAACATGAACTAGATAATATAAAAAGATAGGGTCTTCATAGATGGACGTCCCACCAGGCAACGAATTCTATGGTCTTTGATCCTTGGAATCTTCTCAAGATGTCTCCTTCCCTTTAGCTCTAACGTCTGCAGACATCTCATCCCCAGCCATGCAAAGGAAAAACAAGCATGGTAAGTAAACGGCATTGGCATGTTATAAAGAATAAAAATAACATATAAAATGATTTAACATAAACATGAACATGCATTAACTTTAATCATTTCTTGGCATCTTTTTCATAAATAATTTGACAAGAAGTATATGCTCCTCTCTTAATGCCCCATAAGGAGCCCATAATGCTCGGAAAGCCCATAATTGTTCAGAAAGCCCATAATGCTCGGAAAGCCCATAACAAGGTGCATATAAATCTAAATCAAATTCCCTTAACCATGATCTTTCTTAGACTTTACTTATCATCTTAATAACCTAAACTTGATCGTAATTGGGATTTCTCCCTCTTAAACATAATTGGGATTTCTCCCCATGACCATAATGGGATTTCTCCCTCTTAAGCATGAATGGGAAATTTCTTCCCTCTTAACCTTGATTTCATGTATCTTAATCATAATTCATAACATTAATCAGGTTTCTAAACTTAGACTTAGATTATAGAAATTAATCATCCAATAATCATGTACATTGAAGAAAAACATGCATTTATCATGACTTTAGTATAAAGTGCATAAACATATCATAATCATTCAATAAATCAAGTTTACTATGCCAAGGGCATGGCTTGCTTACCTTGAACTAAAGCACCTAAGTCAAACCTGGTTTGACTGATTGGATTACCTCAAACACCTAAAATTAACATGATCATCATTCATTATACAACATGAAACCCTAATTTGTGTCATATACTTATTGAGATGTGTAAACAGCTAAATTAGTCAATAAAACCAGAAAATCGGATTCCTCATTCAAAATCCTTTCCAAAACATATTTTTGTGGATTTCTTTGATAATCAAGCGATTTAATATGAATTTCCAAAGTATCGACCAATCACAAATCGAGGTAAAGCCACGTATATAAATATATATATCCAAATCCGGAATCAGTGGGCCAACATTTGGTTTGGCCCAATCGGGCATGGCCAAATCGGCAATGAGGCTTGCCTCAGTGATCAAAGAAAATAGGGTGTGAAAGTTCTTAACTACCCTTGTGGTTTAACTGCATCACAAAAAAAAACATGAGGGCTCAGGGGTCATTACACACCCTGGTTTCTTCCCCTACGAGCCATGGCTCTCACATGAGAACCTGGAGCTCCACGCTTCGACCAGATCATGGGGCAACTCCACGGCTCAACTCGGGAGCTTATCAGAAATGATTCGTTGACCGTTTTTGGTCCCAACGACCTTCAGAACAAGTCTGGTGATGGCCTGGAGTGCAAGAGTGCATCTCCTCTGTGGCTGGAAATAAGGGGAAACTCGGAGGCATACACGGCATTGGGGAAATCCTGAGAATGCTAAAACGAGATGCAGAATAGGTAAAGAAGGTCAGGGAACAAGTTCTAAAACCATGTGAAGGTCAGTTGACCAATGGTCGGTTCTGGCAGCTAGCGCCGGCAAGCACCTCAAGGCTGGTCTATATGCCACAGTGATTGGGGCCATCGCGAGTCAAATGGGCAATACCATAGGGAAGAACGGAGCTCGAGGATGCTCACTGTGATTTCAATTAGACAGGGATGCTCAGAGCAATGGGCATTGACCTGCCATTTCCAGAGATGGAGGAGGAGCAGGGCAGAAAGAGTTTGGGCTCTCGGGGCCAAATTGGCGGTGGAGGAGCAAGTCGTGAAGGGTGGTGGATGTTTTGGGAAAACTATAGGGGCACGAGGGGGTTTGTGGTGTTGTCTGCAACTTGGTGATGGAGAGCAGTGAAGCCCTAGCTTTGGGCGTTTTATCTGTAGTTTGAGAGAGAAGGTGAGTGAAGGCTCGTTGGGTCCGGGGAAGCGAGAAGAAGGCGTTGGCAAAGGAATTGTGTGAAACCGTCATGAGATGAGAGAGAACGGGATCGGTGAGAAATGACCTGTGAAGCGGACATTGACCCGCGAGATACACGGAGGTAGAAGAGAATGCGAGTGTCGTTGGATCTTGATCCAATGGTCACTGTGTACGCTTGCAATGAGTGTAACGTGTGACAGTGTTGAATAACTAAAACCTTAGAGTAATTATGTGCATTGAATGTATTTGAATTAAATTCTTAATCAAACTATATGGAAAAGTTCCCCAATTCATATAAGGGGTCAAAATGGGTCAAATGCATTCAAATTTTGACCATAAGTGCAATAGAGGGTCTAGAACGTTCTCATTTAATTATATTTGATGCTTGTACACGTTTTAGGCCAAAAATAGCAAAATAAATTATGTGCCCTTAAATGACCATGATGAATGTAAATAAAGCCATTAATTTATCAATTAAGAAATTTTAAGATATGAAAACGTGCACTAAATATTATTTCTTTTCAATTAACAAGATGGAGGCCATTAAGCATACAATTTAAACAAGTAAATCAATAATTACCATATGAGAGAGGAAATTTGACATAAAGCATTTATTTCCATTTTCTAAACAAAAGTGCATAAAGAGACATTTTCTTTAAATAAATCATGGGCAAGAGAGTAATGAACATAATAAAACGAAATTGCAAAACTAACATGGGAAATGTGCATTTAAGTCCTCAACAATTATCTTATTAGAAAAAGAGCATGCAGAGAATAAAATAATTTGAAAATTTTGCATAATAAGATTGGGGTGTTATAGGGTGAATGTGAGAGGCACTCCCTAGATGCAGAAGGATGAGATCACTCCAAAAAGTATGTGTACTCCTAGAAGACCTCAAGGAAGTGGATAAGGCTCAATATAAGAGGTGTAATCATAAAAGATACAAGAAGTCATGTAATAATAAAAGGAGTTGTGTACAAATTCAAGAGTGAAAAGACATTTGACTACATGAAATATAAGAATATTGGGAATTATAGAGGTAGTTTATGTTTTAGAGTCACGTTGAGAATGATTCAACCTATACTGTAAAATTTTAAGATAGTGTGTGGATACACCATATTTACATGTGGAATGAGATGAACTTTGTTTTGGGTTGTAGTTAACTGCTTATTTCATCCTATTATTATTGAGAGAGATGGTGTAGAAATATGTTATGAATAAAATTGACTTATGAGAATGAATATCCTAAGTTGAATTAAACGACATGATCTAGGGTTTGAGGTGTTACCTCACCCTTCTTTAGAAACAAATGAAAGATATTTGGAAACCTGGGTAAAATGGTGATTACTAAGTGAAATTGGGATCTCAAATGCCAAGATGTAATCACCAAGTGCTAATATCATGAAAATACTGGATGTAACTTGAACCGGAATCAAGTACCAATATTAGTCATAATTTGTGGAATTAGGCATATCAACAAAAGATTTAAAGATATCTGAGTAGGGTTTATAACCCTAACGTTCAAAACTATGTTTAGTTATCATTCACCTTAAGCTTATTGGGGTTGAATTTTTGGAAAATAATTCCTTTTGAGGGGTGAATGTTATATACTCAATTTTGATGAAATTGAATTATATAAATATGAAGTATGAATAATAATGTTATATACCTTGTGGCATGGGTGCAACTCATGGCCCATCCAAAGTCCCAAGAGACTTTTCCTTGAAAAATAAATCCATGAAGCACAAATAAAGAAATAAGAGATTTGGGTATAAATAAATAGCAATGTATTTATAAATTTTTGAATAATAGAAATATGAGAAGATATGCAAGTTTTCAAAAGAAAATGAAATATATGGTGTTTTAGATAATTAAAAGAGTGATTATTGTCTGACAGATTTCAAAAGAAAATCAAATATATGGTGTTTTACATAATTAAAAGAGTAATTATCGTTCGGCCATAGTAGCCCAATGGTAGTAGATCGGTAATTTCTAATGAAGGAGTAGAATTTGAACCTTACTAAAGGCCCTTTACGAATGGCAATCCACATTGATTTGACATGGGAGGGGGTTTCCAAACCACACCCTCTAATGCCTCAAGAGTTTACCATGTCGGGCTCGCTCGGGGTGGGTTCTCTTGGTCACCAAAAAAAAGATTTCATATATATCCATTATAGGCAACATAATGTTTTAGGCACTAAATAGTGTTATCTTGGTCAAACCTTTATCATACTTGAAAATAATAATGAAAAGAAGAGAATTCTATAAGTTGAGAGGAAAAGGACTCCCCGTGTGGAGTGGGAATCTATATTAACAATTTATTAAAGAAGCAAGTTTCGTGCATAAATGTTATTCCTATAAATCCTATAAAAAATTTAGGGTTGGGAAACACTTCAAAAGAGTTTCCCACCAAGTTTCATAGAAAAGGGATGTATCTAGTGTCCTGAGAAATTTGTGAAGATAAAAGGATCTAATTGAAATAAATGAATTATTTTCCTTTTGTAGAAATAGAGAAAAGGGGCATATCAAAATATTTTTTTGACAAAAAATCATTCCCATGTTGATATTTAATCCTTAAATGCTTTCCTTTAAAATTTTGAATCATTTGGTTAAATGGAGAGAGAGTTATGATTTTTATTAGGCTTTCCTGAAGTGGAAGGGATAATTGATAAAGATATAATTGTCACATTTATGTGACTAGAACTTTAGGGAGGCAAAATCTCACCCCTTTAATTTTCACACTTGATGTGACCCTTGAATCCAAAATTGGAAGACTAGAGGTCATCACATACCTCTGATCGAAAAGGGAAACACACACCTTCCTGTACTCTCTACCCCCGACCCCTACTCTCTTTAACTAGAATCTCGTTCACTTTGAGAATTAATCCCAAGCCTTTCTGCTCACTAGGATGAGTTGTTTGAGTGGTCATTTAATGGCACTTGATGCCTTGGATTCCAAGTAAGGGTGAACATGCCACCATCGATCTCATCTCCTAAGATTTAGAGCCAAAACCCTAAAGACGCTACCTTAGACTGTAAAACCCTCACTAGTTTTTAGCTTTCTAACCCCTGAATGTGATCACACCTAACTTGGGTGTCATATCACACTATTGGTTCTCCAACTCCTACATCCTCCACTTTTAGCTGCCCTAACTCCATTGCAAAGGGGACTTCACCCCAAACCATCTCAGTTGAATCTAAGAATGCAATTGGATTCGCAGGGAAATGTGGGACACACTCGGCATCCTTGGACTTTCCCTGGTGACCTCCTTTACTGGTTCACCCTTCTCTGGAAATGTATTATGTTGCATCATTTTTTGACCTTTTGTTGAGGAAACTATGTGATGATGGTGCATGATTGTGATCCAACGGCTAAGGCGTGCCTGGGGGAGTCCACATGTGAGGGTGAGGAGACGAGACACATACTGGTCCTGGGAAATGTGCCAATTTTGAGATAACTATATCCCAACCCAACCCAGCTTGGTCGCAGATTCAGAGTCCACAGAGGTGCAAGATCTGCTTGTCCAACATGAAGTTTATGGACCAATCAAAAGCCACCACATCACCCCATAGTAGAGTATGGTATATTTATTTTCCAAAAATCATAGAAATAGATAGAAATAGTTGAATATTGCAAAATTTTATATCAACATGATTGGAAAAAAATGAGAGGAATCTATATAAACTAGTTTTAGAGTCTAATTATGCTTCTAATTCCATGGATAGTGCAAAGATGAGTTTTAGTGTTGTTTAGTGCATGAAAACCCTAGTTTTGAATATTAACATGTTAAATATGTTAAAAATCCTTCTTTTATGCTATTATATGATTTTGTTGAATAAACTGATTTCCATGATGATCATGATAACAAAAATAATAATTAGGGTTAACAAAGTGGATAGTCATACATGTGAGTAAATAGGGTTGTGAAACCAATGTCATATGTTTTTATGTTGATTAATGAAGTTAATCTGAACTGAGTGGTCATAATAAAGGGATATGGTAGATTTTTTTACCATGGCTAAACCTAATATGAATTAGGGTTCCTAATTCATTCAATTAATGAACATGGTAATTGAGTATATAACATGACCCTAATGATAACTAGATAACAAGGAAAACTAAACCCTAGATTAGGACACAAGTAGGGTTTAATCTAATTAATGTGATGGTGACACTTTAGGATTTACATACCTATAGATGAAAGTGGATTTCTTGATCTACATGCTCGATTGGATAATATGATTAAGTACTACAAGATCTGCTTGGTCCTACATAAAGGTATGTTCTTACGCTTATGACTAAACACATTACTTTGCTGGTGTTTTCAAAGTGTTTCTTGAGGATTGACATAAATAAATTCCTTTTAAGGAGGGGTGAATGTTATATACTAAATTTTTATGAAATTGAAGTATTTAATATGAAGCATTACTCATAATTGATATGATAATAAAGGTATCACTTTGTGGAATGGGTGTAACCCATGGCCTAAGAGAATCTCAAGAGACTATTTGCCTTGCAAATAGGTCCTTGTGGCATAAGTTAAAAGAACTAGAAAGAATTCATGCATAAATAAAAGACAATTGCTTTATAGAAATTTTGGATAATTGAAATATGAGATAGAATGTATTTCTACTGCAAACGTTAGATTTACAATCCATGTAAACTCCCTTGAGGATAGAATATCTTGTTATCAAACACTTTCCCATATAGTGAAATTGATTGATTATTATTGGCTATTTGCTAATCCTGATCCCAGAATTATGATTGTGTCCCTTTCCCTTTTGGTCCTCTTTTTTAGGGGATAAAAGGGGAGTATGATGTTGAATTTTGAGGACAAAATTTCTTTAAAAGAGGGGTGAATGTTATATCCTCAATTTTGACGAAGTTGAATTATATAAATATGAAATATGAATTATAATGATATGATAATAAATCTATCCACTTTGTGGCATGGATGTAACCCATGGCCTAAGAGAAGTTCAACATACAATTTTCCTTGTAAATAGGTCCTTGTGGAACAAGTTAACAGACCTAGAAAGAATTCATGCATAAATAAATGAGTGTTTCTTGAGGATTGAACAACTAAACTATTAGATGTTTATTTATCTCTATTCAAGTATAATACCACTATGAGAATCACATAAAGATGATATTAAGTGAACAAAATGTCAGTTGTTATTTGCAAGTATTTGATGGAAAGTATGTTGTTAGTTTACTTGCTAACTTTTGCATACACCCCACGTACCAGTATAACTTGTTATATTGATCAGTTATTTTGTTTCACGTTGTTTTAGGTACATGCTAGATACGGTGAAATCAAGATGTGACAGACAGATGAAATTACTTGTTGACATTAAAGTTAACTTGTAAGGAGGATTAGATAGATACTTCTTTTCATATAATTCTCATATGTAAAATTCTAATGATGGAAAGTTATGTAAGATCTAGAGTAAAAATTTGTAAAAAATATTTTTGAATGAATGGAAATTATTTGCTATTGATTATTTTTTTTTTTAATCTGGATCCTTGGGAAACATTTAGGTAATGGCTCTCATCTTTTTGTCCTTCCTTAATTAGGAGTCGATAAAAATTGAGGTCTTTATGTTTGGTATCAGAGCGTCTGATTTTTCAAATAATATTTAATAGTTCATTATTTCAAGTAATCTATAGAAATATGAGGGAATTATTCGGGAATGTTATAAAGATAATCGTGTCTAGAAGGCACCACAACCTGGGGTCTCGTAGAAGTTTCCTCCGCATCTCTAGTGTGCTTATGAGGACTTTCAGGACTATGCATCCTAACTGATCAAAGTTGAAAGATTTTTCCTAATGTAAAATACCTTTAGGCTCCTATTGGTTTGGTGTAAGTCATGAATTTTGTGGAACTCATTTTTTAGGGACTCTAATTTAGTTTTTGGAACTTAAGTTCCATCTATTTCCATGTGGTTGGTTTGTTGCAAGTGTAAATAAGGAAATCACTAAAAGTATTGTTAATGTTTATTGTATAATATTAATATATGAGGATGGCAAAGATATAGAAAAAAAAATCATATCCATAAAAAAATCATAATATTTTGAAATCAGAATAACCACAACAAGTGGTTATGGTGAAGATGTTGCTCCTGCAAAAATAATTTATTATGGTACAAATATAATCTTAATAAAAATATTATGATTAAAATCATATCACAATATTTTTTATTTGACTTTGTGTATACAAATTATTGTAATAATATTCGTATTTCATTTTGTAAAATGTAGAATATTAACTTTTAATTATTTCTATAGGGAATTTTTACTATAGCAATCGTGATTATAGTAATCACATTGCTTTCACATGGTGTGATGTGTCTCTTTTTCATGATATTTGTATTTTTTATTTTGTAAATCATACTGATAATGGTTGCTATAGTGTATAATATTTTACCTAGTGTGATTATAGTGTATGATATTTTGTCATATTATGTTTTGGTTTTAGAAATGAACTATATCCATGCCACTAATATTTCTAGTCATAAATAGTTTACATGTGCCACTTATGATGAATGAAGAACATAATTGTATAAGAAATGTTGTTGGTTGTCCCGAAAATCATTTTCTGTTCTTTTTAAGAGGGAACTCAGGAACTGTGTTTTGTATATAAGTCTATAAATCACCGGAAGTCACGGAACTCAAGTTCCAACACTTACGTTAAACCAATCATGAAAAACTGCTCAAGGAACTCCAATTCATAAGTCTTTCGGAGTAGTTATGACAAATCAATCAGAACCTTAGGGTTTCTTCTCATCTCTTTCATCCATTTTTCATTATATTTTCTTAATAAACATAATAAGGAACTTGCCTCTTTCATCCATTTTTCATTCTATGGAAATAATAATGCACATGTAATGTGGAAATAATAATGTACATGTAATATGGGAAAAATGATAAAGAAAATAAAAATGGTTTAATGAGTTATGAGGATAAACTCTAGATGGAGATAGGGTTAGGTAGGAAACCTTAGTAGTTCAAGGAACATGAAAATCCTAAGATGTAGGGTGTAGATTTTGTAGTCCCCAACCCAAAACCGAAAACCTAATCCTAGGAAATGGGAGTGGTGTGGGTGATAGAGTAACCCTACCCATATGAACCCAAATTAGGGTAACAATAAAGAGAAGTGAGAAATTAATAAATGAGTTTACATGACCCAACCTCCCATGCATGAATGTCGAGAAATTCATCCATGATGCATGTGTAAGAATTTGAATATAAATAACCACGAGTTATACATGAAAATGAAAACATTAATATAACTTGCTCATCGCCCTAATGATATCTCTGGAGGAATGGAGGAATAAAGAATACCCCATGTGAGTGGGTATGCTACCCCCAATGAGTGGTTATGTTATTATACATACCCCCATTGAGTGGGTATGCAATTGGAACTACCCTGAAAGAATGGATATGTCATTGAGATCACCTCTAGAGGATGGGTATGCTACCCCTAGTGAGTGGGTATGACATTGAAATACTTCCACTGAGTGAGTATTATGTTGTGAGTACCCCCAATGAGTGGGTATGGATGGAGGTTACCCCAGAGAGTGGGTAAATCATTGAAATACTCCCAATGAGTGAGTATGAATACCCCCAGTGAGTGGGTATACCACAAATATTGGGCAAATAAAGGTTGAGAGGTTATAATATAAAATGTATGTTCAAAATATTACTATTACCTAAATAATATATATATATATATATATATGAGTTAGGTGACTCAGTCTTCCATGCATATGTGCATGTGGAACAAGGCATTCATGAGAAAAAATGTAAGAAACATAAGTAACCTATGAATAACACATTTTAATCATGTAACCTGCTCAAACTCTGTATAGATCTCTAGAGAGTTAAAGAGTGAGCATGCAGTGAATAGAGTCATCACATGGGGATGACTGATGTCCACTGCAGGGACCAAACCTTTAGAGCAGGTTCCCCATAAAGAGGCTTCCCTTAGAGAGGGCACACCATTGAGAAAAGAGGATAAGGGTGGCATGGTTAAAATAAGAAATGCTTGTGGAGGTTGCATAAAAAAATTCTTATATGAAACCCTTAGTTCAACTTTTAGGGCTAGTGTCCCAACCTGGGGTGGGTCAATCCATGAGTGGGAAATGGCCTATGGTGGTGGAAAACCATAGAACTATCGGGTCGGGTTGCGGCTAGAGAGTCTAACCTCCGACTATGAGTAAAGAGGGAACCTTAGATTAGGACCTTGCCTAGAAAGGTAAGCTGACTAAATCAATTTAAATATTGCAGTAACCTTAGTTGTCACATAAAGGGTGGGGAACTGAGGATATAAATATGAAAGAACATATATTGAGTATGACTCTTTGAACCTAAGTTTTTCCATCTCTGAGGAACATGAGATAAAGTCACTATGGAAGTGGCTAACAATATGAGACCAAGCCCAGAGGAGAAAGTTTCCATGAGTCCAATGAGGGGATATAAAATGAATAATGAGCATAATAAGAGATGGAGGAAATTCAGTTAAAGAATTCCATATGAAAATAATGTGCTTGAAAATGGTTAAGTTACAATATCCCAAAGAAACCCTTGGGAAGGGTGGAGCCCTAAGTCAATCCTAATGTCAAGTAGGAATTATAAAAGGCACATGAACTGATGGTATTAGGAGTTGGTTGTTTCCTAAATGCACAAGATCATCTGGTCAGGAGGTAATAGCTATGTTTTCCCAAGGACCATGTCCCAGGAGATTAGCCACCTTCACAAGTTCATGAGGGCAATGGGTTAATGTGAGAGCACTCCCTAGATGAATAAGGATGAGATCACCCCCAAAAAGTGCATGTACCCTTAAAGACCTCTAGGAAGTGGTAAAGGCTCATAATAGATGAGGTGTAAATGTAAAAGATACATGAAGTCATGTAATAATGAAATCTTAAAAGAGGAATATGTGTGAAAACTCAAGAGTGAGAAAGGTAATTGACATAATGAAATATAAGAACTTTGTGGAATTAAAAGTAAGTATGGTTTGGATTCATGTTAAGAATGATTCAACTTAAAATGTGAAATTGAAAGATAAAGTGTGGATACACAATCTCTACTCTTGGAATGGGATGAAATTTCTATTTGGGCTATATTCAAACACTTATTTCATCTTATTATGAGTGAGAGAGATTGGGTAAACACATGTTATGCTTAAAATTAACATATCAGACTGAAAATCCTAAGTGAAATTAGTGACATGATTTAGTGTTTGAGATATTAAATCACCCTTATGTGAACATAAATGAATTAATAATAGGTTGGAAACCTAGGTCAAAAGGTAATCACCAAATGGAAAATGAGAATCCAAGAGAAGATGAAATGGATAAGTGATAATGTTATGAAATGAATGGGAATGTGATAATATCCTTAATTGAATTTGGATATACAACTTAGTCACAATATGAGGAATTTACATATCAATAATGGTTATTCTAAGAAGGGTTGTTAACCCTAAGTTGGGAAATTAAGATGAGATATCTTTCACCTTATCCTTATTGGGTTTTGGGACAAAATTCCTTTTAATGAGGGATGAATATTATATCCTCATTTTTTGGTAAAATTGAATGATATAAATATAAAACCATGATTTGATACATAATTTTCTCTAATGATATTATTGGTGGACTAATTACGTTTGTGTCATGGATGCAACCCATAGCCCATATAAAGGCCCAAGAGACTTTTCTTTTTAAGCGTATAGTTCCTAATAAGATTATATTAAGTCAGCTTGAAGACTCAATCAAGGTCTCATTCATTTCAAATTTATCTTATTAAGTGCATAGTTCCTCAATTATCTTACTATCAATCTCAACCAAACATTCTTATAGTATTGGCACGCCTAATATCTAGTAAAAATGATGTTGACCATAATAAGTAGATGGTGGTATCACCCTAGTAGAGTAAGTAGCTGTAAGGTAAACAAACTTGAGAAGATAATCCTATATGCTTGTATAACATCGGTAGCTTGACATCTAATATGAGGAGACTCATGATGAATTAGTTATGGAGTATTATAGTTTCACCTTGATAATGGATTTTAAGATTAATATGGGATGGTTTGGTATGATCCACTGATGTAAGTGAATTAGAAACCCTTAGATTGGTTTAAGAAGTATGACTTAGTATACCCAACCAGTAATGGATGCATACCAAGAATGAAATCTTTTTAAAGGATGACGTGTTGTAATATACCATAAACTAGGCGATAGGCTTATTCCTACCTTTTCCATATGACTTCTCCTTTAAAATAATATCAGTACCCCCTTAGACAATTTAGGATATATTAGGATTATTAGAAGTCAAATAATACCATATAATACTTATTACCACCTTTATTTCAAGTTTTTAGGGTAGATTATTTAATTAAACTAAATAATGATATTAATCAATAAATCTATACTAATTGGTGATTCTAACATTACTTTGACTCTCTAGAAAATTCCTATGATTACTGGAAGAAGGAATTAGAGAAATTACAAAAGAAACAACATAATTGCTTAAAATAAGTAATAATTGCACTATAAGACACATAACATACAAGTAATAAAATTATACATGCAGTGATATCAAAAGAATAAATTGATGATGTATTTGGATTCTTTACATCTTAATGATCTTACATGATAAATTTCAAGTCAATTAGAGGTCAAATGTTCCCCCAAATCAACTTGGGAAAGAGAGATATGTGTTGACCTAAGTTGGACCAATTTCATTCAATTAATTGAAATGAAACTATGTGTATATTTCTTTATAATATCACGTGTCTTGGTTTTAATTCCAAATATTCATTCATCAATTGATATCACCTCAATTCTTTTCTCCTTTAACTTATCTAACTTGCATTGTATGATATTCTATTTTTTATTGTCCCTTCCTCTCCTCTTTGTATTTCTTATCTCTTCTTCTACATCCCATCTTCATTCTTGTTGCCTCCTAAACCCTAACCTACCTATTTACTAGAAGCTACCATAACCATCCTACCAACCCCTTCATCCATCACAACTAGACTATTGGGTGATGGTAGCTAGCGATCCATTTGTCAAGTTGATGCAACCAAGACAAACTATCTATGAATGTCTCTTTTGATCACAACCCTTAGTTGTGGCCTTTAATTCTCTAACCTATTTAGACCAATGAAACCTGGAAGGATTCCAAGTGACCCAAGACCTCCCCAGTTCAAGAGGGCCCATAGATCCACATGTCCCTTCTTGCTAAAGCTTTTTTGATAGAACATATTCTCGGGAATGGTGTGTATGGCATCAATGACCACTGAGGGAACTTTCCTAATCACATGTCCTTATGAAAAAATAGTATTTGACCACCTCCTTCCAGTTCATCCTTTTTCTCTCTAACTTCTCTCTTACATGATGTAGATGCACTAAATTGGTTCCCACCCTCGTGCTTTCATTTTTTTTTCTAAAAGTGATTTACCTCATTACAGGCATCCTCACCCCCATTTTCATCTGATCTAGTTTCATTCTTCACCTATTTTTTGGACAAAGCCATAGGGGTTGTCTATACACCCCTTGCAATACAAGCTCTTGATGAAGCCCTATTTTAGGGCTTCATTATGTGTCATGTTGCACTTCAATCACATCTACACCTATTCGATTACAAGTTATTTCCCCTAATATGTGATTTCATGTAAAATGCACTTATGGACATTATTTTGATGTTATTCAGGTATTTGGATGACACTTGGATGGAAGAGAGATGGAAGAAATGATCCTAGGGTTTCTCTATCCTTAGAGAGGTCCAAAGTGAAGTCTAAGTCTCCCTCAAGCTACCCCTAGTTGCTAAAGATCAATTCAAGCAAAGATTCCCAAGGATGAACAAGGAACAAGCTCAAAGTGCTACTAAAGAGAGCATCATGGCCGTGGTACACTAAAATGGTCGTGCTAGTTCACTCAAAATCAATAGAGTCAAAGCATTGAAGAACCCAGAGAGTAGCATGATCATGCACCACAAAATGATCATGCCACCACATCCCAGAATGGATGTATAGCATGCAGCCAAGTCAGCACAATCTTTCCACCAAGAATGAGAAGCCAACAACAGAGCCACCACAATCGTGGTATCATCACGGTTGTGCTACCCATGCCTCACCACGGTCGTGGTGACCACCATTGTTGTGCCAATATCAATTCAAAACCCCAACTATACTGTGATTTTTCACCAATTCTCACCTTGCTCGTTCCACTCCACCACGATCATTCTCACCCCTATCCACCATGGATGTGTTGCCCAGTACGACCATGCTACATACAAACTTAACCACTCCATTTCCCACTTTACCCCCACTTAACCTAGTGCTTCCCCACCACCTATATATACTTGGGTGGTAGCTCTAGCTCGAGGTTAGCCACTAGTACACCACTTTCACCTCCCCCATTTCACCCTCCACTCATTCCCACTCCATTCCACCTCCATTTCATCATATTCCACCTAATAACACCTACTTTAGTAGTTTTGACCATTTTCCACCATCCACGCATGTTATTCCACCTTGGAGGAGGGTTGTTCTCAAGTTGTTGTTGCTAGGAGATGGATAAGGAGAAGTCTTCACTGAGATCATCATGTTTTTTCACTCCTCTACTCATTGTTCTTCCTTTCATTTTGTATTTTCATGTTCTATGAGTAGCTAGGCCCCTTAGGTGGGCTATTTAGGGCCAAAATTGTTACTTTCATACCACGATGGAGGAACATGATATGTAAACATCATCATTTCGTTTTCTATTGATTATGTTCTATTTCTATGTCATTCTCCATGAATTGATTTGTAGTTTCTGCTTTAAATCACCTAGGCACTGAGGGATATTAGTTATGTGTGAATCTGGGGATTTGCTCATAGGTCCAATTCATGGATCCCTAGCTAGCTACCCAACTTCCTACATGCTAATCAATTATCCTAACCCTATGTGAGAGATATAAGTAGGTATTTTAGATGAATTTAGTGTGATTAGCTTGGAGATTTCTCAAGGCTATAATGTGGGTGATGGGATGCCTAAAACATCACTTCCACTCCCATTACTAGCCTCATCCCTTAATCGCACTAAGATCCTCTAACCTAGAAACCTAGGCTTGATTAGATTCTAATTGAATTCCACCTAAACCTTAACTCAATTGAGCCTCATAACGGTAGGTAGGAGGTGATAGGGACTAGTTTGCCTATACACAACATATCATATCCATGGCAAGTTAGTAGTTTAGGGCAATTCATTAGTCTCTAGCTTGTTGTTTGGTTTGGTAATCTAAATGAAAGCATAATGATCACATGTCATCTCCCTCAACCTAATTGATAAGTGCATCCCCCAAACAGCCCACATTCCCCTTTATTCCATTAAAACCCTAGTTTCCTTCTTGCTTAGCTATTGTTAGTGTAGTTAGCTCTTTACTTGCTTAGTTAGCTTCTTGCCTTGTTCTTTCTTTGCTCTTGCCAGTTTAGGTCTTTCATTTCTCTTTTTCCTAGTTTTTTATCTTAGTGTACTGTAGATCTCGTCTTGCTTACCTTATCATAGCTTTTTCTTTTCTTGCTCAATAGAATTAACTATCTAGGGTAACTTAGGTTTTGATTCTTGTTTGTTATCCTCTATTTGCTTGTTCACCATTAGTGTAGTCAACAAACCACCTTAAAACAATTAACCCTAGACTCCATAGTAGGAACCTAGACCAAAACTAACCTAGCTCTAGTTCCCCCTTTTTCTCCATGTGGATCGACCCTATACTTGATGCTTTCTTATACTATGACACAACCCCATGTGCTTGTGAGTAAGTGTGTTAGTAAAACTAAGTGTGTTATTTTAGGTCCTTTATAAATTTTTAAAGATCCCAAGTGTGTTTGAATACTTCTTATGGTCTCATCTAGTGACCATTCAGTTGATTAGTGTGTGGCCCTAAGGAAAAACACACCAAAATTTCTAGCACTATTTTTGAGAGACAGCAAGAGTATGCGTGAGGATGAAGTTATGCAGGATGTACAGCAAGATGATGTGCCTGAGGCACAACATGAGAAAACACCAAAGGTGAAGAGTAGTAAGGTGAAGAAGCCAAAGCACCCGGAGTACTTGACACGTAGGGTGATAGCCACCCACTACGCATGACAGGAAACACTCGAGGCCCTAGGTTTCTTTGAATATTATCAAGATGTGATGGAAGCAATGTGATTGTTCAAGGTCTTGACTATAGTGCAGGAGACCTATGTTGAGCTCAAATAGAAGTTCTTCACCACTTTGGAGAAGGTCTTTGAGGACGGCGAAGATGCCATTAGAGTCATGATTGGGGATAAATGTTGGGTCATCACCTCATCAATGTTAAACATCTTTTTTTCTCCAAGTGAAGAAATGGAATCTCTCTTAGATAATGGCAAGATAGATAGGAACTCTAGTTCTAGTTACATTGCCATGTGGAAAGCATTCACCAGCCATAGTGATTTTGTAGTAGGAAAGTCAAAGACTAGTTTGTTTCATAAACTTTCCTCCGTTATGATCAGAAGGTTCTCCCAAACACTATTTTTGGTCGATATGAAAATCAAGGGAGTTGTACAAAGAAGGATTTTTGTGTCTTGGGCTAGATGAGAAAGGCTAAACATATGAACTTAGGAGCATTGTTGTTTGAACATCTAAGGACAGTCCCCTCAAAGAGAAAGAATGTATTCATGATGAGAGGAATTGTGACGTCCATTACTATTGTCCTAGGTCATGATGTTACCAAGTATACCAAGGTCGAGGGGGAAGCTGGTAGACCTATTGTATCTCATTTGTTCTTCTATGATAGCAATTGTTGATCAGAAGATCACATATCAGGTCAACCCTAGGTATGCAAGCAATTCACTAGAGCTCCCATACCATACTGCACCTCTCTTAGAGGAGTATGGCCCCACTCCACAGTTCTTAAATACAGTCAGCAGGGGAGGAGGAGAACCCTGGGGACACATTCCAGCAGCCATAGATCATTCTTGAAGGATTAGGAGAATCTCAGATAGTCATAGAGAGGAGGAGGACAGTTGAGGAGAGAGAGGCACATAGAGTCAGGAGACGGGAGGTGGAGGCAACACAACAGCCACAACAACCCTTAGTGAACACATATGACATGTCGACTATACATGCACAGCTGGAGGGTATTCAAAGTACACATGATAGCATTCTGAGGGCACATGAGGGATTTCAACATACGCATGATGCATTGTGGTTGGATCATCAGTAGATGCACCATCATATCAACCACATGTGTCGGTTCTAGCAAGCCCAGACCCAGAGAAACCCCCAATAGCAGGAAGATTTGTGGGGTGCATTGTCCATGTATTAGGATGCCTACTCATCTCCACATGTGAACTACTAGGGCAACTACTACCAGTACCCTCCACCATAGAGAGGAGCACCACCAGAGCCACCACAGTAGCCATGATTATCTACCCTATCAATCCTATAACTTTAGTGTCATGATGAGGATAGTATGATTAAAAAGTTTGGGTTGGTAGGGCGGTATGCCCCCTTTCTCATTTCATTATTTTTACATTTCACCTGCCATTTACTTTTCTTTTGTTGCTCCTTCCATCTAGGTTAGATTTTACCTACTTTTCATACTTGCATGTCATGTAGTTGTTTTTTGTCATTTTTGCATAATTTTCAAAAACAATTTCTCCTTTACCAAGCATTACATAGCATGTACATTTTTGGAATGTTTACATGTTTTAGCTAGGATTTGCTTGTTTCCTATTTTATGTTCCATAATGAAGGCTTAGATGTGATTGAAGGCAATTTGGCACCATTTTGGCCAATTTTGCCCAAATTTAGAATGTTCTTCTTAAAAGGCATGTTTTGACTCAATCTCTACCAAACGGATTGAAAATGATGACCTTCGACAAATGCAAGTGAATTATCATGGTTTATTGCGAAATGGCATCAATGTTTGACTTTTTACATGTGCACCACCTCTCTTAGGTTTGTGGATGTTTTGGTTGAATTGTGAGTTGTGAAATCTATGAATGCTTAGGGCCTATGAAATCATTTGATAGAAGTATGAACATCATGATGTTCACACATGTGGTGTGATATTATTCAATTAAGTGTTGGAATAATTTACATGGAGGAGATCTTATGTTGAGAGCCGCACTAGTGACCCCTCTTTGACCTGAGTTTTTATTCATCGTCTTCTTACCCCTCTACCTCATGAAAAGATGCCAAAGTGCACATATTTAGCATTTGCCACGTCCAAAAGTTTGGGGTGGCCATATTTATATCGCACTGCTTCACTCTCACCACCATATGCCCTACCTCCACCAAGGGCAAAAGAAAAGATAAATAAAAAGCAAAAAGAAAATAAAAGATGATCATGTTTAAGAGCATCTAAATAATGAAAAGATGAGTGTTACAACACTCCAATCTCTTACTGCAATCATGTCTTCTATTTTCATACCTTTTTAGCTAGGAAACATCAAACCTAGCTCACTTCACCCTTTTTCCACAGCCACATGGGTCACTTAGTGTGGTTTGAAACATAAGATTGATTGAATGAAAGTGAAACAACACTCCTAGTCATCTTTGATAAATGCCATCATGAAACCGTCTACCCAGAGCTACATGAAAGTCATATGGACAGCTTGTGTGTTTGGAACATACTTGGATGGAAAGAGAAGGAAGGAATAATCCTAGGGTTTCTCTACTCTTAGAGAGGCCCAAAGTGAAGTCCAACACTCCCTCAACCTACCCCTAGTGGCTAAATATCAACTAAAGCAAAGATATCCAAGGATGAACAAGGAACAAGATCAAAGTGTTGTTTAAGAGAGCATCACGGTTGTGGCACACCAGAATGTCCATGCTAGCCACTCAAAATCAACTGAGTCAAAACATTGAAGAACCCAAAGAGTAGCATGGTCATGCAACACAAAACGGTCATGCCACCATGTCCCAGAGTGACTGTGCCATGATGCATGGTCTTGTTCAGCCAAGTCAGCACAGGCATTCCACCAAGAATGGGAAGCCAACTCTAGAGTCACCACTACTGTGGTGATCATAATGGTCGTGGAACCCATGCCTCACCATGACTATGGTGACCACCATGATTGTATCACCATCAGTTCAAAACCCCAACTATTACTATGATTTTTCACCAATTCTCACCTCGCTTGTTCCACTCCACCATGACCATTCTCACCCCTATCCACCATAGCCATGTTGCCCAGCACAGCCATGCTGCATACAATCTTATCCTCTACATTTCCCACATTACCCCCACTAAACCTAGTGTGATACACCATTTGAACAAAATGTCATTAACTAAGCAGAAGCGATCATTAACAGTAAATTACTGAAAATCACTAAAAATTAAAACCATTTACAAAGAGATCCAAACACAGGAAAACTCTTTTATCAAGAACCAATGTATTTTATTTACATCCTGGTTCATAAGTACATATCATGTACCATCCCTTCTTGAGGATTACAAGCATCAACTGCTCTGTTAAAACTATACACAGGTAGTATAAGAACCTCGAGGCATCAATCCAAAATCTCAGATCAATTCATTAAAAGTATTGACTACTAACTCCGAGGACCTGAGAGTATAGAGATGACACATAGGACTCTCTATACAAAATATGACAGCCAATGCCTCGACCTAGAATATCACTGTTGTCCATGTTGTTGCTGCTGCTGCTCTTCCCCTACTATAGGGTTTCTGCCTCTTCTTCCGCATCTACCTAAAAAGGTGTTGATGACCAACGGAGTGAGACCCAGTCCCAGTGAGAGATATAACTCTCCACCAAAAACATTATTATTGCAGTTTCATAGAATAAAACTGAGAAGAGGAATCATATATATTCAACAGCAGATAAATCAATGTCTAAACATATTAGAGCAATATTCTTATTCAAAGCATTTCAGCTATAACTTGATAAAGCAGCATGTCACTTATCCAATAAGGAATTGAAGAACATGTATAACTTATCCATCTAGGATATGCTAAGCAAGGTAACATCAACCAATGATTCTCGTATTTCAACCTTAAGAAAATACGCTACACGGCTGATTACATTTTACAATCATACTTAAGCCCTGAGGAGATGAGGTATATGGCTCATACTCCAACTGACCACAACGACGTAAAGCATCAGTTCCATACATAGATCAAGGAAGAGCCGGATTTCTATGACCTCATCCTCCTCAGTCAGTGTGAGTACAAAATGCAGGACATCTTGTGTCTCTGCTAAATAGCTTTCTAGGGTATACTGGAAACTTCGCTATAGAGTTATAGTGGCGGTTTTACTCTCTTCGCAATTGAGAGATTTCATATTCATCTCACATCGATCCGGCATTAACATTATCGGGAGATTCATGATACATCCATCCCGACACATATAATGAAGGATTGAGAGATTTAATGTTTATCTCACATCAATCCCACATTAGGGCATAAGGATATTCGTGCCCATAACCCCCACATACTCAACAGTATGCCCTCCAGGAGATCCCGTGGGAAAACTTGTTTCACCATCACCAACTATTGACGATGATGGATCTATGGCCAAGGCTCTACATGATAAGATTTCACTTAATTAATTAAGTACATTACCATATTCTTTTAGCATCAGTCAGGTTTTCAAACATAAATTATTATAACAAATGCTACAAGGAATGTGTAATACTTCTGTCAAGTACTTTTTGAAGCTTTATAAAACATTGGGATCTCAATCCCTTGTCACATCCTGGGCATTCTCTTCCCTTAACATCTCATCATCATGATTATGGAATATGGGTATTCAAACCCTCAGTTCATCAAAGAACACTTCTTACCAATTATCAGGTAACTAATACCTTCAGGTCATCTGACCAAGGTAAACATGATACTTGCTACACAAGCATCTCACATGGCTCCCAAGGCCCATTTAATCTCTTTTTACCTCTAACTAGGCAACAAAGAATATTATGGCTCACAAGGCCCATAAAACAATTTCAATAATAAAACATCATAGCTCATACCTAGCTTTGCCCAACATCTCATGATAAATGCATGGTTAGTATATATGATAACAGTTATATCAATTACATATCAGCACTATGCAATGTAAGGGTAGCATTACTATTCCCTTATTAGGGTTAGGGTTCCCAATTTATGTCAATTAGGGATACTCATCCCATTACCCAAAATTAGGGTTATGGTTTTTCATCATATTGCCTAAGATTAGGGTTTTATGCACTATAACCCAAAATTAGGGTTTCACATACCTTCACCCTATATTAGGATTAGGGTTTCATGAAGCATCCTCTTAAATTAGGGTTTTTCATTATATTACCCTGAATTGGGATTTCTCATATCATCACCCTAGATTAGGGTTACACCATTACCCTATATTAGGGTTTCACCTAGCATTTCCCTAAATTAGGGTTAGGGCTCACCAACCTTTTCAATTAGGGTTTCATGATCTCTTTATCAAGGATCATACCCTAATTACATATTTTATTCATGTTGAAAGTGTTGAGGTTTAACCACTACATGATTATTATACATATATGAATTTCCTCTCTCTCTCATCCTCTCTAGGATGTTGATTACTTCAAGATTGATTAGATTAGGTCAACCCTTCATTCAAGTACATACATTTAGGGTTAGCATAGTGTATTGAGATATTGCTTCCATATGCATCAAAGGTTAACCCCTCAAAGGTACTAATCACCCTAGTACCATAAAGGTACAACCATTGTAATTATCTTTGATATACATCATTAACAATCATGGGGTTAATTGATCTTTCATCACATTAGGTCTTCAAACAGTTTTGGTTGCATTGAACCTCCAAACGGTTTTGACCCCTCAACCTCCAAATAGTTTTGAAACCGTTTGCCCTCCAAATGGTTTTGAAACCATTTGGGCATCTAGGGTTGAGACCATTTTCCCTCCAAATAGTTTTTAAATCGTTCGGGCACTCAACCCTAGAAACCGTTTGATCACATGTTCATTGAAACCGATTGGACCCATCAACATTTGAAACTGATTGGACAAATCAACCTTGAAATCGATTGGACCTCCAAACGGTTTGAGATCGTTTGATCTCAAATAGTTTGAAGATTGTTTGATTCCAAATGGTTTCAATATCGTTTGGACTCAAACGGTCTCAAGACTGTTTGGACTCAAACGGTCTCAAGACCATTTGGTCCAAACTACCTTGAAACCGAAAGGATCATCTAGGGTTTCCTTCAACCAACCAATTAGGGTTTGCTTCATTGAATCATTCATCAATTGGACCATTGAGAGTACATCAAATTATAACCCTTGGATCTCCAACCATCCATCACAGCCCTTGACCTCCAAACGGTCATGATACCGTTTGGACCATCAACCATGAAATTGATTCAATTCAATCCGGGTTTCAACACTTCAACCTGATTAGAGTTAGTAATTAGTGGATTATCCATCATTGAACCTATTATGAGTCAATTAATTAGAACCATTGGATCAACATCCAACTACATCAGCAAGTATCTCCAAATGGTCTTGAGACCGTTTGATCCCAAACGGTATCGGTCTTGAGACCGATTGGTCTCAAGTTGAAACCGTTTGGACCTGATATTTCTTGAGGTGTGTGCTAAGATGACATCATCATCTTCAAGATTCAAACCTTAGAAATTTGTTGTGATCTTTATGGTGATTTCAAAAATTAATCAAAAGGAAATTTGGGAAAGAAAAAGGAATCAACATATGATGAAGAAATGAAATCAATAATGATATTTAAGGGTTCAAGTTATATAACCTTCCTTCAAAGTTGAATCCAAGCTTCAAGATTCACGTCTTTAATGGTGAATGAAGCTTTCTCAACTTCCCAAGGTCCGTCCTCAAGTCTTTGAGTGAAAAGAATGGCTAAAGTTGAAGATTGAATGGAGAAAAGAAGAAAATAAGCATTGAATTTCGATTTCCATCATGAAATCAAGGTTGAAGATGATTAAGGAGCTCACCTACGGGTTGGAGTATGTCCTCCTGTTGATCCTAATCTCCCTTGTGCTCATACAAAGCAAGGAAAGAAAGAAGAGTCGAAAAAGCCTTTCATGTGGGTGAAAGAATGGAGTGTATATAAGGGAAATTCAAGAGAGAGAAAGTGTTATAAAAATCCTTTAATTCCCTAAATTGGTGCCACTTATCCCCCATCACTTCCTTGAATATGAATCCATAATCCTCCCCTTCGAAATACTCTTCTTTATCCATGAGTTAAAAGAACACAATTAAGCACCTTAATCAATATAATAATAATATCCAAAAATTAGTGGATATTACTTTTTCTTTAACTAATGTGAGTGGGCTCTCCACTCACTTTAGATATTTCGGTGCCATTGTAAGGCACAAGGACGTCCATACTTATATAAATTTAACCATCACATTTTTGGTTGAAGGGCACTTCCATTTATATATTTATTTTTGCATTAAATTGAATTAGGGTTTCAATTATGCTTAAATCTTGATTATTTTAATATCAAGATTCTCTCTCCCCCAAAGAGATTCAAATGAGATGCCCCTCTGATTTTCTTGTATCTAATTGATACCAAGAAACATTAGGGACTCTCTAGAAGTGATATTTTGCATATTGAACCCTAGGTTTTGGGTAAATTGCACATTACACCAAAACTAGGTTTTAATGCAAAAACATTGCTTAATAAGCTCTTTATTGGTGCTCAGGCTTCCACAAGCCATACATCTGCATCATTTTCATTCTTATGATTCTTCAACACTTGAGGAACATTTTAGCATGTAACATTTGCAAGTTAACCCCTCAACTTGGGTTATTTGCACTTTAGTCCAAAACGGGCAAAACTTTGTTTTCAACATTATTCAAAAAGGACTAAAATTGAAACATAAGTTCCTCGTGAGCCTTAATTACTTTTCAAAAGATAAGAGCAAGCATATAATTATCTTTATTAAACAAAACATCTAGGGTTAAAGCATTACCCAGGTCAGGGATGTTACAAATTATCCACCCCTAACAGGGATTTCGTCCCCAAAATCATCAAGAGAAAAGAGAATGGTACTTCCTCCTCATCTCTTCCTATATCTCCCACATAGCTTCTTCAATGCCATGGTGATGCCAGAGAACTTTCACAAGACATATGTCTTTTTTTCAGCTTTTTAATTCTTTTACCAAGGATCATCACAGGTCCTTCAACATATGATATATCATCATTTAATTCTACCTCCACAGGTTGCAAAACTAACTATGTGTCAGGATGACACTTTCTCAGCATGGAGATATGGAACACTGGATGCAACTTATTCATCTCAGGTGGCAACTCCAGCTTATAGGCTACCTTTCCATTCTGTTCAATGATTGGATAAGGCCCCATAAGTCTAGGAGCTGACTTTCCCTTCTTTCCAAATCTAAGGACACCTTTCCAAGGTGAGACCTTGAGATATACTTTGTCTCCAACTTGGAATTCTAAAGGTCTTTGCCGTTTGTCGGCATACGACTTCTGTCTATCGAGTGTAATCTTTAATTGTTGTTGTATTACTTTAATATTCTCAGTTGTCTGCTGCACTAGCTCATGACCCAAAAGTTGATATTCTCCTATTTCATACCAACATAAACGAGATCTAAAACGTCTACCATATAATGCTTCATATGGTGCCATATCAATACTGTGATGATAGCTATTATTGTAAGCAAATTCTATCAAGCTCAGGTGTAGATCCAAACTTCCTACAAACTGAAGTATGCATGCCCTAAGCAAATGCTCCAAGGTTTGTATGGTCCTCTCAGATTGTCCATCTGTCGGTGGGTGAAAGGCAGTACTAAAGCTTAACTGTGTACCCAAAGCTTTATGGATTCACTCCCAAAAATGACTCGTGAACTGAGGACCTCTATTAGAAACAATAGTAGCTGGAACCCCGTGCAACCACACTATCTCATCTATATATATTTGTGCAAGCTTCTCAGCAGTGTAGGTTGTTTTGACAGGAAGGAAATGTGATGTCTTAGTCAACCTATAAACTATCACCCATATGGAATCATGACCTTTGGTTGTTCTAGGCAAACTAACCAAAAAGTCCATGGTCACATGATCCCATTTCCATTGCGGTATAGGCAAAGGTTGCATTGTTCTTGTGGGCTTTTGATATTCAGCTTTAACCTGCTGACACACCAGACATTGCATAACAAACCCTGCTACATCCTTCTTCAATCCTGGCCACCAATACATATCCTTCAAGTTACGATACATTTTGGTGCTCCCTGGATGCATTTCATACATTGAAGAATGAGCTTCCTCCAAGACTAACTTCTTTAATTCATTGGCGTCATGTACTACCATCCTACCATGGTAACAAACTACATCATCATATGACTCATGAAAACCATCCCATTTCTTACTACCATATTCTAATCTAATCTGCTGAATCACATGATCAGCTTCCTGTGCTTCTTTAATCTGATGTCTCAGAGTAGGTTTTACTTGCATCTTAGCTAACAGCCTGGCTAACAATGATATCTTAATTTGTATATTGTTTTTCCTCAAGGAGATAAGAATATCTCTTTTAAAGAACTCTAAGGAGTTCAATTGTGCTTTATCTAAGGCTGGTGATGATGATTTCCCACTTAGTGCATCAACCACTACATTATCCTTCCCTGGATGATAATCAATTGTACAATCCTAGTCCTTGATTAACTCCATCTGGTGGCATTGTCTCATGTTCAACTCATGTTGTGAGAAGATATATTTTAGATTCTTATGGTTTGTGAAAATCTGGAATATTTCTCCATAGAGATAATGTCTCCAGATCTTCAAAGCATGGACCACAGCAGCTAGCTCTAGATCATGTGTCGGATAATTCTCCTCATGTTTCTTAAGCTATCGAGAGGCAAAAGAAATCACTTGATTATCTTGCATCAACACACATCCTAGACCATTCTAAGATGCATCACAGAAAACTATGTACCCCTACCATTCACAAAAAAATGACAAATGCAATATAAAAGATGATTGTTGCTGAATGGGATCAAAGATGGCCCCGGAAACGGCGCCAGAAAGCTTGGTGCGCTCCCGCTAGAGGCTTGCAACAAGTGCAATCCATGAGGTCGGGAGGCACGGGATGAGATGGGTGTCTTTTCTTTCAAAATTTATAAACCTAAACTAGCTACCTACATCTACTAAAACACTACACCCGCAAGCGCACGGGGTCGTGTCGTAGTATAGGAAGGCAGAAAGTAAAGGGTCGATCCACAGGGAAAAGAGGGGGCGCTAGAGCTAGGTTAGTTTAGCTAGGTTCCTACTGCGGATGTTGGATAAATTAGATATTATGATAAATCCCTTTGTTTCGATGATGACAAACATTTCATTCTTATTAATCTAACGAGCTACTTGAGTGTGCAGGATGACAAAATAGCAAGGGAAAATCCAAGAGCTTACTTAGTTTTATTTTCATGCAATGTAATCAATGTTGTAAAACTTGTACAAATATATAATGTACAAGTACTTAGATTTGCATGTAAATCAAGCGTTAGATTTTCCCTAGCCAAACACCATAGTTAGACATGTCATCCCATTTGAATAGAATCACCTTTGCACACTCACACATATAATTAATGCTTAAATTGAAACCTTGAAACAGGATCATTCTCGGTCGACAAACTCCTCGACCGAGACACTCTCGGTCGACAAACTCCTCGACCGAGAAAGATCCAAAGTAGTCGTTAGACACAACAGACAAAGTAGTTGGCAGTTGCAAATGAACGTTAATCCAGAGAGCCTGTCGGTCGACAAAACTTCGACCGAGTAGGTGTCTCGGTCGACCATTCCTCGACCGAGATGGTCTCTGACAGCAACTGCAGAATAAATTAATTAGCCGTTGTTAAAGCAACAACTTTGTACCTAACGGCTAGTTAAGCACTTAGAAACCCCTAGAAGTTGTCTAGAACGTCCTTAAGCATACTTAGGCCATTCCTATAAATAGGACAAGCCATAGGACACTAGAATTTACTTGTTACACTTGAGAATACACTTGAGCATACTTGAGCAATCTTTTGCAAGCAATTTGAGCACTGTGATCATTGGCCTACATTCTCCTTAGCTCAATCTCGTGTCCTATAGGCTAGATTCTCCTACCCACAGAAATTACAAGTTCACATACTTGGCTAGGAGATCTTACGCTTGATCTAGGCATATCAAGCCTCGGGCTTAAAGGATAAGTTGTAATTTCTCTATTTCTTTCTTGTTCCTATTTATTCTTTGTACTCTCCTTGCTACTCCTAGGGTTGGAGGCTGCGGATTGGAGAGGGTTGACTTCTCGGAGGAGAAGGGGACTTCAAGCTACTTCAAGAAGGCTATCGCACGGGAAGCTACTTCAGAAGGCTGGTGCAACGGGAGTTGGTGCATCTACTTCAAGGGAAGGCTGCTTCGAGTTGGGCGATTACTTCTAGGTGAAGGCTGCTTGAAGGGTTTAGGGAAAAGAGATTGTATTTTATGTAATTCCTTGAGAGGTAATAAAATAAATTTCTTTTCAAATCCCGGTTGGGTAAGCAACCGGGTAGTGGACTGACTACCTTAGTATTTGCTAAGGAAGGAACCACTCTAAACCCTTGTGTCTCCTTGTCCAATATTTTTCTTTGTGGTTGTTTGAGTTTAATTAATTATTAAAATTATCTATAAAACTCTATTCACCCCCCCTCTAGTAGTTTTCAGCGGAGACTAGGGTTAAGGGTTTAAAGGTTGTTTTGATTGTTAAACTAAGGATAAACAAGCGAGCAATTAAAGGCAGGAATGATATCTACATTAACCCTAGACTAGATTAAAGCTAAACAAGCAAGAAAGGATTAAGCTAGGTATGAAAAGGCAAATTACACTACGACAAGCAAGAGAGAAGCAAAAGAGCAATTAAAAAACTAAACTAGCATAAACAAGGCAAGAGCAAGGCAAGAAGCTAACTAAGCAAGAAAAGAACTAATTAAGCTAAGCAGGCACAAAACTAGGGTTTTAAGCAGTAAAGAGATGTGTGGGTTGTTTAGGGGTATGAACTTATCACTTAAGTTGGGGGTGACATATGAACATTATGATTCCATTTAGATTATCCAAACCAAACAACAAGTTAGAGTCTAATGAATTAACCTAAGCTACTAAATGGCCATGGATATGCTAGGTTGTGTATAGGGGAACTAGTCCCTAACACCCCCTACTACCCTTACGAGGCTCAATTGGGTTAGGGATTAGGTTCAATTCAATTAGAGTCTAATCAAGTCTAGGTTTCTAGATTATGCATTCCTAGGGCAATTAGGGGTCGAGGGTAGTAATGGGGAGGTGAAATTAGGGTTTTGGACCCCAATTCCCCCACATTCTAGCCTTGAGAAGGCTCCATGCTAATTGCACTAGAATTACCTAATCTAGCTACTTAGATATCTCACTTAGGTTTAGGGAGATTGATTAGGATGTAGGAAGATGGGAGGCAACCTAGGGATCCAAGAATTGGACCTAGGGACAAATCCCAAAATTCACACATATAAGAAATTTGCCTAAATTCCTAGGTGATTTCACACACAAACCAACAAGCAATCCATGGAGAATGAGATAGAAATAGAATATAATCATTAACAAATGAAATTACAAAGTTTACATGTCATTTTCCCCCAACATGGTATCAAAGTAACATATTTTCCCCCAAACAACCCACCCAAGGGGCCTAGCTACTCATAAACATGGAAAATACAAAAAGAGAGGAGATAGATGAAGAAGTAGCCATGGAGCTCGGTGTAGATGAAGAAGTCCTCCTCTCCAGCAGCTGCAGGGACGTCCTCCTTCTTCTCCTTGGATGGAATGGTGTGGAATGATGAAAGGAATCGGATGGAAGGCTTATATATGGGGGGTTATGTGGTGGAAATGGTGAAATGGAGTGGATTTGAGGTGGATATGGAGTGGAATGGAATGAGTGGCGATTTGGGGAGCTAGGAAGGGGTAGAAGGTAGCCAGCCCTGTGCCCCAGCCACCACCTAGATATATATAGGTGTGGGGAGGAAGCACTAGGTCAAGTAGGGGAAAAATGGGGAAAGTAGTGAAAACTAGGTGGATTTAGTGAGTAGCACGGCCGTGGTAGGTCACCACGGTCGTGGTGGGTAGGGTAGACCATGGCCGTGGTGGATGGGCACGGTCATGGGTTTATTAGAATGTGGAGATCATAGGGAGGTGTGCATGGATGGCCACGGCCGTGGGGGGTCACCACGGTCGTGGTGGACACCTATGGCCACGGGCATGTTGATCACCACGGTCGTTTTGGCCATTTTCATCGATTTCTGGGAGTTTTACTGATTTTTTGTACTTGGGCATGTCCACCACGGCCGTGGGGGCTCACCACAGTCGTGGTGGTGTCTCTCCCATGCATTTGAGCCTTGAACTTGATCATCCATGGAGGGTATTGCTTCAAAACATTCTTTGACCACTTGGGGTAGGTTGGAAGTGGTTTTGGCCTCATTTTGGGCTCCTCCAAGACTAACGAAACCCTAAATTCAACCACCTTCTTTCCAATCCATCAAGTAGTGGCCAAAGTACCTATAAAACATGCAAAAACCATCCATAAGTGATTTTGACAATAAAACACATATTGAGGGAAATAACATGTAATCTAACAAGTATAGATGTGGTTGAAATGCAAAATGACACAAGATAAAGTCGGGATGAATCAATGTCATTATGAAGACTACTATGAATTGATCAAGAAAAGGCTGGAAAATTCTATTCATGAGTTCCATGAATGCATATGGTGTATTAGTTAGTCCAAACGACATAACTATGAACTCATAGTGACCATACCTTATCTTAAGGGAAGAATTAGGTATGTCACTCTCCTTGATATGCAACTGATGATATTCCGACCTCAGATCTATCTTAGAGAAGATAGTTGCACCACACAACTGATCAAATAGGTCATCGATCCTTGGCAGAGGATACTTGTTCTTTATGGTTACTTTATTCAACTGTCTGTAATCAATGCATAACTGCATAGATTTGTCCTTCTTCTTAACAAATAGTATCAGAGCACCCATGGTGAAGTACTCAGTCGGATAAATCCTTTCTCAAGAAACTCCTACAGTTGTTTCTTGAGCTCTGCCGTCTCAGCAGGTGCCATTCTATATGGTGTTTGTGCTATTGGTTGCATGCCTGGGATTAGATTAATCTCAAAATCAATCTCTCAGGGCGGAGGAACACCTAGAAGTTCCTCAGGGAACACATCTTCAAACTCCCTAACTATCAGAACTTTAGAAAGATTAGGGCTCTCCATTATGGTGTCTACCACATGTTCCAAGCATGCAAAGCATCCTTGTCTCATCAGCTTCTCAGCTACCATAGTTGACACAAGACAGGTTGGAAGAATCTTTCTATCTCCCTGAAAGATCCATGTGTCACCGTCATCTATGAACACAGCTTGCTTGGAATCACAATCCAAGACAACCTTATACTTTTCTAGGGTGTCCATCCCAATAATTATATCAAACCCGTGCATCTCAAGTGGTATAAGATCCACATGAATGCGATGTTCAGAAAAGGAAAGAATGCAGGGAGAACAAACCTCCCGTAGCACTGTAGATCCCAGCAAAGGGGTTTTTAACAACACATTATCTGCCCTATGAGCAACTGCCATATTGCAGTCAAGGATCACTTCTCTAGTGACAAAGGAATGTGTAGCACCCGGATCAATCAAAACAGATATGAAGCAGGATGAAGACATATTAGAATGAAATAGTTCCATCTGACCTGTCACAACTCGAGGGTTGACTACTGCTTCAGGTTGATTCATCGCATAGAATCTCATCGTTGCTTGTTGTTGACCCTGTGCTCGGTTGTTGGGTGCCGACGAACCAGCTTGGGATGATTTTTGACATCCTCTAGAACCACTCTAAAACTGTCACCTCTGAGAACCTTGATGACTCTGCCTCAGAGGTTGAGTTACACTTACATCTCTAGTTCGACAATCTTTCATCAAATGCCCCATCTTTCCGCATATAAAATAGCCTCTGCTCTCCCTCTATGTTCTGGGTGGTCATGTTACTATTACTGATGATGAGCTATGGGCTCCCTCTGGTGGTAAACTATGGCCTCTACCCCTACTCTATGTCCATTGTGTCTGGGTATTGAATCTGGGTGGTGTTGTTGGTGCAGAAAATCTCGGTTTCTTGAAACTTTCAGACCTCTGTCCTTGAAACTGAGTATACACCTTCTTACTCTTAGTTTGACGCTTCTCAATCACTAACCTTTCTATCTGTCTCACGGACTCCACAAAGGTGGTGAAACTCTCCCTGTTCTCTAAGGCAGACACAGGAGTGGTCAAATCAGCATTCAGCCCCTTCTCAAAATGACGAATACTCTCTTCATCAGTAGCTGCCATATGCAGACAGAACCACAAAAGCTCCATGAACTTAGCTTCATACTCACTAATGTTCATTGGTCCTTGCCTTAACCTCTCAAACTGAGAGATCTTCTCGTCTAGATACCTCTTGGGGAAGTATCTACAGATGAATTCTCATCAGAATTTGTAATATCCCTGACCTGGGTTAAGGCTTAACCCTAGAGGTTTTGCTTAAGTAAGTCATTTATATTCTTGTCTTTATCCTTTGAAAAGTAATTAAGGCTCAATAGGAACTTATGTTTCAATTTTAGTCCTTTTGGAATAATGTTGAAACAATGTTTTACTTGTTTTGGACTAAAGTGCAAATTACCCAAGTTGAGGGGTTAACTTGCAAATGTTACATGATAAAATGTTCCTCAAGTGTTGAAGCATCATAAGAATGGGAATGATGTAGAGTTATGGCTTGTGGTAGCCTGAGCACCAAGAAAGAGCTTATTAAGCAATGTTTGTGCATTAAAACCTAGTTTTGGTGTAATGTGCAATTTCCCCAAAACCTAGGGTTCAGTATGCAAAATACCACTTCTAGAGAGTCCCTAATGTTTCTTGGTATTAATTAGAGACAATAAAATCAGAGGGGTGTCTCATTTGAATCTCTTTGGAGGAGAGAGAATCTTGATATTAAAATAATCAAGATTTAAGCATAATTGAAACCCTAATTCAATTTAATATAAAAATAAATATATTAATGGAAGTGCCCTTCAACCAAAAATGAGATGGTTGAATTTGTATAAGTATGGACGTCCTTGGTCCTTGCAAAGGCAACGAAATATCTAAAGTGAGTGGAGAGCTGACTCACATTAGTTAAAGAAAAAGTAATATCCACTCGATTTTGGATATTATTATTAAAATGGTTAAGGTGCTTAATTTGTTTTATTTTAATTCATGGATAATGAAGAGGAATTACAATTTGGGAGAGATGTCTTCGTATGAAAGGGATTTAGGGGAGTATGTGGCGCTAATTTTGGGAGTTGAAGGAATTATTTATCACTTTCTCTCTCATGAAATTCCTTTACATATATCCCATTTTTCACCCACATGAAAGACTCTTTTCGACCCTTCTTTCTTTCCTTATTTTAGCCATGCACAAGGGAACTTAGGAGAAACATGAGGACGTTCCCCAACCTGTAGGTAAGCTCCATAGTCATCTTCAACCTTGATTTCATGGTGGAAATCGAAATTCACTGCTTAATTTCTTCTTTTCTTCATTCAATCTTCAACCTTAGCCATTCACTTCACTCAAAGACTTAAGAACGGGCCTTGGACAGTTGAGAGAGCTTCATTAGCCATTGAGGAAGTGAATCTTGAAGCTTAGATTCAGCTTTGAAGGAGGGTTATATAACTTGAACCCTTAAATGTCATTGTTGCTTGCAATTTATTCATCATGTGTTGAACCTTTCTTCTTTCTCGATTTCCTTTTGATTAGTTGTTGAAATCACCATAAGAATCACAATGGATTTCGAAGGTTTCAATCTTGAATATGATTATGTCATCTTAAGCACACACCTCAACATAGAACATGTGCAAAAAGTTTTGCTTTTTGGTGATCATATGGTCTCAAGACTGTTTGACACCAAACGGTCTCAAGACCGTTTGAGGGCAAACGGTCTCAAGACCATTTGAGGTCAATAGGACTCAAACCATTTGAGGGTCAAATGCTGATGTGGTTGGATGATAATCCAATGGTTTCAATTAATTGAATTTTAAAATGTTCCATGTATGTATGATCCACCAATTGCAAGGCCTAATCGATTGAATTGATTTAAACCCTAGTTGAGGGAACCGATTTCAAGGTTGATGGACCCAAACGGTCTCAAGACCGTTTGGAGGTCAATGGTTGATTGTGGTGGATGGTTGGAGATCCAAGGGCTACAATCTGATGTACTTTCAATCGTTCAATTGATGGATGGTTCAATGAGTACAAATCCTAAATCGATTTGATGTCAGAAACCTTAATTGGTCCAATCAGTTTTGAGGTGGTTTGGACCAAACGATCTCAAACCATTTGAATTGTCCAATCGGTTTCAATATTCAATCGGTTTTAGTGTTGGGTTTTCCATTCGTTTTCAATGATAATTGGTTCAAACGATTTCATGAGTTGAGTGCCCAAACGGTTTCAAAACTGTTTGGAGGGGAAATGGTTTCAAAACCGTTTGGAGTACAAGAAGGTCAAAACCGTTTGAAGTTTGAGGGTAACCAAAACCATTTGGAGACCTAAGGTTATGAAAGACCAATTAACCCCTTGATTGTTAATGGCATATATCAAAGTTAAATCCAGTGGTTGTACCTCTAAAGTACTTAGGTGGTTAGTACCTTTAGAGTGGTTAACCTTTCATGCTTATGGAAGCAATGACTTAATACACTATGTCAACTCTTCATTCAAGTTGATTCCATCTAATCAATATTAAAGTAATTAACCTCCTAGAGAGGATGAGAGAGAGGAACTTATACATGAGTGATAATCATGTAGTGATTAAGCCTCAATACTATCAACATGAATAAAGTATGTATTTAGGTTATGATCCTGGATAAAGAGATCATGAAACCCTAATCAAGATGGTTGATGAGCCCTAACCCTAATTTAGGGCAATGTTAGGTAAACCCTAATCTAGGGTAATGGTGTAACCCTAATCTAGGGTGATGATATGAGAAATCCCAATTCAGGGTAATATAATGAAAAGCCCTAATTTAAGAGGGTTCTTTATGTGAAACCCTAATCTAGGGTGAAGCTATGTGAAACCCTAATCAATGGTGATGCCATGTGAAACCCTAATATAGAGTGATGTCATGTGAAACCCCAATATAGGGTGATGTTATGCAAAACCCTAATTGATAAGGAAGGTAAACCCTATTCCTAATAATGGAATAGTGAATAATATATTGGTAGGAGAAACACCTAAAGTGGTTGATAATGGATAACCTTATATCAATGATGGTTGAATAAATCAAATGAGTGACTTATGACCAATACATTACATGATAAATGTGATGAACTAGTGCATAAAGTATTAGGATGAAAAATACCCTAATACAAGATAAGTTGATGAACTTAAGTAAGATAAAAGTGATGAGGAAAGTGATACATCAAGACATGATAGATATCACATTCATCACCTCAAGATTGATATACCTTAATGTACATTAAATCTAATATACTTGGATGAATAACACATGAAATGTGTCAAGTCAATTGTCGCATTGAGATGTAATGCACTTTGATAAGTGTGGGCTAACATACTTTAAGAAAAAGGTTAACCCAAGTCAATAAAGTATGGTGTAATCATATTCTACTAAAGATGAGAGAGAAACTCATATCTTGTGTTGATAATTCATTTAATGATAAAGGATAAGAATAAATAAGTAGGATTGAATACTTATGATATTAATGTATGCTCCTAGATGTGTGGAGCAATGAATTAGGGTTTGGATTGATAATATGAACTTGAAACCCTATTCGGCTATAGAGAGAAACCCTAACCCTAATAGTTGTTGCCTAGTGAAAGATGACAAGATGTTTAATGGGCTGTGAGCCATGTGAATAGTGGTTGCCTAGTGAAAGGTGACAAGATGTTTAATGGGCCTTGTGAGCCAAGTGAATAGTGGTTGCCTAGTGAAAGGTGACAAGATGTTTAATGGGCTTTGTGAGCCATGTGAATAGTGGTTGCCTAGTGAAAGGTGACAAGATGTTTAATGGGCCTTGTGAGCCATGTGAATAGTTGTTGCCTAGTAAGAGGTAACAAGATGTTTATAAAAGTTTCATGTAAGCAATGATAATGTTCAAATAAACTAGGAAGTGGAAACTTAGTAACATAATAATAATAATAATAATAATAAATGGATGCAATAATAATAATGAAATCTTAATCATGCAAGCTTTATTCTTATAGCCAAATAAGGGCTATAGTGTTTTGAATAAGCTTAAAAGAGATAAGAGGAATACTTGAATTACATAAAGTATGTGAATAAGTATGATGGATTGGCCAAGGTTTAATACCTAGTAAAGGTCATGTGGTATTTAGTGATGATGCACAGGATTGACATAGTTCAATACCTGGAATAATTGCACACGATTGGTAATAACCCAATACCTGGAATAATGTCACAGGATTGGTCATAACCCAATACCTAGAATAATGTCACAGGATTGGTCACAACCCAATACCTGGAATAATATCACAGGATTGGTCATAACCCAATACCCGGAATAATTGCATAGCATTGGTAATAACCTAATACCTAGAATAATGTCACAGGATTGGTCATAACCGAATACCTGGAATAATGTCACAGGATTTGACATAACCCAATACCTGGAATAATATCACAGGATTGGTCAGAACCCAATACCTGGAATAATTGCATAGGATTGGTAATAACCCAATACTTGGAATAATTGCACAGGATTGGTAATAACCAAATACCTGGAATAATGTCACAGGATTGGTAATAATCCAATGCCTGGAATGGTTGCACAAGATTGGTAATAATCTAATGCATGGAATGGTTGTACAGGATTGGTAATAATCCAATGCCCGGAATGTTTGCATAGAATTGGCATAGTTTAGTGCCTGGACAGAATATAATGGTGTATACTCACATGATTGGAACAATTCAATATCTGGCTTACAGATTGGCTAAGGTCAACCGACAGAAATGAGAATGATTCATGGATGACATACCATGATAATGAGTATCTGAGGATAAGCTAGAGATGTTGATACAGTAAGATGGATAAATGATATACATGTTCTTCATATTCCTTATAAAGTGAATAGATGAATTATTGTTCTATCATAGATAGTTGTAATGCTTTAAAATATGAGAATGTTCTAAACTACTTATCCTCTAATCAATTTTATTCTATTAAACTACAATTATAATGTTTCTGGCGGAGAGTTATATCTCTCACTTTGACAATTTCAATTGTCTCACCCCCGTGGGATCCAATGTTTTTAGGTGGACGAGGACGAGGAGGTAAGAACCATACTATAGGGAAAGGACAGCAGCATCAAGGACAACAGTTGCATGTCAGGTGGAGATACTGACTATCATGTCTTATAGATAAGAGTCCTATGTGTCGTCTCTATACTCCCAGGTCCTTGGAGTCTGTACTTAGTGTTTTCATAATCGATCTAAGATTTTGGTTTGAATTCCTCGAGGTTGTGTATTGCTCATGTGTAGACTTAATAGAGCAATTGATGTATGTAATCCTTGAGAAGAGATGGTACATGGTATGTACATGTAATACTTTGGTTCTTGTTGCTAAGAGTTTCCTGGAATTGGATCTCTTTGAAAAAGGTTTTAATTTTTAGTGATTTTTAGTAATTCGTTGCTAATGATCGCTCCCGCTTAGTTAATGACGTGTTGTTCGAACGGTGTATCACAATTAGTTGTATCAAAGCTTAAGGTTCACTGAGTCTATAGAGACATAGGACTAATGTGATGAGTCTGTGTTAGTGTCCTCCAGTATATCTTATAATGACTTCTGCTTATGCAGAAGAAGGGAGATAGCTTAATGATGTCTGGAAAACACGAGGATCACGTTGCTGAAAGCAATATTGTTGCACCATTAGGAGGTGCAAGGGATCAGGAAAGAGAGGAATCAGTGCCTGAGAATCCCCATTTTGATGAAGTTATGATAGAAAACCCAACCATTCATACTCTATTTAGGGAATTCATCGCCAAAATGAGGCATATGGCAGACCGGATGCCCACACAAGTACCTAGGGCACCAACTCCCAATGAGGGACATGGGTCTGGTAAGACCTTTGAACGACTACGTCATGTAGGAGCTATAGAATATGCTGGGAAAACTGACCCAGTAGATGTTGATCTATGGCTCACTGAGTTAGAAAAGGCTTTTAAGATCCTTAGTATTCCAGATATTGACAAAGTCAAACATGTGTTGGCTAAATGGACATCTGTAAATCCCTTTGTTTTGATAATGACAAACATTTCATTCTTGTTAATCTAATGTGCTACTTGAGTGTGCAGGAACTAGGTGGATGACAAAGTACTAGGGAAATCCATATGCTTACATGTTTATATTTTCATGAAATGTAATCGCTTTGTAAAAACTTGTACAAATATATAATGTACAAGTACTTAGATTTCATGTAAATCAAGCGTTAGATTCTCCCTAGCTAAAACACCACATTTAGATAGGTCATCCCCTTCAATAGTGTCACATATGCACACTCATACACACACTTAGTGCTTTAATTGAAAAATTGAAACAGGGTCAACCTCGGTCGACAAAATCCTCGACCGAGACACTCTCGGTCGACAATCTTCTTGACCGAGAAAGACCCAAGTAACCGTTAGACACAGCTGACAAGGTGGTTGGCAGTTGGAGATAAACGTTGCATACACTTGTTCCAGAGAGCCTATCGGTCGACAAAAGTTTGACCGAGTAGGTGTCTCGGTCGACCATTCCTAGACCGAGATGAACTCTGACAGCAACTGCAGAGTAAATTAATTAGCCGTTGCTAAAGCAACAAACTTGTACCTAACGACTAGTTAAGCACTTAGAAACCCCTAGAAGGTGTCTAGAACGTCCTTAAGCATCCATAGGCCATTCCTATAAATAGGACAAGCCATAGGACACTCAAATACACTTGTTACACTTGAGAAATCCTTGAGCATACTTTGAGCAATCTGTTTGTGAGCAATTTGAGCATTGTGACAATTGGCTACTTCCTTCCTTAGCTCAAAATTCGTGTCCTATAGGCTAGCATCTCCTATCCACTGCAATTACAATTCCATACACTTTGGTTAGGAGATCTACACGCTTGATCTAGGCAAATCAAGCCTTGGGCTACAAAAGGATAAGTTGTAATTTTTTTTTCCTTTCTTGTTCTCTATTATTGTTTGTACTCTCCTTGCTACTCCTAGGTTGGAGGCTGCAGATTGGAGAGGGTGGAGATCTTCTTGGTGAAGAAGGAGACCTTGAGCTACTTCAAGAAGGCTGGTGCAATGGGAGGTTACTTCTAGAGAGGAAGGCTACTTCAAGGGGGAGCGTGGAGTTACTTCAAGAAGGCTACCTCAAGTTGGTGCATCTACTTCAAGTGAAGGCTGTTCAAGGGGTGTAAGGAAAGTATTGTATTTTGTATAAATCCTTGAGAAGGTAATAAAATAAATACTTTCAAAATCCCGGTTGGGTAAGCAACCGGGTAGTGGACTGACAATCTTAGTATTTGCTAAGATTGGAACCACTCTAAACACTTGTCTCCTTCTTCCAATTTCAATTGTGGTTGTTTGAGTTCAATAATTGTTAAAATCATTTTAAAACTCTATTCACCCCCCCCCCCTCTAGTGTTTTTCAATTGGTATCAGAGCAGGCTTCAAGGAACCCTAACAAGGTCTTGAAGAATGGGTGACGGAGTGCTCAACAACCTTAACCTTGAAGGGACACTTGTTGCTAGACCTCCAGCGTTTGATGGAACAAACTACCAATATTGGAAGGGAAGGATGCAGTTCTACTTCCAAGGCATCAATTGGGACTTATGGAGGATGGTGTCAACCCCATATGAGCTTCCTCAAACTCAATTTGCAGAATGGGATGCAAATACGGTAAAGCTGGCTCAAATGAATGCCAAAGCTGTAAGCATTTTATATTGTTCAATTTCAGTAGGAGAGTTCAATAGGATATCAAACTATGACACAGCCTATGATATTTGGCATAGACTATCCATAACCTATGAAGGTACAGTCCAAGTCAAGAATTCTAAGATTAGCATGCTTAAGCAAAAGTTTGAACATTTCCGTATGGATCAAAATGAAACTATTAGTGAAATGTTTGCAAAATTCTCTTCTATTGTTAATGGTTTAAATGCCCTAGGAAAACCTGTTCTTGAAGAAGATCAGGTATCAAAAATCCTTCGATCACTTCCTCCTAAATATAAGCCAAAGGTGACAGCCATTGAAGAAGCTAATGATCTCACTCGACTAAAAATGGAGCAACTTATTGGCAACCTAGAAGCTCATGAAGCAACCCTAGAAGAGGAAGAAAGAAGAGCACGTGAACTTCAGCAAGGAAAGAAGAAGGATGTGGCTCTAAAAGCTTCAAAGATCATCACACCAGAAAGTGAGGAGTCAAGTGAAGAAGAAGGAGAAGAAGCCTTGATTGTCAACGGTAAGAAATACAAAAGATTTAAATCTAACAAAATTTCTAGTTCTTCTTCTTCTCCTCCTAGGTGCTTTGAATGTGGGAAGAAAGGACATCTCAAAAATGAATGTCCTAAAGCAAAGAAAGGAAAGAAAAGCTCACACAAGAAGAAGGGAGAAAAAGCCTATAAAGCTGCATGGGACGAATCAAGTGACAGTGAAAGCGGAGAAGAAAAGGTGGAATGTCTAATGGCACAAGAAGATGATGAAGACTCTCAAGAGGTAAGCCTACTTGATCTTCCTAAAGAAGAGTTAATTACTAGTCTACAAGAAACTCATGATAAGTATGTTGATGTCAAGAAGAAACTAAAGAAGGTTATCAAAATAAACGATAAGCTATGTGCTAAATTAGATAATCTTTCTTCTGAAAAGAGCAACATTGATCTTGAGAATTCATCCTTAAAAAAATCTTTAGATGATTGCACTAGAAAGCTACTCACTCTAGAAACAAATGTTGATCTTATTTCTAAATAAAAGACTGAATTGTTAGCTAAACTAAAAGATTTTCAGACTCAACCTATTCTGTGTAACCATCTGGACTATGACAATGTTGTAAAAGAAAGAGATTCATTATTATCTGATTTAGATCAAGCAAGAAAAGATTTACACAAGAAGATGAATGACATTGCTAAGCTACAAAGAGAACTTTATGAGTTAAGAAGAAAAAATATCCTTAATAACATTCTAAGCGTTGGTACTGTTTTCAATGGAAGAAAAGATTTGGGATATGCTCCAAAGAAAAATCAACCCAAAAGAACTCAGACTATGTTTGTACCTAAGAAAACAATGGTTAGAAAGAGAAATGAAGTTGATTCTATTACTTGTCATTTTTGTCTACGTCTTGGACATTATTCATTTTCATGCCCTTATAAGACTAAGGATTCCGACTTAGTTTGGGTCCCAAAACCTCAAACTTAGTAGAGTCAAATGTAATTCAGTTGAGATTTGGTCAAACGCTCCATTTTGCAATTTATATTGTCTTATCTCAACTTAACAAAAGGTTTCATGCATATTGTTAATTTTCTGAACTGTTGTACTGAAACAGAAACTTAGTCGGTCGAAGTATTATCGACCGAACAATCAATCGGTCGAACTTTTGTCGACCGTCCGGATGTCTGTAACAAATCAAAATCTACAGCAACTAAACAGCAACTATTTCGGTCGAAAATTGGTCAACCGAGCTGAATTTCTGTGTTTCTTTGCTTGTAATACAGTAACCTTCTCGATCGACAATTAGTCGACCGAGAAAGATGTCGGTCGAACAATTATCGACCGACTGGACTTCTGAATCAGAATCTTTATACAATCTGTACTTAAATGGTTCTAACCATATTGGACCATCACATGGGTACCAAAATCTACATTTTCATGCAGGAATGGGTCGTTGACAGTGGATGTTCCAAACATATGACTGGGAACAAGGATGCATTTCAAACCTTTGAAGAAAAGAAAAGTGGAACAGTCACCTTTGGAGACAATGGTAAAGGCAAAATCGTTGGAATAGGTAATGTTGGTACAAATCTCGAAATAAAGAATGTTCTACTTGTTGATGGTTTGCACCATAATTTGATAAGTGTTAGTCAATTATGTGATAGTGGCTATGATGTTTTATTTAACAAAACCTACTGCAAGTTATTAATAGAAAACACTACAAATGTTGTTTATGAAGGAAATAGAGTTGGAAATATTTATATTCTTAAACCTAACTCTATGAAATTTGTAGTGGGAAAATGCTTGCTTGCAAATGAAAATACCTTACAACTATGGCATAAAAAGCTAGGACATGCTAGTTCACATGTTATTAAAAAGTTAGTAAAATATGATCTTGTTCGTGGATTGCCTACTTTATCTTTTGATCAAGTTGAAAATTGTGAACCATGTACAATGGGAAAGCAAACAAAAACCTCTTTTAAACCTAAACATGTACTTAGCACTAGTAGATATTTAGAATTAATTCATATGGATTTATTTGGACCCATGAGGACACAATCTATTGGTGGCAAAAGATATTGTTTTGTTATTGTTGATGATTATAGTAGATATACATGGGTACATTTTATTGCAACCAAAGATGATACTATTCATGTTTTTATACAATTTTGTTCCAAGATTGAAAATCTATTACAAAGCAAAATATGTACCATTAGAAGTGATCATGGTGGAGAATTTGAAAATCATATATTTGAGGAATTCTGTACATCTCAAGGGTACACTCACAATTTTTCTGCTCCACGTACTCCACAACAAAATGGTATAGTTGAAAGGAAAAATCGATCACTACAAGAAATGGCTAGAACTATGATGCTCGAACACAACACACCCAAAACCTTTTGGGCTGAAGCAGTAAACACTGCATGCTATGTGTTAAATAGAATAACTGTTCACTCTCATTTGAAGAAAACTCCATATGAAATAATACATTCTAAGAAACCTAGAGTTGACTACTTTCATACCTTTGGTTCCACATGCTATATCTTAAATACCAAAGATGATAGAGATAAGTTTGACTCTAAATCACACAAAGCATTCTTTTTGGGATATTCCACTTCTAGCAAAGCATTTAGAGTATATAACATTATCTCTAGAAAAGTTGAGGAATCTATTCATGTTTCTTTTCATGAAGAGTCCAAATCTGAAAATCTAGAAATCATAGATCTCACTAATCAATTCGAAAATTTAAACATACCAAATGATAGTGAGAAAGTTACTACAAACAATCACCAAGTTGAACCACATCCCACACCTAGGCTTATTAAGGATCATCCTCAAGAACTAATTATTGGAGATCCAAATGATAAAGTCAAAACTTGATCTTCCTTCAAAGATGTTGCAAACATGGCCTTTGTTTCTATCATTGAACCTAAGAAGATATCTGAAGCTCTTAAAGATGATTATTGGATAATAGCCATGCAAGAAGAATTGAATCAATTCACTAAAAATGATGTATGGGATTTAGTTCCTAAACCACAAGATAAGACCGTCATTGGAACTAAATGGGTTTTTAGGAATAAGCTAAATGAGGCAGGAGAAGTAATAAGGAATAAAGCTCGATTAGTAGCACAAGGATATAATCAACAAGAAGGAATAGATTTTGATGAAACATACGCACCGGTAGCTAGACTTGAAGCTATTAGAATGTTACTAGCTATTGTTGCACATAAAAACATCAAACTCTACCAAATGGATGTCAAAAGTGCATTTCTAAATGGCATCATTCAAGAAGAAGTATATGTTGCCCAACCACCCGGTTTTGAAATACCGGAAAAAGGTGACTATGTTTATAAACTTAAGAAAGCACTTTATGGTTTAAAACAAGCACCTAGGAATTGGTATGAAAGACTCAAGACATATCTTTTTGATAATGGTTTTTCTATTGGAAATTCAGATTCTACTTTATTTTTTAAAACATATACATCTGATTTCCTAGTTGTGCAAATATATGTTGATGACATTATTTGTGGAGCTTCAAATGATTCGTTGTGCACACAATTCAGTGACATTATGCAAAAAGAATTTGAAATGAGCCTCATGGGTGAACTAACTTTCTTTCTTGGTTTCCAAATTAAGAAAACACCTGCTGGAATCTTTATAAGCCAAGAAAAATATACTAAAGAACTCTTAAAACGTTTTGGGATGGATCAGTGCAAACATGCTACTACTCCTATGGCTACGTCTATTAAAATTGATAAGGATGAAAATGGGGAACCTATTGATGATTCCTTATATAGAGCCATGATTGGTAGTTTGCTTTACTTAACTGCTTCTAGACCGGAAATCATGTTTTCCGTTGGTCTTTGTGCTCGATTTCAATTACAACCTATGCACTCTCATTTTCTAGTAGTTAAATGAATTCTTCGTTACTTAGCCGGCACTACCTATTTTGGTTTATGGTATCCAAAAGGACAATCCTTTGATTTTAAAGCTTATACTGATGCGGATTATGCTGGTTGTCGACTTGATCGCAAGAGTACTAGTGGTGGTTGTTTCTTGTTAGGGAGAGCTTTAGTATCTTGGTTTAGCAAGAAACAAAATACGGTTGCCCTATCTACAACTGAAGCTGAATATATGGCAGCCGGATCTTGTTGTGCTCAAGTGCTTTATATGCAACAAGTGTTAAACGATTATGGTTTTACTCTTTCATCTACGCCTATTCTTTGTGACAACACGAGCGCTATAAACTTAGCACACAATCCTATTTTACACAGCCGAGCTAAACATATTGAAATCCGTCATCACTTTTTAAGGGATCATATCTCCAAGAATCATGTTTCCATTCATCATGTTGATACGGAAGATCAATTGGCTGATATTTTTACAAAACCGCTTCCACTAGATCAATTTAACAAAATTAGGAAGTAACTGCTTATCACTCCTTTGGAAGATGTTTTCTTTGATATTTGTGCTTCTTAACAAACTTTTACTTGCATCATTTTGGCTTTTAATGGACATCTTTTTCATTGGATTTGATGGGACATCTAATTAAGGGGGAGTTTTTATTCTTAAACGGATATCTTTTTGAAATGACAAAGGGGGAGAAATAAATATAAACTTAGTAATTATGCAAAACTCAATCAATGAGTTTCATAAACCTCTTGGATTTACATTGAAAGTTGCTATATTCCCTAAAGATTTGGATTTCATGTTCCATAATTCATGGGGAATAATAAGCACACATTTTATAAACAAGGGGAAAGCTACAAAAGGTAATCTTAAGGTATGAAACTCATATGTTTTATATTTCCTTCATTTATATTTTGGAAATGTTTGTCATCTTCAAAAAGGGGGAGATTGTTGGCTAAATGGACATCTATAAATCCCTTTGTTTTGATAATGACAAACATTTCATTCTTGTTAATCTAACATGCTACTTGAGTGTGCAGGAACAAGGTGGATGACAAAGTACTAGGGAAATCCATATGCTTACATGTTTATATTTTCATGAAATGTAATCGCTTTGTAAAAACTTGTACAAATATATAATGTACAAGTACTTAGATTTCATGTAAATCAAGCGTTAGATTCTCCCTAGCTAAAACACCACATTTAGATAGGTCATCCCCTTCAATAGTGTCACATATGCACACTCATACACACACTTAGTGCTTTAATTGAAAATTTGAAACAGGGTCAACCTCGGTCGACAAACTCCTCGACCGAGACACTCTCGGTCGACAATCTTCTCGACCGAGAAAGACCCAAGTAGCTGTTAGACACAGCTGACAAGGTGGTTGGCAGTTGGAGATAAATGTTGCATACACTTGTTCCAGAGAGCCTGTCGGTCGACAAAAGTTCGACCGAGTAGGTGTCTCGGTCGACCATTCCTCGACCGAGATGAACTCTGACAGCAACTGCAGAGTAAATTAATTAGTCGTTGCTAAAGCAACAAACTTGTACCTAACGGCTAGTTAAGCACTTAGAAACCCCTAGAAGGTGTCTAGAACATCCTTAAGCATCCATAGGCCATTCCTATAAATAGGACAAACCATAGGACACTCAAATACACTTGTTACACTTGAGAAATCCTTGAGCATACTTTGAGCAATCTGATTGTGAGCAATTTGAGCATTGTGACAATTGGCTACTTCCTTCCTTAGCTCAAAATTCGTGTCCTATAGGCTAGCATCTCCTATCCACTGCAATTACAATTCCATACACTTTGGTTAGGAGATCTACACGCTTGATCTAGGAAAATCAAGCCTTAGGCTACAAAAGGAGAAGTTGTAATTTCTTTTTCCTTTCTTGTTCTCTATTATTGTTTGTACTCTCCTTGCTACTCCTAGGTTGGAGGCTGCAGATTGGAGAGGGTGGAGATCTTCTTGGTGAAGAAGGAGACCTTGAGCTACTTCAAGAAGGCTGGTGCAACGGGAGGTTACTTCTAGAGAGGAAGGCTACTTCAAGGGGGAGCTTGGAGTTACTTCAAGAAGGCTACCTCAAGTTGGTGCATATACTTCAAGTGAAGGTTGTTCAAGGGGTGTAAGGAAAGTATTGTATTTTGTATAAATCCTTGAGAAGGTAATAAAATAAATACTTTCAAAATCCCGGTTGGGTAAGAAACTGGGTAGTGGACTGACAATCTTAGTATTTGCTAAGATTGGAACCACTCTAAACACTTGTCTCCTTCTTCCAATTTCAATTGTGGTTGTTTGAGTTCAATAATTGATAAAATCATTTTAAAACTCTATTCACCCCCCCTCTAGTGTTTTTCAACATGTTGTATACCTTTTGAAGGGTAGTACTGGCCATTGGTGGGCCATAGAAGAAGTAAAAAGGAATGATGAAGAGGTTAGTTGGGAGGAATTTCATCAGTAATTCTTCAATAAATATTTTCCAATAACATACTTAGACGAAAAGATCTCACAGTTTGAGAAGGTTCGGCAGGGAACCATGGCAATAAATGAATATGAGGCTAGGTTTATGGAACTTTTACGGTTTTGTCCTCAAATGGTTGCTACTGAGCAGGAGAAGATTTGACATTTTGAGAAAGGGTTGAATGATGAGGTGTCTATCTCGGTAGCTGTGTTAGAAAGTAGAGAGTTCGTGGAGTCAGTTCAGAGGATAGAAAGGTCTATGACGAAGAAACATGAGGCAAACCTCAAAAGGAGATCTAGAAAGTCACAGGAATAATGGATTGGTGGTACTAAACAATCAAAGTTTTCGATAACACCGGTTGAACCACAACATAGTACACCAATGCAGTGGTCATCAAGTGAGGGCCGAACTTGCCATAAATGTGGACAGATAGGAAATTTTAGGCAGCAGTGTCCAAGAAGAAATAATGTGGAGACCCAACAGTCAAGACATAATTTTCAAAACCCACAAGGACCCCAGGTTAGTGAAGCAGAAGGCTGAGGATGAAGACAAGTGTCACACTTTGGTCCATCTACCTCTGGTAGTAGAGGACAAAGGCAATAGCAGATGACAGCTGACTCCATGTAATTGAGTCAGATAAGACACTAGATAACCCGTAAAGGTAACATGTCAGATAAAAAATTTCCTTCTGAATTATCTGTTCTTTTTCTCTCTTTGCCTACTGATTATAAGAAAGGTAGTTATTGTTGATCTTCCTTTAATTAGTCATGTGAGGACATAAGGAAGATATAAAAAGGATGAGAACCTATATTCAGAATAATATTCTCTTATATGTTTTAGAATTTTTCTTTTCATGTAGAAGAGATGTAAAATAAACACCCAGAGAAAATCTAAGATATTAAATAGTAAATTTAAAGAGATGTTAAAAGTATGAAACATAATATGAAACAAATGCATACTACCTAATTTTAGTTCTTGAATGTCCTAGCTAGGTATTCATCTATTGAAGGTAAGGTAAGTATGACACTTTTAGATTGCTATCTTTCTGATTACCCTGATCAAGTAGTCATTTTGAGATAATCTAAAGAGCATAATGAAGTCTGAGATGTGACGTGGATAATTCTACCACATCTTAAATAATATGGAGAGATCTGAGCTAATCATAGATCAATATATAAACAAAAGAAGATGTATAGTATAATGTATACCTTGGTTTGAGGACCTAGAGGTAACAGTTACCTGATGAGAGGTAACAATGTTCAATAATGGACTGAGGGTTTGAATACCCAAATCTAGTAATCATGATAATGATGTGATGTATTTCTGACACATATAATGAATACCAAGGTAAAGATATCTAGTGTCTAAGAACTTTCAATGATATGAGAAAATGGGAACATGACTCCTCATAAGAAGGAATGTTGGTTACCTAGAATGGCCAACTGTGAAATCAGTCTAGTGATATAAAATACTATGGACATCATATGTTAAGGGTTTATGCCCCGCATAAACATAACATCGATAAGGACGTACTAATTGAAGGAACAATTGTAGAATCATTGTGGGAAAAGCTTATTAAAGCTAAAAATGTATGATGAGATTTGTAGTACCAAGTGGGTGACAAATTAGTGAGGTTTGACACCTGAGTTAAATAAGGTAGTGTTACCTGACACAGAGTTGACTCTACAGTTAATAATAAAAAGGATAGTGGAGTATGTGTCATGTGTGACAGATACTATGATAACCCAGTATGGAAGGACTTTGTGATGATCAAATTTCTATGGCCTCTCCATGACATTAAGATGTTAGTTGGAGGCTTGATGATATGATGAATGAATAATATTTGTCTTCTTTACCTGGGATTTCGGGGATGAAATCCTTGTTAGGGGTTTATAATTGTAACATCCCTGATGTTACGACCCCATCTGAGCTTAATTGGTAAACTAGGGTTTACCTAGACAATTGCAAAGATTAATTGGAATAATCATTCTTGAAATCTAATTAATGACGATAACATAATTAGGATGTTTTAACTATGATAAGAAGTCTAAATATTCTTTTGTCTTGAGAATTAGGGTTTGAGAAACATAAACCCTAATCGACCCAAAAATAGGGTTTTGATGATGCATGAATACAGAATTTGATAAGTAGAATGTCTCACTAAATGATTTTTAGTATTTTATGTGTAACTCTGATTTTCTTCAAATTTGGATATGATTTATATATATAAAATTTGAACAACATTGAAAAATATCAGAATTTTTGAAGAATGCTCTGACCTGTTGATCGGCCGAGTTTCACACTCGACCGATCACATTTCCAGAATTATACAGCAGTGTGGTAATTGAATTTTATCGTTTTATTGGTATATCCAATTGATCTCAAATTTTAACTGTGCCTGAAAAACACAGTTTTAGACACTCTGTTAAATTGGCATAATTTTTGGATGACGTTTGAATCCCTACAGTAAGGGTGTCGGTCGAGTTTGTGCAGGACAAACTCGGCCGAATATTTTGCAGACTGCAATATAGCAGTGCATTGTTCTATTTTTAATTATTTATTGGTAAGATCTCAAATTTTAACTGAAGCTTTATAGAACAATTATAAACAACTTTATAAATTCCCATAATTTTTGGAGAATGTTTGATCTCTGAAATAAGCGAATTACAGTAACTTTTGTATAACTGAATACTCAGCCAATATAATTAAAGTTAAGTGTTGGGTCAATATGCAATTGACCCAAGCAGCTCAATTGACTTATATGAGCAACCACACACACAAGCAGCTCTCATTCTTCGTCATTCATTCCAGAGAAACGAGCTCCTATAGAGAGAGGGAGAATTAGGGCTTGAGTGGAGAAAGTGGGGGAATTGCTGAATTAGGGTTTTGCGATTCCAGGAAGGGTGAAATCAAGTAAGTTTGGATCCTTTGCATAGACTTTTATGGTGAATCTTCTCTCTTATGTCAAGATTCCGTCCATGCTCTGATTTGATCCAAGATGATGTCAAAATTCCCTCTTTTCTCACCCTTTCTTCATAATCCCTCATTTTCAAGGTTCCCGAGTTGAATGGAAGAAGAATTGGGAGATTTGCTAGGGATTTGATAGGAATTCGAGATTCCCTGAGTTGAGCTGCAGTTGTGAGGTGTTTTCACACCTTAGGGTGAGTGGGTTCTTCCTTCAAACATTCTAATGCACTAATTTGATTATAGCATCCAAATCCCTAATTGCTTAGTATGTGATTCTAAAACCTAAAATGTCCGTTTGATTTAAGATTGTTGCAAATTGATATGATATGGATTCCTTCTCTGTTTTAAATGATTCCTAAATGGTAGATTCATATCAGAAACGTATGCAACACTTCCTAGTGAGAATGCTTTCAGATTTATATCAAATGATGTAATTAGGGTTTAACCTAATTGAGACATCACTAGAGTTTCAGCTTTATTGAAAAGGACTAGTAATCCTATAAGTGGTTAGGATGTACCTCATGGGTTATCTTAATTGAATTTATCCTTGATACATGATATTTCAGTGAATGGTATGGGAAACCTAAATTTAGTTAAATTTCCATGGTTTCATACATATATCGATTGTATATGATTTGTTGAAAACAATCTTTATTTAGTGAATGCTTATATCCTATAAAATCCTTATGAGAGCCATGTGACGAGTGAATGAGGTAAATGAAAAGGTGAATGAGGCAAATGCAACCCTAAGAGTAGGGTGTTGGCATGTAATGAATGAATAAGGCAAATGAAACCCTAAGGATAGGGTGTTAAATGAATCATGCTATGGTAATATGAAAGGTCTCGATATGAGATGTGGTGATGCTTAATTGTTAAATTGTATGTTTCTAGTGCATTTAACTTTATATGCTTGTTCTCCCTGAAATGATATATTCATACTGCAGGGCTTCTTATATTTCAATACATATCTCGTAAATTGCAGGTGATGAGATATGACATGCCCTAGAAAGGGATGTTACTGAGACATGGTATATGTTGAATACATGAGCTAAGATATTTACATGTTAATTAATTAATAGACCTAAGTGCCCTAACACCGTAGAACCCCTAAGAGGTATCTGCAACTTAGGGGTGAAACTCGTGTTGCAACATCATCCGTGCTTGTGTCACGGACAAACGAGGAAAGAGAAAATGCAGTGTCTAACAACAATCGTGCTTGTGTCACGATGGCATTGGGCAAAAAGGAAAACACGGTTATCTAACACCATGCGTGCTTGTGTCACGAAGGTAACCCTGTGACTCTCCGCCGGTGTACTCAGGTTTAAGGAGGAGTCTTGTGCACTCAGAGTAGTGCTTTAAGGCCGTAGAGCCTATGTTTCTAGCCGGCGAGCCAGTGTCCCTGTGGCAGAGCAGGGTTGGCGTCAGACTTAGCATTTCCCGGGTGTGTCACTAAGTCTTGTACGGTGGGGTCGTAGCATGAATTTGTTACGGATCTTTATATGCAGAGTACACTGCATATATTTAGGGCATAATCTAAAATATGATCATATAGGTTCACAGAGTTCTTTATAAATGAAAGAGTTAAGAAGACTAGAAGCATAGTCTTCTAGTAGTTATTCTTTGGATGCAATATTTACATTCTTTGTTATTTCAATTATATTGTTTTAGAACTGCTCAGTGTAATATTTATTGTTGTTAAATTTCATATCGTTTATTCAAATTATATCTGTAATCACATTAGTACATTAGTCTGTTTCCATGAAGTACTCATTCACTGAGCGAGTAGGCTCACCCCTCTACTCAAACATTTTAGGGTTAACCGCGTGGACTTGGAGATAGTCAAAGCTTCAGTGTAGACCTGCCACAGGAGTCAAGTATGAGATTAGTTGAGTCAGTCGGTCCTTGTCACTCTAGGTCCTCAGTAAGAGTTCTAGAGAGAGAGTTGTAATTACAATGTGTAATATTGTTCCTCTTTGATATGTATGCTAATTAGCAAGTTTAATGTGCATAATGTGTGAAAGACATCGTGAATGCTTACACATGTATCTTTACTATTGAAGTCTGATTAGTAAAGAAATGTTCTGATTCCCTTGTTAAGATGTTTTATGTGGTTCAATGCGGGGAAACAAGAGTTTTAAAGAAAAGAAAAGAAAGGAAAAAGTTAAGGGTGTTCTTTGTGTTAAATATAAATCCCATCTTACGCCCTAATCTCATGATTTGAGGAATTTGTGAGATCGGGGTGTAACAGCTTGGTATCAGAGCGTAGGGTGAGTTGTCAAGGACCATTAAGTTAGTAAGTTAGAGTCCTAAGTGTGGCAGATAGGAGATGTTTGATGTTAGCTTTGGGGATTTGAGTATTTGGATATCCTGGCCCGATATCTGAGTACTTGGATCAGCCAGTACAAGCTACTCTGTCTATTCTCTCACGTATACCCTCGCCAGGTATACAGTGGAAGAATGGGCTAGAGAGGAACCCTAGAAATGTTAGGGTTAGAAAACGAGAAAAGAAACAATAACTAAGAGCATAAATGTAAAAAGGAGATAGAATTTACATTTCATAATGTTGTTTTTGTTGGAAATGTATAGAAATGCTCTTATATGTTTGAATTGAAATATTCAATACCTTGAAATATGGGTCTTTAATATTTGTTGTATACTATGCAATTGTAGCATTTATTGATTTCATTCTTTATAACAAGTAGACTAGAATTGACCTTTGAAGGAGCTTTTGTTTCTATAGTTTTGCCCGCTGGTTCGAGTGAAATTGACATCAGCAGGTCTGTTTAGGTTTTCAGTCTGTACACGATTCGGCCGAGTTGTATGTGGTTCGGCCGAGTTTCCTTAATAGGCAATCGAACAGCAAACTGATCGGCCGAGTTGTATGTAATTCGGCCGAGTTTCCTTTTTCGGAAAATCAAACGGCAAGTTGATCGGCCGAGTTTCAAGCGGATCGGCCGAGTTGTGAAGCAATCGGCCGAGTTTCTGACCAATCGGCCGAGTTTCTGAGCTGTGAGTGGCAGTTCAGGAAGAATGTGATCCTTTGTAGTCCTTGGCTTCAGGACTTCAGGTTTGGCCTGGTCCGGTTGGCAGGATGTGTTACTAGGATCTAATGAATCCTATCAATAGTATAATAAGAATAGAATTGGAGTAATTAGACCCACATCAGAGTAAGAATGTACATACAGTAAGATGTTGAAACAGATGGGCAAGATCAGAACAACTAAGAATTAGTTGAAACTGATATCTGAGGTTCAACTTTGGGGTCTCAAATGTGAAACCCTTAATTGAGAATAATAGAACATGATAAGAAGTTCATAATCAGTTTATTGATTAATATTACATGAACTATACATATGAAATATAGAAAAGATATGTGAAATGTATGTATGGTTCAAGATAGCAAGAATCAATCATGATGAATGAATCATATAATAGAGTATAATGCTTTTATGAACTCTAAAGCAAAGGCTAAGTAGAGAATAGGGTTGAGCATTCAATAGGTCCATAAAAGTAAAGAGGATCGTATGAACATGCAATTCATAAGACTAGAACAACAAACTAGTTTCTAAGCAAAGAACATAGGTGTAGTTTAACGAATGAATAAGTCATACAAAGGTAGACTGTATTCAGGAGAGAAAAACTTGATTGAAAGAGAAACTATGTTTGACCCATGCATGATCCACTTGATTTAAAAATTAAGAATATGTAATGTATTCAACATGAGGAAAAACTAATAGAAGGACTACTAATTTAGAACGTTAACTTCACAATAGTATAAAGATAAAGGAGGAAATATGTGCAACATGGTATACATGACCATACATATGAATAAGAAACATGGTCATAAGAGAAAAATTTAGAATTAAAGATGACGGGTTAAAGAGTAGTATAGGGAAAGAGGACTATGAAATGTAAGATAGGGTTTGAAACATGATGGAGAAGTTATAAAATAAAGAGGTTGTGAGATTCAAGCAAGTGCTAATTAATCAAATATCTCTGTTGATAACTAAGTAAATCTACATACGAGAATGTATTAAGGGAATGTTTGAATACAAGTATTCCAAGTCTTAAAATCATCTTCTCTTTCATATATTCCTTAACAATAGCAAGGTGGGAATGAAATGATAAGAAAATGAATCATATATGATGCATAACTACCTTGGTGGGGTCATCTAGTGAATGTAATAGTGACATACAATATGATGAAGTGCGATAAGAAATAAAGTTCTTGTGTGATAGCAAGGATGATGAATAATCTATTCCTATCTTAAATCCTTCGATGTTAATAATGTTTATCGTATATAATCAAATGAAAAGGATAGGTAGCAAAAAGTAAAGAAGTAATGAATGAGCAGAGAGATATGGGAAAACACTAGCTTTGTGTAATATGTAAATTTGTTTTTGCATGTATGATTTGTTGAAGGCATATTAGGGTATGAAAGTTGGTTCTACATATGATTTCAGTGTATGTGTGCAAGCTATATGTTAAACTAAAGGCGTATGATAGTTGTAGTAATTCATACCTGATATGCATTTTACTATTATGTATTTTTGATATGGTGATACGGTTTGGATGATGTCAAAACACATGGAGAGATACCCTGAACAAGGTAGTCATACTTATTCACTCATATTAATAGAGAGGGATGATAATTAGATTGTTTGGACAAGTAACCCTAATGAGGTGTAGCTTGTTATACCTAGCTCTAATATAACTGAGTGATGGTAATTGAGTATGATTAATGCTTGAATGACTGATACAATTATGGATTACTTTATTACTGTGGTTGAAACTGTAAAATGATATAATACGATGGTTACACTTTAAATTGTGTGTGGGCCCATAACCCACAGGTCCCAGGATCGAAACAGGATAGAATGGAATGAGGTGGTAATGCTTCACCTCATGCATCCATGACCCAATGGGGATGCCAAGAGTAGTATTGTGCAATTGATTGTTGAATCTAGTCTTTTACTTCAAGACTGTTTTACTATTTGAGTAGCATGTTATTAAAGTTTAAAACAGCATGGTGAACTTGCTTTTGTCACTTAAAGATGATACAGAACAATAGAACTTTCTGAGCCGCATAAGTTGAGATAGTTGTATCAGAGTATCAGAGTTGCGCAGTGAAAGCGTGGTGGTTTATCTTTGCATTCTATGTTTGACTGTGGCATAAATAATTTGCTTGATATCATCGAGAACTATTTGAAATATGTTGTGATTTAGTAAAGAACTAAAAGATCTAATGTTGAAAACTACATTCGGGTATGAAATACAAGAATATAATGGCATGAAAAGATTTAGAAGTTTAGAATAACCTTGAATGTATCTTTCTTGTAGGTTTATGTTTCGAGGACGAAACATTCTAAGGGGGGGAGAGTTGTTACGACCCCATCTGAGCTTAATTGGTAAACTAGGGTTTACCTAGACAATTGCAAAGATTAATTGGAATAATCATTCTTGAAATCTAATTAATGACGATAACATAATTAGGATGTTTTAACTATGATAATAAGTCTAAATATTTTTTTGTCTTGAGAATTAGGGTTTGAGAAACATAAACCCTAATCGGCCCAAAAATAGGGTTTTGATGATGCATGAATACAGAATTTGATAAGTAGAATGTATCACTAAATGATTTTTAGTATTTTATGTGTAACTCTGATTTACTTCCAATTTGTATATGATTTAGATATATAAAATGTGAACAACATTGAAAAATATCAGAATTTTTGAAGAATGCTCTGACCTGTTGATCGGCCGAGTTTCAAACTCGACCGATCACATTTCCAGAATTATACAGCAGTGTGGTAATTGAATTTTATATTTTTATTGGTATATCCAATTGATCTCAAATTTTAACTGTGCCTGAAAAACACCGTTTTAGACACTCTGTTAAATTGTCATAATTTTTGGATGACTTTTGAATCCCTACAGTAAGGGTGTCGGTCGAGTTTGTGCAGGACAAACTCGGCCGAATATTTTGCAGACTGCAATATAGCAGTGCATTGTTCTATTTTTAGTTATTTATTGGTAACTCTAAATGATCTCAAATTTTAACTGAAGCTTTATAGAACAATTATAAACAACTTGATAAATTCCCATAATTGTTGGAGAATGTTTGATCTCTGAAATAAACGAATTACAGTAACTTTTGTATAACTGAATACTCAGCCAATATAATTAAAGTTAAGTGTTGGGTCAATATGCAATTGACCCAAGCAGCTCAATTGACTTATATGAGCAACCACACACACAAGCAGCTCTCATTCTTCGTCATTCATTCCAGAGAAACGAGCTCCTAGAGAGAGAGGGAGAATTAGGGCTTGAGTGGAGAAAGTGGGGGAATTGCTGAATTAGGGTTTTGCGATTCCAGGAAGGGTGAAATCAAGTAAGTTTGGATCCTTTGCATAGACTTTTATGGTGAATCTTCTCTCTTATGTCAAGATTCCGTCCATGCTCTGATTTGATCCAAGATGATGTCGAAATTCCCTCTTTTCTCACCCTTTCTTCATAATCCCTCATTTTCAAGGTTCCCGAGTTGAATGGAAGAAGAATTGGGAGATTTGCTAGGGATTTGATAGGAATTCGAGATTCCCTGAGTTGAGCTGCAGTTGGGAGGTGTTTTCACACCTTAGGGTGAGTGGGTTCTTCCTTCAAACATTCTAATGCACGAATTTGATTATAGCATCCAAATCCCTAATTGCTTAGTATGTGATTCTAAAACCTAAAATGTCTGTTTGATTTAAGATTGTTGCAAATTGATATGATATGGATTCCTTCTCTGTTTTAAATGATTCCTAAATGGTAGATTCATATCAGAAACGTATGCAACACTTCCTAGTGAGAATGCTTTCAGATTTATATCAAATGATGTAATTAGGGTTTAACCTAATTGAGACATCACTAGAGTTTCAGCTTTATTGAAAAGGACTAGTAATCCTATAAGTGGTTAGGATGTACCTCATGGGTTATCTTAATTGAATTTATCCTTGATACATGATATTTCAGTGAATGGTATGGGAAACCTAAATTTAGTTAAATTTCCATGGTTTCATACATATATCGATTGTATATGATTTGTTGAAAACAATCTTTATTTAGTGAATGCTTATATCCTATGAAATCCTTATGAGAGCCATGTGACGAGTGAATGAGGTAAATAAAAAGGTGAATGAGGCAAATGCAACCCTAAGAGTAGGGTGTTGGCATGTGATGAATGAATAAGGCAAATGAAACCCTAAGGATAGGGTGTTCAATGAATCATGCTATGGTAATATGAAAGGTCTCGATATGAGATGTGGTGATGCTTAATTGTTAAATTGTATGTTTCTAGTGCATTTAACTTTATATGCTTGTTCTTCCTGAAATGATATTTTCATACTGCAGGGCTTCTTATATTTCAATACATATCTCGTAAATTGCAGGTGATGAGATATGACATGCCCTAGAAAGGGATGTTATTGAGACATGGTATATGTTGAATACATGAGCTAAGATATTTACATGTTAATTAATTAATAGACCTAAGTGCCCTAACACCGTAGAACCCCTAAGAGGTATCTGCAACTTAGGGGTGAAACTCGTGTTGCAACATCATCCGTGCTTGTGTCACGGACAAATGAGGAAAGAGAAAATGCAGTGCCTAACAACAATCGTGCTTGTGTCACGATGGCACTGGGCAAAAAGGAAAACACGGTTATCTAACACCATTCGTGCTTGTGTCACGAAGGTAACCCTGTGACTCTCCGCCGGTGTACTCAGGTTTAAGGAGGAGTCGGGTGCACTCAGAGTAGTACTTTAAGGCTGTAGAGCCTATGTTTCTAGCCGGCGAGCCAGTGTCCCTGTGGCAGAGCAGGGATGGCGTCAGACTTAGCATTTCCCGGGTGTGTCGCTAAGTCTTGCACGGTGGGGTCGTAGCATGAATTTGTTACGGATATTTATATGCAGAGTACACTGCATATATTTAGGGCATAATCTAAAATATGATCATATAGGTTCACAGAGTTCTTTATAAATGAAAGAGTTAAGAAGAATAGAAGCATAGTCTTCTAGTAGTTATTCTTTGGATGCAATATTTACATTCTTTGTTATTTCAATTATATTATTTTAGAACTGCTCAGTGTAATATTTATTGTTGTTAAATTTCATATCGTTTATTCAAATTATATCTGTAATCACATTAGTACATTAGTCTGTTTCCATGAAGTACTCATTCACTGAGCGAGTAGGCTCACCCCTCTACTCAAACATTTTAGGGTTAACCGCGTGGACTTGGAGATAGTCAAAGCTTCAGTGTAGACCTGCCACAGGAGTCAAGTATGAGATTAGTTGAGTCAGTCGGTCCTTGTCACTCTAGGTCCTCAGTAAGAGTTCTAGAGAGAGAGTTGTAATTACAATGTGTAATATTGTTCCTCTTTGATATGTATGCTAATTAGCAAGTTTAATGTGCATAATGTGTGAAAGACATCGTGAATGCTTACACATGTATCTTTACTATTGAAGTCTGATTAGTAAATAAATGTTCTGATTCCCTTGTTAAGATGTTTTATGTGGTTCAATGCGGGGAAACAAGAGTTTTAAAGAAAAGAAAAGAAAGGAAAAAGTTAAGGGTGTTCTTTGTGTTAAATATAAATCCCATCTTACGCCCTAATCTCATGATTTGAGGAATTTGTGAGATCGGGGTGTAACACCTGACTTGGGTTAAGGCTTAACCCTAGAGGTTTTGCTTAAGTAAGTCATTTCTATTCTTATCTTTATCCTTTGAAAAGTAATTAAGGCTCAAGAGGAACTTATGTTTCAATTTTAGTCATTTTTGAATAATGTTGAAACAATGTTTTACTTGTTTTGGACTAAAGTGCATATTACCCAAGTTGAGGGGTTAACTTGCAAATGTTACATTCTAAAATGTTCCTCAAGTGTTGAAGCATCATAAGAATGAGAATAATGCAGAGGTATGGCTTGTGGTAGCCTGAGCACCAAGAAAGAGCTTATTAAGCAATGTTTGTACATTAAAACCTAGTTTTGGTGTAATGTGCAATTTCCCCAAAACCTAAGGTTCAATATGCAAAATACTACTTCTAGAGAGTCCCCAATGTTTCTTGGTATTAATTAGAGACAAGAAAATCAGAGGGGCATCTCATTTGAATCTCTTTGGAGGAGAGAGAATCTTGATATTAAAATAATCAAGATTTAAGCATAATTGAAACCCTAATTCAATTTAATGCAAAAATAAATATATTAATGGAAGTGCCCTTCAACCAAAAATGAGATGGTTTAATTTTTATAAGTATGGACGTCCTTTTTCCTTGCAAAGTAAACGAAATATCTAAAGTGAGTGGAGATCCCACTCACATTAGTTAAAGAAAAAGTAATATCCACTCGATTTTGGATATTATTATTAAAATGGTTAAGGTGCTTAATTTGTTTTCTTTTAATTCATGGATAATGAAGAGTAATTACAATTTGGGAGAGATGGCTTCATATGCAAGGGATTGAGGGGAGTATGTGGCACTAATTTTGGGAGTTGAAGGAATTATTTATCACTTTCTCTCTCATGAAATTCATTTACATATATCTCATTTTTCACCCACATGAAAGACTCTTTTCGACCCTTCTTTCTTTCCTTTCTTTGGCCATGCACAAGGGAACTTAGGAGCAATAGGAGGACGTTCCCCAACCTGTAGGTAAGTTCCATAGTCATCTTCAACCTTGATTGCATGGTGGAAATCGAAATTCAATGCTTAATTTCTTCTTTTCTTCATTCAATCTTCAACCCTAGCCATTCACTTCAGTCAAAGACTTGAGAACGGGCCTTGGACAGTTGAGAGAGCTTCATTCACCATTGAGTACGTGAAGCCTGAAGCTTGGATTCAGCTTTGAAGGCGGGTTATATAACTTGAACCCTTAAATGTCATTATTGCTTGCAATTTATTCATCATGTGTTGAACCTTTCTTCTTTCTCGATTTCCTTTTGATTAGTTGTTGAAATCACCATAAGAATCACAATGGATTTCGAAGGTTTCAAGCTTGAATATGATGGTGTCATCTTAAGCACACACCTCAACATAGAACATGTGAAAACGGTTTTGCTTTTTGGTGATAAAACGGTCTCAAGTCCATTTGACATCAAACGGTATCAAGCCCATTTGAGGGAAAATGGTATCAAGACCATTTGAGGTCAAGAGGACTCAAACCGTTTGAAGGTCAAATGTTGATGTGGTTGGATGATAATCCAATGTTTTCAATTAATTGAATTTTAAAAGGTTCCATGTATGTATGATCCACCAATTGCAAGCCCTAATCGATTGAACTGATTGAAACCCTAGTTGAGGGAATCGATTTCAAGGTTGATGAACCCAAACGGTCTCAAGACCATTTGAGACCAAATGGTCTCAAGACCGTTTGGAGGTCAATGGTTGATTGTGGTGGATGGTTGGAGATCCAAGGGCTACAACCTGATATACTTTAAATAGTTCAATTGATGGATGGTTCAATGAGTACAAATCCTAAATCGATTTGATGTTGGAAACCTTAATTGGTCCAATCAGTTTTGAGGTGGTTTGGAGCAAATGGTCTCAAACCGTTTAAATTGTCCAATCGGTTTCAATATTCAATCAGTTTCAATGTTGGGTTGTCCATTCGGTTGCAATGATAATTTGTTCAAATGATTTCATGAGTTGAGTGCCCAAATGGTTTCAAAACCGTTTGGAGGGCAAATGGTTTCAAAACTATTTGGAGTACAAGAAGGTCAAAACCGTTTGAAGTTTCAGGGTAACCAAAACCGTTTGGAGACCTAAGGTTATGAAATACCAATTAAACCCTTGATTGTTAATGGCATATATCAAAGTTAAATCTAGTGGTTGTACCTCTAAAGTACTTAGGTGATTAGTACCTTTAGAGTGGTTAACCTTTGATGCTTATGGAAGCAATGACTTAATACACTATGTCAACTCTTCATTCAAGTTGATTCAATCTAATCAATATTAAAGTAATTAACCTCCTAGAGAGGATGAGAGAGAAGAACTTATACATGAGTGATAATCATGTAGTGATTATGCCTCAACACTGTCAACATGAATAAAGTATGTATTTAGGGTATGATCTTAGATAAAGAGATCATGAAACCCTAATCAAGATGGTTGATGAGCCCTAAACCTAATTTAGGGAAATGTTAGGTGAAACCCTAATCTAGGGTAATGGTGTAACCCTAATCTAGGGTGATGATATGAGAAATCCCAATTCAGGGTAATATAATGAAAAGCCCTAATTTAAGAGGGTGCTTTATATGAAACCCTAATCTAGGGTGAAGCTATGTGAAACCCTAATCAAGGGTGATGCCATGTGAAACCCTAATATAGAGTGATGTCATGTGAAACCCCAACATAGGGTGATGTTATGCAAAACCCTAATTGATAAGGAAGGGAAACCCTATTCCTAATAATGGAATAGTGAATAATATATTGGTAGGAGAAACACCTAAAGTGGTTGATAATGGATAACCTTATATCAATAATGGTTGAATAAATCAAATGAGTGACTTATGACCAATACATTACATGATAAATGTGATGAACTAGTGCATAAAGTATTAGGATGGGAAATACCCGAATATAAGATAAGTTTATGAACTTAAGTAAGATAAAAGTGATGAGGAAAGTGATACATCAAGACATGATAGATATCACATTCATCACCTCAAGATTGATATACCTTAATGTACCTTAAATCCAATATACTTGGATGAATAACACATGAAATGTGTCAAGTCAATTGTCCCATTGAGATGTAATGCACTTTGATAAGTTGGGCTAACATACTTTAAGAAAAAGGTTAATCCAAGTCAGTAAAGTATGGTGTAATCATATTCTACTAAAGATGAGGGAGAAACTCATATCTTGTGTTGATAATTCATTTAATGATAAAGGATGAGAATAAATAAGTAAGATTGAATACTTATGATATTAATGTATGCTCCTAGATGTGTGGAGTAATGAATTAGGGTTTGGATTGATAATATGAACTTGAAACCCTATTCGGCTATAGAGAGAAACCCTAACCCTAATAGTTGTTGCCTAGTGAAAGGTGACAAGATGTTTAATGGACCGTGAGCCATGTGAATAGTGGTTGCCTAGTGAAATGTGACAAGATGTTTAATGGGCCTTGTGAGCCATGTGAATAGTGGTTGCCTAGTGAAAGGTGACAAGATGTTTAATGGGCTTTGTGAGCCATGTGAATAGTGGTTGCCTAGTGAATGGTGATAAGATGTTTAATGGGCCTTGTGAGCCATGTGAATAGTTGTTGCCTAGTAAGAGGTAACAAGATGTTTATAAAAGTTTCATGTAAGCAATGATAATGTTCAAATAAACTAGGAAATGGAAACTTAGTAACATAATAATAATAATAATAATAATAATAATAAATGGATGCAATAATAATAATGAAATCTTAATCATGCATGCTTTATGCTTATAGCCAAATAAGGGCTATAGTGTTTTGAATAAGCTTAAAGGAGATAAGAGGAATACTTTAATTACATAAAGTATGTGAATAAGTATGATGGCTTGGCCAAGGTTTAATACCTAGTAAACGTGATGTGGTATTATTCAGTGATGACACACAGGATTGACATAGTTCAATATCTGGATTAATTGCACACGATTGGTAATAACCCAATACCTGGAATAATGTCACAGGATTGGTCATAACCCAATACCTAGAATAATGTCACAGGATTGGTCACAACCCAATACTTGGAATAATATCACAGGATTGGTCATAACCCAATACCTAGAATAATTGCACAGGATTGGTAATAACCCAATACCTGGAATAATGTCACAGGATTGGTCATAACCCAATACCTAGAATAATGTCACAGGATTGGTCATAACCTAATACCTGGAATAATATCACAGGATTGGTCATAACCTAATACCTGGAATAATTACACAGGATTGGTAATAACCCAATACCTGGAATAATTGCACATGATTGGTAATAACCCAATACCTAGAATAATGTCACAGGATTGGTAATAATCCAATGCCTGGAGTGGTTGCACAGGATTGGTAATAATCCAATGCCTGGAATGGTTGCACATGATTGGTAATAATCCAATTCCTGGAATGTTTGCATAGAATTGGCATAGTCCAATGCCTGGATAGAATATGATGGTGTATACTCACATGATTGGAACAATTCAATATCTGGCTAACAGATTGGCTAAGGTCAACAGAAAGAAATGAGAATGATTCATGGATGACATACCATGATAATCAGTATCTCAGGATAAGCTAGAGATGTTGATACAGTAAGATGGATAAATGATATACATGTTCTTCATATTCCTTGTAAAGTGAATATATGAATTATTGTTCTATCATAGATAGTTGTAATGCTTTAAAATATGAGAATGTTCTAAACTACTTATCCTCTGATCAATTTTATTCTATTAAACTGCAATAATAAAGTTTCTGGCGGAGAGTTATATCTCTTACTGGGACAATTTCAATTGTCTCACCCCCGTGGGATCAAACGTTTTAGGTGGATGAGGACGAGGATGTAAGAACACTATAGGGAAAGGATAGTAGCATCAAGGACAGTAGTTACATCTCAGGTGGAGATATTGACTATCATGTCTTATAGATAAGAGTCCTATGTGTCGTCTTTGTACTCTCAGGTCCTTGGAGTCTGTACTTAGTATTTTCATAATCGATCTGAGATTTTGGTTTGAATGCCTCGAGGTTGTGTATTGCTCATGTGTAGACTTAACAGAGAAATTGATGTATGTAATCCTCGAGAAGAGATGGTACATGGTATGTACATGTAATACTTTGGTTCTTGTTGCTAAGAGTTTCCTGGAATTGGATCTCTTTGAAAAAGGTTTTAATTTTTAGTGATTTTTAGTAAGCTGTTGTTAATGATCGCTTCCGCTTAGTTAATGACGTTTTGTTCGAACGACGTATCACAGAATTCTTCCCATCCGATTTCAACACCTGGCCTCTTGCCCTCTGCTATTGTCCACCAGTGGCCAACACTCCCTTTTAGAAGGTACACTGCATGCCTCACCTTCTCCGCTTCAGGGATATTGAGGATTCTAAAGGCCTTCTCCAACTCAGTCAACCACAAGTCAGCATCTGTTGGGTCAGCTGTATCAGCATAATATGTGGCTCCAACCCAGCGAAGTCATTCGAAAGTCTTGCCGACTCCCTGTCCTTCATTATGGGCGGGTGCCCTCGATGCAGGTGGTGGCATCCTATCTGCCATATGCGTCATGGTTGCCATGAACTTCCAAAATAGAGTATGGAAAGTTGGGCTCTCTATCTCTTCTTATTTAAACTGAGGATGTTCAAGTATTGGTTCCTCCCTATCCTAATCCCTTGCACCTCTTCCTAGTGCAGCAATTCTGCTCTCAGCAGCATGTTCTTCGTGTGATCCAGCCATCTTCAAGCTTTACTTCTTCTCTTGAGAGCAGACGTCACTATTAGATAAATTGGAAGACACTAGAATAGACTCAACAATTTTAATCATATGTCTCTGTAGACTCAGCGAACCTAGAGCTCTGATACCAACTAATTTGTGATACACCGTTTGAACAAAACATCATTAACTAAGCGGAAGCGATCATTAACAGCGGATTACTGAACTTCACTAAAAATTAAAACCATTTACTAAGAGATCCAAACACAGGAAAACTCTTTTATAAAGAACCAATGTATTTTATTTACATCTTGGTTCATAAGTACATATCATGTACCATCCCTTCTCGAGGATTACAAGCATCAACTGCTCTGTTAAAACTATACACAGGCAGCATAAGAACCTCGAGGCATCAAACCAAAATCTCAAATCGATTCATTAAAAGTATTGACTACTAACTCTGAGGACCTGAGAGTACAGATATGACACATAGGACTCTCTATACAAAATATGACAGCCAGTGCCTCCACCTGGAATATCACTGTTGTCCCTATTGTTGTTGTTGCTGCTCTTCCCCTGCTATAGGGTGTCTGCCTCTTCTTTCGCGTCTACCTAAAAAAGTGTTGGTGACCAACAGAGTGAGACCCAGTCCCAGCGAGTGATATAAATCTCCGCAAAAAACATTATTATTGCAGTTTAATAGAATACAATCGAGCATAAGAATCATATATATTCAACAGTAGATAAATCAATGTCTAAACAGATTAGAGCAATATTCTTATTCAAAGCATTTCAGCTATAACTTGATAAAGCAGCATGTCACTTATCCAATAAGGAATTGAAGAACATGTATACATTTATCCATCTAGGATATGCTAAGAAAGGTAGCATCAACCAATGATTCTCGTATTTCAACCTTATGCAAATACGCTACACGGATGATTACATTTTACAATCATACTTAAGCCCTGAGGAGATGAGGTATACTGCTCATACTCCAACTGACCACGATGGCGTAAAGCATCGGATGAATACATAGATCAAGGAAGAGACAGATTTCCATGAACTCATCCTCCTCAGTCACTGTGAGTACAAAATGCAGGGCATCTTGTGTCTCTGCTAAATAGCTTTCCAGGGTATACTGGCAACTTTGTTAAAGAGTTACAGTGGCGGTTGTACTCTCTTCGCAATTGAGAGATTTCATGTTTATCTCACATCGATCTGGCATTAACATTATCGGGAGATTTGTGATACATCCATCTCGTCACATATAATGAAGGATTGAGAGATTTAATGTTTATCTCACATTAATCCCACATTAGGGCGTAGCCCATAACCCCCACATACTCAACAGTATGCCCTCCAGGAGATCCTGTGGGAAAACATGTTTCACCATCACCAACTACTGACAGTGATGGATCTATGGACAGGGCTCTACATGATAAGATTTCACTTGATTAAATAAGTACATTACCATATTCTTTTAGCATCAGTCAGGTTTACAAACATAAATTATTATAACAAATTCTACAAGGAATGTGTAATACTTCTATCAAGTACTTTTTGAAGCTTTATAAAACATTGGGATCTCAATCCCTTGTCACATCATGGGCATTCTCATCCCTTAACATCTCATCATCATGATTATGGAATATGGGTATTCAAACCCTCAGTTCATCAAAGAACACTTGTTACCACTTATCAGGTAACTAATACCTTCAGGTCATCTGAACAAGGTAAACATGATACTTTCTACACAAGCATCTCACATGGCTCTCAAGGCCCATTTAATCTCTTGTTACCTATTACTAGGCAACAAAGCATATTATGGCTCACAAAGCCCATAAAACAATTTCAATAATAAAACATCATAGCTCATACCTAGCTATGCCCAACATCTCATGATACATGCATGGTTAGTATACATGATAACAGTTATATCAATTACATATCAGCATTATGCAATGTAAGGGTAGCATTACTATTCCCTCATTAGGGTTAGGGTTTCCCAATTTATGTCAATTAGGGATACTCATCCCATTACCCAAAATTAGGGTTATGTTTTTTCATCATATTGCCCTAGGGTTTCATGCACTATAACCCGAAATTAGGGTTTCACATACCTTCACCCTATATTAGGATAAGGGTTTCATGAAGCATCCTCTTAAATTAGGGTTTTTCATTATATTACCCTGAATTGGTATTTCTCATATCATCACCCTAGATTAGGGTTATACCATTACCCTAGATTAGGGTATCACCTAGCATTGCCCTAAATTAGGGTTAGGGCTCATCAACCTTTTTTATTAGGGTTTCATGATCTCTTTATCAAGGATCATACCCTAATTACATATTTTATTCATGTTGAAAGTGTTGAGGTTTAACCACTACATGATTATTATACATATATGAATTCCTCTCTCTCTCATCCTCTCTAGGATGTTGATGACTTCAAGCTTGATTAGATTAGGTCAACCCTTCATTCAAGTACATACATTTAGGGTTAGCATAGTGTATTGAGATATTGCTTCCATATGCATCAAAGGTGAACCCCTATAAGGGTACTAATCACCCTAGTACCTTAAAGGTACAACCATTGTAATTATCTTTGATATACATCATTAACAATCATGGGGTTAATTGATCTTTCATCACATTAGGTATTCAAACGATTTTGGTTGCATTGAACCTCCAAACGGTTTTGACCCCTCAACCTCCAAATGGTTTTGAAACTATTTGCCCTCCAAACGGTTTTGAAACCATTTGGGCACTCAACCCTTGAAACCATTTGATCACATGTTCATTGAAACTAATTGGACCCATCAACATTTGAAACTGATTGGACAAATCAACCTTGAAATCGATTGGACCTCCAAATGGTTTGAGACTGTTTGATCTCAAATGGTTTGAAGACCATTTGGTCCAAACTACCTTGAAACCAAAAGGATCATCTAGGGTTTCCTTCAACCAACCAATTAGGGTTTGCTTCATTGAATAATTCATCAATTGGACCATTGAGAGTACATCAAATTATAACCCTTGGATCTCCAACCATCCATCACAGACCTTGACCTCCAAGTGGTCTTGAGACCATTTGGACTCAAATGGTCTTGATACTATTTGGCCTCTAAACGGTCTTGAGACCGTTTGGACCATAACCATGAAATTGATTCAATTCAATTAGGGTTTCAACACTTCAACCTGATAAGAGTTTGTAATTAGTGGATTATCCATCACTGAACCTATTATGAGTCAATTAATTAGAACCATTGGATAAACATAAAACTACATCAGCAAGTATCTCCAAATGGTATTGAGACCGTTTGCACCCAAACGGTCTTGAGACTGCTTGTTTTCAATCGGTCTTGAGACCGATTGGTCTCAAGTTGAAACCGTTTGGACCTGATATTTCTTGAGGTGTGTGCTAAGATGACATCATCATCTTCAAGCTTCAAACCTTTGAAATTTTCTATGATCTTTATGGTGATTTCAACAATTAATCAAAAGGAAAATCGGGAAAGAAAAAGGAATCAACATATGATGTAGAAATGAAATCAATAATGATATTTAAGGGTTCAAGTTATATAACCCACCTTCAATGTTGAATCCAAGCTTCAAGCTTCACGTCTTTAATGGTGAATGAAGCTTTCTCAACTTCCCAAGGTCCGTTCTCAAGTCTTTGAGTGAAAATAATGGCTAAAGTTGAAGATTGAATGGAGAAAAGAAGAAAATAAGCATTGAATTTCGATTTTCATCATGAAATCAAGGTTGAAGATGATTAAGGAGCTCACATACAGGTTGGGGTACGTCCTAATATTTATCATAAGCTCCCTTGTGCTCATCCAAAGCAAGGAAAGAAAGAAGAGTCGAAAAAGCCTTTCATGTGGGTGAAAGAATGGAGTGTATATAAGGGAAAATAAAGAGAGAGAAAGTGTTATAAAAATCATTTAATTCCCTAAATTGGTTCCACTTATCCCCCCTCACTTCCTTTCATACGAATCCATCATCCTCTCCTTTTAAATCCTCTTATTTATACATGATTTAAAAGAAAACAATTAAGCACCTTAATTAATATAATAATAATATCCAAAAATTAGTAGATATTACTTTTTCTTTAACTAATGTGAGTGGGCTCTCCACTCACTTTAGATATTTCGGTGCCATTTCAAGGCACAAGGACGTCCATACTTATATAAATTCAACCATCACATTTTTGGTTGAAGGGCACTTCCATTAATATTTTTTTTTTGCATTAAATTGAATTAGGGTTTCAATTATGCTTAAATCTTAATTATTTTAATATTAAGATTCTCTCTCCCCCAAAGAGATTCAAATGAGATGCCCCTCTGATTTTCTTGTCTCTAATTGATACCAAGAAACATTAGGGACTCTCTATAAGTGATATTTTGCATATTGAACCCTAAGTTTTGGGTAAATTGCACATTACACCAAAACTAGGTTTTAATGCACAAACATTGCTTAATAAGCTCTTTCTTGGTGCTCAGGATTCCACAAGCCATACCTCTGCATCATTTTCATTCTTATGATGATTCAACACTTGAGGAACATTTTATCATGTAACATTTGCAAGTTAACCCCTCAACTTGGGTAATTTGCACTTTAGTCCAAAACGGACAAAACATTGTTTTCAACATTATTCAAAAAGGACTAAAATTGAAACATAAGTTCCTCTTGAGCCTTAATTACTTTTCAAAAGATTAGAGCAAGCATATAATTATCTTTCTTAAACAAAACATCTAGGGTTAAAGCATAACCCAGGTTAGGGATGTTACACCTAGTGCTTCCCCACCACCTATATACACTTGGGTGGTGGCTCTATCTCTAGGTTAGCCACTAGTATACCACTCTCATCTCCCCCCTTTCTCCCTCCACTCATTCCCACTCCATTCCACCTTTGTTACATCATCTTCCACCTTAAGAACACCTATTATAGGGTTTTGTCCATTTTCCACCATCACCTTGGAGGAGGGATGTGCTTGAGTTGTTTCTTCTTAGAGGTGGAGAAGGAGGAGTCTTCACTGAGCTCATCATGTATTTTCACTCCTCTACTCATTCGTCTTCCTTTCATTTTGTATTTTCATGTTCTATGAGTAGCTAGGCCCCTTAGGTGAGTTGTTTGGGGCAAAATTGTTACTTTCATACCATGTTGGGGGGAAATGATATGTAAACATTATTATTTTATTTTTCTAATGATTATGTTAAATTTATGTCTCATTCTCCATGAATTTCTTTGTGTTTTGTTCTTGAGATCACCTAGGAACTTAGGGAAATTGGTTATATATGTGAATTTTGGGATTTGCTCCTAGGTCCAATTCATGGACCCATAGCTAGATACCCATCTTCCAACATGCTACTCGGTTCTCCTAACCTTATGTGAGAGATTTAAGTAGCTAGTTTATATGAATTTAGTGTGATTAGTTTGGAGCTTTCTCAAGGCTAGAATGTGGGTGATGGGAGGCCAAAAACCTCACTTCCACTCCCACTACTAACCTCATCCCTTAATCACCCTAAGGTCCTCTATCCTAGAAACCTAGACTTGATTAGACTCTAATAGAATTCCACCTAAACCCTAACCCAATTGACTCTCATAAGGGTAGGTAGGAGATGTTAGGGACTAGTTCTCCTATACACAACCTATCATATCCAACGTCAGTTAGTAGTTTAGGGAAATTCATTAGTCTCTAGCTTGTTTTTTTGGTTTGTTAATCTAAATAAAATTATAATGTTCACATGTCATAACCCTCAACCTAATCGATAAGTGCACCCCCAAATAACCCACATTCCCCTTTATTACATTAAAACCCTAGTTTCCTTCTTTCTTATCTAGTGTTAGCATAGTTAGTTCTTTACTTGCTTAGTTAGCTTCTTGCATTGTTCTTGCTTTTCTCTTGCCATTTTAGGTCTTTAATTGCTCTTTTACCTAGTTTGGTAGCTTAGTGTACTGCAGATTCTTCTTGCTGACCTTAGCATAGCTTTTTCTTTTCTTACTTGGCTTGCCTTTTTTTGCTCAGTACAATTAACTTTCTAGGGTAACTTAGGTTTTGATTCTTGTTTGTTCTTCTTTACTTTCTTGTTCACCATTATTGTATTCAATAAAACCACCTTCAAACCCTTAATCCTGGACTCTATAGTAGGAACCTAGCCTAAAACTAACCTAGCTCTAGTGCCCCCTTTTCTCCCTGTGGATTGACCCTATACTTGTCATTTTCCTATACTACGACACGACATCGTTCTCTTACGGGTAAGTGTGTTAGTAAAAGTAAGTGTGTTAGTTTAGGCCCCTTATAAATTTTTGAAGATCCCTTGTGTGTTTGAGAACTTCTTAGGGTTGCATCTAGTCACCATTCAGTTGATTAGTGTGTGGCCCTAAGGAGAAACGCACCAGCTCCACATGTTCTCCTCCAATTAACCTTCTCTTTGTAAATTGCCCTCAATTGTGCTTGTGTGGGTACTCTCCACCAGCCTAAAGTCCTCAGAACCTGTTGCCTTTTCTCAAATGGTCCATTTCCCATTTCTTATGGTTTCTATCTATGAGTAGGGACTCGTTATTACTATTGAAGTATGAGGAACATCATGTTAATGAGACCTTGGTGTGAGGGAATGTGAGTAATGATGGAGCATACCCAAGTTAGAGGTCTTAGGATTCATTAGAGTGCTAGTGAGGGAGGAGCAATCCTCCTTGCATGTTGTCTTATTTGTCCTCATCACCCCACTCCTACTTTATGACCCTGAGGGGTAAAAGTATTTTACATGTGATTGTTTTCTAATCCGCATAGGAGTTGAAGTAGAACAAGGACATGTTTGCCCTATCACACCCAATTTGTTGATAATTGGATGATAGGTTAAACAAATCCTATTTCCATCTCTCTTTTATTGAATTTCTTGAAATCGTATAATTTTTTTAAATCATAATAAATCACTATCTGATTAGAGTAATACAAAAAATTCCATTTTATAACAGAAAAATGTGATTGGTTTATTAGAATGGTTTTCAAATCTTGATTTTGAGGTTTAATGTGACACTGCTGACCTTGATTTTTGGTTGAACATGCTTTCTTACCTTAATTACATACTTAAAACCTTATTAAACCATAATATGTGCTTTTATATCATGTGACAAACCTAAGTTTTAAATTTGATCCAATTTAGACATTGTTTATATAAGTTATGCAATTATATGCTTGTTTTGGGCTTTTCTACAATTTACCCACATTTAAGATTTTTCTTGGAATTTGTCACATGCATGTGGCACTGTATATGTTTTATTATTATGCTTGATCTTGTTGTGCCATGGGGCATCTTGTTACATTTTCCTCACTCAAGTGCAAGCCAGGATAAACTGCCCGACTGGTCACCCATCCTATTACTACTCTGGGCAGAACACACTTAATCATAGAGTTCTTTAGAGATAGGCTCCCTGGAAAGGAGGTGCACCTTGGTGATACATGAGTAGTCCAATCATTCCTTTTAAGATCATCTTATCTGAGGCCTCAAATCATGGGACGTTACAATCTCCCCCAAATAGACTCTTGATGTCCTCATCAACCCTCCAATATATGGCCTCACAATACTTCCCCATTTCACTTCAAACCCATAATGACCCATGGAAACCCAACTCCCAATCACGGAATACCAGTGCAACGGTGTCTCACATCACCATGGACAGCCCTTTCCAACTTGTCTGGACCGCACGACTCAAGACTTGCATGCCACATGCCCATGTGGGCCCCACCTACTAGAGGGTGTTTTGGCTCTGATACCATTTGTAACACTTGGGCCATTGCCCAAGGCTCTAGTAGAGTTTAGGAATGACAAATAGCCCCACAGACCACCACTAGCCTTAATTATGCACTTTGTCCTCACTCATGTGCAAGTTAGGATAAACTTCTCGACTGGTCACCCATCCTAGTATTACTATGGGTTGAGCATGCTTAACCATGGAGTTCTTTAGAGATGAGCTCCCTAAAAAGGAGGTGCACCTTGGTGATATGGGTAGTCCAATCAATCCTTTTAATATCATCTTATTCGAGGCCTCAAATCCTGGGAGGTTACAGAGGGTTGATTGTTTCCCCTCTTGAGGCTCCTTAGGTAGGTGTTTCACCTTGGGAGGTACTGAAATGATGGTTTTCACCCTTGTGACCTAGGGTTCCAAAAATGATCGTCACCCTGTTGAAACTTGATGGCCACCTTGGGAAGCCAATATATAATGGCCCTACAAACTCCCACAACTAATGGATCTTCTCCTTTGCATGGATGTGACCCTATAGGCCATGAACACATGGAAAACCTAGTAGGACACCATAACCTTCTCTCCCCTTTCACCCTTAGCTTCTTATACCTTCCCTCTAGCATGCAAATGAACCCTTTAGACCCCCCTTTCTCTTACTTGATCTCTAGAGCTTCATTCTCCCTTTCTTGGTAGAGAAGAAGGTGACCAAAGTATAAGAAGGTGGCCGATCTCCTTCCATGTGCACCTAGGGTTCAGGTCTACCCTCTCTTAGTGCTTGTGGAGCTTCCTTTGCTTGTTCTTGACCTAAGAAGCAACCTCTCCCTCTTTCACTTCATTTTCCTTATTGTCCTATCTCCTTCTTCCTTCTTCTTGGTCGTGCCCATGGTGTTTCATGGTACAACTTGCTTTATATATTAAAGGACACCTCTTTCTGGCTTCCTTGACTTGGGGTTTGCTTCCTTTCTTGGAGAAGGAGCTTGCTTGACCGTGTAGAGTTCTTAAATCTAGGATTTCCTTCTCTCTTGCTCAAGATACCTTATTGTTTGGAACTTTTTCTTCTTCCTAGCGGCAAGTTATATAACTTTCTTCACGTTTATTGCTTACTATTAGCTTGCATGTACATGTTGTTACTCTAAAATGAAGTTCTAAGAATAAAAATAACATCTTTACCTAGGGTTTGAGCTTAGGTGCTAGTTCTTTGGTGGTTTATCTTTTAGATGTGCCCTAAAACTTGTGTACAAACCCTCCCTTGGTAGAGGAAGCTCTAGACCTTTGATAACTATGAAGAAATCGTACTCTTAGGGTTTACAAATGATGGTTTCTCTTATGTGTCATGGACTATTTTGTTCTTAGTGTTATGATCTGATGGTTGGGCCCTTGTGAAAACCGGTGGTGGGTACCTTGTTGTTGTTTGAGACTTTTTTTAGTGCCTAGTAGAGCCGATGGCCATGTTCCTCCAATGTCGGTGGCTTTAATTCACTCCTCAAGTGGTTCTAAATGATGGGGTTTACTTAGGGGTCTTGGGTTGTTTTCCTTCTTGTTTTATCAACCGATGGTGTGCTTTTCTTGTTAGAACTAATGACTTATTCTTGGTGTTTTGGTTACCTTACCTATTCCAATTGATGGTCATGTCCTAAGTTTTGTTTAGTACTCTTTTTTTCTCAAGAAATGATAGTCTTAATGCTCTTATTGTGGTTTCAATTGATAGTTTCTTTCCTTCCACCAAATGATGGTTTCACTTTGGTTTTTGACTTGTTTCACCTCCTGTTGATGACAACTGATGGATCCACTAGTTCCAAAACTCAATGGCCCCACTGGTCCATCAATCAATGGATGTTCTAACTCCAATATTCGATGGTCTATCTGACCCACGATCGTCAACCAATTGTGGTACTGGTTTAACACTTGATGGTGTCCACCAATGGAGGTTCTGACTTCATGATCAGATGGTAGACATGTACCCCACAACCGATGGTGACTCTGAACACCACAACTGATAGTGGACCTAGGTGTCACAATTTATCGTGTCCTTTGAATTGACAAATGATGGTGCTTCTTATGTCTCCAACTGATGGTGCTCTTTGAATTTTCAAAAGATAGCTTGACTATGTTAAGTTGATGACTCATCTAGGTCACAACTTGATGGTTTCTCTAAATGATTTGCTCAAGGTGTTTACTTTTGTTACAAAAAATGATTTTACCTATTCAACATCTGATGATTTTTGGGCAATGCTCATGGTATGATGGATTTGTTTTGATGAAGTAAAATTATTGTTGTTATGCTCTTAACCTTGTGGTCTTACCTTTGCCCGCTTATGAATGTAAACAAATGGAGATGATGTGTAATGAAAATCTAACTCATCTTGTTATGTTGAACCCTAATACAATAAATTTATAATGAGTGATCTTACTTAGCTCTCTTGTATGACTAATGTGGTGGTGGAGTACCCTTTCAGTGTTGTTGTAACCCTAATATGTTGTTGTATGAACATTGTCGCTCTTTCATGCAAGGTTACACTAAACATGTGTATCACAAGTATGGTGATGATTTTTTAGCCTTTGGTAAGGCATGGAAAGATAATGATGCTCATGCAGGTGATTATGAAAATGTTCTTAATGACCCTTGGGCATTGGTTGATCCCTAATGGAAGTGTGATCCTCTTTCTTATGTGACAAGAATTGGTATCATGTAGTGATGTAACAATATTTATACCTCATATACTTTATATCTTCTGGAGTTATTAAATATCAATGCTTGCTAGAAATGAATTAGGGTTCATATGTCCACTTATCTGAAGCATCCTTAATTCACCCAATTGACATAATTAATCAAGTGAAACCCTAACCATGTACTTCCTGAGATGTAGAACCATTCAGTGTCAGGACTTGTTGAACGGGGAAATGAGTATTCCTAAGGGAAACTCAAAGTGCATACTTTTGAGTATGCATGGTGAAGTGATAGTACATCCTTGACATTTAGATACCAAGGTTATGGAGGATGGCTATGGTCATGTCTCAGTTTGAGAATCAATATATGTGATGCAATTGAGGACAACTGCGGTTTTACCTCAAATAATAGGGTGGTATATACCATGGTTTTGGGTGTCGTGATCTTTATACCAAGGATGGTCTGGTATTTAGAAGCTTGACTATATGTCACTGTAGGTAGCTTGACTCTTATGTCACTAACTATTCACTTGTATTGATCAAGTATGGGAGATCTTAGGGTGTCAGTACTCTTAGATCTTGTACGAAACTGAATAGCATTTCACAGTGGTCAACTGGAGTTTGCATTGTATACCTCCCTCTCCCGGGTTTAATAAAAGATGTAATCCAACTGTGTAGTATATCTATTAGGGTTATACACAACTCTTCACATTGGATGATAATCCTTGTTTGCTCTTTTCACATATAGATGATGTATAGTGCAATTATAGAAGTAGTCATGGTTATGTTCTTAGATATACTACTACTAATGATTATGTTTTATGATAATAGTTATCTCATGATGTTATCTATGCTTATACTTCTAGCCATGCCTATGTAGTTAGATATGCTTGCGTTGCTAGTCATGTTTATGCAGACAATTTTGCTTATGTTGTTAGTTCTACTTATGATGTAGATTTGCCTAGCCTAGTAGACAATGTTAATGTTGTTAGCTATGTTCATGATACTATTTAGACTTAGGATGATAATCATTCCCATGATGTTAACTATGCTTGATCTCCTACGACTAATGTCAATTCTTGAAATGATACAAATAAGACTCTGATTAGAACTCTTCCCTAAAAGTTTTATATCAGGTATTTCTATTATTTTATATAATCTTCTCTATCTTTTTAATTGCTTAACTTGTTGTAATCAATAAGCCTTGTTGAGAGTTATATCACTCGATGGGACATGGGTCTCACCTCGTGGGTCACCACATTTTTAAGGTGATCAGAAGTAGTGATGACAGACCCGTGAAAGTGAGGAGGATCTATGGTGATGGACCTTAAAAAAGGTTGTCTAGATGTCTAGTGTGTCCTAGAGTCATGATCGTACTCTCAGGTTTGGGCAGGAAAGTTTGTATACAATTTTTTAATCGACTCGAGCTTTTGGTAGCATTTTGATGCTTGTATATGTGGTATATGTGGGTCATGTTCTTCTGTATATATACGATGTGGGTGAGGACACATAGAAGTTGTAAATGATACTTGACATAACATGAATATAAGCAAGAAGTTGGGATTTTATGTAAATGATCATGGATAAGTTTGGAATGTTTAATTTATTTTAATTATCTCGTTTCTTTGCTATATGGTTAATTAGTGATCAATCATGATCTGAGTTTTGAGTAATATCATTTAGGGTGATGGGTGCTCACATTTAAGGTCAATATAAGGGTTAATAAGTTCAATGAAATCAATAATAAACTTATGCATAAACAATGAGATTAGGTATTGAAAGGCGTGATCCTTGATTTTAGAAGTATTGGTTGGACTACTAACGTATCATAGAGGTTTGTGCTCTTTCTCAATTTAAGTTGGGCATATAATGACTTAAAATATCTTGACCTTCATAGAAGCATTAGTACTAAATGGACTTCTATATTGCATCAAATTTGGATATTCTTATTCAAATATACATCAATATTCCCTCTTCTTAGATATTGAAATTATGGAGTCCTTCTTTATATGTCTTATGCCCCAATTGCCATATGTTGTATATTGTTATACTTCTTCAACATTATTATCAATCGACTATACTTGTGAACTTGCCTACTCAATAATGCATGTTGGGTTTGAAATAGTAATATATAATAGTAGTGTAACATTTTTATGCATTGGGTTTTATTCCCTTGTCAGCCAATCGATTTTATTCCTCTACAATCATATAACTATAGGCAGTAGGTTTTATTCCCCTACTATGTTATATATATTAGGCACTGAGGTTCATCCCCTTACCATGGCTAGTGTTTTGTGGTTCCATATCCCTAAATTAGTTTATTCTAATATTTTTTATCAACATCCACTTTTTATATGTTGTTATTTGTAGTTAAAAGGCATGTTGTTCTTGGTTTCATGAGATTGTTTGTCTAAAATTAATAATTCCTCATTTGTTATTACTCATTCTTTGGTTATTATTATTTTGATAAATTATTTTGAAACATGCCTATATATTAGTAGCCCCATCTTTTCTTGGGGATACCTCATTTACTTGTAATCCCTTACCAAATGTCACTTAATATACATGCTCAGTTGTCTTCTAACACATACTTTTGTTCCCTTTTGTTGGGTGTTGTTCCCAAAACCACCCAATTGTAGGTGCATTACAGGGTCGTGACTCGAGAAGAGATTGTACATGACTATTCATCTCAAAGATAGCATGGAGTGGCCCAGTCTCCCTCTTATGAGGGTCTATATTATAAATAGATGTGACACTTTTAGTTTGTATAAATGACTTCTTAAGGTGAAGAACATCGTATGTGGAATATTTGTAAAAAAATGAAAATAGTTATAGTTTTCCTCTTTTATATTATTACGTGGCTCTTTGTATCATATAATTAGAGTGGATGCCCTCACGAGTCCCACTCTTTAAAATTTAAATACATGATAATCACTAGAACAAGAAAGAACAAGCATCCTATTATTGGATTTCATCCATAGAAATAAAGCCTCAAACTTTCTAGTTTAGGACGTCAAGTTTTTTAGGCATCTAGAATGTTTAGAGGATGAAATTAGAACATATAACTCACAATGTGTATCTAATAACCTCAACCAGGAAGAAAAGGTGATAAGAAATCTTAGTTTATCAAATATTGAGTAACAAGACCCTTTCTAGATCTTGTTTCAGCAAGGATTCTCCTCAAAAGACCTCTGATCACTAGTACAGAAACAGCGTTCAATGTCGCTTTTAGAGGCCTCGGGTTTTTAGTAAAACTGACTCTGTTAACATTAAACTTCAGTTAATAACGACATCCGGCGTCTATATTTGAAGACCAGGCAGACACGGGTATCGCTTTTCATTCAGTGTCAGTTGAACAAAAGAAATCGACGCCTAAAGTAGCCTGTGAAATCCAATTTTTTCGAGCAAAAAAAAATTGCACCAAAATATCAGATACAACGTCGGTGTTTTACCTAATAACTGACACTGAATGAAGATAAAATTTGCGCCAAAAGTTCCAATATGGGCATCGGTTGTCTTAGCATAACTGACATTATAAAGGTGTGCGCGCCGTCCCCGCCAAAACAATTAGGGTAAAGGAATGTTCAATTGGATGTCGGTTGTCTTGGATAACCGACGCTTAATAATAAGGGTGTCGGTTTTTATGGATAACCGATGCCTTTTAGTAACTTAATAGCCCCGCAACAGCAAACTCTTCCCCTTTCTTCTGTTTCATCGATCGATTTTGATGTTGCGTCGCCGCCCGCCGCCTGTTGTTGTTGTTGTTGCTGCTGCTGCTCTCCTCACCGACGTCGCTACTACTACTGCTCTCCTCGCCGGCCTTCTCCTGCTCTCCTGCTCACTGGCCTTCTCCTGCTCTCCTGCTCATCGGCCTTCTCCTGCCCGTGGTTCGTTGCTCCGGCACCTGCCTTCTCCTGCGCCGTGCTTCGTTGCTCCGACACCTGCCCCTGCTCTCTTCTTCTCGCCCTGCTCTCCAAGCCAGTGCTCTCCTGTCCAGGTAGGCCACTGTCCTTCTTCTTCCTCCACCTCTTCTTCCTCCTGCTCCCTCTCCTTACCAAATGGCCATAAAAGCAAGGCCACGACCGCGTGGGCTGGCCACGACCGTGGCTGTGTTGATCTACCACGGCCATGGTGGCCAGCATGGCCGTGTTGCCAGAGGCAACACGGCCGTGCTAGCCAGCACAGTCGAGGTAGGCCAACACAGCCACGGCCGTGGCCAGCCCACACGGTCGTGGCCTTGCTTTTATCCATTTGGTAAGGAGGGAGTAGGAAGAAGAAGATACATTTGCAATTGAATACTAATGCTTGACCTAATTCTGTAAATTTTGATGCATGTTGAATTAAGATATTAAAACCCTAATACACATTTCACCATAATCTTGAATTAACTATATTGCTGAAATCTTGTGATCAATCTATTTAAGATATTAAAACCCTAATGTTAAATCTGTGATTTTGTAGTGATGTGTCACCCTAACATCTACATGAATCCCTATTGTATGATGTAGATTGATGATAATGCATGAGCTAGTTTGAAATTTTGAAATCAATTATGAATCTCTCCATCCCTAGGTCATAGTAATTTATGTGTAATCTTTATCTTGATGATGAACATGCATGGACACTCGAAATGTTGAAATCAATGTTATAGAATGACAGCACATGTATTTGTTTGCCTAGAAACCTGTCCAAGATTTACTCATTAGGAGTAAATCTTGGATAGTCCCCGGTTTGGTACTATTCTTGAACACCTAATCTCACTTAGGATGTAAGTGTATAATGTGTATTTGGTTTTCAAGAAAATTTCGGTAGCATTTCCCCATTTGTTCTCTAAGTACATATGTACTTAGAGAACAACGGGGAAATGTTGCCGAAATTTTCTTGAAAACCCAATACACATTATACACTTACTAGTGAGATTAGGTGTTCAAGAATGGGATAGGTGGTACACATTTATTATATATAAGAATGAAAACACATGTATATGTTGGCCTAGAAACCCGTCCAATATTTTCTCATTAGGAGTAAATATTGGATAGTCCCCGGTTTGGGACAGTTCTTGAACACCTAATCTCACTTAGGATGTAAGTGTATAATGTGTATTTGATTTTCAAGAAAAATTCGGCAGCATTTCCCTGTTTGTTCTCTAAGTACATATGTACTTAGAGAACAGTGGGGAAATGCTGCCAAAATTTTCTTGAAAACCCAATACACATTATACACTTACTAGTGAGATTAGGTGTTCAAGAATGGGATAGGTGGTACACATTTATTATATATAAGAATGACAACACATGTCCCTAGACCTTAATCTTGTTGTAATATATACTTGTTTTCTCTTTGATCATAGAATGGATAGATCATGGATGTCCATTCGCAATCGCTGCACCCCAGAGTTTATTTCTGGTCTTGACTAGTTTATTAGATTTGTCGAGGAACATAGGAAACAACTTGGAGATAGGTTCTACTGTCCATGTAGGCCCTACGGTAACAACTTGAAAGTCAGCACTGGTGACGAAATCAAAAGTCATGTCATGTGCAACGGGATTATACAAGGCTATACAGAATGGCACTGGCATGGAGAGATTTCAAACCCGAAACCAGCGGTGTCGATAGCAGTGCTTGTGTGGAAGAAGAAATTGCCTCCTATGACGTAGATGTGAATGAACCAGTTCCAGTAGACATCATTGATGTGATGCTGGATAGTTGTGGGGTAGAGCACACTGATCCACCTCCCATTTTTAGAAACATTGTGCATGATGCTGAGATATTGTTATACACATGTTGTACTAAGTTTACGAAGCTTAGCGTTGTGTTGAGATTGTATATACTGAAAGCTAATAATAGATGGAGCGACAAAAGCTTCACATCATTGTTGTCTTTGTTGAAAGAAATGTTTCCTGATGGAAACGAGCTTCCAATCTCAACATACCAGGTAAATAAATTGTTGTGCCCAATGGGAATGGATGCCAAGAAGATACACGCATGCCTGAATGATTGTGTATTATTTCAAAAGGACTATGTGGATTTGAAAGATTGTCCAAAATGTGGTGTGTCACGGTATAAATTGATGACTTTGGGGGAGTCCAAAACTGGTTCTCCTGCCAAGGTGATGTGGTATATACCTATAATATCATGGTTTCAACACTTGTTTGCCAATCTGATAGATGTGAAGAATTTGAGGTGGCATGCAGATGTTAAGAAAAATAATGATGGGATCCTACGACATGCGTCTGATTCCCAACAGTGGAAGAAGATTGATCTATTGTACCCTGAATTTGGTGAAGAAGTCAGAAATATAAGACTTGGGCTTTATACAGATGGGATGAATCAGTACGGGACATTGAGCAGCCAACATAGCACTTGGCCTGTCATGCTTGTTATATACAATCTTCCTCTCTGGATGTGTATGAAAAATAAGTATGTAATGTTGTCATTGTTGATATCAGGCCCTAAACAACCTGGAAATGACATTGATGTTTCTCTTGAACCTCTAATTGATGACTTAAAGAAACTCTGGGGTGAAGGTGTGATGACCTATGATGCTTCACAAAGAGAGACATTTCGTTTGCATGCTATGTTGTTTTGTACTATTAATGACTTTCCAGCATATGGGAATTTGTCTAGATATAGTGTTAAAGGAGCTAAAGCGTGCCCTATATGTGAATAGAACACTGATTCAACAAGACTAAAACATGGCGGTAAGACTGTATATCTCGGTCATCGAAGGTTTCTTACAAAATTACATTTGTATCGTAGGAAGTGCAAAGCATTCAATGGATTGAATGAGGAACAGAGTGCACCTAAACCTATACTAGGGGAGGTTGTTTATGAAAGATTAAAAGACTTTGTCAATGAATTTGGTAAGAGATCACAATGTACTATGGCCACACGGAGTGACAAATATTTATCCAAGAAGAAGTCAATATTTTGGGATCTTCCTTATTGGAGTTCTTTGACAGTCAGGCATTGTATCGATGTCATGCACGTTGAGAAAAATGTCTATGATAGCGTCATTGGTACTTTGTTGAATATACCAGGTAAGATTAAAGATGGGATAAAATCCAGACTGGACCTATGTGAAATGGGAATAAGGTCAGAATTAATAGAATTTTGTGAAATGGGAAATCGGAGAACATACTTACCTCCCGCTTGTTACACATTATCTACACAGGAGAAGAAAGCTTTTTGTGAATGTTTGGTAAATGTTAAGGTGCCATAGGGTTACTCATCCAACATCCGTAGATTGGTATCAATGAAAGATCTGAAGTTTACAGGTCTTAAATCTCATGATTGTCACACTCTAATACAACAAATATTGCATGTGGCAATTAGATCTATATTGCCGAAGCATGTAAGGTTTGCAATCACCAGACTTTATTTCTTTTTCAATAGTATGTGCAACAAATTTATTGACCCTGATACTCTCGATAATTTGCAAAGAGAAGTGGTTGTTACCCTATGTCAGCTTAAGATGTATTTTCCTCCGTCGTTCTTTGATATCATGGTACATCTTGTTCTCCACTTGACTAGGGAAGTGAAAATGTTGGGACCAGTTTTCTTGCATTGGATGTATCCCTTTGAACGATACATGAGAGTTTTTAAAAGTGATGTTCGAAACCGTTATCGGCCTGAAGGGAGTATTATTGAGGGTTATGTGGCGAGAGAGGTTATGGATTTTTGCAATGACTTTCTCAGTAGTAATGACACTCCTAGTAATGACAAGAATATTGAGGAGCAATTTGGCAAAGGAATTTTGGGATCACGGGTGAAAGTAATCAGTCGTGAGTAGTTGGAACAAGGTCACTTGTATATTTTACACAACATGGATGAAGTGAGTGTTTATATCGAGTAACATACCAGTTTCATCAAGAGACAATATCCTGGAGCCAATACAATGTGGCTTTCTAGAGAGAATAACAAGACATTCATTAAGTGGTTCAAAGATAAAGTCTTACATCAACTATCTCAAACACCAGATGATATTACTAAAACTATCAAATGTCTTTCCTTTAAACCAAAATTGAATGTTATGTCTTATGAAGGGTATGACATTAATGGATTCACATATTACACAAAGTGCCAAGATGATAAGAGTGTCATCCAAAACAGTGGGGTCACCCTTCAAGCGTCGACTATGTTTTTTGCAAGTGCAAAGGATAAGAGTCCACGAGAAGCTAAAATGTCATATTACTGTGTCATTGAAGACATATGGGAGTTTTACTACATAGATTTCAGAATTCCGATCTTCAAATGTAATTGGGTTGATAACACCAAAGGAGTTATAGTGGATGAATTGGGTTTCACTTTAGTGAACTTTGAAAAGATTGGCGAGAAGGGTGAACCATTCATATTGGCATCACAGGAGAAACAAGTATTTTATATCGATGATCCTACAAATGATAAATGGTCGGTTGTTCTTCATGGTAAAAGACAGTTCATTGAAGATCCTATAGATGAAGAAGAATACTATGATAAGTATGATGACTCCAGTCCATTCTCAGTTGGGTTGCCAACACCAGAAAATATTGAAGCTAATGATGACTTGTATGTGCGCGGAGATCACAATGAAGGATTGTTAATTGATAAAAAAATCACAATATTGGAGGCATGTTTATATTTTTTTATATGTTTTATTTTTCTAAATGTGAACTTTACAATGTGAATTACTTTACAATGTGAATGTGAACTTTACAATGTGAATTTTACAATGTGAATTACTTTACAATGTGAATGTGAACTTTACAATGTGAGGTTTACAATGTGAATTACTTTACAATGTTAATTACTTTACAATGTGAATGTGAACTTTACAATGTGAATTTTATAATGTGAATTACTTTACAATGTGAATGTGAACTTTACAATGTGAGCTTTACAATATGAATTACTTTACAATGTGAACATTAAAATGTGAATGTGAACTTTCAGATGGCTGAACATTCTCCTGATGACCGTGTTGATGATTACCATGAGGGTGAGGACATTAATGTTCTACCTCACAATGTAAGTTTTAAAAATATATATCATATATTTATATCTATATGTCCATTTCTAGTTATATCTTGTAAGTGTGTTTATTTTGTCAAATTTTAGGTTGATTATGCAAATGTACCCTCTGAAGCACTTGAGGCACTTGATGAGCAGCACCAAAAAGTTGACAAGAGAAGGGGCATCACTATGATGAAGAAGTTAATAGCGCAAAGGGGAAATGGACCCAAACTTGTTGTGGATTTTGATAGTACAGGAAATGCAATTTGAGTGAATCGCAATTCATTTGTTTCATATCTTGGGTATGTTACTCGTAGCTATTGCGGTTGTAAGATAGATTCTTGGCATAAAGTTCCTAAGGAGAAGAAAGACGTAATATGGAAGTATTTATGCGTGAGTTATTATTAATTTACAATTCTATTTGTTAGATTACTAATTTTTTGGATACTAGTTAATAGCAATTCTATTTTGTAGAGTATATTTGAATTGGACAAAAAGCTACATCGTAAATGTGTGATGCAATGTTGTGGGAGAGTCCCAAGGAACTATAGGACAAATCTCACCTGAGAATACATAAAAGAATGTGATAAGAGGAAGAAGATAGCCACAGAATAGTGGAACTTCCTGGACCAAGAAGAATGGGACGCATTTGTTGCTTCAAGACAAACTGATGAATTCAAGGTATTAGGCGTCACCCCCAATTTAATTAATATATGTTGTATTCACCTATTCAAGATTATCATTTAGTGTTACTACCCAAATCATTAATGTGCATACTAATTAGGCCCTCAGTGAGGCGCAAAAAGCAAGGTGTGCACTGAATGTGCATGACCACACAATGGGTCCAAAGGGGTATGCAGGCATTCACCAAAGACTACAGTCTGAGGCTACTGCTCAGTCTGCTGCTACTCAGGAGTCCTCTACTATAGGTAGCACACCTCTCCCTCACCATGATGTCTGGATAGCTGGGAGGAAAAATAAGAAGGGAGAAATAAGGAAGCCCGCAACTGCTGAGGCGGCTGCAAAAATGGTAAAATACAACTCTTACAGCAATCGTTCGAATATTGATTATTTGTGGTGTTTACTTAATTACAAATTTTTGTTTTGGCGATTAGCGGGAGTTGCACGAGCTGAGGAAACAAGGCATGTTCATCCCTGAGGGCACAAGGGATGAATTGACAGTTGCTCTGGGTAACCCAGAGCATCCTGGACGTGTTAGGGCTGTAGGCGCTGGTGTGGGCATCAAAACGTTCTTTGGGCCATCCCAGTGCAAACATGTCCCAAAAGCGGGACTTTCACAAGAAAAGGTAACCTATTCTTTCTTTATAATTTTACTGTAAAAGAAAATTCAATAATCAGAAGCTAATGTTTCTTTTATCCATGTATAGGTAGATAAGCTAGTTGATAGGAAACTCGAAGAAGCACTGAGCAAGTGGTAGGCATCTTAGACTGCCACTCAGCAGACAGTACCTACGGCATCCCGCTCTACTCTTACTGCAGAGGTTGGGAGTAATCATGTAGACCCACCACCTAGAACATCTATTGTAAGTATTTTTTTATGACATAATAACTAGTCTTTTCAAGATGATATGTTTTCAAGATGATATGTATATAACATTCTTTACACAAAAAATTGTAGGGGTTGAAGCCATGTCGTCTAAAAAGTAAAGAATTTATCGTTGCAGAGGCATCGACTTACCCATCCCTACTAGGGGAAATGTTTCATGGGTCTCCATTACCAGCTGGTTGGGTTCGTGTGAGCCTGGTACGTATATTCCCCAACTGGATGGATCTTCCATTGCCATATAACCACCCAGATTGTGAAACGCTTGGTGAGGCAGAAGACGGAGTGATATTGTGGCCAAAAGCGGATGTCTTCTATACTGAAACTGTATGGTAAATTTACATTACGTTAAATTGTTAGTGTGTGTATATGATGTCAATTGATCTAAAATTATATATATACAAGTTAAAAAGAAGACACCCAGAGCATCTAGGCATCCACCTCCACCTCCTACATTACCAAGTTGGATTCCACAGGACCTACCTGTCCCGTTAGGTCCTAACTATAGGGGTACGGCAATATGGTTAGGCGAACATGATATAAATTGCCCTATAACTGTTTCTATAGATGCGGATGTTGTAGGTCAATCATACGAAAGCAACCTATTTATACAAGATATTTTGGAGTTGTTTCGATATGATTGGCTGAATACATCTGTGATAGAGCTATGGATAAGGTGAGATCTTCTTTATACATCCATATACCTTATGTAGGATCTGGTGATCTGGTTTCTTATTTATTAATGCATGTGTAATACATGTTTTGCAGCTACTTAGACAAGATATGTGCAGATTTTTCATTCGAACATGTAGGATTTTTTATTCCATCTTTGATTAGTCTAGTAGCTAAAGACCCTCCGTCAGTTCAACAATACTGATGTGATGCTTTTACAAATTTTTCTCAAAATAAGAAGACATTGATAATAGCTCCATTCAATGTGGAGTAAGTTTACTTTGCTTATTATAATTTGGACTTAAGAAAATTACATTTTTATTGTGAATTTTGAGTTATTAATTTTTAACTTTTTTACCTCTAGTGGTATGCATTGGGAGTTACTAGTTATTGTCCTCGATACGTTCATTGTCTATTATCTAGATCCTAAGGGGAGTAAATTGAATTCAAAATATGGACACATAATGAAAATGGCATTATTCCGGTGAGAAATATTTCATTTTCATATATGTTAACATATGTTATTACATTACTATTTAATTATGCAATGTACTATGTTACATTAACATGTAGGAGTATAGATGAGTTCAAAAAGGCTGGAGGAAAGGTCCCCAAGAAAAAGAACCAACAAATAACTTGGAAGAACGTGGAACTAAATTCCCGACTGCAATGTATATATTATTTATGTGAATAGTGCTTAATTAGTTGTATTTTTTAATATTTTGTATGTTTCAATTTATAGTGTGCTACACAAGACAACGGATGGGCATGTGCATACTATGTGATGTGATTTAATCACATGCTTATCAAATATGCCACAGTGGACATCGATACCATCCCTGAGGTATTATATATAGTCTCATTAGATAATATGAAATATATCAATCTTATTTATAGTTCATTAATTATATATATACATCATTCTCTTTGCAGGTGTTTAAAACTAACCACACTACAGGAAAGGCCTTACCAAATGTACATACTCCCTATATGACGGGAGAATTAAATGAAGTAAGAGAAGAATGGGCAACAGACATACAAGTAGTGGGGGTTTTAACATATAATTGGGATGTTGATAATGAATAATGACTAAAGAATGATATTTTGTAAATAAGTTTCTGAATTATAATATGTGTGAATGTTTCTACATGTGTCTGAATGTTTATACATATGTGAATGTGAAAATGAATGAAACTGTTGGTTGCTATATGAATGTTTCTACATATGTTAATGTGAAAATGAATGGAATTGCAGATTGCTACATGAATGTTTCTACATGTGTGAAAATCGAATGGAACTGTAGGTTGCTAAATGTGTGAAAATTAATGTTGTTAATTTTGCAGGTTTGTGGCCTGTTGTTGGCTAATATCAATAGATGTCGTAAAACCTGCAGTTCATAACTGAACTGCATGTTTCTCATCCTGTGACCAGCCACAGTAGGTTTGCAGACTGATTAAAAAAAATTTGCAATACGCGTCGGTTATTTGTTTAAAACCGTCGACAAATGGTTACAACGTCGAATAAATAATTAAAAACGACGCCTAATGCATGTGATGTGGCGTCGATTATCAAGAGCCGATGTCAATTTCCCTAATGAGGCCAGATACCACGGCCGTGCTGGCCAGCACGACCGTGGCAGCGGGTGAGATGGCGTCGGTTATCACTAATAAACTGACGTCGATAGTGCCCATATGGCGCCCTTTCTGTGGCACGAACGTTTATGGCGTCGGTTTCAAAGCTAATAACTGATGCCTATACCCCCCTGCTGGTGTGTTTTCGGTGGCGCACGAAGGGTTGTGGCATCGGTTTGCGAACTGACGCCTAAAGGTTGGCCTTTTAGCAGCACCCACATAGGTGTCGCATTAAAACCGACACTAAAGGCCTTAAATAACCAACACTAAAGGTCGGTTATGTACTAGTGGATCCAACCTCCATATTTTGAATTGAGATTAGAGGTAACTGGGAAGAATATATGGAGCTTGGATTGGCGTTTTTCTCTTCAAGAATGAACCAGACAAAGAGGATGAAGAACCAAATGGAAGGAAAGAAGTATTCCACAAGAAACCAACCTTCGATAACAAAGGAAGAAATGTTATGTTTTCATACTTGAATATGTGGGGAAAGACCTCACTTTGTCTTTGAACACCAATAACTACCAAAAGTCACCTCTCTAGAGCTCCAACGGTTGCCAACCTAAATGTAAATTACAAAATAAACAACACAACTTGATTATATATTAGACTATATAAAATTTTACCTGAATGAATTCACTTCCTAAAGTGGATAATTGACCAAAACCAAAGTGGAAAAAGATAAATAAAATTTGGTTCTTATAAGAATTCTTTGGTTCACACCTAATCAACCCTGGTTCATGATCAAAACACCACTTAAAATCTTAAGAAAACAAATTAAGTCCATAACATTGATCAACTCGGCATGGGTCCTCCAAACACAACCTAGTTCACAATTATTACTTAACCAAATTCCAAAAAATTCTAAAAGCAATCAATATGACTACATTGTAGCAAACCCACCCTAGGTTCACTTCAAACTGACATGATTCATGGTTGGCTCCTGCCACATAGGATCAAAATTATATCCCACTTGGTTGCTTGAACCTGGTAAGATTCAGGGCAATTTATCCTAGTTTCAGGCCCATTGAGGCACAAACTCTAGTGCACAAAACTTCCTTTATATCTCCAAGATTTCTCCCTACTAGTTCAAGTACATATTTTTCATTCTCTCTCTTAATGAATCAAAGCACAATGAAATGCAAAAAAATAATCAAGCGAACAATACATTGGAATCTTGGAGTGCAAACTAGTCATATATATTCTCCTAACTATCTTTCTCCTTAGTTATAAGATCACTCTTAAGATTGTTTCATGGCATATATTCCATACATAAGATCAAGGTCCTTCAATTTATATGATACTCACCTAACCAAGACATGAACCAATCCTTCTAGAGTTTACTATCTATTTACATGCATTTGTTTGAATCATAATACAAACTATAGTCATCTATCATAAAGTGTTTCCATATCATTCCATTAGTGTTAAGCTTGACCAGTCAATCATTTCATCTGATCCGGGTTTTAGATTAGCTTAGATGAGAAGAGATAAGGCTAAGAAAAACGATTAATCTAGGGTTTAAGAATAACATAATTTAGGGTATTTACAAGGATATTGTAATAAGATGGTTAGCCTCACACTAAAAACCCCGGTCAATTCCTACTAACGACTCAGTTGACTTATGGGACATGCGAAGCAGTTTTTGGAACAAATCAGACCAAAATATCAGTCAATGTTTCCAATAATGCCCCAAAAAGACAAACCCGTCTAACACCTCTTTTACCCTTCTATGGTTTTGGTCAAGTCTATCGGTTGGAATATTTTTATATTACATAGTTAAGCAAATTTAACAAATTTACTGTAACCACTCATTTATCTTTGAAATTTTATTGTCATGAAAACTAGTTTCTATATATTATAACCCCAATCGTGTAACCTATGCATGCAAACAACAAGGTAAATCTGAAATCAATATATTAAACTAGATATAAAAAATCTAATAAACATAAACTCAGATCACTCTTATCTTCTAGGTGTACTTGATGAAATGAAGAGCATGTCATCACCACAATGAATATAGTATTTGATATGGTGCAAGAAAGGGTCATATTATACTAGTGAGAAAATTAGTTCATTCAATTAGAGACATATGTACTTCACGGTTATGATCAATTCAACATCCATTTGAAGAAGAATATTAGAAAGACATAATCTCATTTACAATCATTTAATTGGATGGTTTTTTCTTAATTAACATATTGCATTTATAGTCATCTTTGCTAATGCTCACATTTTATGCCCCTTATAGTGTGAAGAGTGTGATGATGGTGAACACACTTTTTTTATATCATGGACAATATGTCTATTTATGGACATGAACCTAGTCTCTATGTATTCTCAACACTGAATTTGATTTCCATATTAAGGCATGATTTTAATAACAAGAAAAAAACTACTAGCATGATTTTCTACAATGCTCATGATTTATAATGACACTGACCGCAATTTAACTACCTTAGGAACACATCGTATAATCCTTGATGGAAAATCTCATTTCCATGTTCTAGAATAAATAACATTAGAATTTGTAGACATCGGAATTATTTAACGAAAACATATAACTTCAATGCAAAGGAAAGTCAAGACATCGTTGTTACTATCTTAACTCTCCTTTGTCAATTATTGACCACACATAAAGGCCATCGCTCTATGAAAAGCCCAAAATTGGCAAGATGATATAAATATTGATATATCATTGTACGCAACAACAAATTTGTTGTTAGGATCAAAAGGGAGGTGAATGGGAGGATTAAAACTCTATTTCCTAGAGGGTGGGAGTATACCTCCAATCTCGATCAGGTAGAGGGAGGAAAGATAGTTGTGGGTTGGTTTCCGATGGTCTGGGATGTGCAAGCCATCCACCAATCTGATCAGTTGATGTTGCTTAGCTATATTAATAGAGGCGATTTCCACTGTGTTATCTTGGTAGTCTATGGCTCTAATGCTGAAAGAGATAGAAGAAGTTTATGGGAGTGTATCATGAATACAACTCAACAAGAACTACCTCATTTGGTGGTGGGGGATTTCAATAGCACAACAAAGGCGAGTGAGAAGGTGGGTGGTTTTTCGGTTTCAGATTCAATCATGGGCAAATTCAATGATGCGGTGAATGAAGCTAATCTCATTGAACTTAATATGCGGGGAGGGATCACAACTTGGCATAACAAGAGAACTCCCGTTAGAAGAATCTCTAGTAACATTGATAGGGGTTTGGTGAACGTGAGATGGGTGGAGGTTTACCCAAATGCATCTATTGCTCTGGGTGCACACCCCAAGAGTGATCATGCATGGATGGAAGTGGATTTGAATAATATTGATGCACCCAACCACCCATTCAGATTCTCGAATCACTGGATTGGATGGCTGAACTTCATGGACACCGTTAGGAATGCTTGAGAGGGGGTATTCAGGGAAATCCCATGTTTATGGTTATTGGAAAACTGAAGAGGGTCAAGTTGGCGTTGAAGAAATGGTCTAAGGAGCTTATCAACCTTGATAATCTCACTAAGGAAGCTAGAATAGTCTATGACAAAGCGGTTGAGGTAATGAGGACTAATCCCACTTGCTGGAGGAGTATGGAAGAGGAGAGCAAAGCTAGGAAGTGACTCATACAGCTTGAAAAGGCACATGACTGGAAAAGGAGTAGGTCGAAATGGATTAAGGATGGGGATACAAATTCAAAAGTGTACCATGCGATGGTGAGGAAAAATGATATGCGTGACCATATCCATAATCTTATTGATGAGGAGGGAAACTTGGTGGAAGAGGTGGATAAAATGGCCAAGATGGTTGTTAATTTCTTCAATGTAAACTATAATTGCAGCAATCGTGATGACAGTGTGAGATCTACCATGCCGAAGAAAGTGAATGCTGATATGAATAGAAGCCTGGTTGAAATAGTGGATGATGAGGAGATTAAAAGAGTTGTTATGTCCATTAGGGCATCAAAGGCGTCGGGACCGGATGGTTTTAACGCAAAATTCTTTCACATGTGCTGGGACATTGTTGGACCCGAAGTTTTTAGAGAAACATGATGGTTCTTGGTGGGTGGGAGGATGGTTAGACAAGTTAACCATGCTTTCATTAGACCGATTCCAAAGAAATCTTCGCCTATGGAGATAGTTGATTACAAACCTATTGTGTGCTGCAATGTGATTTATAAAATCATTTCAAAACTGACTGTGTCGAGATTAAAGGTTTTGCTTCCTAATGTGATCTCCACTAATCAAGCTGCCTTTGTGATTGATCGGTCCATCTCAGACAATACACTGCTGGCTAAGGAATTCTTGGTTGACTTTGGTGTCAAGAACGCCACTAAGAAGGCCTGTATCAAAACAGACATATCGAAAGCTTATAATCGAGTGAGATGGAAAGCTATATGGAGTTCGTTGGAGGCTTTGGGGTTTTTGTAGAGATGGATTGAGGTGATCAAATAATGTGTGCAAACGACGTCTTTTTCTGTCTTGATCAATGGAGTGCCTTATGGATTCTTTAGAGCAACAAATGGATTACACTAGGGTGATCCAATTTCTCCTCTGTTGTTCACAATTGTTATGGAGAATCTTACACACATGAATGAGATAGCTGAGCTGGAGGGTCATATTAAAGCCTTTAAGGTGAGAGGGGTTAAGGTCAAGACACATATGATATTTGTTGATGATGTTCAGTTCTTCATCGTTGGGCATTACAAATACCTTAAAAATGTGAAGAATCTTATGAAGAATTTTGGGAAGCTCTCCAACCTGTATATGAACGATCTGAAATCCAATGTGTTCTTGTCCAGGTCGTGTGACAGTAGAAGAGGGATGCTGAAGGAGGTAATAGGGATTCCAGTGGGCCGGTTTCCTACCAAATACCTTGGGGTTCCTTTTTCTAGGGGGAGGGGAAGAGGTGTGGACTTCTATGAATGTGTTGATGATCTGAGAAGTGCTATGGACAAATGGTGTGGTCTCAGTATCTCAATGGCTGGGCGAACGTGTAACATCCCTGACCTGGGTTATAAACTAACCCTAGGTGTTTTGCCTAAATATGTAATTAAACTCTTGTGATTATCTTTTGGCATGTAATTAAGTTCCTAAGGAATATACATTTTCATTTTTGTCCCTTTTAAACAATGATTGTAGTATTGTTTGGTAATACAGGGACCTATGTGCAAATTATCCAGTTAAGGGGTTTAACTTACAAATTTCACAAGTTAAGATGTTCCTCTGATGATGAGATATCATATGAGTGGATATGATGAGGTAAGATGGATTTCCCAAGCTTGGGCATCAAGATGCAGCTTGTGGAATGATCTTTATGCTTAAAAAAAACCCTAATTTGGATTAAAGTGCAATTTACCCAAATGTGGGGTGAAACTTATAAAATACACCATCTAGAACATATTTTATGACTCTTGACATCATTTAGAGTAAAAATGATGAAAGGGACACATGAATGAGTGATCAAATAAGAAAAATGATCTTTGTGCATAAAATTCACTAAGTATGAGGATGGAGACTTGTCATATATGAACTCTAGTTGAAAGTTGGTTTTCTTAACCCTTAGATCTAGAGTTTTGATGAGATTTACATAAATTTCATAGCTTGGGCGTGCCTTAGAAACAAGGAGGGACTTAGATGAGAATTCCATGATTTAGAGGTCCTTATGGTGGAAAATAGCCTGAAGTATATAAGCCTTCACCCTTACAAACCAAGTGAACGTATCCTTTATCCTCTTCATTTCTCATCTTTCTCAAAACGGCCAAGGCAGAGCTCTGGACCTCAGGGAGACGACCAACTAGTGCTAAGGTGAGTAGGAACCATCTTCAAGCTCGAATTCATGGAGGAATTCTTCTTAAAAGGTTGGTTCTATGGTTAACTCACTTAGATTCTTTGTTTTAGCCAACCATTCCCATCTTTTCCTTGAAGAAACAACCTTGGATGACCTGTGGAGCTCAAGACGCCATTAAAGGCTTGAATCTTGGAAGCTTGGAGCTCTAGGAACCACGTTTAAGGCGGGTTTTATAACTCTAAACTCCTAGCTTTATTATGCATATCTTTGTTCTTACTTTTTGTGCTTAGTTCTTCTTCTACCTCCCTTCTTCCTTGCACTTTTGCAAGAAAAACGGTGGTGTAACCGACCTGAACAGAGGTTGAGGATGATGGGCGTGGATTCCTAGGTAACTTTATCAAACGACCTTGGACCCTTTTGGTCCAAACGGTTGCAAACCGTTTAAGGTCAAACGGGTTCAACCCGTTTGATCTCAAACGATCTTGCAAGATCGTTTGGATCAAAACGGTCTCAAGACCGTTTGATAGGGTTGACCAAGGGACGACCATTTGAGGGTCTGTTGATAATATATTGAATTCATTTCTACAAAGAATTATAAACTAATTCCTAACCAATTGAGAGTTGAAGGCACTTCAACACCCTACCCTAATCGGGTTGAAATTGTTGATTTCAAGTATAGATCTTGTTGAGTGTTGGGTTGAAGGATCCAAATGGGTTCAAAACTATTTGGGGGTTCATCCAAACGGTCTCACCCTCGTTTAGTGACACCCCAAGACCGTTTGGAGGTCTAGGGTTAAGGAAATTTGATGGTTTGAGGGTCCAATTTCGATAGGTTGATGAATTGATAAAAATGCTGATTTTAGATCTATTTAGGGTTCAACCCTTATCCAACCGACTTGGTTTTTGGTCAAACTTTGGGCAAACAGGTTGACACTCATTTAGGCTCAAACAGGTTGACACTCGTTTAGGCTCAAACAGGTTGACACTCGTTTAGGCTCAAACAGGTTGACACTCGTTTAGGCCCAAACGGGTTCACACTCGTTTAAGGCCAAACGGGTTCACACTCGTTTAAGGTCAAACGGGTTCACACCCGTTTAAGATCAAATGGGTTCACACCCGTTTAAGTACAAGTGGGTCCACACTCATTTAAGGCTCAAATGGGTTCAAGGTCGTTTGAGATTAAATGAGTTCAAGGTCGTTTAAAACCTAAATGGGTTGAAGGTTGAAGGTTAAACCCTAAACCAATTGGAGACTTTCAAGTTTATGTATACTTAATCACTTGAAGGTGTAAATGGTTCAATGATGATCTAATCTAAACTCTAATGGTAACTTAAGACATTAAGGGACTAAGTGACTAATGAATTGACCCATGATGATGATCAGTGGGTAAATTACCAAAATGCCCTTGAGGGGTTAATTTGAGTGATACCTTGTTCTAATCAAACCCTAATCACTTGATAGTGATGATTTGGTTTATGTTAATCAATGATGACTTGACCCAACCTATCTAGAGTGGTGTAATCACCATCTACTAGTGAGAGAAGAGAGAAAGTACCATTTATGTTCAAAACTCAAGTAAAATACCTTCAATGTACTCGAATATGCAAGATTAGGTATGATCCACTTATGTGAGATCATGGAAACCCTAAATATGATAATTGGTTAATCTTAATCTTATTTGAGGGCTTTAATGATGACGTTCCTCATACATGGTGATATTATGAGATCAATTCACCATGAGGTGAATAGTAAACCCTAATTCTAGGATGATGACATGTAATGTGAATAGTAAACCTTAATTGGTGAAAATCAGGGAACCTAACCGGTACAACTGTTGATATGAATTTCTTACTATTATCAGTTGAATTAACCATGCAGGTTCTTATACATGATGATGATCATATCTAGGTAAGGATTATGATTTCATATTCATTGAAAGCATGTTATTAGCTTTATGAATAATGACATATGCTGAAGCCTAGTAAGTGGCATCTTATGAGAATGATAGGCTGTAAGAGCCATGAGTATCATCAAGGTCATGCTTGTCATATGACTTGTGATGAGATGATTGAGAAATGATAATTGATGAGAGTTAGACTTGATACATTTAGTATTCTACTTTCATAGCTGCTGTTCTAATGATTAATGTTTGAGAACATGTATGATGATAAAAAGAATACTGAAATGTACCTAACTAATCAAGTATAATCATACCATGTAGAGCCCTGATCATAGATCCATCATTGTCAGGAGTTAAATGATGGTGAAACAGGTTTTCCTAAGGGAACTCCTGGATCACATACTTTTGAGTATGTGGGGGAATATGGATGTGAATACCCTTACATCCTAGTGTAGGAATTGATGTAGATGTATCTTAATCTATCAATCCTTCACTATGTGTTTATGCCGGGGTGATATAACACTAATCTCCCAAGGAAATCTTTTGTACCGCATCGATGAGAGATAAACAAGAAATCTTTCGATGGCGAAGAGAGTACAGAATGCCACTGTGACTCTAATAGCGAAGTACCAGAATACCCTGGTAAGCTATAGTAGCAGAGACACTAGATGTCCTGCATGTTGATCCTCATACTGACTGAGGAAGATGAGGTCATAAGAATCCGGCTCTTTTGATGACCTATGTATGATACCGATGCGACTTAATAGTGATCGGTTGGAGTATGAGCGGTATACCTCATCTCCGTAGGGCATAATAATGTTTGTAAAACATAATCAACCGCGTAGCATATCTTCTTGGGTTTAACTACGAGATACAATGATTGATGGTTACACTGCTTAGTATACATGTTCTTCATATTCCTTAAATGTTGTTGTTCCACTTGATAACAATCTGTTGTTGATTACCTTAAAGCTTTATTGCTTATGTTGATCTGTGATTGCTATAATAAAGCTTCTGGCGGAGAGTTATAACTCTCGCTGGGACAATTATTTAAAATTGTCTCACCCCGTAGATTTCAACTTTTTAGGTGGTCGCCGATGACGAAGGAACCAGTCTGCAGGTGATCAGTATCAGCAGCAAGAGCACCAGGGGCAGCAGTGAATCTCAGGTGGAGATACTGACTGCTAAGTCATGTAGTTAGATAGTCTTATGTCGTCTTTGTACTCTCAGGTCCTTGGAGTTTGTTAATCTGAGATTTTGTATTTTGTTGTATGTAATCACTTGAGAAGTGGTTTAACAGAGATGTAAACTGTTACCTTGCTTTTATGAAAGAAGTTTCATGACTTCAAGATCTTGTCTCAAAAAGTTTTAATTTTTCGTGAATTTTCATATTCCGCTGTTAATCGAATGCTTTCGCTGAGTTTATATCGTGGTTTATGAATCGTGTCGTTTCAGAACGGTTCTCATTAAAGCTGTCTTGAATGGTAAAATCAATTACTGGTGTAGACAAATTGATTTTCTGTCTTTTATTCTAGATAAATTTGGAAGCATCATAGCATGGTTTCTTTGGGGTGGTGGCGTGAATGCCATAAGCTGGAAAATTGTGGCTCAACCTTTTTATGTTGGTGGTCTGGCTATTGCTTGCCCACATGATGTGGCGTGGGGGGCTACTGCCAGAAGAGTGGACTGGCTCCTGAATAATCCAGAGTCACCATTGACTGGGTGGATGAAAGATAGGTACGAGGAGCTGGGAGGGGAGATGAAGAAAGGGGAGTCGTCAGTATGGATGAGGATGAGAAAGGTCTTCCAGGAACTAGGCACTTTTTATAAAATGCAAGAGCAACATGCCTCCAGTAGAAAACTATGGAATATGAGGAAGCAAATGCCGCAGGTCAGTTGGTATGACATCTGCTGGACCAAGCCCAGATGCTCGAAATGGAGTTTTGGCGCCTATAGGGCTATTATGAGAACAATGCCTACCGGAGACAGAATCATCAAATGGGGGTTGAACTGTGAACCGAAATGCCTTCTCTGCAATAAAGCGCCAGAATCACATGACCACATTTTTTTAATGTGAGTTCTCAGCTTACATTTGGAGACGTGGCTGCCTTAAATGTGGTTGGGGTGGGCTCGCCCCGTTGGGCATGGATGAAGCTTTAAAGTGGATGGTGGAAAGAACAAAGTCGAAGATCAAAAACAGACTTTTGGGAGGGATTTTTGTAACGTCCCTCTTTTTCCATATATGGAGGGAACGTAATAATAGACTACACGGTAAGAGACCTAGAGAAAATACTACCATTTTTATGTAATTAGTAACAGCCGGGTGGGGTTCTTCAAAGCTAACTCGAAGAGCATGGTTGGGTTGGACACCATGGCTCTTAGAATGTGAGGTCTCTTGTAAAGTCTGTATAGTATATGGGGTTTTTGTTATGTCTCCTATACTTAGTTTTTGATATAGTAATATTTTACCTTATCCAAAAAAAAAACAAATTTGTTCTTTATGTAGTCGAAAGCAACAATATGAGTAGAAATTACACATCTCCCATATTGACCAATATACAATTCCTTACTTAATTTGGGAAACAAAAGAGACACCAACTACTCCTAGCATTCAAGAAAAAATTGAAATGTGCATCCCAAGTATCAAACTTTGGGGTATCTAGGGTGTTATTTCAATATTCAATCGACCATCTTTAACATAATAGTCACACATGCTTGAATGTTCCTTGAGAGGCTTGTCCTTGGTGGCATACCCTTACCAAGTCAATATTTTACTAGCATCCATCCACACTTCAAACCCTTGTTCTTAATTTCTCTTGAAAATAACCAATTTGGTTGATATTGAGCCCGTAAGTTATTTTTATACTTTACATATACCTATCAAACTCCCATGAAAAATAAAACCTTGATAAACCACCTTTATCAATAAAACAAGACATATTTAGTTATCACAAAAATTAATATAAATTTATACCAGAAATAAAGATAGAGTTAATTCCCATTTGCCCCCTCATTTTTGCTGAAATCCTTGAAAACCCCCTATGTTTTTTCAAATTCCATCTACCCCCCTCTAGTCCACTCTCCGTCAGCTGCCGTTACGTGAGACAAAATGCCCTGCTTTGATTTCACACGTTGCTTCTATATCGACGTGTCTTTTCTACTTATATCATTTTAGTTGATATATTACGTTATATTAGGATTGTTTCAAGTATATTATACTAAAAATATTATATCGTACTTAATAATTATACAGAGCTTGTTAAATTATAAGTCCAGATTGGTTCTATGTTAGAAAACTTGAAAAGAAAAATTTGACAACCAAACTAGATATTGATTTAAATTCAAATTTCATTCATTATATACAATTTGAAAATGACCAAGAAACATGTTTAAGTCAGTCTATCTAAATCCAACAATGACTTCGATCTTTAAATCTAGGATCAAAAAATCGAACTCATTTGTTTAACTTAGACTCAGACCATACTTAGATTTGGATTTCGAACAACCTATATGCTAAGTTGGTAGCCTGTGCAAGATTTGAGAAACTTTAGACTTGTGTAACTTGAGATTTATACTATTATATCTAAATTGGCAATAACTTTGATATTCCTAAACATGGAGTCGTCGTAAATTTTTGTTTTAAAAAAGATTCATAACTAAACTTTAACATGTTTGTCTGAACCCGGCCTATATATTCAAAATGAGAATGTAGAACCGGTTTTTTCCACTTGGTACATGATTTGGTACATATCGTTGACAAACCTCTCTCTCTCTCTCTCGATATGACAAACCTCTCTCTCTCTCTCTCTCTCTCTCTATATATATATATATATATATATATATATATATATATATATACATATATACATATATATACATATATACACATATATGTATATCTATCTATATATAGATAGATAGATATATATATGTTGGGTATTTATTCATAAATTTGGTTAGGTCAATTTTGGATTTAAACAAGTATACTAAAATTTTTGAACAAACACCTAACTAAAAACCAAACATTGTGGAACAAGACTGCATCTATATACTCTAATATTGACATTTTGAGTCAGTTTCGCATTCAGACAAACAAAACAATGTTCGAATCCGAGTCTGTATTGATTACAATTTTTACTTTAGATCGGTTCTAGGTACAGATCGAGTTCCATTTTGAGCTAGCTTAATTAAAAAAATATTACTAAATTGAGTCTACAAGATTACCTATCTAAGGCACAAACTATACAACTAGAATATGGGCTGATCAAATTTGAGTCCGACATTATTTGATCTCACAATAAATGAGCCAATTACATGTCTTAAATTTATTAATCTTAAAATTAATTTCAAATTTTAGACAAAGTATCCAACACATGAACTTGTATTATATTAAATTCGGATTGGGTGAATAAAACTTAGGCTTCGTTTGACAACACGATTATTTTTACTAAGGTCATGCATTTAAGATGAGCCACCACGTAAAATTAGTCCGGTGGATAATCTCAGTTGGGTAATCACATATGAGTGTAAAACGTATGTAAAAGTTTAGCAGTTGTTAATCTGACATTTCAGGACTCCTATTTTTGGCTACCCGTGGTTAACTTTTGGTCTTCCACCGCACCGTATTCCGAATTAATCGTGCCACCAAACCTGCCTTAGAAACATGCCAATATTGGGTCTGGTTATCAAAAAATCTGATTAATCTATTCTGATTTGGAATCAACCAGATAAAAAATATTAAGATGAAACTTGTATCATATATTTAAATATAATATAATATATAAAGTAATAGTAATGTCAGTAAGAAATGAGAAGTATTGAAATGACAAAGAGAAACAAATAGCCCGTGAATCACCGTCACGGCAACTAACGGAAGTTGGACCAGAGGGGGGTTGCTGGAATTAGTCAAAACAGAGGGGGTTTTCAAGGATTTCAGTATAAGTGAGGGGGGGTAAAGGGAATAATCTCATAAAAATAAGATAGGCATATAAAGCCTAGCGGATGATAAATACAAGTTTACAGTTTTTTTTATATAACAAACTAGGTAGTCACAAATTTTCATCATAAAGGTTTCAGGATAACTCCACTTGCATGAATATTAAATTTTTTATTCTGCCACCGATGGCTTCGCACAGCAAACTCGTCCACTTTTCCATGGCCATTTTGGAGATCCACCAAATTCTTCACAAAGATCAGAATGGTTTACAGATTACGACCTAGTCAAGAGAGGAAGCTGCCGAAGGTAAAAAAAGTCTACTATTCCATTGTGGGATGCCAAGTACAAAAAGGAGATCAAACGAGGTACAAGCTTTTTCTGTACTGGCACTCGAAAGCAGTGTTGAATGAATTTGACAGCAGTGTTGAAAAAATATATAAAATCATTCAACAAATAAATATGGATACAGTTTCGTGACTGTATGGTTGATACAAGAACAGCAAAGAAGAAGGCGACTGATTCGTTTATCGGGCAATTAAATGAAGCAATTAACAGTCACGTGGCGACCTCAAGTCCAAGGTCGGCCCACCTACTGGACCCGAACCGGATTGCTGAGATACTCAAGTCGGCGACGCCGCCGCCGCTGATCCTCGCGGACTCACTCCGTCCTACTCTAGCCGCCGCAAATCTCCCCTTGACGGCACCGGATCGACCGACCTTTTCTCCTACCGCGTCAACCGTATCCCAGAACGTGGTTTCGGCAGCAAGATCATCACCCAGGGTGACCCACGTCGACGCCCTGCCGCGGCAGCCCTCCTCCATCCTACTGACAAGGCAAGCCACATCGCGGGAGTGGAGGAATTCCGTATCAGATGACCTCTCCCTCAGCTCGCTGACTCGGAGAAGCAACTCTCTTTGAACGGCCACTCGGTCCTCCTCCACCAGTCGCACAACCTCCGCTACAAGCCCGTTCCCGTCGTCCCTAACCACGGGGGCGCGGTGGATCTCCTCCATCAACACCACGAGCGCCTCGGTCTCGCGGACCAAGTCTCCGTCCAACATCGCCATGGTGTTCTCCTCGTTTATTCCCGTCCCTGGAAAGGACCCGATGGCTCGGTACGCATCGAGGAGGAGCTCGATCACTCGAGCATACCATCGGACCCAGGCGGAGCAGGCCCACGCACCGGGGCTGGACTCGCGGTCTCGGAAGGAGGAGAGATTAAGTGGATTGCGCCGGCCTCGGTTGCTGGAGGGACGGAGTTCCGCAAGAAGCTGGTCCTGGAGGATAAAGCCGCCGTGACGGATGGCGTAGTGAACCGTGACGAGGCACTTGAGGGCCACGGTGGCGTTGCGGGTCGAACTCAGCCGGGAGGACAGGGCGGCGACCGCCGCCGCGGCAGAGAGGCGGGAGCCGCGCCCGAAGGAGAGGAAGGTGGCGATTTCCCTGGAGCCCGGGGGCTCCGTCGATGGGTTGTGTCCCGTGGCCCGGAGAACCGCCAGCTCCGGGGATGGGAGCGGCTTAGCGGCATCCGTGGCTGCTGAAGAGAAGCAGGTGGCTCTGCCGAAGGAAGCTCTGTCTTTGATTGCGCCGACGAGATCCCTCAGCTTCATCGAGCCAAAACCAATAGATTACAAAAGCCGTGGGAGCAGGAGGATACCGGCACTGGTTCCTCCGTTGGTCGATGGTTAGATTTTTCACGGAACAGGAGGAATGAACGAAGAAGAGGCGACTAACTTTAAGCAAGCATCATATTGCGCGGGCTAGTATCTGTCTGGTTCCGGTGTGAAGCTTGTGGTGGCAAAGTGGTTGTTAAATTCCCTAATCACTGCATTTATTGTCCTGAATAATTCCAGGTGACTAAGATATGGATGAGGGAGGGGTACGAACTTTTAGATTATTGCAATACAAGTTTACAAATATATCAAACTAATTGCAACGATTGCAGTATGCTAAACACTTCTGGATGGAAACAGGCTGTATGACTGCCATCTCCATTCCTTTAAGCTGCGTTTGGCTCAACGGATCGGAGATCCCAAGGAAATAATAGAGGATGGCATCTATACCTCTGTTGCTATATTATATAATAAAGGCCATGGAGGGTGTCTTGTGCAAATTTGTCTTCCTTTTTTCAGAATTACAAATTAATCGGTGTATTCTCTAGCAAAGAATGTGGGATATATTTATATGCACATTTTCTTATATTTTTTATCAAAGATTAATTTATCAAATTAAACTCTTGTGAGAGTGCATAGAAGAGTTGAGATGAATTTTTCCTTCAGCTGTTTTAATTACAAATTGATCCTCTAATAATGCAATACTAAACATTGTAGGAGGGGTTGAATGTAACTCATGCAAGTTTTTAAATAAAAAAATTGAAGCTTGTCTTATTTTCCATGGAAGGTCGTCAAAAAGGTTGTATGTAATTTTGATTTTTATAATTTTCAATATTTGAGACATTTATCCTGGCATGGTGCTAACTATAATAAGATGTCCAATTTGAATGTCCTTATGTTTGAGCTAGGGCTTCGGCGTAGCAAGGCGGCGGGCTTGAGGGAGTGGTTTTTCCCACCGGTGGGTGTCACCCAGCTCCTCCCGAAGGGGCGAACCACCAAAGAGGGCAACTGAATTCATGAACCCTCTTTGTCCTAACTCCTCTACGACAGGTCTGAGGACGTGGACTCCTCCAAGGTGGACTCTCTGGGTTAAGATATTATGTTCGTCGTATACCTCTCCAGTCTCCCTTCACGTGGCCTCTCCTCCTCTGTTATCCTCAACTCCAACCAACAGATTCACATTGACTTCCCAGATCTTCTCTGCGTGCATCATCCTTTTTGTCGATGACCTACTAGTTGATACCCCTAGCGACGTCAGGTGAATACTAGTCCTCAGCCAAGTCTGTAAATATACTACATGACTCTAAGGGGATGGAAGATTTGACACCATGTGGTCGTTGTGTAGGTGAAATGCAATCAATAGACTCTTGTTTGGTTGGGTCTTATACACGTGTCACCTACCCATTTTGGAGTCTCCATTCTTGTCGTGGCAAGCCTTTTGCATCAAGTAGTTCACTAATCATTTGTGGATAGTCCATCTATCTTCGCCAACACGAGTTGTTGATATTTGCAGTGTTTTGGAATATGTAGATGTTTGGGAAGGTCTTGTGATTGCTCTCCGTTCTTCCAAGTATTGGTTGTGTGGCCTATGTCTTGGGACCCTACCTTGGTCCAAGACTTGCCCTCACAAAGCTTCTGATGGGTCCGACACCACTACCAATCTACCTCATTTTCTGGGCATTGCTCCACTTGGTCTAATAGTTGGGTTTCCTACTCCCATCAAGCCTGGTTTACTGGTTCCCATCCCTTGCACTCTCTCGGCTTGTCAGCGTATTGAGCCACCACCTCCTCTAACGGCTCGCCTCCAACTGTGTGGTGATCTTTTGGAATTTTTATTTTACTTGGGAGTTCCTATGTCAAGAGCATACCATGCCTCTATCGTTTGCCCTTTGTTGATACCCATCGAGCTGTCCTGCTTCAAGTGGCTTCTTGTACCCACTCAATTAATGCTTGGGTCTTCCTTCTTTGACTCCCAACATGTTTCCTATACAGGTTCTCCCCTGAGTCTACTCAAGAAAACTCTTCTAAGAAGTGTGCCTCCCTCCAACAACTTATGGTCTAGTATTAAAAAACTCCTTGCTCGAATGACCCATCAACGTCCTTTCGACTGCATACAATCTATTGAAGCCAACATTTCTTCTACCAAGACAAAAGTCAAAGATGGCCAATTTGCTACTGCCATCCAGGTTCTCTCATATAGTGGCATTTCTCCCTCCAATGCTTCTACATGTAAGGATCTTGAATCTAAGCATCCCCAACTTCCCCCACCTATTGTGAAACCTTCGTCTAACATCTCTTGCTCTCCTTTTTTCACTTCTGGTATTATAGTTGAAGATGCCATTTTGTCCTTCAATAATGGGACTGCTTGTGCTCATGATGGCCTCTGAGCACAACACCTTATTGACTCCATGTGTGGGGCAACTTCTACATTGAAAGATGAGTTCTTAAATGCAATCTCGAGTATAATCAATCTTTGGCTTGCTGGTCATTGTCTGGCCTCTATAGCACCCTATGTTTCCAATACTCTTTTGACTCTTCTACTCATGTCGGACAATAAAATTCAACCTATAGTCGTGGGTACGATTTGGTACCGTCTTGTATCCAAAATTACTTCAAAAGGTATCTTTTTAGATGCAGTCTCTTACCTTAGGGATCATCAATTTGGTGTTGGTATTTTTGGTGGTGTTGAGGCCCTTCTACACGCTATCACTCGCCTAGTCAATGACTGACAACATTGGACCACTATCACAATTGCTCTTATTTGTTGACGTAAGTGTTATACATTGTCCATAGTTTAACAATGACTTAAACATTCCATTCATATGTATCTAATATGTTTGTTTAAGATTAATTTTAGGCATTAGGTACATGAAAAGGATCAAATCGCTCGAGCCCTGTCTTGATTTAGTTCAAGTCAAAAGCAATGCAATTGTGCATTTTTGGAATACACTCCAAACCACCTTAGAATATTTTTGTAATCATTTGTATTGATGATAATATTTGTAACTAAGATGAGAAAAATTAGGGACACTTAGTTCAAACGTTTGATCACTTAAATATCATTTTGTAAAATCCATTACATGCAAATCATCCGTTGAGTTGCAAACTCGACCGATCCTTAATGGATTTTGAGAATGATGATGATCGGTCGAGTTGTCGACCCATAGAACTCAAACGACAATCTCTCTACCCAAAACTAATTTAAGTAAATTGGTCGAGTTACCACCAGGACAAACTCGACCGATGGTTTAAATGGGTCTTGTCGCATAGTGTGATCGACCGAGTTATCTTTATTGAAACTTGACTGAATGCACTGTACGAAAAATACAGAAAAAGTGATTCCAACTGTTGGAGTGTTGCAAAACTCGAAAAAAATATATGTTGCAACCCTCCAAACGGCTAGAAAATGTTCACATGTGGTCCCACACTCTAGTGGACACCCCAACTATAAATAGGACCTCTTGATGTTCATTCCAAGGTTGCCCATTCATTCTATTCAAGGTCCTTACCATAGTTGAGTGCTTTTTATTCACTTGATTCCCAACTCTCTCTTGATTACACTTCATTTCGTTCATATGAGTGATATAGGACTTGTGTGAGAGAACTTCCTTAGTGTACTCTTTTAAAGCTTTCAAAGTTCCTCCTTCTCAACCCCTCTCTTGAAGACCATGTTGATGAAGGCTTCTCCAAGTGAAAGAGAAGGAGCTTGAATCTTCTCCGAGTGAAAGAGAAGAACAAGGCGGAAGATCCAAGGAGCTGAGTAGGTAAATTCTCCAGGAAGAAGACTCATTGCATGAAGGGGACGACCTTGGTGAAGGCATCCAGCTGATTGCAAAAGTGTGTAAGACCTTAATGAGGTAAAAGTCTAGCTCTTGGATAAGTAAAATCTTGTTTGTAAGGTTGTTGGCTCCCTTAGCCTGAAATGGAAGATGGGTAACCTTGTCCCAGAAAAGGAAGGTCATATGTTGTAATTATTTTAAGTGAATATAAGGAGTAGACATCTTAGAAATCTTGAAGCTTGACCTCTCTAGGTAGTGGACTTACTCTCTCCTAGTTTGGAAGTGGAATATCCCTAAAATAGCTTGTTTACTTGGTTGTTTCAATCTATCTCATCCTTGTTATGTATATTTCAATTCCCATCAAATTCACTATTTGCAATTAAACTTATTTGAAGTAACTTGAGGGTCAAACATATTTGTGTAAGTTTTTTTTTAGATCTATTCACCCCCACTCTAGATCCAACAAGTAGTATTAGAGTTGCGGTCATCTTCGACAAATCTCCCATGAGACGAGAAGATGGGCGACAACCTACTTGGTTCTCTCAACCTAGAGGGAAGCTTCTCCATGAGACCCCCCGCTCTTCGACGACACTAACTTTCTCTATTAGAATTGAAGGATGCAATTCTTCTTCCAAATGATGAACTATGACATGTGGAAGGTGGTGATCCCCCCATACAAGGATTTGACAAGTGATATAGCTACTTGGGATGAAGCTACAGTCAAGAAGGAGCAGCTCAATGCCAAGGAGATTAGCATCATCTATGCTTCTGTCACTCCTTCCAAGTTCAATTGGATGTCAACTTGGGACACATGCCATGAGATTTGGTACAAGTTGTACATCACTTATGAAGGCACACAACAAGTCAAGGAATCCAAGATCTACATTCTCAATGGGCTTCTTGAGAACTTAAAAATGGGCAAGAAGGAGAGAGTGGCTATATGTACTCAAGGCTCAACACTATCATCAATGGGTTGGCTGCTTTGGATCACACCTTGGATAGGGGGACTATCCACTCAAAGATCTTAAGGTCCCTTCCTAAGAGATGGGAACCTAAGGTGACTTCAATTGAAGAAGTAAGAATCCTTGGAGACTTAGTCACCAAGGAGATCATTGGCAACCTTCAAGCCTATGAGCCAAGGATAGATAAGCAAGAAGAAGATGAGAAGCAAGAAGAGAAGGAGTCAAACAAATTTAAAGATAATGCCTTCAAAGACCAAGTGGAGGCAATGATCCTTCATCAACATCTTGCTTTTCGGCCCTCTCCTACCTCCTCAAGTGAAGATGATGACCCTAGTGATCATGAATCCAACTACTCCAAGGGCAAGTACTTCAAAGGAAAGTATTCCTCATCCTCAACTCCAAGATGCTACAAATGTGGAAAAAAGTGACACAACAAGAATGAATGCCAAAAGGCCAAGAAGAGCCACCACAAGAGAAGCCACAAAAAGAAGGATGATTACAAGAAGGAAGGCAAGTACAAGAGGAAGGATAAGAAGGAGAAAAGGAGGAAGGATGCAACTCATGCAGTATGGGAGGAGTCCTCCTCTAGTATCTCAAGCTCCAATGAAGGAGAATGCCACCTTGCACTCATGGCATGCACAAGTGAAGTCATAGGTGAAGTAAGTGAGGTAAGCTTGCATGAGTTATCCAAAGAAACTCTCATTGATATCTTAATGCTACCGACACTTTATGTTCCAAATGTAAATCTAATAAGAAGAGGTTGGGTAAGATTATTGATGATCTTTATGCTAAAATTGACATCCTTGATCGAAATGAGAAAGTGCATCTTGAGATCATTGATTTGTTACAAGGTCAATTTCTTAATCTTGATCTCCAATACTATGGGGTTGAAGTTGATAATGGGATCTACTTAAGAACATCACAAGTGAAGAGAACGACACATGCCTTGATGAGCTTGGGTTGCTTAAAACTGAAAATGTTGATCTTAAGCTTGCTTGTGATTCTCTTAGGGATGAGAGAAACATTTATCTTGATGAGCTTAAATTGTTTAGAACTGAAAATGCTAAGTTGCTTGCTCAAGTAAATGATTTATCTTCTAGACCTATTTTGCCTAGCAAGGAAATTGCTTCTATTACTTTAGAAAAAGATTATTATTTGACTAAAGCCCTCCGTCTATAGGTTGACCTATTGCATGCTAATGATGATATTGCTAGTTTGTCTTGTACCATTATTACTCTTACCTATGACAATTATAGACTGAGATCTACTTTGCAAAAATTCCTCAAACAGAAGAAGTCCCTTAATGAAGTCTTGGATCACTCCACCAAACAAAGTGGTAAGAATTGTCTAGGATATGAGGGTGCTTCAAAAAGCAAAGGCAAAGGTAAGAATAAGAGCAAGGGACCCCCAATATTTAATGGAGAGTCATTCAAATATAAGAACCCTATGATTTGTGCTCATTGTACGAGTGATGACCACTATTATACTTATTGTCCTTATAGGGAGAAGGGGACCAATCCCAAGATGAAGTGGGTCCCCAAACTAACCCTGGATCCCAAAGTTTGAATTGGGCACCGATTATCTTCCTTTCTTGTAGGTTAAAGACAAATGGATTGTTGATAGTGGCTGTTCTAAACATACGACAGGTGAAATAAGCCATTTTAATCAATTCACCAAGAAGAAAGGAAGATCAGTGACATTTGGGAAAACAACAAGGGTAAGGTAATAGGTGAGGGTGATGTAGGTAATTCACTTTGCATCAAGAATGTACTTCTTGTGGATGGACTATGTCACAATTTAATAAGTGTTAGTCAACTTTGTGATAATGGTTACCTTGTTCTATTTACTTCTTTAGAATACTTGCTTGTAGATTCAATCTCCTACAATGCCATATATAAGGGGACTAGAAATGGAAATCTTTATATTATTGTGCTTAACTCTATTAAGCCTATTATTGGTAGAAGTCTTGTTGCAAATTCAAATGATATTTCTATATCACACCGTAGGCTTGGTCATGTAAATATGCATCAAATGAAGAAGTTGAGCAAAAAGGATTTGGTGAAGGGACTTCCTAAATTGGATGTTGAAAAGCATGAGGAATGCCAACCTTGCACCCAAGGAAAGCAAACTAAGTCTTCCTTCAAATCCAAAGGAGTCCTTAGCACCAAAAGAGATCTTGAGCTTCTTCACATTGATCTATTTGGACCAATGCGTACTCAATCACTTCATGGTAGCTAGTATTGGCTAATGATTGTTGATGATTTCTCGTGTTTTACTTGAACCTTCATTCTCATTTCAAAAGTAATACTCTTGATGTTTTATTTACTTTTTGCAAATAGATTGTAAAGGAAGATTCTTGCTGGATTATTTCTGTCCGTAGTGGTCATGGGGGAGAATTTGAAAATGATTTATTTGAATGGGTTTTTGAGGAATCTGGGTGTGCACTTAACTTTTCCTTGCCTCGAACACCTCAAAAAATGGGTTTGTAGAGAAGAATAGGTCACTATAGGAGATGTCTAGGACCATTCTTCTAGAGTATAACACTCCAAAGAAGTATTGGGTGGAATTCGTTAGTATTTCATGTTTTGTGCAAAACTGGGTTTTTACTCATCCTTCGCTTAAAAAAATCCCCTATGAGCTAAGGCGTGGTAGAAAGCCTTCTATTGATTTCTTTCATGTTTTTGGGTGTCCTTATTTTGTGTTAAACAACAAGGATTCCCTCGACAAGTTTGATATGAACTCTTACAAGGCTTTCTTTCCTTTCTACAACACTACTAACAAAGTATATAACATTGAACTGTGTAAAGTAGAAGAATCTATAAATTTAAATTTTTTTTAGACTAACCCTTGTATTTCCAAGGATATTGTCAATGATGATGCTATAGATAAGATGATTCCTCTCTTGAAAGAGCTCAACATTGTTGAAAAAGGAAAGGAGGTGTTAGTTGATGAAGAAGAGAAGAATGAAGAAAAGAAGGATCCAACTCCCCACTTTGCAAAGAATCATCCAAAGGAGCTTATCATAGGAAATCCTTTTGAAAGGGTGAAGATGTAGGATGCACTCCACAAAGAACATTTAGAAAGAGCCTTCATCTCTCAAATGGAGCCAAAAGATGTTAAAGATGCTCTTAAGGATGATGAATGGATCCTAGCTATGCAAGAAGAGTTGGATCAATTTGAAAGAAACAAAGTGTGGACTCTTATTCCAAGACCAAGTGATAGAAATATCATTGGAACCAAGTGGGTCTACCACAACAAGTTGGATGATAGTAGAAAGGTGGTAAGAAACAAAGCAAGCTGAGTTGCTCAAGGCTACAATCAACAAGAAGGTATAGATTTTGATGAAACATATGCACATGTAGCTAGACTTGAGTCAAGTAGAATGTTGCTTGCTTCCGCTAGTCACAAGAACTTTCTACTTTATCAAATGGATGTTAAAAGTGCATTTTTGAATGGTACAATCAAGGAGGAAGTTTATGTTGTACAATCTTCAGGCTTTGAACATGATAACTTGCTTAACATGTTTATTTGTTGCAAAAAGTTCTTTAAGGTCTCAAATAGTCACCTCGAGCTTGGTATGAGAAAATAAAGAACTTTTTGTTAGATAATGGCTATATCATGGGCAAAATAGATTCTACCTTGTTTCTAAAGAACACTTCTAACAATTTCTCAATCATTAAAATTTATGTAGATGATATCATTTTTGGTGGAACTAATATTGATCTTTGAAGGAGTTTAGCGATCTTATGTAGAGTAATTTTGAGATGAGCATGATGGGGGAAATCACATTCTTCCTCAGCTTCAGAATTAAGCAAACCAAGGAAGGTAACTTCATTAATCAAGGCAAGTACACAAGTCAGCTACTAAAGCACTTTGGGATGGAGAACACCAAGCTGATGGACACCCCCATGTCAAACACCACCAAGCTGGATAGAGATGAACAAGGTGAAAAGGTAGATGAGAAGCTCTATAGAGGTATGATTGGAAATTTACTTTATTTAACTACCTCTAGACCTAACATAATGTTTAGTGTTGGCTTGTGTGCTCACTTTTAATCAAGTCCTAAGAAATCACATCTCATAGAGGTTAAGAGCATTCTGAGGTATCTAGCCAAAACCCCAAATTTTAGACTATGGTATCCTAGTCAAGTGACTTTACTCTTACTGCCCATAGTGATGATGATTACGCAAGTTGTTTGATTGATAGAAAGTGCACGGGAGCTCTCGTATCGTGTGGGGGGGAGCTCTAGTATCGTGAGTGATGCTCTCATATCGTGTTAGTTGGAGTCTGACACAGGTGTGAGTTCACGTATCGGGGAAGTTGATATCATATCGTGCTAGTTGTTGCATCAGCTACCCTTTATACAATCGAGATTAGCAGATATCGTGCAAGAGGGGGTCGGAGCTCTCATATCGTGTGGGGGGAGCTCTAGTTTCGTGAGTGCTGCTCTCATATCATGGTAATTGGAGTCTGGAACAGGTGTGAGTTCACGTATCGGGGAATCTGCTATCATATCGTTCTAGTTGTTGCATCGTCAGGAGCATTTGCATCTTTTGTCCATCCATGTCGGGCTCTCGTCATGTGCTGCCCTTCGTAGCTTCCTTCCAGAAAAGGTGAACCGTGGTGAAATGTCACATCAATATGGTTTTGAGGCTCTCATATCGTGTTAGTTGGAGCCCATTACAGCTTCCTTCCTAACAAGGTAACATACCGATACGGGGTTAGGCATATCGCCCACTCGTATTGTGTGGGATCTCGTGTCGTGTTAACTAGAGACCGATACAGCTTCCTTCTGTGACAATCAGATACTGGGTTAGACCGATACAGTCCTTGGCTACGAGAATCCTGATATGATAAGTCTTGATGCTACCCTCACCGCTGCTCCACAGGGTTACACGAAAGAGCGTGAGACAGGTGCAAGGGGTTGTCGCTGAGCGATGAGAATTTTTTGCCTCCGCATCCATGCCGCCGGATGCAGTGATCTCACACATCAGGAACTTTTTTCAATCACCCACGCATATGATGACAACTGAGCATACACACCCCCTGATCAGCATGCCGACGCCGAGTCTAGAGGCGAGGACGAACTCTTTTTCTCCTCCGCAGACGAACGCAGGGAAAGCGTCGCAAGAGAACCCTACGCCTCAACCGATGAATGAGCAGACACAAGAAGTGAACCATACACCTCATCTGATGCTCGAGCAGCCACAAGGGATGAATACCATGGAGTCACCCCTCCAATAAGATACGACGGCCCTCCATGGGATACCTCAGCAGTCCCCTGTGATGAATGCAACTGAAGAAGCAATTATAGCCAACCAGAGAATAGGTCAGTGACCAAGATCAACGATGCAGTCTGGTTATACACTGTCTCCGGCGGCACAATATAATGGGTCAGCTTCCAAGACGTACGGACATCCATCGACGAAGAAACCGCTATATGACATACCTCATGATGCTTGTTTCCGGTGTCTTGGCAGAGAACATTGGAAATCACAATGCATGAGGAACAAGGTGTGCTACAAATGTTGTAGGCCTGGACACCTTGTGGCGAGATGTAATCAGATGTTTTCTCAAGAAAGGGTACCGGATATACAGTCAAGAACGGTGTTCCCTCCGCTGCCGTCAGGAAGACCAGCTAGGGGTACACCACATCACATCCTAAAAAGGATTTCGGTGGATATAGGCCCCGATGATGATATGAGAAGAAGCAAGAACACTGCTCTTGAGAGGGCGGTGGAGATTTATTGGCCCAATGAAATATCATGGATGGCTCTCTACCCATTCTTAAGGCAATGCTGGCCATGTGCGGCAGACTTATATCATTTTGCAGATAGAAAAGTGATTGCCTTTTTCTCTTGCCCTAGCGAAGCAAAGGGGTACCTACCTTTAGAGGTTCTAGGATTGACACGAGGCACATGATTGGAGGGGAGCGACATTACTGCAAAGAAGGCTTCTGGTTTTGGGTGGCAGACCTTCCCATGGTGTGTCGGGATGATGAATCCATTGTATCCATTGTCAAATTGTTTGGTAAACTAATACATATATCAAACTGGAAGAAGGGAGAAGATGATCTATCAGGTATACTCATGCTCGTGGAGGCCTTTAGTGAAGATGTACCGCAATTCGTATACCTTACATACGGATCGAGGAGGACCTCAGTTCATCTTATCATGGTAGCTAGAGGAAAAATGGGTGTAGAAGACTATATCCTTACTAAAGCTGGCGGTGAATATGGAATACCAAGAGAAGCTCTCGTTGTGAAAAAGCATAGGGAAGGACCTGTTTCTGAGGTTACAGTGAACTCTAGACCGCCGTCTCCGGTGGAGAGACCTAGATCACGGGGACCATCTCCGGACAGACAATGTCAAAGACAGGATAGATCTTCGAGAAGAGTTATAGTTGATCGAGAAGGCAATAGACAATTCCTTTCGAATAGAAGGTTGGAGGACTTTATACACTTTGAGGATTCCTGTGACAAAGAACATAGAAGAACAGATAGAAGAAGATACAGATCCATATCGAGGAGAGTTGAGTTTACTGATCGGGGACGCAACACTATCCAAGAACATGCTTATACCAGGAGTGATCGTTCTAGGAGGAGACACTCAGAGGATGAGAGACATGCTGCCTACGTTGATTTTAGCAATGAGGATGAATGGAGGTTTAGTCACTGACTTGATAGTGACTGAGATGAGAAGAGTAGTTTCATTTTCTTATGGATAGTAAGTCAATATTCTGGAATATTAGAGGGGCTGCTAACAACCCAACTAGAAGGGTGCTGAGGAGACTTTGTAGTAAGTTCAAACCGGGCATTGTTTGCCTCTTTGAACCTTTCTTACATGTTGAACAGGCTGCTAAGCTGTTAGATGTGGTACGCCTAGATTGGGTGGTTGACAACCATATAGAGGAAGGAAAGATATGGGTATATCCAGACCTGAACCTAAAGACAGTGATTTTTAGAAGACATAGACAACACATTACTGTTAGATGTGAGGCCTCAGATGGTTCATTCTTCTTTGTTACGGCTGTGTATGCAAGTTGTGATTGTGCCCACAAGAGAGATCTATGGGAAGATATTATCATCATGTCTGCTGAAATAGGTGACATGAAATGGATCATAGCAGGTGATTTTAATGTTGTGCGAGAGGCCCAGGAGAAACGTGGGGGAAATGCTCCAACTTATCAGGAAATGTTTGATTTCAATGCTCTTATTGCTGATGCTCTCTTGAAGGAGGTGCCTTTTGAAGGAAGCCGGTTTACTTGGGTTAACAAACAGATACTCATGCCTACTGTTTGGGAGAGGTTAGATAGGGTTCTTGTGAATGGAGCATGGGTTGCGGAGAAACCCATGACTCATTCTATACACCTTACCAGATCTTGGGTGTCGGATCGCTACCCTATTATAACTATCCCGGGTGCACAGGCTTTTACTGATAGGAAAGCTCACTTCTCATTCATGTCAACATGGCTAAGGGAGGCTGAATGTTTGAAGATTGTTGAGCAGATCTGGGAAGAGAGAGTCATTGGACATTCATCGTTCGTTTTCTATCATAAATTAAAGCAAGTAAGAGGTGCTCTCAGGGCCTGGAGTAAGACAAAGTTTGGAGACAATAATCAATGTATCAAAGATTTAGAGGACATGGTGTTCACTACACAGACTACGTTTGATGAAAATCCCACTCCACTCAATGAGTCAAACTTAAAGACTACAGAGAATGAGCTTGAGCAGCTTCTAGATGTGGAAGAGGCTATTTGGAGGGAGAAGGCCATAATTAGTTAGCTACAAGATGGTGAGTGCAACACTCAATTTTATCATTCGGTGGTCAAAGCTAGGTGAAGACATGGAAGGCTAAATGCATTGACAATGCCTGATGGTACTGTGATAACGAACCCTACTGAGATGGCTCATATGGCAGTGACACATTACCAACAACAACACAATGAGGAAGTTGAGATAGATAACATCGCCTTAGAACAGTTTCTACAGGACATCCCAGAGACTATCTCGACAGATGATAGCTGCTCACTGACGGCCACCCTCATGAGGACAAGATTATGAAGACATTGAAGGAAATGGACCCAAATACAGCCCCTGGGCCAGATGGTTTTACCCTACCTTTCTTTTCAGTTGCGTGGCATATTATTAGAGACGATTTCCTCACCCTGGCAGATGGTTTCTTTAGAGGACAGATGTGTCATAGAGGTTTGTTCTACTGTAGAATCCTCCTTGTTCCGAAGATCGACTCTCCCAAGAAGTTATCCGCTGATTTTCAACCTATCTCGATTCAGAATCTGACCCTAAGAATCCTTTCTAGAATCCTTAGTAATAGGTTGGCTCCATTGATGACCTAGATGATATCCCATCTACAGAGAGCTTTCTTGAAAGGATGTGATATTACTCATCATGTCAGGCTGGCTAGAGAGTTGATGCATGATATCAATCAAGGTCGGGAATTTCTTAATATTGTGGTTAAGTTCGATATGTCAAGAGCATATGACAGAGTGGATTGGCAGGTGATGTGTAAATGTCTTGCTGCTATTTGGTTTCTACCTGAGGCGATCGATCTATGTATGAGTTTCTTTAAACACACTTGGGCTACGATTACTATTGGTGGGGATACAGCTGGGTTTTTTCAGTTTGGAAAAGGTTTAAAGCAAGGTAATGCTATATCACCATTCATGTTCATTATCTTTGAGGAACTTCTTTGCAGAAGGATTAGTAGATTGGTGAGTGATCGGTCCATTGCCAATTTCTGTACAAGAGGAAATGGGGTGGCGCCTCCAATGATTCTCTATGCTGATGATCTTGTGATGTTCTTCAATGCGGACCAGCAAACAATCAATACAGTTAGAAGCGCATTCGATTTATATGAAAAGGCAACTGGTCAGAGAATCAATAGACAAAAATCTGTTTGTGTGATTGGGGGGTATGATCAAGAAAAGGCATATGACATAGCAAAGTACTTTGGAGTGGAGAAGGCGACTCAATCTTTTACTTATCTGGGCATACCGATTTCTAAAGGAAGGACAAAATTAATTGACTACGAGTTTCTTGTTAGAAAAGTGAACACTAAAGTGGCTGCATGGAAATCTAGATTGCTATATTTTGTAGGATGAAGGTTACCGGTTGCTCATGTGCTATCATCCATTACTGTCTACACGGCAGCGGCGGTGGGAATTCCAGTAGGTATCATCCAGCGTATAGAGAGCAAATTTTCAAGCTTTCTATGGGCGGACAGGGAGAATCACCAGAGAAAAGCATGGATCAGATGGGAAAGAGTTGCTACACCGCTGATAGATGGGGGTCTTGGTCTCACTTCCTTGAAGATGATCAATGATGCCTTTGTTTCTAAGGCGTGTTGGGAAGTTCTCAATAATGAGACTTTGTGGGCATCTTTTTGCAGAGATAAGTATGCTAACCTTGCAACAGGCATGTCCGGAAACTATCCTAATCACTTGAAGATTAGTAGTTGTCTGTCCCCTTTCTGGAAGAAGATATGGGACATGTTCCCTAGAATGTTTCCTTTTTGTAGATGGTCGATTGGGAGAGGTAATATCCCTTTCTGGGACTCATGGTGGTGTGATGAGAGATTCACTAACCATGCCATCTTTTCTAGTGATAGAAGATAGCCGTTCTTGGTTAGAGATTTCTGGAATGAAGAAGATGGATGGGATTGGGAGACGATCCAACAGGTGGTTGATGACCAGGGTGTAGAGATGATAAAAAAGGAAGGTGCTTGGATAACGAACGTAGATGATGAATTGGTGTGGGGTGTTGACCAAAAGGGTCGCTTCACTATGAAATCAGTGAAGAAGATTCTGATGCAACCAAGAGCAGGAGGACTGGATGCTCTAGGAAAAATATGGGGTCTGGACGCCCCTAAGGCGAGTGATATCATATGGAAGCTGACTAAAAAATCTATTCCTATAGATGATAATGTTCAACATAGATGTTGCATCCCCCTTGTACCGAGGTGTAACTGTTGTGATGATCTGAGAGTAGAAGATGATGATCACCTTTTCTTCCATGGATAGGTTGCCAGGTTCTTCTGGAACAGATTTTCCCATTTGACGCAGATGCATGCACCTCATGATATACAAACACTTCTTGATACTTGTGAGAAAGGATACTCCAGGAGGATCTCAGACTGGATTGTAGGAAGGCTAGCTATTAACATACCCCACAACATTTGGAGGATATGTTGTGCATCTAGATTTGGGGACAAACTGTGAGGATGGGAGTTTGAATGGAACCTAATCATCTCTTCTGTGAACAACACGATTCAGCATAGATCCTTATCCGTTGAACATGGATCGAGCATTTACAATAGGATGAGAGATGGTGGGATTACTGAGCCTAAGACAAAAATGAGAGAGATTCAACTGATAAGGTGGATGAAGCCTGACTTGCATAACTTGAAAATGAACTTGACTATAGGAAGAAATAAGGGAGAAGATGGGGTATGTAGGAGGTGGGCGGCAGGCCTGATTCGAAATCTAAATGTAGATATTTGCATGGTGTTCCATGCCTGGCTCAAGGCACCAGACTTCGTCATGGTATATGTACAGGCAGGCATTGTTGGGCTGAAATTGGTAGATGATCATATGCTACGAGTTTCATGTATTGAGATTGATGACCAGGAAGTCTACGATATTCTGTGGAATGATGCTATCGAACCATGGAGGACCAAGCCGTTTGTTAGAGAGCTGAGGTCCGAGTTGGTTAGATCTAGTATTACAGGTTCAATGGTTCACAAAGTTGCTAACTCTATACCCAGAGAGATTGGCAGATGGGGGAAAAGATTTTCAGAGATGACAGTTATTACGGATAGAAGGATGATACCGAATAGAATTTGAGGCATGGCATCTTTAGAGAAAAGGGGCATTTCCTACATGCACCTGAAGAGGATCGACGCTTGAGGAATCATGGATGTTTTTAGCAGTTTCTTTGTCTGGGTGTGATGACCTAGTTTTTTTTTTATTTTATCTGGTCTTCTAGGGGAACAAACCTGCAGACATATAAGCAGGAGTTGTACTCTGTTGATGTTTTCACTCACATGAGAGGGGTGGGATGAATAGAGAACCCTCTAGCTTAACTAAAATAAAAAAAAATGATAGAAAGTGCACATGTGGCACTTGCTTCTTCCTAGGACCTTGCCTAGTTTCTTGGTTCTCCAACAAACAAAGCACTGTGGCTCTTTCAAGTATCGAGGTTGAATACATTACATCGGGAGATTGTTGTGCCCAAGTCCTATGGATGAAGCAAATGCTCTAAAACTTTAACATTTATTTTGATCCTTCTCCTATCTATTGTGATAATACTAGTGAAATCAACTTGTATTACAATCCTATATTGCATAGTAGAGATAAACATATAGAGGTTTGTCATCACTTTCTTCATGACCACATTTCCAAGAAGGATACTTATATCACAAATGTGGAAATGGAAAATCAGTTAGAGAGTTTTCACTAAACCTCTAACTAGAGAGAAATTTACTTTCATTAGATTAAAATTGATTATAACTTCTCTTAATGATATTGACATGCCTTCTAGCTAGTTGGTATCTTACTTATATGTTTCTTGCTTCAAATTGATCATCTCTTGCTTGATATGTGCTATAATTGACTTGTTTTGCTTGTTTTGGGTATTTTTCACAAACGCTTATTTTATCACAAAATAGTACCCTATGATGAGTGAAATGTGCCTCAATATGTCTAAAATGTATAATAGGATAAAGAAATAAATTTAATTATCAATCTAGAGGATATGAATTAAAATTTCATGTTTTTGGATAGGCTACCTATCGCTGGAGTTGCCAATTCGATCGATCCCAGGATGAGGTCAAGTGCTTTTCACCAGATTGGTTAAGTTTCCCAATGTTAAAGCTCGACCAATGGTCGAACTAGACCATACTTAAAAAGGGTTTCAGTCGACATATCTCCCTTTCAACTAGAGAAAAGTCAACCACACCCTAGCTCGATCTCCCTTGACCTCCAACCCTAGGTTCACACATCCCTTTCCTTGTCTAGAGTCGCCTCCCTTGCCTCTTCCCATACCATCCTAGGTGGTTAGTTGACCTATTGGTGAGTTTTTCTTCTTCGTTTATTATTTTTGCCTCTAAATATGACCCTCATGGCATCCAACCAAAGAAAGAGAGCCACCCCTAGTGGAGCTAACCCATCCTCCTCCATTGCCTCCTAATCCTTAATCGCACCTCTTTTGTTTCCTCCAAGGCCCTAAATTGCTATCAAGTTCTCCTTCCTACAAACCCTTTCCCATTTAGATCCTTGTTTGAGCCTCGTCTCACCACGACATGCCTCCTTCTCAGTGTCCAATGAAGCTCTTATGGGTTACATGATACACCAGTAGGTGTACACCCTTTAGGTTTAGGATCAACTCCACCAGGACCTCTTCCAGATCATTTATATCGTGAACCTATCATACAGCCATCCCTACCCTACCTACCATCCATACCTGGGTGGTGACTATGCCTTACATGCATACAATCAGTTCTACCTGACCCCTGCACCTGCTGCTTCTGATGCCACCCATGTTGATGATGGTAGACCTACCCCTACCCCTGGTGTGCTTCCTTCACTGGCACTACTTGATGGCCCTCTTGCTACCCTACTTTCCAGTCTTGGGACCTCTACTCCCACCTTCCTGCAAGCATAAGAGTTACTTGCTCTTGGCATGTCTTGGGAGTATAAGAATGCCAAATGGCCTATTCGTGGTTTTGTTCCTCCTACTGATGAGGAAATGCCTGACCAGGTTGATGAGGATGCTACTAATGATGATGAGGGAACTGAGGATGATGGCTCCGATGGTGGTTCTGATGATAGCTTCATTAGTGCCTCTGGAGATGAAGGTGAAGATGTTGATGTCTCTACTGCACCTTCAGATGGAGATGAATACTACAAGCTCGAGGCTGATATGTTGATGCAGATGATGACGTCATTGACATAGATAACATAGATGTATCTTAGGTGTTTTAGTTCTTTAGTCTTTAGGTGTTGATCATATCTATCTCTTTAGACTTTTATGTACTAAGACATTTGGGCACTGTATCTGAGGTGTACTATTTTATCATCGTGTTGTTATATTATTGGCTTGTGGTTCTTGTAGTGAGGACATGGTCTAGTGTTGTAATCTTAATCTTATGTACCATAACTCTCTGGTTGACTATATCTTATGAGTTTGTGGTATGTTATCCCATATTTTGATTATGACACTGGATTGCTTGTTTCTCTTTACCTCATCTCTATTTGATGTGTGTTATGTGGATGATTGCTTTATCTTATGCTTATGCAGAAGACCTATTTTTTAGCTCTTTCTACTTCCCTATCTTTTTGACATGACAAATGGGGGGGGGGAATGACCTCAAACATATTGTTTATTACTTGTATCATCCTTTTCTTGTTAGTTATCTACATATAATGTGACTTGCTAGAGGACCGTACAAAATGTATATGTGCTATGGTTATTTGTGGAAGACTAACCATGAAATTTTAGTTAAGCATGAATTGAGGGGGAGCAATTCACATTGTTCAATCATGTATCCCCTTGCAATTCACTAGGTAAAGGTTTAACTTTCACATCCTTTGTTATAGGTAAAAGTTTAATTTTTATATCCTTTTAAATATGTTGAGGAATAGTTTTTCATTATCAAGAAGGGGGAGAATGTTGGCCTAAGTGTTATAAATTTTCCACATTTTGATAACGACTTAACTATTCCATTCATATGTATCTAATATGTTTTCTTAAGATTAATTTTAGGCATTATGTATATGAAAATATTCAAATTGCTCAAGCCCTAGCTTTCTTTAGTTCAAGTCAAAAGCAATGCAAATGAGCATTTTTGGAGTACACTCCAAATCACCTTAGAAAATTTTTGTAATCTATTGATGATATGACTTGTAACTAAGATAAGAAAAAATCAGGGACACTTAATTCGAACGTCTGATCACTTAAATATCATTTTGTAATAACATTACATGCACTTCATCATTTGAGTTGCAAACTCGACCGATCCATAATGAAATTTTGAGAATGATGCCGGTCGAATTGTCCATCCAAAGAACTTGACACCTTCAATATGGTTGCTAAATCCACTATATTTCGATTGGTTCATCTTCATTTTCCTTCTACTACACGATCCGTTGAGTTATGCTACAGTTCTTGAGCTCCACTCTACATAGATCAGAAGGAGCCTCTAATTTCTTCCACTGGTGTCCAATAAGGAGATCCATTTGGATCCCTCCTTTTTTCTATGGCACAATATTCTCCTATTCTAGAGGTGAAGGATGAATGTCACCTTTATCGTCTTTCTTTCTATCTTGATAATGGAACTCTTATTGGGGACACTGTGGAAGTCTTTAAACCTCATTGTCTCATTTAAGAGCGAGGCCTAATAGTTGGTCTTCATCTCAATACCAAGAAGACTAAAATATGTTGGCCTTCTGTTGACCCAAGACGAGAGCCCAATTCAAGGTTATTTCCTAATGGCATTTCTCAGCTAGAGTGTAGGGTAAAATATTTAGGCGGTCTTGTTTCTACAAAGTCATATTTTTCCATGGAGCTTCTCAATAAATGTGTGACAAAAACTTTTTCCATAATGGATTGCTTGGCCTTACTTCAAGACCCTCAATGCGAACTTCTTCTTCTATGGTCTTGTGTTGGGATTATGTAAAGAGGTGAGATCACCTCCTTACTAAAATTTAAGGGAAGTACAAAACATCCATCTTTTTAGAAAGACAAAATATATTAAGGGATGCATGTATAAATTCCAAGCAAAAGAGCATGCACCAGATACATTATAAAATATCAATATTAGTGGAAATAAAAGTACTAAGCCTATTACATGGGTTTCAATTTCATTACATGATTGTTCTCAAAAGAAAAAGATAAGAGAAAAGGATTTAGCTATAGCAACCTAGACATCCTTTCTGATAGCTTGAGATCTACTCCTGAGATGATTTCCTTCAAACTTGTCCTTCTCCTTGCTCAGCACCAACACCTAGGTGGTTGGGAAAGCACCCAGCAAAAGGGGAAAGAAAATAAGGTATGTGTCACAAAACTAGTCTAGGATAACAAAATAAGTAAAGCAAATAAGAACAGTCTAGGGTTCATCATAAGATGAAGATAACAAGAGTATGAGGCTATATTCAAAAGAAACTTGCCATTAACAATTATATTAAAAAGGATTTGCATGTAAGATAATTATGTCTGCTCGCTGCTTGTCAGCGTTGGTTTGCTTGTGCCTCCATGTTGCTGTGGCTTGTTTTGTTACTTGGTTATATGGCTTCCTTTGAGATGAAGATTCATCGGAGCACCGCACAGATCTAGGCTCTCTATCACTACTACACACTCAAGTCGAAGGAATTCTTCGTGGAAAGCTGCTTAAGATAGCATCAAGGAAGAAGAATCAACACGGAAGCGTTCTATTCTCATTCCGATATGAGTTGCAGTGATGTTAACTTGATCTTTGTTTGCTCTTGCTATATTTTTTACTCAAATTGTAGTTGCCGTATGGCATACAAGTAATGAATCAATCCATTTGCCCTAAAAAAAAAGAGTAGGGTTGAGGCACCTACCAGACCTCTAACACATAGGTGAGGGAAGAATAAGACATTCCCAGTCACCTATACAATTACATAGGGGAGAATAAAAGCATTCCCTAGGGTAATTAAATACATGCCCTCTATGGGTGGTTGTACATAATTACCGCTACTTTAAATTAAATAGAACATAATCTACATGCTAGAAAAGTAGTCATGGCAATAGTATTCATAATATTCAATAAGCATGGTAGTGGGGTATAAGACCCAAACAAGAAGAAATTATAATCTGATTTGAGGCATGAAGAACATTAAGATTCAACAATAGAAGATTTAGGGTTCATTTAAGCCTCATTAGGAAAATATATAGTTTGGCTGAAATTATCCCAACATAGGGTGTAAGGAATGCACATACCTCTCTTACTAATATTAATTACTAACTTTCACGACTTTAATTGAGTCCAAGTTCCACTTTGCCTATTTTCAATGTATTAACATGTATTAGAGTACATAGTGCACATTAATGTATAGAAACCCTAATTTAAGAACTTTTTAGCAAAACTCAGATTTAGATTTTGAAAATATCACCAATGAACTTATTAGGTTCTCCTAATGATGAAAACATATTTTTATGTTAATTTTTCAGTTATGATGATTAAGATGTAATTTTTATGGATTTTATGCATCAAATTCATTTTACAAAAAAATCACCCTTCATCAAACCATGAAATCAGACCTTAAAAATATTTCTATTAGATAGAGATTAATTTTACAATTCTAAAACATATTTATTTGTCAAATTTGGATAAGCGGATTAGAAGATATGAATTTTTCAATACTGACCAATAGGAAATTGCTACATCATCAAACCAATCGAGATAATTGAAGAGAGAGGGAGAGGGAGAAAACACCATTTGACTTAAGATCAGGTTTGGAGTTGCATAGCTAACCAAACTAGAGCATCTAGAGAAAGTAAAACATCAAGAAACCAAAACCCTAGAAGAACATGGTAAATAGAGATGGAGATCATCGATTTTAAACATAGAAGCATGAGTTTTAAGCATGTAGTAAGAAATATATGAAGAATGCATGGCAGTTACTTAATAACTCTCCATCCTAGTAGGTTGCTATGATGCTGAACAAATACATGCAGTGTGGGATAGTGTCAAAGCCATCAGGCTCCTCGACATGGTCCTTTAATAAAAGTTACCTACCTAAACTCAAAGATATATGTCATAGGACTATAAACTCCGGTTCCAGCACCAATGTCTGGTGTGATAAGTGGTTGATGGGTAAGTCAACACTTGATATTGCCCCCAACACCCTTGTCCCCAATGATCTCAAGGACCTCACTGTGCAATGCATGTCACTTCCCTCATGTGTGTGGGACTGGGAGTTATTCAAGGTTTATCTCCCCCCCCCCCCCCCCCCCCGCGTAGCATGGCCCCTGATTGAGTACACCAGTGTACCCAGAGATGACATAGGTCCGGACACATGGTCCTATACTATGAACCCTTCAAGAGAACTCTCATCCAACACAATGTATACCTAGATAAAGGGACACCACACCTCGATCATCTCTGATAACTGGAAGGTGGTCTAGTCACTCTCACTTCCACTGAAGCAACACACATTCATCTGGCTACTCAAGCATCGTGCCCTTCTATCTAATGTGGAGAAGGTGTGCCGCCACATCCTCAGTGATAGTATCAGCCCCGTCTACATGAAGGAGCAGGATACACTGACCCACTATCTACAGGACTGTCCGACGAGCTTGGAAGTATGGCAAATACTCAACATGGACTCTTCATTCTTTACGCTGTCTGTAGACGATTGGATAACCCATATCATTCATAGCAAGGACACTGCTGAAGCCATAACATTGCACTGCATCAGGTGTTGGACCATTTGGCATGTGTGAAATGACCATCTCCATGGAGGTAAACAACTCCCTCCTACTATCCTAGTGTCTCTCATATGTGAAAGAACCAAGTCAATCCTCTTCGTCAATGTGGGCAGCACACCCACCTATGTCGTGAAGGAACATCTTGCCCCTCGCCCTGAGCTGCATCAACACCTAGTGTTTGTCGACGTAGCCTTTCAACATCACACATTCAAGATGGGCATCAGTGTGCACGCCACTGATGGCAATGGAGTTTGTCTCATGTGCTTTGGCACATATGGCTATGCTACATCAGCCCTTGAGGCAGATCTCAAGGGCATCATACATGCAATGTGGATCTACATCAATAGGAGCTAGAATGCCTCTGTCATCCTATCTGACTCATCATCGCCCATTGACTTCCTGTAGCATGCATCCCCGCCGGCCTGCAAGCTTCAGCCGCTGAGAAGAGAGTACTGACGCACCCTCCTCTCTCTGTCAGATCTACAACTTTCATTCATCATCCGTAAGCATAATCATGTGACAGAGGTACTTACAAAACACTCTATATACTCTTTTACACAGTTTAGTTTCTCCTCTAGAAAACCAAACTGGCTATCTAAGGATGTTAACATTCAGCCTCATCTGATTTGGCCTGTTATAGACAACGAGATGAATAAAAGCTAATCTCTATAGGTTTCAAAAAAAAGTAAGCAATATATGAGAAGGGGGTTAACAAAAATCACCTCTAGGTAGGTACGAAGGTCCAAATAGTAAGTATCTTGAGATTAGAAGGTCTGGTTGTTCCAAGCCAAGCTCCTTTCTTAAGCAAAGATCACCTTCTCCACATTAGAGGTGCAAACCCTAGCAAAAGAGCATGGAGATGAGATGTTTTAGGGTTCTAAGTGGAGTTTTACCATGGAAGGTCATGGTTCCGACCTGGAAGAAGGTGGGAGTAATACTAACAACATGAAAACATGGAAGGAAAGGAGGATACTTAATAGTTTTGGTCAAAATCACCAAGGAGGGGCTTAAGTAATCCTAAATAGAGAAATTTGGAACTCTAGGAGCCTTCTTCACCAAGGTAGGCACCCTCTTTTACCTTGGGATAGAAATTTCGTGGAAAAACATAGATGGGACGATGCTCTAAGCTAGGGGAAAGAGAAGGAGAGGATTTCTTCTTGTATTGGGAGGTGGGAAGGGGTAGGCATGGCTTTATAAAGAAGGGGGCAAGCATGAGGTGTCTATGGGACTTTCCATGTGTCCTTAGGCTAAGGCTTCATGGTCATGCAAGAGGACAGATCATAGAGACTTCTTCTATATACAAGGTCGGTCTTAAAAGCCATGGAGGCTTCTAGGCCATCCCGACCATCCTCCAATCAAAGAAATAACCCCATTGGTTGACAACTTTTAAAGATAAGCTCATTTATAAAGAGGGTAATCCCTAAAATGCCCTTGGAAAGAAACACCTTCAAATCAAGGTGCAACCAGGTGCCCCATGGTTCAAAATATCAAGAAAGGTAAGGGAATATCTAAGGATTAAAATTCAGGTGATAATTTGCAAAGAAAACCTCCCAATTGGGTAAATTGCATAAAAGTCCAGAATGTACCTAAAATTGCATAACTTGCACAAACAACATCGAAATCAAACCAAATTTGAAACTTAGGCTTATTTTATGCTTTCAAATCACATAAAAAGTTAGATTATGGTTTAGAGCACTTAATTATGGTAATTAAGCATTCACTAAGGTATTTGGCATAAACCCTTATATTGGTACAATTAGTGAATAAATGTTCATTAAACCACTATAAATTCCACTAATTAAACATGAAAAACATAAAGGACAGAATTTAAAGGGAAACTTGGGAGAAAGGTTTACATGGAGATTACATCTAAGATTCATTATGTTACAACACTCCACCCCTTTGAAAGGATTTCATCCTCGAAATCTCAAACAAAAAGAGAAGGGTGAGTACGTAACATTTCATCTCTCAACTCCCAAGTGGTTTCTTCCAGACCATGATATTTCCACAAAACTTTTACCAGCTCAATCTCTTTGTTCTTCAGCTGCTTTACTTGGGAGTCAAGGATCTTCACAGGTAGCTCTTCATAGGTTAGATTCTCATGTATCTCCAAAGGCTCAACAATAAGCACATGAGAAGAGTCCTTCACATACTTCTTCATCACAGAGACACGAAACACATTATAAATCTTATCATAGGAAGGAGGTAAAGCTAAGCGGTATGCATAGTCTCCAACCTTATCTATGATTTCAAATGGTCCAGCATAGTGGGGACTCAACTTGCCTTTAACTTTAGATCTAGCAATACAGCAGATAGGCTTGATCTTCAGAAATGCATAATCACCCACTAGGAAGTTAACATCAGACCTTTTCTTATCAGCATACATCTGCTGTCGATCTTGAGAAACTTTCATGCATTTCTTTATCAACTGTACCTTGTCTATCATCATTTGCATGTCATCAATCTTCACTAGAGAACGTTCACTAACATCATCCCAATGCAAAGGTGAACGACATGGTCTACCATAGAGATCTTCAAAAGGTGGCATACCAATACTAGATTGGTAGCTATTGTTGTAAGAAAACTCAGCTAATGGCAGATACCGATCCCATGAACCACCCCAATCCATCACACAACACGAAGCAAGTCCTCTAGAATCTGAACAGTTCTCTCAGATTGACCATCAGTCTATGGGTGGTAAGTAGTACTGAAACGCAAGTTAGTACCCATCTCCTCCTGAATCTGACCCCATAAATGAGAAGTAAACTTTGGGTCACGATTAGAAACTATTACCTCAGGTACTCCATGCAGGCTTACGATCTACTCAATGTACAACTGAGCCAGATCTGCAAATTTGTAATTGGTTTTGAAAGGAAAAAAATGAGTAGATTTTATAAGCCAATCAATAACCACCCAAATAGCATCATAACCTTTCTTGGACTTGGGGAAACTAGTAACAAAGTCCATTTTGATCTTCTCCCACTTCCATTCTAGAATTCCAAGAGCATGAAGAAGACCACTAGGTCGTTGATGTTTGATCTTGACTTGCTGACATGTCAAGCACTTTGTGACAAACAGAGCTATATCATTCTTCATGCTCTTCCACCACACACTTCACTGTAAGTCCTTATACATTTTTATTATGTCAGGATGAATAGTGTACTTGGACCCATGAGTTTTACTCAAAATCTTCTGTCTCAGATCACCTACGTTGGGAATCCACAACCTTTTTTTGAAGCAGACAACACCATCCACTCTGACAGAGAAGTCAGATTGTAGTTTCTTAGTCAAGGCCTTCATCTCTTCCAACTCAATACTTTCCAACTGTGTGGCAACAACTTCCGATATCCAGGTTGGCATAATAGTCAAACTAGCCATATGAATACACAACTTGTCTTCATCCATTGAATCGACAGGATGAGGTCTCCAACTAGTCACATGTTCAAGATTTTCCCATACTGAACATCTCATAGTGGTACAAACAACATCCTTCTTGCGACTTAAAGCATCAACTATGATGTTTGCTTTACCTGGATTATAGGTGATGGTGAAGTCATAATATTTAAGATTCCATCCACCTTCACTGTTGTAGATTCAGATCCCTCTACATCAACAGGTACCTCAATATTTTATGGTCAGAGAAAACTTCAAACTTCACACCATAGAGATAGTGTCGCCAAATTTTCAGAGCATGAACGATGGTAGCAAGCTCTGAATCATGTGTAGGCCAATTAACTTCATTCAATTTCAATTGGTGAGAAGCATAGGCGATCACCTTTCTGTATTGCATCAAAACACACCCCTTGTTTATAAGCATCAGTGTAGATGACATTGGGTATGCCTTCAATAGGAAAGGCAAGAACAGGAGTAGAAGTCAAATACTCCTTTAGCTTTTGGAAATTGTTCTCACATTTTGGTGTCTAAGAGAGCTTGACCTCCTTTCGCGTCAGCTTGGTTAAAGGCAAGGCCAACTCAGAGAAGCTCTTAATAAACCTTAGATAGTGACCTGCTAAGCCTAGGAAACTACGGATCTCTAAGAGATTCTTCGGAGCTTTCCACTTGGTCACAGCTTCTACCTTTGTAGGATCAATAGCTATATGTCTGGAAAAAATCACATGACCCAGAAACATCACTTCCTTTATCCAGAATTCACACTTTGAGAATTTTGCATAGAGTTTATTTTATCGCAATGTGTTGAGTACAATCTGCAGATGCTCGCGATGTTGTTCTAACGTCTCATAATAAAACAAAACATCATCGATAAACACCACCACAAACTTGTCAAGGTATGGGTGGAACACTCGGTTCATCAAGTCCGTGAAGGCAGTAGGGGCATTTGTCAAGCCAAAAGGAATGACCTTGAATTCGTAATGCCCATAGTGAGTTCTGAATGTCGTCTTTGGGGCATCCTCATCCTTCACACGCATCTGGTAGTATCCACTTCACAGATCCATCTTGGAGAACACAATGGCTAACTTTAGCTGGTCGAACAAATCATTGATGTGAGGCAAAGGATAACGGTTCTTCACTGTCACTTGGTTAAGCATGTGGTAGTCCATAAACATCTGCATCGAACCATTCTTCTTCTTCACGAATAGGACATGGGCTCCCCAAGGTGAAATACTGGGGTGGATGAAGCTCATGTCGAGAAGCTCTTCTAGTTGCTTCTTTACTTCAACAAGCTCGACAGGGGCCAAGCGATAAGGTGGCTTTGATATTGGTGAAGTTCTGGTTACTAGCTTGATGGAGAACTCCACCTCTTGAGTTGGTGGCAAACCAGGTAACTCCTCGGTAAAGAAGTCTAAGAAGTCCTTCATCACATCTATGTGGTCGAGAGAAGGAGGTGTATCCTCGAGGACTATAGAGGCTAATAAAGCTCTACACCCTTGCGAGACTAGCTTTTCAACTTTGATGGTAGAGATAACAAATTTCCAATCCTCTCGCTTCCTACCCTTGACACACAACCTTCCCTCAATAGGATGTGACAAACTAACCTTTGATTCTTCACAAAACAAAATAGCTTTGTACCTCTTCAACCAATCCATTCCCAGGATGACATCAAAGGCGGTCATGTCGAGCAAGATGAAATTCGAGGGAAACATTATACCAGATATACAGAGGTCCATGCTCCAATTTTGGGGATACGAAGAGAAGATCTTACCACTAGGGGTTTTTACATACAATATTTCATCCATATACTCAGATTCTATTTCTAACATAGAAGCAAGCTGACAGGATATGAAGGTATTGGATGAGCTAGAATTGAACAATGCCTTTATAGGATGCATATAAAGATGCAAGGTACCTTCAATAACTTTATTATCTTCACTTTCTTCTTCAGCATTGAGAGCAAACACTCTCCCATTCCGTCTCTCCACTGGAGGTTGCCTTGGGTTCTGGTTGTGTTGTTGTTATTATTTTGTGGAGGCAGATTCTGCCTTGGTTGTTGTGGCTGTTGGGCATTATTCCGTTCCTACTAGAAATGGGGACAGAGTGGTCGGATATGCCCAACTTGGACACACTCACGGCAGGTCGGAGGAGGTTGATTGTCTCTACGAGTAGGTGCATTGTTGGTAGGACATCTCCCTAGAGGATGGTGGTGAGAGTAACTATTGCACCGATCACATCCACGATTCTCGTTCTGGGTAGGGTTCTTCCTCTTGTAGTTGTTGTAGCCATTACTATGTCTATAGGACTGGAATCCTAGGTAGGACTCGATGACTGAGGCCTTATCCACCATTTGTTGGAAGGTGAGTGGAAGCTGCGGAATAAGACTTCGGCCCACCTGGTAGTTCAGGCCCTCCAAGAACAACATTGCCCTTCTCTCAGATCCAAGGTCGGTGGTGCAACATTCCAGAAGTAGGAACTGTTGGATGTAGTCAGCCACACACATGCCTCCCTGCTTGAGGATGTAGAACTCAACTTCCTTTTTCCTCAAGAAGGCAGGAAAGATGTACTTCTCCCTGAAGAGCTTCAGGAACTGATCCCACTCCATGGTAGAGGTGTCTCGAGTGCGGGAGACACCATTCCACCAGACACGTGCTGGTCCATCCAGAACATACATCACAAACTGAACCTTCTGGTGAGGAGGGCATGACATACCCTCAAAGGCCCGATCCAAAGACAACACTCACTCATCGGCTTTATCCACCATGTTGTGTTCACTTTCACCCTTGAAGTAGGGTGGCTGCATCTTTATGAAGAAGTCTAATCTAACTAACCCTCCTTGCACAGGTTAATTATATATTCATAATATTTTGATTTACTATTTGTCCATTTTTAGAATTTGTACCTAAAACACTGACAAACAAAATGTCGGTCAGTATATTTCTATACTGGAATGTGGGGAACAATCACAATTTCACAAATAGTTTCTAACAACCTAATTATCACAAATAATTTATTAACAATCCAATTTATGCTTTCAATGTGACTTTTGAACTGCTTTTGCCCTAAACCCTAGATTACCCTCTCTGGTGAACTCCCTCAGCTGGTTGGTGTTGGCGGCCACTATGTGGAGCTGCCCCATCATGGTGGAGAGCAACTAGCGCAACATTGCCAGCTCTTGCTCTGGTGTGAAGGTGGGGGTGCCCAGAGTAGTAGGGTTGACCACACTATGGCTAGAAGGAGTCACAGGAGTGTTTCCCACATTGGATTCATCAGGGTTCGACTCCTTTCCCTTGTTCCTGTTGTTGAACAAGTCACCTATCTTGAAAGGTAGGGTTAACATTTTAAGTTCCCAGGAGGATTTGAATCATATATGAGAAAAGAATAGAAGGATAGATGAAAAAAGAATATCTAGAATGATATTACCTAGAAGAATACTATTTTGGGTAATTCTTATAAGCTCAGGCCAGGCCGGTATCATCTGGGCACGAGAGTCCTTGTAAACCAAGCTAGTAGTGCGGAGAAAAATATTTCCAACCCCCAAAACCCTGATCCATTCTAGACACCTTTGCTTCAAATTCATGTCCTGATAGTTGCCTAGAGGCTCTGATACCATGTTATAAAGAGGCAAGATCACCTCTTTACTAAAATTTAAAGGAAGTACAAAACATCCAACTTTTCATAAAGACAAAATATATTGAGGGATGCATGTATAATATTACAAGTAAATAAGCATGCACCAGATACATTATAAAATATCAATAGCAGCAAAAATAAAAGTACTAAGCCCATTATATGGCTTTCATTATACATTACATGATTGTTCCCAAAAGAAAAAGATAAGAGAAAAGGATCTACCTATAGCAACCTAGACATCCTTCCAGATAGCTTTAGATATACTCCTGAGATGACTTCCTTCAAACTTGTCCTTCTCCTTGCTCAGCGCCAGCACCTGGGTGGTTGGGAAAGCACCCAACAAAAGGGGAAAGAAAACAATGTATGTGTCACAAAACTAGTCTAGGATAACAAGATAAGTAAAGCAAATAAGAACAGTCTAGGGTTCATCATAAGATGAAGATAACAAGAGTATGAGGCTATATTCAAAAGAAACTTGCCATTAATAATTATATTAAAAAGGATTTGCATATAAGATAATTATGTCTACCTAACTAAGTAGGGTTGAGGCACCTACCGGACCTCTAACCTATAGGTGATGGGAGAATAAGACATTCCCAGTCACCTACACAATTATATAGGGGAGAATAAAAACATTCCCCAGGGCGATTAAATACATGCCCTCTGTGGGTGGTTGTACATAAGTACCGCTACTTTAAATTAAATAGAACATAATATACATTCTAGAAAAGTATTCATGGCAAGAGTATTCATAATATTCAATAAGCATGGTAGTTGGGTATAAGATCCAAACAAGAAGAAATTATAATCTGATTTGAGGCATGAACAACATTAGGATTCAAGAATATAAGATTTAGGGTTCATTTAAGCCTCATTAAGGAAATATAGGGTTTGGCCGCAATTATCCCAACATAGGGTGTAAGGAATGCACATACCACTCTTACTAATATCAACTACTAACTTTCAGGACTTTAATTGAGTCCAAGTTCCACTTTGCCTGTTTTCAATGTATTAACATGTATTAGAGTACATAGTACACATTAAGGTATAGAAACCATAATTTTAGAACTTTTTAGCAAAACTCAGATTTAGATTTTGAAAATATCACCAATGAACTTATTAGGTTCTCCTGATGAAGAAAACATAATTTTATGTTAATTTTGGAGTTATGATGATTAAGATGTAATTTTTATGGATTTTATGCATCAAATTCATTTTACAAAAAAACACTTCGTCAAACCATGAAATCAGACCTTGAAGATATTTTTATTAGATATAGATTAATTTTCCAATTCCAAAACATATTTATTTGTTAAATTTGGATAAGCAGATTAGAAGATATGAATTTTTCAATACTGACTAATATGAAATTGCCACATCATCAAACCGATCGAGATAATTGAAGAGAAAGGGAGAGGGAGAAAACACCATTTGACCCAATATCAGGTTTGGAGTTGCATAGCTAACCAAACTAGAGCTTCTAGAGAAAGTAAAATGTCAAGAAACCAAAACCCTAGAAGAACATGGTAAATAGAGATGGAGATCATCGATTTTAAACATAGAAGCATGAGTTTTAAGCATGTAGTAAGCAATATATGAGAAGGGGGTTAACAAAACTCGCCTATAGGAAGGTAAGAAGGTCCAAATAGAAAGGATCATGATATTAGATGGTCTGGTTGTTCCAAGCCAAGCTCCTTTTTTGAGCAAAGATCACCTTCTCCACATTAGAGGTGCAAACCCTAGCAAAAGATCATGGATATAAGATGTTTTAGGGTTCTAGGTGGAGTTTTCGCATGGAAGGTCATGGTTTCAACCTATAAGAAGGTGGGAGGAATAATAACAACATGAAAACATGGAATTAAAGTAGGATACTTACTAGTTTTGGTTAAAATCACCAAGGAGGAGCTTAAGTAATCCTAAGTAGAGAAATTTGGAACCCTAGGAGCCTTCTTCACTAAGGTAGGCACCTTCTTTTACCTTGGGATAACAACTTCGTGGAAAAACATAGAAGGGATGATGATTTAAGCTTGGGGAAAGAGAAGGAGAGGATTTCTTCTTATATTGGGAGGTGGGAAGGGGTAGGCATGGCTTTATAAAGAAGGGGGCAAGAATGAGGTGTCTATGGGACTTTTCATGTGTCCTTAGGCTAAGGCTTCATGGCCATGCAAGAGGACAACTCATAGAGACTTCTTGTATATCCAAGGTCGGTCCTATAAGCCCATGTAGGCTTCTAGGCCATCCCCACCGTCCTCCAATCAAAGAAATAACTCCATTGGTTGACAACTTTTACAGATAAGCTCATTTAAAAAGAGGGTAATCCCTAAAATGCCCTTGGAAAGAAACACCTTCAAACCAAGGTGCAACCAGGTGCCCCATGGTTCAAAATCTCGAGAATGCTAAGGGAATATCTAAGGATTAAAATTCAGGTGATAATTTGCAAAGAAAACCTCCCAATTGGGTAAATTACATAAAAGTCCAGAATGCACCTAAAGTTGCATAACTAGCATAAACAACATCCAAATCGAACTAAATTTGAAACTTAGGCTCATTTTATGTTTTCAAATCACGTCAAAAAGTTATATTAAGGTTTATAGCACTTAATTAGGGTAGTTAAGCTTTCACTGAGGTATTTGTGCATAAACCCTTGTATTGGTACAATTAGTGAATAAATGTTCACTAAACCGCTATAAATTCCACTAATTAAACATGAACGACATAAAGGATAGAAATGAAAGGGAAACTTGGGAAAAAGGTTTACATGGAGATTACATCTAAGATTCATTATGTTATAGATTCCCAAGATGATTTTAGACGTGTGATTTAGGTTGGTCATCATCCTTACAAATACCCTGAATATTCCATGTCAATTATACATGAGCTAACCATTGTTTGGGTGTCCTCCTTCTCGTCATTTGCACGCGCTTCCTATTTGAGTTCCTATGGGTGGTAATATTTCCCCCTCTTCCTTGAGTTGGTTTTAGTGCGATTAGGTGGGATTACTTTTTTCATGTTCCTCAAATATTCTCCAACTATCGAATTCCCCATGTGATTGCCATATTTGAATGTTACCTCTCAATCACTAAATTTGACGCTTTGAAATGGATTTGGTGGTGTAGCTTCTCCCTCAATGATCTCATCCACATTCAGGACAAACACATTATGCATTTTTTTAGATTCATCCATGTGCGATGTTTATCTATCCAAGTTAATCACACTAGTCCTCTTGGTATGGGTGGTCTTTTAATGATTCTACTTGTGTGTATCTTGATTTCTATGGTTAATTTTAGGTTTAGGATTCTTCTTATGTACCTCCAATCAATTATAGTGGCATGTTCTCTTTCAGTTGCATAAAAGTCCATGTCAAATTCCTAAACTTACTCATCATAGTCAGAAGTTTATAATTCTTGAAATGACCTTGACAATTACAAATTCTTTTGATTCATAAATATGGCCAAAGGTTTAATTCAAGATAAAACATTTGTCTAAGGTTACTTGTACATATAGATTATTCATCTCACATATTAATGAACATGTGAATACTTACGAAATTAAGCAATCAATGCTATATAAATGAGTTAGACAATCTAAGGAGGGATCTTGAAGTAAGATATGATAAATTAAAGTTAGTTCAGTCAATTTGTTCATGTTTTAGGTCATTTAAGATGTATTGAAATTCAATATACATATACACGAGCCTTTATGAAGAACTCGTATGTTGGTCAAACATAGAGTTTTGTTTAAAATATTTAGTATAAGGTATCTGATGACAAATCATGGCTAAAATTTGATAAAGAAATGATGGTCCTATAACAAGTTATTTAAGTTTAAATATTGCAAATAGATGTTGAATTTTATGTACCGAGGGCTATGAATGTTGATACAGATTGTAGGATGTGACATTTGATGTGTCACACAAATATCAAGATAGTGGGGTGCAACTGCATTTATATTACGTCACACTTCCATAACAAGCTTGGATGTGGACATGACAACTGAAAATTGTCTTCAAGCTCTAAAATTTGGGGAATGTTTTGCGGAAGTTGTTGAGATTCTACTAGAAGATGTTTGTGGGATTGATACAACATTGACACGAGGACCTATATCCAAAATCACAGGATGTTTCCAATGACCCCTAAAGCCAAGATTGTGGTGGAAGGCTGTGTGGAATCTTCCCATCCTTTTGACTCTACATAGGAGGTTGACCATATGATGGGAGAGTGAAATAGAGAAAGGGGATGGAAGATGAGTATTGTAAATCCTTTCCAAGACCCCCACAAAGTCTAAGGGAGGCCTAGGGGCTGGCACAAACCAATTTGACATTGTTGATCCCTCCCAATCTGGACAAGTAGAGTCAAGATAGGATAGAAAATCATGTCCTTTTCACTATGATATGATGGGGGTGGGGGTTCGAGTTAGAAGGATCATGGAGGAGCCTCTTAGAAGATTTTGAAAAAAGAATAGCATGGGATTTGGAGTTTCCCATGTTTACTATAGAGCTCCCGAGAGGTCCCTGATCATGACCATGGTCCATTAACTTGTCCACCCTTTCTACTTGGATGAACATTTCTGAGGATATGCTGTGTCTTCTAGATCTAGAAGAACCTCTAAGCTTCCTCTTTTGGCACTGCCTTTATAGTCATCACTTTTCATACTTCCCCTTTGACTTTGTTTGAATCCAATGCAAAGGGAGCAGCCCGTGAGAGGTGTTGGCGATGGAGCAACAACTCACAAGTATCTTGAGTCAGTTCAGACGACCACCCCACACAAAGACCCACTTTAGGATGGGCCCAATAGATAGCCACATTCCCTAAGAATGAAGGTGTGATTGGACCACATGTGGTGTGCATTGCCGACCCACGGTTCCAACCAGTAACAAGACCTAAACATGGTACACATTAGATCTTTCAAGGGAAAGCATGACAAAATTGTGCTCCATGGCACGTGGGGTATCAGACATGCACCTTGCTCTTGAAAAAAAAGGACCTCTTTGGAAGAGAGGCCCCAAAACTTGAGAAGTCGTGTTTATTATTGTTGTTTCTGTTGATTTGCATTGGATAAAAGGTGAGAAAGTTTTACTATTTCTTTAAAATTACATTGATCAATTTGTAATTTGAAAATTATTCATATTTCAAACTATTTGCCATCATGAACACTTTATAGAAATGCCTTAAAAGAAGAACGGGCAACAAGTTTTGTTTCCAAGCCTTTCTAAATGGGGAAACCTATGGATCTAAAAACAAAATTATTGGATGTAGATGGAGAAAACATAAGATTCCTATTTGGTATATTTTTAAGGCGTCAAAGAAGGAAAATTACAACATCAACAAGCACCCCAAAGCTATCAAATGTGAAAGATAGAAAATGATGATGATTTCCTTCACATGATGCACCATGCTTGTGAACATCTTGCACCACAACGTAAGAAGCTACATGGCCTGCTTTGAAGTTTTTTGAAAGGATGTTTGACATGGGAGAAACTCCAGTGAGATCTACACATATGTGTTAGCCATATGTCCTATCAAATAATAAGACATCAACAAAATGTTGTGCATGGAGACCATCAACACATGTGTCGAGGAAGGCCATTGGATCTTCCTTTAGTACTTTTAACCTAGCATGAGAGACAAGATCAAAAAGAGCATTACGAACAACATCATGACATAACTTATACCCTAGTAGGGAGTGGCAATGGATGACATGATCACCAAAGGCATCAAGGTATGTAGTGTTGCAAAGCAGAAAACATTCAACACCAAGATACAAGGGGATCATGAGTCATACTAAAGGATACATCAATACTTAATAGGAGGTAGACAAGCCAAAGCCTTTATTGGAATAGTGAGAAGGAAATCTTGTTCATGGTCAACTTGTAGTGAAGAGAGAATAGAATGTTGTTGCGGGGATAGACTTACAAAAAATTGTTGGATGATTGTATTTTAGTAAGAATCTACCAAAATAGACTAGGGCTTAGGAGCGGCAGAAGGTGTAAATGAAAACTTGAACCAACAAAATGATGGTAGAGTGTTACTTATGGAAGTATTTGTAGTGTCAAATGAGATTCCTACAGACACAGAGCCAACCTCTCACAAAATATGATCTTGGAGCTCATGGGTGTGGATCTGAGAAGAAACATAAGCGAAGTTGCAGACATCATGAGATGAATAGATTCCCAATCACACAAGATGCATAGGAAGTGTGGACAAGTGCCACTACAGGTCACTAATCCCAGGCCATCACCAACCACAATTTGTTCCAGACAGTGGAAAAGGCCATGGTCAAAATCATCCAATAACAGATGTGATAGAAGTTGGCAGTGTCGTTTGAGACCAGAAGCAAATCTAGAGTAGTCGGACTCCTAGATTTATAACCTGACACCCATGCCCCCGCAACTATTAAACAAGGTTGAATGTAGTATATCGGGGTCAAACCACAGGGACAAGGTTGGTAGGTGTTAGGAATGTAGAGCCTGAGACTCAAATACACCAAATGATGGGGTAGATTAAGATGGTGTTCCCTATGTAATGAATTCCCTCCAAACAAAGCAATTAAAGAAAAGGAAAGAAAACAAAACTAAAGAATAAGATCAAACAAGAAATATGTAATCCAAGTAAGGATGGGAACTTGGATCAGATTTCACCCACTAAGATCTCTCACCAACATGCAATACTCACACCCGTTTTGTATATCCTTAGCATGATTACAAGAAATCATCATATATGTCTATTCCCTCCTCTCTCGAGCTTACGATTGATCTGGATTATAAGGTTGTCTCTCTCTCTCTCAAGATGGCAAACAAACAATCACAAACCAAACCATATGATTATTTTCTATAGCATTCTAACATTTTTATGCATTCATGCAACTCCATAATACTTAGATAACATTAATACTACTCTGTCAAGGCATTAACAATCAGACATCACAAGATGGTATCTAATCATGCAAGTGAAGCATTAAGAACAAGAGTATGGAGATAATCCTTGCTAAGATCATATATATACATTCAAAAGTATGCAAGTATATACATGTTGGGAGAGCCTTAGTGGCTACTCCCAACCCAAGTAAGGTGTTTAGCCACATATGTTAACTAGCAACATAATGGAGTTACAAAAGTGTAGATACATCAAGAATAACAAAGAGGGGGGAGGTACAATGTGAAGAAGATGATATATCTAAAGAAGGTAGGAGGTAATAAACAAATGATACTTCTTCATATCTTGATCTGGTATTGGCATGGAAGATGGAAACTCCTTCTCTTGAAGAAGAGGATGGCAGATTTTCTCTCTCCTCCATCTTTCATCTTCAGAGATCCAAGACCAATGGAGATGAACAAGGATGGCTCTGGAGTTGGCCAACACTTCATCTCTCTTGATGATCCTCCCCTTTGTATGTGGAGTCAGGGGCCTATTTATAGGCGTTACCCACTGAATTACTTTAGTGTAGCATTCACTACTTAGTTTCAATAGCTACCTTTGTTGTGGGAGTGACTGCCAGTGACAGTCATAACATCTGCCTAATGCTAGAACCTTGTCTTGGTTGGGATGTTGTTTCAGTCGCTACCTAGTCACAGTCACGATGGTGTTTTGATCGCGACATCTTCTTGGTCTTCTTGGTTGTGACTGCTATTGTGGTCTCGACGGTTGTTGCGGCCTGGAAGTGATTGTTGTGGCCGAGGCCTCATCAAGGGGCGAGACCACTATGCAACTATGGTCACAACAATCTACCACTAAATATCAGTCTGTCATGGTCGTTACACCCATAGATTGTTTGCGGTCTGGATGGTTGTATGCATATATCTATTACGGTTGTGATAGAGATGCATTGGTAGTGACCTATGGTGAATCTGCATGGCTTAAGTAAGGATGTTATGTCAAATCCAAATGTTTTTCAAGATTATTAAAGAAGTTGGAAAAATTCCAAAAAGGATGTCATAATAGGAACAAAATAAGTGCAAAAAGGTTCACAAAATATCATGTTATCAAATCCACCAAACTTAGAGTCTAGCCTATCCTCAGGCTGATAGATAGAAGCAAACCATCATGTGATAAGCTAGAGATATTTTCTTTTTAATAAAACACACCATTCCCAAATCATATCATCCTTACATCAAAACCTTGTGATAAGCAAGGTTCACTTCCTGAAGTTCTATCTCCCCCCTTTATTTCTAGAGTTGCATGACTTTGTACCCTTGCCACCACCTTTTATAGTGAAGGACTCTCCTTTGCAATGACCTTCCTTCCCTTGGTTTCTGGCTATACTTCTAAAAGGTTCCTATGAAGGGTAGATTTCACACCCTTCCTTTATTTTGGTGGTGCCTAAGCTATCATGCATGGGTAGGTTAGGGTTTCAGTGTTTTTCCTAGACTCCTCAGTCTCCCTCAACCATGGTGTTGTCATAAAGGCTGTGTTGCCCGAGTGGGCCCCTAATGTAGTGTCAGGTGGTTTAGCATGCATGTCGGTATAACATGGCTTCTAGATTCCACTTTCGGACACGACATATCTGCATTCATGAATGAAACAATACATCGACCGTGTGGAATCATCTTAATAGACATAACTCTAATGATTTTTTTTCTTTTCATTCTGCTCTCAGTCTTGGGAAGGGGTTGGTAGGATTTCTGGGCGGTCAAGCCTCATTTCATCATAAAGAAGGGATAATTAAACTGGAAGGGGTAGTTGTTTCCTCCTTGTGGGAGATGTATACTTTCTAGCTAGTATTGTTAGGATAGAATGATTGGTCAGGAGTGGGGTAGGTAGAGTCCTTATTTCTAGGGGTTACATTGATTTAGGGGTGTTCTTCTGCTTTAAACAACATTTTGCTGTAAGAATGGAATAAGATCGCATTGTTGTGACTTTTTCTTATATGTAGACAGGTAGCTAATTTGCATAACTCTAGAGATGATAACTCAAAAGGGTAGAAAAAGGACAAACAAGTCTAAGAATGGAGTTATTGAATAATCTTTGAAAACATCAAAATTGTGAACTATAGTTCAAAACTTTTCAAAATTTTAAATTTCCTAAAAATTAAGAGTGAAGTAAGATAAGAGTCTTTACATGATTTTTTTCAAAATTGGAATTTAAAATTTAGAGTGCAGTGAAAATATTATATCTCTCATGCCCGCTTATAACTCCTCCCCCAAACTTATCATTCACTCTATTACAGAGTGTCAAAGATGAAGGTTTAGATATAAATGGGGCTTATTTATTGTTTTCGATGTTCAAAGATCGCCCATTTTGATTGCAGGAGCATGTTGGCATGTACTCCATGGAGTATATGAAAGTTTTCATGTTGCATTCTTTCGACTTTTGTATTTTGTAGGGCCAAGACTGTAATCCAAGATAGGAAGTAGAATCCACAATCTTTGGAAAATTGCATCTGGTGGGCACTTCTATGGAAGAATTGTGTCTTTTTGAAGTCTTTTCAATGTGTGTCCCTGAATCTCTATCCATGATTGCAAATCATCTCTATGATCACTTCGGCACATGTTGATGTTTTTTCTTCCATAGGTATCTTCGCAGTAGTCATAGTAGTGCATTTCATTAGCGTAAAGGCTGAATCTGAGTTGTTATATAAAACTACAGTCCTTGGTATGATGTTGACTACCTATAGAGTCTAATGATTATCATGTAGGATGAGCAGGAATATATAGTTGAAAAGGGTGTTTATTAGGCACAATAGCATGCACTCTTTTCTCACCTGACTTCTTGTCCTTACATATGTCGTTGACAAGCAAGAAGTATGCCATGTGCACACTAGTAATGTTGTCCTCCAAGAATGATTGATAAGAAGTCATAATGCTCACTGAAAGGTATCCCCCTATTTTTAAGGTTTTAGGGAGGTCTTCTTCTAGTACACATATGCCATCTCATTCAAAAATTACTTCTCCTACAATATCTCCCTCCTTCAGGCAGTTCATTATCAGTACTAGAGACTCATATCACAGATTTTCGCATGCCCATCCATCGAAGTCTTGGAAAGTAGGCTCTATCACTCATGCGGGCCCATCTGGGCGTATCTTAGGCATCTCCTCTTCATTGATTTCACCTTCCTCAGGGTGATATTCAGTTGGTGCTTCTTGTTATTTTTTATAGCTGTTGTAGTTATCACTTTTTCAGGTGCCTTTGGCTATTGTTGCTCCTCATGTCTTACTTCAGCTAGGTGCTTCTCTGTAGGTCACCCTTACTTTCATGCTGAAGCCCTAGTCATCTCAGTGGGGTCAATCCACAAGGTTTGTAGTTGCTCGTGCCATGTCTTCTTTTTTGGTAGCGGGACGCTTGTATATAGCCTGTGTGGCACAACATCGGGGGGCATTGCAGGTTCCTTAAAGAATCGTGGATCATATATTACTTCCATAGCAGAGGTACCCCACAAGCCATGCAGATCTTCTAGAAAAAGGTCTTCTAATGGGACATCATTGTTAATGGCTTCCATCATTCTCAACACTATAAACGCACAATCCCATGTACCATATTGCTCTAGGGGACCCTTGGTTGAGATGGAGAAGTTCTTCCAACTAGATTTATGTCGGTCGCCTGCTCCTCGTATGGCTTGTTCCAAGTAGACTGGTACCTTCAGAATCTCCCTTGCTTCCCTATTCTTGAAGATTAAGGACATGCTTGGTAGCTTAGTGGCACAGCAGTTGTATACTATAGTGTAGTGTGCGCTTGTATAGATTTGTGACAATTATACACTAGTTCTTGACTATCCTTATAGACAATGTGACAAAGTAGGTCCCTAGACTTTCCAAAACATCTTTTAGTTCTTTGACGACTTCAAAGTTATTGTTCTCTTCACACAACATTTTTTCTAGATGCATTGTGCCATTAAATATCGACTGTGCTTTATTAGGATGGAGGAATTCTTCTAGAAATGTAGCACATAGAAGTTTAAATAAACTTTTATGTACCCATGCTCTCCTTAAGAATATCCCTCTAAAGTGATCTCGTGTTAGAGTTTGTCCCTTGTTATTATATAGAATATATGTGCCTAGAAGATCTACATTTAGAACATCAGCTAGGACGTGGACATCCCTGCAGTTGATGCAAGATAATGATGACATGTCCATATCTATCATTTTACATGGGAGCAGAAGAGTTGTAGATAATTCATTTCCTTCTACGGGTTTTCTCTATTCTCATGTAGGTGCACCAGTAAATAAGGAGGCTACTCCACCTTCGTCATCATCATATGTCCCTCTGTCACATTTATGTGTGTTTGTAGCTGGTGTAGAAAAGGTTTTGTGATCAAGCTCTTCAGTAGTCTTCTTCTCATATAGCACTGCTTGCATCTTATTGTTGGAGTTTATTGCTTTAATGGAATCTTGCAGGAGTTGGTTTGCCTCTAATGGTGATTCAATCACTTCTTTGACAAGTTCTTCTAATGTGTCTTCCATTTTACCATCATATACAGCGTCGTTGAAATCATTTTGGATGGGTTCAAGTAGGAGGTAGTCATCAATGTTTGAATTGTCATCTATACCTTCTAGGAACTTGGTGATTGTTGCTATGTCTAAGAAGGATGATATCTCTGTGCCTGCTTCCTCCCTGCAAACTATAGTTTTGAAGGTTTTTCTATGATGATTTCTTCGGTCTCAGAGGGTTGAAAGTTTAGTTCAAGCCCCTACATGGCGTTGTTGTTGAGGCCTTTGGCGGCTTGTAGCACCTTAGTGGATGGTTGCTCCTTGTCCTTGGTAGCACCCTCTGGCTGATCTTTGTGTATATTAGTGGTTTCTTCCTTATTTGATGGCGGTGAACATGCTGCTTTGTTGTTGTCGTCATTAGGGTTGGAGGGACACGAGGAAGCTTGAGAGGGGGAGGGTCTCATCATGTGCCTTGACCACTTTCTAACTCGCCACTCTTCTAGTTCTTGGTGTCATACTTCCATTTCCTTTCACTCTCCCTCTAAACACTGGCGTTCATTGTTTAGATCTTACAACACTTCATCATATCCTTTACGCATCATTTCCTTTTCAATGTGTATTGTCTCCCTTTCTTTTTTAACCTCAACCATCTCATCTATCATTGCCTTGATGGATTCCATCTTCTTCGCTTGATTGTTGATGACTTCTTGCATAAAATGAGGGAAATGCATATTTCTTACATCCAAGCCTTGTACCTACGTGGTTAGGACATACAAGATAGAACCTATATACAAATTGATTTTGAAATAGTTTTGCACTTGTTCCCACATGGCATCAAATCGATGCCCTAAAACATCGCTAAATGTCAATGATTGTAGTCTTTCAATTGTCGACGTTGTTGTTGCAGGTTTGGGGATGCTTGTTGGTCACCCTTCTAGCATCTGCTATACAGGTTCTTCTTGTGTGTCTTGGTTTCTCTTTCAACTTTTGACACTTCAGGATCCTCTAGGTTGATTGCAGGGGTGGGTTGGGCTTGGTCAGCTTATGTGACATTCTCTAACACAGCTGTAGGGTCACTTTTCTTATCAGTTGTATCAGTTATAGTTGCATGTAGTGTCTTTATTGTAGTAGGGGAAGATAGAGGTGCATTGAAGAACCCTTGGTTATCATGAATTTTTTCACCCTCCAGGGATAAGGGTTTGGTTGTTTCTACACTTCCGGTGTGGTTTTGAGAGGGTTGAGCTTCTGACACCACCTTCACTTTATGTTGTCGGGTCGCCAACTTCTTTCTCTTCTCTGGCTTAGGCTGCTCAGGTTTAGGTTCAGCTCATGTTGGTGATACAACATCCACAACTCTTCTTATAGAGCTGAAGTACATTTTGTTGATGTCTTCGTTACTTGGCCGCAGCTTGTAGGTGTCATAATACGCCCTCTCAGGAAGTGGAAGAAGAAGCTTCGAATTGCTTGGTTTGTAGAAGAGTCTTTGACCCTTCTGGGTTAGGATTCCAGGATTCACCAAGGACATGATATCGGTTTTCGTATGTCCCTCAGTAGGCTTGTATTTCTACAACTACTTGTCCTTCCGATAATGGGATGTGATGCGAGCCATCTGGCCTACCATACAGAAGTCATTCATCTTATTGGATTCTGGTCCCACTACTGCCGATAATTTGTCTATTAGCAACCTTCCGATATTTACTGGTTTGTTATTCAACATCGACCAGATGAGAAACATGTCCCCCTTTGACAGTCCCCCATTTCTGGCCTTACGAAAACTGTGTTTGAAGTTATCTTCTGGATGACCTTGATGAAGAAGGAAGTGATGAGGGATGCCTTGGACTTTCATGGTTTATGTTCAGGTTCTCCAGTGAGCATCCTCCACACCTTGTTGTTGTCATATTGCACAGTTTCCTTCTCATTGGGCTCTTGTGAGCAAGCATGTGTTTCCTCCATGGTTCTTGTGAAGATATTATTTATGATGGCTCAATGATAGAGTTGTTTTTGCCTCCCATCCTGACTTCCCGTCTAAATTCACCTGTAGCCTCTTTGTCTTTTACATTGCCGAAGGATACTTTCTGAAGTGATGACATAAACTCCATAGTTTGGTCTGTTAGGGATGGGGCCTCTGTAGTGCATAGGGTGTCCAGGTTTGATCTGACTAGAAACTTAATTACCCCATCATAAATGCCGATCTTCTTGAAGTCTTGGATATCCAGATATCTTGTAGGCTTCAAGCTTTTGGTTCTTAGCATCATGTTGAAGTACGATTGATGCACCTCATCTCTAGGTACTAACATCGTCAGCTTTCGTGCAGGTTCCTCTATCTCCAAGTCATGTTCTTTGTGTGCAGCTGACTCTGCCCTTACCCTGCTTCTTTTGATGTATCCTTAGTAGACCTCTTCTGTTTCTTGGCCTTTATTTCAACTGGCACCACTGCTTTTCTCTTTGCTTTCTTGTCTGGTACATGCTCGAATGTTTCTATCTATGTAGTGCTCTAAGATTCTTTGGACTCCTCTAGCGTCTAGTGGTGGAAGATGTATTCATACTTTTTCTTCAACAGATCTAACCTGAGTTTCTTTGTGGAGATAGGTTGGGGTAGTCACTTAGAGCCTTCGTGACTGACTCAAGTGCTTGTTGTGCTCCCTATAGAGATTTCACCTTCTTGGTCATGGTGTCGGAGGTGGAAGTTGAGATTCTACAAATTTAATCAATTAGAGGTTGTCAGGAATCATATTAGGTAAATCAGAAATAGAAGTAGTAATTTTCATTCGTTCTTAGTGTATCGATTGAGACTAGACCGTCATTTGTCTCGGTCGAGACACTAGGTTAATAGTTATAGAGTGTGTCAACCGCTACATATTTTAATATGTTGCAATCAATATAGGATAAGAGGTAGCGGTCAAAACATGTTAATTACTATGGCATTTAAATTTATTCCCCAACAAAGTTAAGAGCTTATAAACCAGAGAGAGAAAAAGTGCTAACATCTTATACTCAGTCTTACGAGCTTATCATGCGCTCGTGCATAAGCATCAATTCATATCATTACATATGCATTTCGACCACAACACTCTAGTTGTTCCAACCGCTACACTCTACTAAGGTTAGTGTTACGGTCACGACACATTGTGTGGGCAGCGCTCAAAACACCGAATGTTACAGGCTTACAGCCAGCTATGCACACATCAGTATTGACCAACACAAAGATAGTTCAAAAATCATATAAAAGTGTCATGTAATGATTAAAAAAAAGACCAAGAAACCAGCGTCTCGATGGGGACGGTAGTAACAACTGCAACGTATGTTTCAGTCGAAAACCAAAGTCCCAATCGCAATAGCCGTATTGATCAAAACGGATGTCGCAATTAACACCACAATCAGATTAGCTGTTGCGAGCGAACCACATACACCTAAGGTTCATCTTGAAGGAGGAAGGAGGAAAACCAATGATCGGAGGGGGGGTCAGATGCGAAGGATAGTTGGATGCGAATGGTGAATCACTAATGGAACGAAGGTTAAAGAGGCAAGACGTCGCTGGGTGGTCGGAACATTAATAGGAAAAATGGTTGTTAGAGACCGCAACGAAGAAGCTCAAAAAGGAGGATGAGAGAATCAGAGATGGTTTTGACCGTGGAAGGGAAAACACCTAGGTCGGAATGATGATCGGAGAACCCCGATTCGACAACAGTTGAAAGAAAAAGAAAGAAAAACGTCGTGAGATGGAGAAAAAGGACCGGTACCTTGCCGAGAAGCTGGAGAAATCGCAACGAGCAAGAGAGGGGGCGAGTTAGAACTCCGTCGACAGATCCTGTGGTGACGTTGGTGGTCCTGATCGCTTGAAGTGTTGTCGTCCCGGTCTGTTCGAAACACACAAGGGTACTTAGCTAGAGTTTCGTCAGAGTCATGACACGAGGGAGAAAATGAGAGAACAAAAATGGGGTTTTACTGTGAGCGCTGAGGATCCTTTATACCAGATAGCATCGTGATCAAAACCACTGCTACAGTCGCAACACTCCCAACAAACAAGACACTGAACTCGTTGCGACCCTCGTGGAAGCATAATGGTCGAATCATGTATATTAACACGAATGTAGAGGGGCGCTATCGTTGCGACTGAGATAGCCTAAGAAAAAGGTAGCGGTCGAAACACTAATGAAAGTGTACCGACCAACACAAGGATTTTCAAGAGCCAATTATTCAAGTTTTGAGCTAAGCAACATTTTTGCAATTCATTAAAGCAAATTCAAAGCGTAAAAATAGAGATGGAGATCCAAAATTGACTATCTATTTTAGAGGAATTCAAATTTGCTTAAAAGAAAGGAGTTCAAACCTAGAATAACCGGAATGTACACAGTTAAGCTTAGTGGAGAAAAGGCAGAAAGCATTGCTAAATTAAAGAAGGCAGTAAATTCTTGGGTTGACTCCCAAGCAACACTAATTTAGAGTCATTAGATTGAGTTTTCTGATAAGAATCCTCAGGGCTCTTCAGGTGGTATTGGTTGTGGTTCTTCTAACAAATGCTTCATTTTCATATTATCTTTTAATTTCCTCTATGTCCGTTCACCTTAAAAGTACTAGTCTTTTCACTGGTGATCTCAATTACCTCAAATGGATAGATCTTGACAACAGGGAATGGGCCAGACCATCTGGATCTCAGTTTTCATAGATACAGCCTAATTTTGGAGTTGAATAGCAGAACCTTGTCTCCCTCCGACACGTCTTTGTTCTTAATGTGGGCATCATGCCACACCTTCGTTCTTTATTTGTGAATGCGGACATTCTCATAGTCATGTAGCCTCAGTTCCTCAAGCTCGTGTAACTGTAGATACATTTTCATACCCAAACATTAGGCAGTGTCTCCGTAAGGTTGCAGACGGACATTTCACAGTAGCGGTTAAAGTGTTGTCTTCATCAGGCGTGGCTCCGTACAACGAAGATACCATAAAGGTGTTGAAGGATAAACACCCTTACAAGCCACCTCCTTTCTTGTCTGATACTCTATTTTCTGAAGCTCCCCTGGTAGCGGAAGTTGACACTATTCTTGGATGCATCAAGTCTTTTCCTAAAGGGACTTCATGTGGAAGAGATGGTCTGAGAGCCCAACACATCTTCGATGCTATGTGTGGAGAGGGGTCTACTGTAGCCACCGATCTCCTACGTGCCATCACTTCTGTGGTTAAGTTATGATTGGCGGGAAGGTGTCCCTTGTGTTTGGCAGAGTTTTTAGCTTCTGCACCGCTTACACCGCATGGAGACGTCTGGTGTCTAAAGTTGTTATGGCAGGAGTGAGTAAAGACATGGCCAAGTATCTCAATGACTTCCAGTTTGGAGTGGGCGTATTTGGGGGAGCAGAGGCCATTTTACACAGTGTCAACAGGGTGTTGAATGCGCGGCATAGCGACGGTTCTTTATCTATGCTTACAGTTGATTTTTCTAACGCGTTCAATCTGGTTGATAGGTCCGCCTTACTCCGTGAGGTGAGGACAAAGTGCCCATCTATTTCTTTATGGGTGGAGTTCTTGTATGGCCAGGCAGCAAGGTTGTACCTTGGGGACATATATATACAGTCAGCCACTGGGGTGCAGCAAGGTGATCCTTTAGGCCTGCTTCTTTTTTTGCTTGTTCTACATTCTCTTATCCATCATATCAGGGACAAGTGCCAAATTCTTCTTCATGCATGGTATCTAGATGATGGGACAATCATTGGGGACACAACGGAGGTGGCCAAAGTTCTAGATATCATTCAGCGACATGGACCAGATCTGGGGTTGATTCTAAATATTCGTAAAACTGAGCTGTACTGGCCTACATGTGATGGTAAGAAGCTTCAGAAAGATTTGTTTCCGTCAGATATTGGGAGGCCTCTGTCTGGGGTGAAGTTGCTTGGTGGAGCTGTTAGTAGAGACCGAGATTTTATTGAGAGGTTGGCTATGGAGAGGGCTTGCAAGGCTGTTGAGTTGATGCATCTTCTTCCTCAGTTGGATGATCCTCAGAGTGAGCTCCTTTTGCTCCGATCGTGTATAGGTATCTCAAAACTTTTATTTGGCCTGAGGACTTGTCAACCTATGTACATGGAGAAGGCAACATCATGTTTTGACAGAGGCTTACGTGGGTCTATAGAAGACATTGTAGTCTGTGGAGGTCCTTTTTTTGGAGACCTCCAATGGAGGATGGCTTCATTGCCCATTCGGCTTGGCGGCTTGGGACTATATTCAGTAGCTGATGCTTCTTCATATGCTTTTGTGGCATCTAGAGCCCAATCTTGGGTGCTTCAGGATCACATCATGCGAGGTCGTGGGATTCACGATATGGACCATGATTTTGATTATGTTGTAGATTGTCTTCGTGTCAGGATACCCTCTTTTGATCTTAGTTGTTTTTCTAAAAAAGACACCGTCCCCCCAAAAGCCCAAAATGCTTTGGCGAGTGCTCTTTTTAGTAAAATAATTGAGGACATAGAAGTTAAATTTGACATGACCATTAGACATAATGCCATTTTTAAATGTCTACAAGCTGATCACGCTCAAGATTTTCTCCTTGTTATTCCAATAGATGGACTTGGTCTGCATATGTCACCAGTGGAGTACCGTAGTATCTTAAAATACCGTCTGATGATCCCTCTATTTCCAGCGGATGAGGTTTGTCCAATTTGTCGTAAGGCATGTTTGGACACTTTTGGAGAACATGCAGTTCATTGCAGAGAGCTTCCAGGTTTTAAATACAGACATGATCTTGTTAGAGATGTTCTTTTTGATGTACTCAGACGTGCAGGTATTGCTGCTAAGAAAGAGGCGCCTGTGAATTTTTTAACTGATCCACAAGAGGGAAGATCGACACTTAGGCCTGCTGATGTCTTGATTTTTGGGTGGATAGGAGGGAAACATGCATGTGTGGACCTTACAGGAGTTTCTCCGCTGGTGGGATTGAGGAGTGGAGCTTTTACAGTGGGACATGCTGCCCTTAAAGCTGCTTCAGCCAAAGTGGGTAAGCATGAGAAAGCATGTATTGAGAATCAACATGCCTTTATTCCCTTTGGATTTGATACTTTTGGATTCTTAGCACCAAAAGCTGTGGAGCTTCTTAAAAGAGTCCAAAAAGTTATGAATAGTAATGTTATGGTTCCCAAGTGTATGGATATTGTATTTCAGAGGATTGGATTTGCTATCCAAAAAGGACTAGCGGCGCAGCTTGTTGCCCGCATGTCCTCTTCTTCAATGTAAATCCTTTCTTTTCTTGGAAAGGATCTTAATATTAGTATTGGTCTGGATTTAGTACTTTTCTTTTTGAATTTGTCTAGATCCATATTTAAGAGCTTGATGGACCAAAGGGCCCGGTGCTTTAGTTCAACTAGCAAATGGCACGACTTTCATAGATGAGCTGGTAGGGGTTGTCCCTATCGACATTTTGTAATCACTTCTATATGCCCACATGGCATCATCTAACTTCATGGACCAATCCTTATGGGTCCTGCCAATGATTTTCTCTAGTATTTGTTTAATCTCTCGATTTGACACTTCAACCTGTCCTGATGTCTGGGGGTGGTATGGCATGGCTACCTCATGCCTGTCCCCGTACATTTTTAGTAGTGCTTCAAACTATTTTTTTGCAAAATGGGATCCTTCGTCGCTAATGACAGTGCATGGAACCTCGAATCTAGAGAAAATGGTATTCTCAAACAATCTCGCAACGTGACTTAGAGTCACAAGTGAAATTTTCTACAACTTCTACCCACTTGGAAAAGTAATCTACAGTGACCAGAATGTACTTGTTTCCTCTAGAGGAGGGGAAGGGTCCCATATAATCCACTCCATAGACATCAAAGATCTCCACTTCCACCCAGTAGGACATAGGCATCTAATTTCTTTTTGTAATATTTCCAGCCAGTTGGCATTCCTTACAAGACTTGATAAAAGACATGGCATCCTTGAATAGAGTTGGCCAATAAAAGCCTGACTATAGGGCCATAGTCGTGGTCCTTTCGCCTCCATGGTGACCTCCACAAGATGAGGAATGACATTTCTTGAGGATTCAAGGCACCTCTTCTTCTGGCCCACAACACCAATATAAATTGTAGGAACATCTCTTAAACACAAGGGCCATCCCAGTAATAGTTCTTCATATTAGAGAAAAGCTTTTTCTTTTGGTTGTAAGTTATCTCGGGAGGCAATTGTTCGTAGGACAAGTGGTAACATATATCAGCGAACCAAGGCAGATTTGGTTTGACTGACTTGGCCATCATCAAGGCCTCATCTGTGTAGTTGTCATTTATTGGTGGTTGATTTTCTTCAGTGAATACCATTATTAACAAGTGGTCGAAGACTATGTTTTCTGTTCCTTTCTTGTCCACAATCTCATGATAGAACTGTTGTAGCAACAAATCCCATTGTAACAGTCTCGACTCTGTGTCCTTTTTCTTTAAGAGATACTTTATGGCCACGTGTTCTGTGTATACTATTGCCTTCGATCCTATCAAATGTGACCTAAACTTGTCGAAAGCAAATACTATTGCTAGCATCTCTTTCTCAGTTGTGGTGTAGTTTACCTGAGCTTCATTGAGAGTTCTACTAGCATAATAGATTGCATAGTGCTTCTTCTCTTATCTTTGTCTAAGGACATCCCTAAGAGCGTAGTCACTAGCATCACATGATTTTAAAAGGCAAATCCCAATCAGGTGCTTGTAGAATCAAAGCCACCGTCAAGGCACTTTTTAGAATTTCAAATGCTTGGAGACACTTGTTAGTGAAATCAAATTCCACATCTTTGGTAAGGAGGTTTGATAATGTCTTTACAACCTTTGAGAAATCTTTGATAAATCTTTTGTAGTATCTAACATGCCTTAGAAAACTCCTCACTCCTATGATGGATTGGGGGGGGGGGGTAACTTTGATATAGCTTTGATCTTTCTTTTGTTGACTTCCATAACTTTCTCAAAAATTTTGTGCCCAAGCACTAATCCTTCTCTTACCATTAAAATGGAATTTTTGCCAATTCAACACAAGCTACTTCTCCTCACATCTTTGCAATACCTTTGAAAAGTTTTCAAGGTATTTATCAAAGTCATATTCGTACACCGAGAAGTCATCCATAAATACCTTCAGTATGTCTTCCAGAAAGTACGAGAATATGGATGTCATGCACCTTTGGAAAGTATCTAGCGCATTACATAACCCGAGAGGCATTTTTAAAGTCATACATCCCATAGATACATGTGAAATTAGTCTTTGCTTGATCATCAGGGTGGATAGGGACTTGATAATATCCCGAATGTCCATCAAGAAAATAGAAATAGTATTGTCCTACAAGACTTTCTAGAACTTGTTTCATGCAAGGTAGATGGAAGTGGTCTTTTCTTGTAGTGGTATTGAGCTTGCGGTAGTCGATAAACATTCTCCATAGGGTAACCGTCTGAGTGGCTACTTTATTCCCATTGCTTCCCTTCACTATACTCATCCCTCCCTTGTTTGGTACAATGTGGATTGGGATGACCTAGTTGTTGTTACTGATGGGGTAGATGATCCGTGCATCTCATAATTTTATTACTCCTTTCTTTATGACTTCTTTTAGCATCTGATTCAAATTTCTTTTTGAATGTGCTAAAGGCTTAGTAGTTTCCTCTAGATTGATTATGTGCAAGCATAGAGCCAGTTGAGGCCTTTCATATCTTCCATAGAATATCCTATAGATTTCATTCGTAGTCTAAGTTCCTTCAGCAACTTTTCCTCTTGATCTTCTATCAGAGAAGAGATTATGATTATAGGGTTTCTTTCATAAGCATCTAGGAGTTCATACTTAAGTCTTTATGGGAGTTGTTTTATCTCATGTTTTGGTTCTGATGTAGCTTTTTCTTCTAGTGTTTGTTCTAGTGAGGCATACAACACAATTTCTATTGTACCTTCTTTGTCACTAAAACCCTTCTCCTTGGGTTAATTCAAGTAATCCAGAATCTCAACCACTTTAGGATCTTCTAGATTGGGATCAAGATTATTTAAGGCCCGCATGAAAGGGTCTACTATCGCATTGATTTCTTATACTTCCTCACAATATCGAGTATACCTGTCCATAGAATAGGCTAACTCAAACAGAGAGGGTCCTCTCATGACATCTTGTACATGAAAATTGATGTGATCATTACCTATATAGAGACTTATGATTCCCTCCATGACATCTATTAGGGCTCTTCCAGTGGCGAGGAATGGTCTTCCAAATATCATGGGGCATGATGGATCTTCAATGGTGTCAATCACCACTATATCATAGGGTATAAAGAACCTTCCGTAGAAGGTTGGGACATCCTCTGCCACTCCTAATGGCTTTGTAAAGGTAGGGTCGGAAAGCTGAATTCTAATACCTATCTTCACCATGTCATTTAGTCCAAGCCTTTGGGCTAAAGAAAGGGGCATAGGACTGATACTTTCTCCTAGATCAACGAGTCCATTTATTTCTACATTGTCCCCAACAATGAAAGGAATAATAAATGATCTTGGGTCTCTTTTCTTTATGGGCATGGTAGCTTGAACAAAAGCACTTGACATCTTGTCTAGTTGTACTATCCCAGCATGATCACCTCTCCTCCTCTTCGTAATCAGGTCCTTGAAGAACTTGACATAGGTAGGCATTTCCTTAATCACATCTAGAAACAGAATATCTAGGTGTAGCTTCTTTACCACTTCCATGAACTTCTCATATATCTTCCTTAAATGAGATTTACAGTTTGTAGGGGAATGGGACTCTTGGTGCATAATGATTTCTTTGCATAAAGATCTCTTTGGTGGGATCTGACTTCTTGGCCTTTGCATCTTTCTTCTTTTTGTCTTTTTCTTTGGCCTTGTCTTCCTTTACTGGCTCTTCCCTTTTAGATTCCTCCTCTAATACGATGGTTTTAGTCTTTGGATCGACAACCTTTTTTTTCATGGTGGATCTCTTCTTGTTGGTTTTTCTAGAACTTTCCCTGACCGGAGAGTAGCCATCTTTGTGGTTTTTGTGTTTGATGGGATCTTTCCTGGAGGATTCTTTACGAGCTCTGCCAGTTGGGTTAACTATTGATCAATCTGTCTTTGATGAGTTTTCATGTCCACCATCTGAGTTTGCATCGTGGTTAACACTCCTGAGTTGGTTATGGCACTTTGGGTAAGCTGGTCATTCACTGAAGCTTGCCTTTTTGCAAAATCAAACAACTGAGCGATCATGTCAGGCTGATTGTTATCCTTGGTCTGATTCTGACTTTGGTTTTGTCCTTGATTTTGATAGTTCACTTTTTTATGATATTGACCTTGATAGTTGTTCTTGTTTATTGATAGCTAGTAGTTCTAGTATACTGAGTCGGTCCACCTTTATTCTCAAATTTTGGGTGTGGCTTAGACAAACCACCCAGTTGATGAGAATTCTCAATTGCATCTTTGTTGCCATAATTGAATCCCAGGTGATCTGGCCATTTGAAATTTGCATAAGAGATGTTTTCTATTTCTTCTTCACTTTCACTTTCTTCACTTTTTTCTGACCGTGCATAGATAAAGTTGTCGATTCCATGGCCTTCTTCACAACAAGTGACACACTTCATGACTTTCTCAATAGGTTTCTTACCCTTGCCTTTAGTGTCTTTTAGTTGTTTGACATCTATGGCAATCTTCTGAATTTGAGCAGTGATCGTTTCTAGACCTTTGGATTTGACTGGAGGTCCTTTAGAGTTGGTCTTCTTTGCTAAGCCTCTGGCACTTCTCTCATACTCAATGCCTACTTGCACTGCAGCCATGTTGTCTATGATCTTCACAGTTCAACTCAATTTCTATCCAAGAAAAGCACTCCCGACGGCTGCATTCAGTGAAGTTTGCTCTGTGGGAGTTAGCCCATTGTAAAACATTGTCACCAGAAATCGTTTGTGGTAGTTGTCCTGAGGACAATCCCTTTGATACTCCTGATACCATTATGAAACTTCATGAAGATTCTCTCCAAGTTTTTGCATGAAGGAAGTGATCTTTTGCCTATTTCAAATGGTTTTCTTAGTGGGGTATAATTTAGTGATGAAAGCATCAACAAGGGGCCTCAATCCATCAATAGACTGGAGAGGTAGGTTAAGATACCATGACATAGCTTTATCCTCTGGAGAGAAAATCAATACCTTGCCATATATGACTTCTTGAGCCCCTCATTTTGATGGTGTCACAAATGTTTTTAAGGCTTCAAGATGATGGTAAGTATTCTCGTTCTTCGAATTCCCTTGGAAAGGCTTGTTCTGGATCATTAAAATTACAAAAAATTTAAGCTCGAGATTAGTTGCATCGAATCTTGGGATAACGATTGGGTATATTGACTCATTAGCTCTGGTAGAAACCAATTCTCTAAGCATTTTATCTTTTTCATCATCTTCCTCCTCTTTGTTATTGTGATCACATTCACAATCTTTATGATTCCTTCTGTGTCTTCTATTGCGGTGGTGGCGGTGCTCGTGATGGTGTTGCTTCTCTTCTAGTCGCTCATCAATCATCACGATCTTCTTCCTCATGGTTATGACCATATGAGTGATGTTACTCTCATTCTTCTTCAATTTCCAAAGTTGGAAGATTATGTTGGACTCTTGCATTCCGATCCTCCCAAGTAAGGATATCATCTCTACGAGGTGGCATGTTGTCATGGAAAGGGAGTATGGTGTTGATTAGATCTGATTCTCTTCAAGCTACCTAAATAGTTCGCACACTCAAGTTAGAAAACTGGATGTGTAAAACAAAATATTTTATGAAATTTACACTTAATAGATTTAGAGTTTTTGTGAAGTCAAACTTATTGCTAAGCTTAAGGCACATGTGTATAGTGAGTAGACTCATGTTGTTACGACCCCACTTCCCGATAACCCCCAATTAAGGGAGACCGAGAGGTCAAATCCGCACATGTAACTTTCGGATCAAAGGTTCGGCACTTAACCAAGAATAATTATTAAATTTTAACAGACTAAATTGAAAATCTGTAAGAAAATAAACTTTTGCATACCTTTTTGAAAACTTGGATCTCTAAACTTCTATCCACTTATGGATTCTATTCTAACTAATCCTCCTTGTATTTTACTTTATGTATTTCACAATATGACGATTTACTGTTTGTCCTTTTGGCTTGTACCTAAAATGCCAACAAACAAAATGTCGGTCAGCCGAAGCTGGTATGTGGGGGAAACAATAAATGTGCAACTATGATAACAATGTAATCATTCAATTAATCATTTAACAACCAAGATTACATTTTAAATATAACTCTGTGATCCATGAGTACCCTATCCTCTGTGTTATCCCTACAGTGGACCTGGATACTACCTTCCTTATGGTAGATCCCCATTAAACCCCTCATGGTCCCACCTATAGGTGAACCAGTTTCTAGGGTTGAGTCACATGGCACTACTCGTAAGTAGCCCACTCCTTAACTCATGGCAGGCTAATGGGTCTCATGGCACTACACTTGGTAGCCCAATTTCTAACCCACGATAACCTAGACCTTACTCTAGGTTACCCCTTTTTAGCCTTTACAAGTCACAGAGGTGGACCCGGATCTAGCCAGTTATACATGTATATTCATAGTGATAGTCATAGTCACTCTATAGTTGAATGAAATAAAAGCATCCAACAGTTATTTCAAGCCATGAGGGAAACGTCGATAAAATCCTCAGAAAACTAGTCGGGATAATCATAAGTGTAACCACATACCTGATTTGATGATTTCACAAGCATTAAGCAAATCCAACCAAGAATGCAATCCAAGCAAGTAATTCAACAATCACATAATTCTTGAAAAGAATATGTACTCTATTTATTACACACTTTATCAAGAATCTACTTTATTGACTTGGTTTCACTTTCTAGGGTTTCTAATCCGCATTAAGGTTTCATTAATATTCATTACGGTTTCTTAGATCAATTTCTCAAACTTTATCTCTTTTAGGTCAACAAACCCTAAAATACTCTTTTCCACTTATATGAACCTTAATTGCTCAACTATCCATTTTAATAGTCTTTTATACCCAAATTGACATAGGATCATAATATCCCTATTTATTCATGGATTTGAAAAATTAAAACAATTAAAAGATATATTCACCTAAATTAGGATTTTCAACCTCATTAATGCATGTTCATGCACGAAACCCTAAATTAAGCCAATTATATAAAAAAGATCATCTTTTTAGATTCTATCTTCACATTTATTAACAACAGGTCAATATTGGCTTGAATTATCCATTGAACAACATTAAATCCATCTATAATCAAATCTAAGGGTTTTTCATTAATTAAATCTTTTTTTTTGTCTATAGAGACTATTTATTCACCCCACTCTCTACTGTAGGAAAAGATGAGAGAAGTGTCTACATTGGTGCTCAAAGAGAGCCAAACAGGCTTATTTAACGAAAAATTAAAGTCTTGTAAAGTACATCGGGCTTGCTTAGCAAGAGTATCAACAACACTGTTGGCCTTCCTCGGAATATGTCTTATCTGGACAACATCACAGTTTCCCATAAGGTGCTGGATCTTGTTCTTGTAGGGCTGGTATTTGTTCATAGGACCAGCACTAGAATTTGCAAGGTTCACTTCTTGGGTAGAGTCCGACAGAATGATAAGGTTGCGCCAGTTCCTCTCTAGACAGATCTCGATACCATGAATAATCGCCTAAAGCTCAACCTCGAGAGCGCATGTGCTTTGAAGATGGGAACCACTCCCATAACAGCAGGTTCCCGCTTCATCAACAATGTGAACACCAATGCCATTGCTTTCAAACTGCGAGGCGAAGGAGGCATCCACTAGGACATAGTGGTTGAAAGATGGAGATTGCTCCTCCATCACGACAGCCGGTCTAACATGATTTGTGGGTTTGTGCTGCACTTTGCAATACATCTGGATTGAAGAGGCATGAGCTAGAATGAAGTCAATCATGTTGGGGATGTTGACTTAAGGAGATGTGTATGCACGTGTTCATTACGGCATTGCCAAAGGTGCCAGCAAGCAACCTGAATAATCGGAGATGTACTGCTGGATTCTGACTCAACCCTACAAACAGCTGAGATCCAGGCATCTTCCTCCAGAGAGAGGAATGGATGATCCATCTTCAGTGCTATCCAGACTGGTTTATTGAAAGAGCAGTCCCGAAGACAATGAATAATGGATTCATCATCATTGTTGCAGCGTGGGCAGAATGTGCTTATATCAATATGTCGACGTTGTTTCTCCATGTTAGTGAGTAAAGTTCTATGCTGAAGAAGCCACAAGAAAACTTTCAGACGTTCCAGAAGCGAAGAACCCCAAATATCCTTCCATCTCCCTGGGACAGAACAATCTTTGTGTTCACGTAGCCACCTATAGGCTGATCTAGAGGTAAAGGTACCAGAACGTTCCATAGTCCAACTGTAGGTGTCTTGCCCATTGTTAACACCAAGAACGGGGATAGATTTGATGTAGTTCCAGGAAGAGCTAGGTAGATAGTGGCGAATGAAGTCCCAATCCCATTCTCCTTCATGCAAATGCATAGAACTAACTTTTAAATTCTCGAGATCAGTGGGAAATTGAAAGTCAGGCTGAAAGTCCCAGATTGAATTGCCCATAATCCAACGATCAGTCCAAACAGTCGTATCGTTGCCATTGTTAATTACTTTATAGTTGTTGCTTTGCAGCAAGGGGATGTTATTCCTGATAAAGCTCCATGTCGACGACCCTTACTTTTTGGTGATGACAGCATTGTGGGCGTACTTTTCCTTCATAATCCTGACCCATAGTTTTTCAGGCTCATTGAGAAAGGACCAAGCATTCTTAAGCATGAGGGCTTGGTTTTGGTCTCTCACATCCTTGATGCCCAGGCCACCCAGATCTTTATTGGATGTGAGTTTTTTCCAAGATACAAGGGACATCCTATTTTGTTCCCTAGTACCGGACCAAATAAATTTTCTGACATGGCTATTCAGCTCATCGCAAAGGGATGGTGATAGTTGCACAGTCTGCATCATATGCGTCGGGATAGCTTGAAGAGTGGAACGAGCCAGGGTGATGCGCCCTGCAAGAGATAGGTGTTTCAAAGACCAGCTATTCATGCGACTGCGAAGAGAGGCAGTGAGGTCAGCGTGGGTAGATTTATTAACCCAGTGATGCAGCGTCGGCACACCTAAGTACTTGCCCAAGTCTAATGTCCAAGGAATGTTGAGTTTCCTGCTGATAGCCCGGATGACAGGCCTGGGTGTATTAACACTGAAGAAGCACTTCGATTTCTCAGGCGAGATGACTTGGCCCGAGACTCTAGAAAATTTGGCAAGCGTATTCATAATCTTGACCGCCTAGGAGATAGATGCCTCACCCATGATAAGGATATCATCAGTGAATAGAATATGAGATATTGGTGTGCCCCCTCTTATAATGACCATAGGTTTCCAACTATTATTTCCCACAGCTATGTTAATCTCCTGGCTCAGGTACTCCATGCAGAGCACAAAAAGGTATGGGCTGATCGGGTCACCCTGTCGAACCCCTTGTGTTTCTTTAAACGGAGGCAAGGGTTGTCCTTCCCAAAGTACAGAGGTAGAACCCTTAGTAATGATCTGCATGATGATGTTATAGATGTTACTTGGGATACTGGTCCGATGCAGCATGTCACTGATGAAGTCCCAGTTCATGCGATCAAAAGCTTTTGATAGGTCGAGCTTGATACACATCAAGTTCTTCCTGGACGAGTGTGATCTCATGGAGTGGATGATTTTTTGGAGAAGCAGGATATTGTCGCTCATCGATCGCCCGGGAATGAAAGCCGATTGAGATGGAGAAATCCACTCCCGAAGGAAGGGCTTTATTCGTTCAACCAAGACTTTGGAGAGAAGCTTGAAGCATCCATTATTCAGAGAGATGGGCCTAAGGTCATTGCAACTTTGAGGTGATTTAACTTTGGGGATCAACACCATGTGCGATTCTGCCAACTTATCGTTGATGATTTGTGTGCTGAAAATGTTCTTGAAAGTGTGCATAATAGACCCTCCAACAACATTCCAGTTAGTTTGCAGGAACTCATTATAAACACCGTCGGGCCCGGGCGCTTTAGAAGGAGACATAAGAAAGAGCGTGCGTCTGACCTCTTCAGCGGTTGGCATGGCGGATAAGGCATTGCAGCATGCCTGAGAGATGGGAGAAAAAACACCTGCATAATCTGCCAGGTTCCTTGGTTCAGGCCTGAAATTAGAAGTGAGCAAGTTAGTAAAAATTTGAGGATTAGGGATTGGATTCCCTGTGGTGTGGAGACCCAGACTCCCATGGTGTCCTTGAGCTTGGTGACTTTGTTAAAGTGGCACAGAGCCTTGACATAGGATTGGAAGAATCTAGTGTTATTATCCCCCAAAGTGAGCCAGTCAATATGCGCCTTCTGTTGCCACTCAACTTCTTCCGCAAGAAGCAACTATGTGTAGCATTCCTACAGAAGGACAGACCCATCAGTAGAAGCAATATCGTTGGGATGCTGGGATGATACATGGATGTTGTTAATGTGTTTAAGAAGCAAGTTTTTCTCCTTGTGATGCGTATTCAGTCTCTGACGATCCCATTTCTGGGCAACAGGCTTAAAGCCTTGAAGAGCATCTGTGAAGGAGGCGTCCTTACTCCAGAATGAGAGGACATCAGAGTGGAAAGACGGGTCGAGGCGCCAGCTTCCTTTAGTTCTGAATGCGTGGGACACCCGCGAAGGGGCAGCCTTATAGGTGAGGAGAAGAGGATTATGATCTGAGTTAACGCAGGGAAGAACAGTAACGGTTGTGTTAGCATGCACTTGCAACCAGTCATCATTGATGAGAGCTCGATCCAGGTGTTCCTTCATACAACCCCTATGGAAGGTGAAGAATTGCCCCTGGCTTTTTGCGTCAAAGAGGCCGGTATGAAGGAGGCATTCATTGAAGCGCTTGGATGCAGATTTGTCGAAGTAAGATCCCCCTATCTTCTCAGAGACATCAAGCATTGTGTTCAGGTCTCCCATGACGATCCAGACTGAGTTGATCGACGCTGCGAGTTCCTCCGGGCACTTCCAGAGGAACCTACGCTTGATTGGGTTTGGGCTGGTATACACCACTGTTAAAAACCAATAGTTGTTAACTTTACAATGAATAAACTGTTGGTGACTATACCGAATATCTATGTCGATGCGGGCACTATCCCAGAGAAGCCAAATACCACAGGAGAAGCCAATGGCTTCGACGCGGTGAGAGGAAGAGAAACCAACTTTTTTTATGATAGTAGTTGCGATTTGGCCACTGCAGCGTGGTTCCAAGACAACAAGAGCTTGAAGTTTGTGAGAACGCTTGAGGTCTCTTAATGTACTGGATTTGCCTTTCTTACATGCCCTTTGTATATTCCAGCAACAGAAGTTCATAAGGGGAACGGAGAAGGAAGGTGGGAATTAAGCAATGGAGGTACACAGGCCCACTGCCTGTGTATCGGATATAACATCTTCTTCTTCACCCATAGTGGTGTCTATCTGTGGGGGAGGGGGATCTTCGTCCTCCTGAAAATTAAGGCCACGAGAAACACCATTATTCTCTGTTGAAGGATCTGCGCTCGGTGGGGTATCCAGAGTGCGGCCCTTCTTCCTCACCCAGTCCGGGCTATGGACTGTTTGATAAACAATCTTCCAGTTTCGGAGCATCACGAACCCATTGCCTCCCTGGCCGTGGCGGAGCAAGGTGTGTCTGGGGTGTGTGCTATCACTAGCCTTAGCGGCCTGGAAGTGGAAGTGGCCTCCTTGCTCCCCGGATGGTGGGCGCCCTTTGCTTATTTCATCTTCATCAAGAGTAACTGCCATGTCATCCTTCTCGGTGTCCTTCCTGTTCTTAGCCCTGTCGACTGCGGACGACTTGGGCGCCGTAGGCACCGCAGCTTTTTCTTTGCATGTTTCTTTTTCTTCTTGCTCATAGCCGTTTCCCATTCCCCTTCCGAGTCCTCATTATCTGAGACTAGAATCGGGGTGTCGTCACCTTGTTTCTTGTTCCCCGGATCCTTTGCTGCAGGATGGGGAGGCTTGGTCAGTGCCTTGCGCCGTTCTGGCTTTTGGACGTGGATAGCCATGGTGTACATGACACCCGAAAGAGGGACGGGGGTGGACGAGGATGCGCAGCCACATCGTTAGCTGATGGAAGGAACTTGCATTCAGCATCCGTATGGCCCACGCAACCGCATCTCATGCAGACAGAAGGTAGGTTTTCATATTGGAGCTTGAAGTGCTCGTTGTTGATGAAGACCGCGGGGAGCAGCGGTTGCAAGGTTTCGACCTCGACCGCAATCTTGGCGAATTTCCCACGGTTTCCTTGCGTTGTGGTGGAATCAATCTTAATGATCTTACTGACCAGGTTGCCCACGCTCCACAACAGTTGGTTTTGGTAGAAGAAGACCGGCAGGTCGGTAACTCAGACCCAGACGCTCATCTTCCTTGGGATTGGATCGGAAGGACAGAACGTGGGGGACCAAGATTGCACAGATAAGTAGTTGCCGAAGATGGTCCATGGACCTCCAGTCATGGCGGCTACGTAGTTGTCCTCGTTGGCAAGCTGGATGATGTAATAGCCTTGTTCTAAATCAATAACCCTGAAGGGTTCCTTCGGCCGCCAGAGGGATTGGATCCTTTTGACCAAGAGCTGGAATCCAACGTTAATCCCTATGGCTTTCACGATGACATCGAATCGCCAGGGTTCCAATAGCGGTTGGATTACCTCCCGATGGATGGTAATGGAAGGTAGGACGCCGGAGGCGTCTATGGAAATATCTGAGTCTTTAATCATGTCCGGTGATATTGGGTTCAAGAACGTGAGCGTGCCCCCGACGCCGCCTGTGATGGCATCTTTGTATGATGCTTTCGCAGCGCCGCCGTTCTGGGAGGGATCACCTTGATTAGCATCAGGCTGTGATGTTTCCATATCGGTGTTGCGATCTGCATGGGAGATCGGAGCTTCATGTTCCACAGTCGGTTGAGGATTGTCCAGTGGACGATTAGTATGCATGTAACCATGGCCACCACGGCCCCTACCCCAGTCGCCGCCATTCCCACGGTCGCCGCTGCTCCCGTGGCCTAACCCTAGCATCTATTTAAAGATGATAGCTTTATGTACTTTTCAAATTTCAAGCATATGTATGCACATAATCTCTAAATTAAACTAATTATGTGCAAAGATCATCCTTTTCGATCTTAAAGTACCTTTTTACAATTAACAAGTTATTATCAACTTTAACGATCCATTAAACCCTATTAAACCTTTATTCATTTCAAAATAGGGTTTCTTAATCTTTAATTCATTAAAGATGATAATTTACACTACTTTTTGAATAGCAAGAGGAATTAGCTTCTAACTATATTTTTATTGGATTCCTTGCATTCTCTTGATCAATATTCATATATTATTTGTCCTAATCAGAGTTACCAATCAGTAGATATGATTTTTTGCAAAAATTTACTTACTTGGCCAATTAGATTGCGCCACGTGTTCCTTCCATGCAACGTGACTTGCTGATTTGGAAACATTTTGAATTGTCGCAATTGCCCTTGGTTAAATTGCACCTTCCTTTAGCCTGCGAAGGGCAGAACCATCCAATGGCTCCTCCACCCTTCTTCAATCTCACGCAGCACCGCGAATGCTGCCCTAGACGCGTTTGGTAGCGGTTCTTCTCCTCCTCTGGACCCCGACGGTGACCGGAACCTACTCCATCCTCTTGGGCTCCATATGCCGCACCTACAGTGCTCTTGGCTGTGCTCATGGTGGCGGAACATGCCCTGGGTAGACCTGCAATACAGCCACCCTTTACAGCCGTGATGCAGCTGCCACGGCCAGCTAGGGTGAAGGGACGCCCTCCCAAGCACCTCAGGCCGTCGTGGAAGTGGAAAGGTTCCCTCACAACTCTCTTTTGTAGCATCGTGGCTCCGAAAACACCCAGCTTCTCTTTAGTTAGGGTTTATGGATTAAACCATGGAAGAAGAGGAGAAGATATGTGGGGGATCTTCTGGACTCAGATTGGAGAGTCTACCCTTATATAGGGGTGAGTATGAAGCCCCAAGGCATGCCTCCTTGAGGACTCAAGTCTGATTCTTGAAAGGAAACTTACTTTCCTTGGTTGTGGAGCAACCATGTCTCTCTCTCTCCCTTCATTCTCTCCTTAGATAACTATGGTATTTGAATATTTATAAACTCGAAAATATTCTCCCTTATTTTCTTTACTCTTGCTTTTTAATTCTTTGGCACGAATTTCTATTTTCCTTAAGTAGAAAATACATTCTTCTTAACAAAACCACATACTTCATTAATTATGTATCCCCTTTATCCTTTTATTTTGTAATTTTGGTATTTTCTCTTTCTTTCCTCTTTATTGAGACTCCTTGGATCCCAAGGAACTCTATTGTTTCGAAATCCTTTTTATTGGATACTCATTATCCTTCTAGATGCATCTAAATGCATTATTCTTTATTATTTCTCATTATCTTGTTTATTTCTTATCAAAATAGCTCCTTTTGAGGATTTCTCTTTATTTCTCTTTTATTTTCCTTATTGGTATTCCTTTTATCATTAGGAATCCTTGGGATACAAAATTCCACTAAGGATAACTCAATTGTACCTCTTTTTACTTATTTTCCACATTTTACCATTGTTTTCAATTTCTTTCTTAATAAAGAAATATTTAATTGATCTTTTCTTTTCTTATTGCACTCTTTATGCAACTTTGGATTCCTTGGAACCCAAGGAACCCAAGAGGAACGAAATCCCTCTTTGGATATGCCTTCTAGAGGTTTCCACATTTTTCTTTTCTCAAAAACTCAATTATTCATTTACTCATTTAATAATTGAATTTCCTTTCTCCATTTCCTTGTTATTGGGCCCAATAGCCGATAAAGCCCACAACACAAACATCAAGGCTATTGTAAATGAAATCATTTATTCAAACCAAATTATATCATTGTTTTTTTCAAATATCTTTAATATGAGAAATTACATTTCTCACCAAATAAACCCAAAAATTGGGGTTGTAACATCCTTCCCCTCTTATAGGAATTTTGTCCTCAAAATTCTATCAAGCAAACAAACAATTCAGGATAAGACTTTTCCATGTCCATCATTGGCCCCTATGTGGCTTTACCATACTCATGGCGCTTCCAAAGAACCTTTATCATCACATATTCCTTTCTCTGAGTTCTTTCATCCTGGCATCTATAAACTGCACAGGTGACTCAGGCCATTTCAGCCTTCCTTGGGGCTCACTAGGTTCATTGCTCAGCACATGGTCGGGGCACCTCACATAGTGCTCTAAATTGGACACATGTAACTCATCACACATTACTTTATCCTGAGGGGTAAGGTCAAACTTAACCTTCTCCACTAAACCATGTCAAAAGAACCCATACATCGGGGACTCATCTCTCTTAGCTATAACTTAGAGGTGTTGGATTTTCATGTCACATATTCTCCCACAGTGAACTGCATGTTAGTCTACTTTGCATCTGCTCACGACTCTCATCATCTCTAGGCTCCTTTCAGCCATTGCTCGATCAAAGTGACTTCATCTACACACACAGTGGTCCTTTTCTAACCATCATGTGGTCCTTTCACCAACATCACCTTATTGAAGTGGTGACCGACACAACCTCTCTTACAGAGCTTCCATAAATCCCAATACTAGCTATGGTGGTTATCCTCACATATTTCACATGACAAGAACTGTCTCTAGCTATCACCCTGAATGAGCACATATGCTCTCATCAGACCCTTTAGTCTGGATCATACTAACCATTAGTTAGGGGTGATAAACTGTACTAACATCGAGTTCTTCATGTACCTACTTCCACCTTTTGGAAGGGAACCTTTAGATCAAACTCAAGAACTTTTATACTCAACCTCATGGTGTAGTTGAACCATCTCTCTCATATGTAGTTCAACCCTATCTATCCCTTGACAGTACTCTTTCTATCTCATGTCATCTAGGTAAGGCGATCTACCATAACCCATATTACATCTCGACCTTCCTTGATCCAGGGGAGACTTACAACATCCATAGTGATGAACTCCCTTTCTCTTTTGGGGGACTCTTTATCCTATATATCAATGCACTGGGTTACTGGTATTCGTCCTTCACCCTCGTCTTGCATGGCCATATACCACATGCAACACTATCTTAGGTATCTAAAGTACTACTGTCACTTATTATCTTTGTAGTACGGTGTATGGTGATCTTAAAATTATAATCTCATGTATGTCATTATTCCTCAAGATCAAAACCTCAAAACCCTAAACCATTCTAGTCGGGGTTTCATCGCCTTCTTTTCCAAAGAAGTGCATCTGAGGTTCTACCACCATTCTTTCGTTGCATCAAGGACTAAACTGGCTAAACAGACAACCATTAACTGATCTCGTTACATTAGGGTTAGCCAAACATATCTTCGTTTCCAACCTTATGGTTAGCTTAACAACCTCTTCTAGCCAAACTAGGCAGCTATATCTCAACTCGAGCATCCATTACCACTTCACATCCTTAGGTATTAGGTAATGTTGGAGATATACACCTTCATGTATTCCACTTATCATCTCATCTTGACTCTAAAACTATCTTCATTGAGAAAACTCCGGGCTCATCCTCATGATGATCAAACTATACCTTGCATCACTTGCAAATTCCACATAGCTCAGGCTAACAACATCCTTATAAGATGACTATCTTATCTCTCTTTAGTGTTTGCAAACCATCCATGTATCATTCACTTTACCAGGGTATGTTATCTTCTCTGTCCCCATATCTCATGGCAACGTTCCAACCCACATCATCTTTATGCTTGGTGTATGGCATGTGTACTATCCTATCTCTCACCCCAATAACAAGAGGAAATAAGCATTTGGCTGCAGTCCAAATACAAAGTTCTTCCTGTTCCAACAGTAGAGATGGTACATCCCACCTTTCCAGTACACCTTTAAATCCAAGTTGAGATGTGCCACCTATGTCTCCATATCACAATCATCTCAATATCAAGGTTACTTCCATGGAAAACTAGTCTTGAACCTGCTGAGGTTTACACACATCCCTTGGTCATCTCCTCTAGGTCTATAGGGTGTCGGCACTTTTGGGGTCATCCCTCTTCCCTTATGCATCTAGAGAGTTTCCTACTCATCTGCCCTTTGGGTCCCATGAGTTCATGAAGGTGATCAATCTCCTAACCCATGGCCCTCAGACAATGATAGTTCTTACCTCCCGACCCTATGGTCATGTGAAACTAGGGAATTAGGCAACTCCTACTTCCATCAGTCTTATCCCCACCTGACCCTAGGATAGACTTAGGATTCTCTTATAGTACATGTTCAACTTAAAACCTTACCCAAGCCTTCATCATCTCTCTCTCTGCATTCATGGGCTGACATTCATCCTTTCATAGGGGTCATGGCAACCTGCCTACCTTGGTCAAGCCCCATACCAGTTACCTTCATGGTAACACATCCATATGCACTTGGAGATGGTTATCTGTGGGTCTACAGGTTCATTCTCATACTATGTACTTTTCACTTAGCTTCTAAAAATCCTATGAGACCTCTTTAGGTTACCTTAAACCAACAAAATTGGTATACACCCTACAAAAGGGTCCCTCTCCCAAGATGGGAGGAAACTATGACTCTTGACAACAAGGTCACAAACATCCTTAGGGTTTACATCCATATGAGCATACTTAACCCAGGAGATACTAAGACACAAGCAGATCACCTACTAAACTATGCTAGGTCATACTTGTTCTCATTCCTCAAGATTGGATCAAGATTATACCTTCCCTTGTCATCAACTTAGCTGTGGGGGGGGTTCATCAAACACACCTTAAACTTAAGGGGTTTCCTTTTTCCTCTAAACATGAGGAGTACCATGCTCGAACTTATAGAGACTCAAATTCCATCATGAGCATCAGGTATACTACTTCCCCTCTTGGGCCTAGGAACCCTAGGTTCACTTAGGTATACCATTGCATGCTCAACCTTTAACCAAGCATGTCCAAGGTATGTCATGCACTTCCCATGATCCTTTTATTCGATCACCACTTCAGAGTTGAGTCCTTCTCAAGGACAATCAACAAGGTACAAGGCCTTTCAACCTGTTACTAAACCTCTACATGGTATACAAAACTTCTTCCTTTCTTAAAAGGTAAACACTTATACCATAGGCACATAGGTGCCAGAAGCCTCATCCTCTCTCTAGGGTTTGGTTCTTCTAAAGGCAACCAAGATATCATCATCCTCCAGGGGTCAAGCATAAGGCAACCACTATCATCCACTTAGGTCGCATCATCCTCAACTCCCTACTTTTCCTCATATCTCAGAGTCTATGATTCCAACCTCCTTGCTTGGTTCCTGCTCTCTCTTTCTAGAGCTAACCCTACACCCAACCCCACCATTAGAGGTCCTCTCTTCGTGAAGGGTCAACCTCAAAAGCATGCCCCTACCTGGATGAAGCCTATGTTCAACTCATGTTCACTCAAGGTTATCCATAGCCCCTTAGGCTTATCACATAATCTATCTGTCAAACTCTCCCGGTCAGGGTTTCAACCTATTGCTCGCACTACTGATACATTTTGGGTGCCTATTATGCCCATATAAGCTCATGGGGTTTCCATAGGTTCTTCTCTAACCTCAACAATGAGGGAGCTATCCTTCACTCTAACATGCACGACCCTCCCCAGGGTTGGGTCACTAGAGGTACTAGGTCATCCAACCTCTCATGGCTCATACGTCATCCAAGGCATGTCCATCCAAACACCTGGTCTAACTCATCATGCCATCTCTCTCTAACCTTCACTTAGGGTTAGGGTTAACATCATCCTTAGAGGATGTGCCAGGTCTCTACTTGCAATGGAGATTTCTATCTCCAAGACTAACTCTCTTTATCTATCCTCCCGATAAGAAGGTCTAGCCTCAGGTCTATTCTGAGGACATGACAACTTATGTCATACGACCTAAGCATGTATCTATTCTTTAGTTTGCGCTTAATCTATTAAGCTTATGTCCATGGCATCTTATTTACATACTTTTCATTAATTTTGTGGAGGATTCCTTAGACCTTGTTATCCTTACCTATACCTCAAGAGGATGAGGAGAAGAGAGAAAAACCCTAATCCTTAAGGTCCTTAAGAATTTGTGATGAGAAGGGATGAATAAGATGAGAAAGTCCTAAATGTATCTTATTTCGATTCATACCCTAAGACTTTGGCCAGGCAGTCACACAGATCCAGGAGTCACCAAATGTGGGGGTCGATTAAGATGGTGTTCCCTAAGGAATGAAATCACTCCAAACAAAACAATAAAAGAAAAGGAAATAAAACAAAACAAAAGAATCAAATTAAGGATGGGAACTTGGATCAGGCTTCACTTACTAAGATCTCTTACTAGCATGCAATACTCACACCCCTTTTGTATACCCTTAGCAAGATTACAAGCAATCATCATATATATCTATTCCCTCCTTTCTTGAGCTTAAGATAAATCTGGATTATAAGGTTGTCTCTCTCTCAAGATGGAAAACAAACAATCAAAAATCAAACCATATGATTATTGTCTTTATCATTCCAACATTTACATGCATTCATGCAACTCCATAACACTTAGATAACATTAATACTATTCTTTCGAGGCATTAACAACCATACATCACAAGATGGTAGGTTGTCATGCAAGTGAAGCATTATGAACAATTATGTGGAGATAATCCTTTCTAGGAGAATATATATACATTCAAAAGGATGCAAGTATATACATGTTGGGAGAGCCTTAGTGGCTACTCCCAACCCAAGTAAGGTGTTTAGCCACACATGTTAAGGGGAAGATTAATGACATTACAAAGTGTAGATATATCAAGCATAATGAAAAGGAGGGAGGTACAACTTGAGGAAGATGATAGATCTAAAAACGGAAGGAAGTGATACACCAACAATACTTCTTCATATCTAGATATGGTATGGGTGTGGAAGATGGAAACTCCTTCTCTCGAAGAAGAGGATGTCAAATCTTCTCTATCTTCCAACTTTTTTCTTTAAAGTTCCAAGATCAATGGAGACGAATGAGGATGTCTATGATTTTGGGCAACACGTCGTCTCTCTTGATGATCCTACCCTTTGTATGTAGAGTCGGAGGCCTATTTAAAGGAACTTTCCACCAACTTACTTTAGTGTAGTGGTCGCTACTTAGTCGCAGTCGCTACCTATGTTGCGGGCGTGACTTCCAGTGCTAGTCATGACGTCTGCTTCATGCTGGAACCTTGTCTTCGTCAGGATGATGTTTCAGTCACTACCTAACCGTGTTCGCGATGGTGTTCTAGTCGCAAGAAACTCTTGATCTTCTTGGTTGCGAATATTGTTGTGGTCTCAATAGTTGTTGTGTCCTGGAAGTGATTGTTGTGGTCAAGGCCTCATCAAGGGGCAAGACCACTATGCAGCTATGGTCACAACTATCAACCACTAAACATCAGTCGGTCCTAGTCAATACCCCATGGATTGGTTGCGGTTAGGATGGTTATCTGCATATAACTGTTATGGTCGTAATAGAGATGCATTGGTAGAAACCTGTGGTGAATCCATATGGGTTAAGTAAGGATATTAAGTCAAATCCAATTGTTATTCGAGATTATTAAAGAAGTTGGAATAATCACAAAAAGGATGTTATAATAGGAATGAAATAAGTGCAAAAAGGTTCAAAAAATATCTTGTTATGACATGATACCTAAACTGTGTTGAGGAACATGGTAAATAAGTATAAGGTTTCCATTCTTTCTATTCTTGAACCGAGATGTAGTTAGGATCCTATGACAAGCATTATAAAATCCTTAGGATTCTCTCACTCACATAGAGTATAGGCACAAGGGTATTCAGGAGGCATTTTGTTGCTTTAGAAGATGGAGGCTCATCAGATCAAGGTTTGTCAATAACACAAATATTTTATCCTACTACGACATATATGGAAGGGTTTCTTCTACTTTCATCTATGGAAGTACCTTGGCATTGGGTAGGTGACTCCTTTAGACCTGTCTTAAAGATATCAACCTGGTCTATGATAAACCTTGGGTAGTTATTTGTGGTTTTAATGCACACATCCTACCACATGAGAAGGTTGGAGGCAAAATCATCAATTCTATAAGTTTTCAGAATTTTGCTGAAGAAATAGTAGAATGTGCTTTGGAGGATCTAAGGGAAGTGGATATGCCATGACACTTAAAAGAGGCCTACTTAGATGCATTTAGATAGCACTTCAGGAAACTTGCTCTGGCTAGATAATTGCTTGAGTACTTTAATTTATATTATTGAGTGCATTGGTGCGCTCCCTCTATAGGGTTACAACACCGGCCAACTAGGGTGGCTGAGTGCAATCCACGAGGTCGGGAGGCACGGGATGATGGATGGGAACCTTGCTTTCGAAATTTATATGGTCCCAAATCAAGTCTATCACTAAAACTAAAACAATGCGCCCGCAAGCGTACGGGGTACTGTTGTAGTATAGATCAAAGGCAAGATGCGGGGTCGAACCGCGGAGATAGAGGGGGCGCTAGAGTTGGAAAGTGTGAGCTATGTTCCTCATGCAAAGCTTAGGGTTTTTAGGGTTTGAAGGTTTGTTTGATTGATTAAGCTAAACGAGCAAGTAGGAAAAAGCAATGTGAAACTAAGTTATCAAAAGACTAAATTAGCAATCTGAGTTAACAAGCTATCTAAACAAGAGCGAGAACAGACTGTACTAGACTAAGCAAGCAACTAGCAATTGAGAACCTAAGTTAACCACTAATCAAGATCAGAAACCTAAATTACCACTTAGCTAACAAAACTAGGCAATTAACTAAGTTAACTAAAGCAAATGGACTACACTAGCATTAACAAACAAACTAGGCAATTAGGGTTTTAAAGCAATTAGATGAAGGAGGTGGGCCGTTTGGGAATGTGACCTTGACATTAGTTGGGGGATGTCACCATAATAAGCAATTAACATATCTCATTCTAGATTACCAAACCAAACAACAAGGTGGGTGCTATGAGAATTTACCCTAAGCTACTCATTGGAGAACTAGGGCTAGGTGTAATTCTCATAGGACGTACCTAGTCTAGGTCTCTAGGATAAGTGGTATTAGTCAATTGAGGACCAAGGGAAAGGATGGGAGTAGAGATGAGGGTATTTGACCTCATGCCACTAGCCACCTTAGCCTTTAGGAAATCCTAGGCAATTGCATTAATCACACTTATACTAGTCACTTAGAACTCACATTTGCATGTAGGAAGAAGGTGATTATGTAGGAAGATAGGGGGCTAGCTAGGGATCCGAATTAAGGACCTAGGAGCCAATCCTATCATAGCTACATAGAAACCAAAACATCCTAGAGACAAATGTCTTCAAACACCACAAGGCAAGCAATTAATGTAATTAAACAACAACCACATGCACAAGTAATGGGAAATGAGGTATAAGCAAAGGCAATCATCATAGAAATGAAATATGTTCATTACAAATTATATTCCCCCAACATGGTATCAAAGTCACATTTTTGCCCCAAACAGCCCACCCAAGGGGGGGCTTAGCTATACATGATCAAACTAGGAAAAGAAGGGGATAGAAGAAGGGAAAACGCCATGAAGCTCAATGTAGTGGCCTCCTTCTTCACCTCCAAGCAGCTGCAGATGACCTCCCTCCTCCAAAGGTGCAGGGGTGCATGAAAATGGTGGAATGGATGGATAGAAACCTAGAGAAACTAGGTTTCTATGGTGGAAAATGAGTGAAAGTGGGTGGAAATGGGGTTAGATGCAAGGGAGTAGGTGGATTGGAGAAATGGAGGCAAAAGAAGCAGCTAGGGTCGGCTAGGGGTGCTTTTTGAGGTCCCCCCCCGAGCCCTAGAAGCATCTATTGCTTATATAGGAGCTAGGGTTAAGTGGGGGTAGAATAGGAATAACAGTGGAAAGTTATGTAGGGTATGTGATCACCACGGTCGTGGTGGGTGTGCCACGGCCGTGGTGGGGGTAGTGGTGGACGACCGTGGGGTGGTGAACACGGTCGTGGTGTGAAGAAAGTGGTAAAAAAACAAAGTAGGGTGGTGGCCACGGCCGTGGCGGAGTGCCACGGTCGTGGGGGGTAGCATGCACCACGGCCGTGTTGGGTGACACGACCCTTTTGGAGGAGTTGGGCTGACCGTGGGGAGGGGCCATGGGCGTTTTGCTTGTCTTTGGCCATGGTCGTGGCGGGATGGCCATGGTCGTGGCGGCTCGGAGGAAGAACCTGTTGAACTTGGCTTTTGGTCATTTAATTCCCATGACCGTGGCAGGGTGCCACGGTCGTGTTCTCTTCTACTAACCACGACCGTGCTGATGGCCACGGCCGTGGTGTCTTCAATGGCCACGGTCGTGGCAGGGTTGCCACGGTCGTGGGCGATCTATGGATTCTCCTGTTGCAACCTGTTGGAATTTGGTAATAAAGCCACGACCGTGGTGAGGCTTGACTTCTTTAATTCTCTTCTAACTTTGTCAATTTCGGATGTCTTTGCTCGGGGATGAGTCTTGGCTACTGGAGATAGGTTGAGGGAGGCTTTGGGGCTTTCTTTGGGTCCCTCTCTCCCCCTCGTCCATCTAAGCAAGGTCCAAGTACCTGGAAAGAAGTGCAAAGAACATCCATAAGCGTATTTTCAATGACAATCATATTGGGGGAAATAACATGTAATTCTAATGCATTTGAATGTGATAAAAGCACAAAATGACACGAGATACAGCCCTAGAATAGGGTTGGATCATGCATCAAGTCAGATCATGTGCCGATACTTATATCTTCAGATGTTGGAACCAAAACTTTCACTCACAGAAAATGCATGCTTTCACATTGGCACTATAACATAATGAATCTTATATGTAATCTCCATGTAAACCTTTTTCCCAAGTTTCCCTTTCATTTATGTCGTTTATGTTTAATTAGTGGAATTTATAGTGGTTTAGTGACCATTTATTCACTAATTGTACCAATATAAGGGTTTACGCACAAATACCTTAGTGAAAGCTTATTTAAGGATCTAAAATGCAAAATCACCACTTTAGTAGAACAATGGTATATTAATTTGTGCTAGAAGTGCAAGGCCCTAAACCTTGATTAATGTATTAAACAAGCTTAATTACCACAATTAAGTGCTATAAACCTTAATATAACTTTTTGATGTAATTTGAAAACATAAAATGAGCCTAAGTTTCAAATTTGGTTCGATTTGGATGTTGTTTGTGCAAGTTATGCAATTTTAGGTACATTCTGGACTTTTATGCAGTTTTCCCAATTGAGAGGTTTTCTTTGAAAATTATCACCTGAATTTTAATCCTTAGATTATTCCTTACCATTTTCAAGATTTTTAACCATGGGGCACCTGGTTTCACCTTGGTTTGAAGGTGTTTCTCTCCAAGGGCATTATTGGGATTACCCTCTTTATAAATGAGCTTATCTTTGAAAGCTATCAACCAATGGGGTTATTTCTTTGTTTGAAGGACGGTGGGGATGTCCTAGAAGTCTCCAGGGTATTTTAGGACTGACCTTTGATATAAAATAAGAGTCTATGAGTTATCCTCTTGCATGGCCATGAAGCCCTAGCCTAAGGACACATGGAAAGTCCCATAGACACCTCATACTTGCCCCCTTCTTTATAAAGCCACGCCTACCCCTTCCCACCTCCCAATCCAAGAAGAAATCCTCTCCTTCTCTTCCCCCAGATTAGATCATATTCCCTTCTATATTTGGCCATGAAGTTGTTGTCCCAAGGTAAAAGAGGGTTCCTACCTTGGCGAAGAAGGCTCCTAGGATTCCAAATTTCTCTATTTAGGATTTCTTAAGCTCCTCCTTGGTGATTTTGACCAAACATAGTAAGAATCCACCTTTCCTTCACTATTTCCATGTTGTTAGTATTCCTCTCACCTTATTCTAGGTTGGAACCATGACCTTCCATGGTAAAACTCCACCTATAACCCTAAAACATCTCATCTCCATGCTCTTTTGCTAGGGTTTGCGCCTCTAAAGTGGAGAAGGTGATCTTTGCTCAAGAAAGGAGTTTAGATTGGAGCAACCAGACCTTCTAATTTTGGGAACCTTGCTGTTTGGAACTTCTTACCTTCCTAGAGGTGGTTTTTGTTAACCCCCTTCTCATTTATTGCTTACTACATGCTTAAAACTCATGCTTCTATGTTTAAAATCGATGATTTCCATCTCTTTTTACCATGTTCTTCTAGGGTTTTGGTTTCTTGTTGTTTTACCTTCCCTAGAAGCTCTAGTTTGGTTACCTATGCAACTTCAAACCTGATATTGGGTCAAATGGTGTTTTCTCCCTCTCCCTCTCTCTTCAATTATCTCGATGATGATGTGGCAATTTCCTATTGGTCAGTATTGAAAAATTCATATCTTCTAATCCGCTTATCCAAATTTGACAAATTAATATGTTTTGGAATTGGAAAATTAATCTCTATCTAATAAAAATATTTTGAATGTCTGACTTCATGGTTTGACGAATGGTGGTTTTTGTAAAATGAATTTAATGTATAAAACCCCTAAAAATTACATCTTAATCATCATATCTCCAAAATTAACATAAAAATATGTTTTCTTCATCAGGAGAACCTAATAAGTTCATTGGTGATATTTTCAAAATCTAAATCTGATTTTTTTCTAAAAAGTTATGAAATTAGGGTTTCTATATATTAATGTACACTATGTACTCTAATACATGTTAATACATTGAAAATAGGCAAAGTGGAACTTGGACTCAATTAAAGTGGTGAAAGTTAGTAATTGATATCAGTAAGAGAGTTATGTTCATTCCTTACAACCTATGTTGGGATAATTGCATCCAAACCATATATTTCCCTAATGAGGCTTAAATGAACCCTAAATCGTCTATTCTTGAATTCTAATGTTGTTCATGCCTCAAATCATATTATAATTTGTTCTTGCTTGGGTCTTATACCCCACTGCCATGCTTATTGAATATTAGGACTACTCTTGCCATGACTACTTTTCTAGCATGTAGATTTATGATCTATTTAATTTAAAGTAGCGGTACTTATGTACAACCACCCACAGAGGGCATGTATTTAATCGCCTTTGGGAATGTTTTTATTCTCTCCTATATAATTGTGTAGGTGACTGAGAATGTCTTATTCTCCCCTCACCTATAGGTTAGAGGTCCGTTAGGTGCCTCAACCCTACTTAGTTAGGTAGACATAATTATCTTACATGCAAATCCTTTTTAATATAATTGTTAATGGCAAGTTATTTTTGAATATAGCCTCATACTCTTGTTATCTTCATCTTATGATGAACCCTAGCATGTTCTTATTTGCTTTTTTTATCTTGTTATCCTGGACTAGTTTTGTGGCACATACCTTGTTTTCTTTCCCCTTTTGTTGGGTGCTTTCCCAACCACCCAGGTGCTGGTGCTAAGCAAAGAGAAGGACAAGTTTGAAGGAAGTCATCTTAGGAGTAGATCTCAAGCTATTTGAAAGGGTGTCTAGGTTGCTATAGCTAGATCCTTTTCTCTTATCTTTTTCTTTTGAGAACAATCATGTAATGAATAATGAAAGCCATGTAATAGGCTTAGTACTTTTATTTCCGCTGCTATTGACATTTTATAATGTATTTGGTGCATGCTTATTTACTTGGAGTATTATACATGCATCCCTCAATATCTTTTGTCTTTCTAAAAATATGGATTTTTTGTACTTCCTTTAAATTTTAGTAAGGAGGTGATTCCACCTCTTTACAGCATGGTATCAGACCCTTTAGGCGACTATTAGGGCATGAAGTTGAAGCAAAGGTGTCTAGAATGGATCAAGGTTTTGGGGGCTGGCAATATTTTCCTCCTCACCACTAGCTTGGTTTATGAGGACTCTTGTGCCCATATGATATCGGCTTGGCCTGAGATGATACGAATTGCCCAAAATAGTATGCTTTTAGGCAATAACATTATATATATATATATTTTTGTCATCTATGCTTCTATTCTTTTCTTATCTATGATTCAAATACTCCTGGGAACTTAATATGTTAACCCTACCTTTCAGGATAGGTGACTCGTTTGACAGTAGGAACAAGGGAAAGGAGTTGAACCCTGATGACTCCAATGTGGAAAACACTCATGTGACTCCTACTGGCCATAGTGTGGTCAACCCTACTACTCTGGGCACCCCTACCTTCACACCGGAGCAAGAGCTAGCAATGATGCACCAATTTCTCTCCACCATGATGGGGCAGCTCCACACAGTGGCTGCCAATGCCAACAAGCCGAGGGAGTTCACCCTCACTGACTTCGTAAAGATACAGTCACCCTACTTCAAGGGTTAAAGTGAACACAACATGGTGGATAAATTTGATGACTAGGTGTTTGATTTGGATCAAACCTTTGAGGGCATGGCATTCCCTCCTCACCAGAAGGTTCAATTCGTGATGTATGATCTAGACGAACCGGCACGTGTCTGGTGGAATGGTGTCACCCACACCCGAGACACCTCTACCATGGAGTGGGACTAGATCCTGAATCTCTTCAGGGAGAAGTACATCTATCCCACCTTCCTGAGGAAAAAGGAAGGCGAGTTCTACAACCTCAAGTAGGGAGGCATGTGTGTGGGTGACTACATCCAACGGTTCCTACTCCTAGAACGCTACGCCACCAACCTTGGAGCCGAGAGAAGGGAAACGTTGTTCTTGGAGGGCCTGAACTACCAAGTGGGCCAAAGTCTTGTTCTACAACTTCCATTCACCTTCCAATAGATGGTGGATAAGGCCCTGGTCATTGAGTCCTACCTAGGATTCCAATACCATGGACACAGTAATGGCTTCAACAACAACAAGAGGAAGAACCTTACCCAGAATGAGAATCACTGACATAATTAGTATAATAGATACTCTCACCACCATCCTCTAGGGAGATGTCCTGCCAACAATGCACATGCTCATAGAGACAACCGACCTCCTTCGTCCTACCACGAGTGTGGCCAAGTTGGGCATATCTGACCACTCTGCCTCCATTTCCATTAGGGATAGAATAATTCCCAGCAGTCGCAGTAGCCAAGGCAGAATCCGCCTTCGTGGAATAATAACAACAACAATAACCAGAACCTGAGGTGACCGCCTGTGGAGAGGTGCAATGGGAGAGTGTTTTATCTTAATGTTGACGAAGCATGCAAAGATAATGAAGTTATTAAAGGTTCCTTGCATCTTAATATGCATCCTATAAAGGCATTGTTTGATTCTAGCTCATCTAATACCTTCATATCTGGTTAACTTGCTTCTATGTTAGAAATAGAATTTGAGTATATGGATCATATATTAGATGTAAAAACCCCTAGTGGTAAGTTCTGCTCTTCATATCTCCAAAATCTAACCATGGACCTTTGTATATCTGGTATAATGTTTCCCTCGGATTTCATCTTGCTCGACATGACCCCCTTTGATGTCATCTTGGGAATGGATATGTTGAAGAGGTACAAAGCTGTTTTGTTTTGTGAAGAATCAAAGGTTAGTTTGTCACATCTTGTTGAGGGAATATTGTGTGTCAAGGGTAGGAAGTGAGAGGATCAACAATTTGTTATCTCCGCCATCAAAGCTAAAAGGCTAGTCTCACAAGGGTGTAGAGATTTCTTAGTCTCTATAGTCCTCGAGGCTAACTTCACCAATATCAAAGCCGCCTTACCGCTTGGCCCCTACAGAGCTTGCTAAATTGAAGAAGCAGCTAGAAGAGATTCTCGACATGGGCTTCATCCGCCCCAGTATTTCACCTTGGGGAGCCCCTGCCCTATTTGTGAAAAAGAAGGATGGATTGATGTGAATGTGTATGGACTACCGCATGCTTAACCAAGTGATGGTGAAGAACTGTTATCCTTTGCATCACATCGATGACTTGTTTGACTAGCTAAGGTTAGCTATTTTGTTCTCCAAGATGGATCTATGAAGTGTCTACTACCAGATGCGAGTGAAGGATGATGATGTCCTGAAGATGGCATTCAGAACTCACTATGGGCATTACAAATTCGTTGTCATGCCTTTCGGCTTGACAAATGCCCCTGCTGCCTTCATGGACTTGATAAATCGAGTGTTCCGCCCATACCTTGACAAGTTCGTGGTGGTGTTTATTGACAATGCTTTGGTTTATTTTGAGATGTTAGAACAACATCGCAAGCATCTGCAAATTGTACTCAACACACTGCAAGAAAATCAACTCTATGCAAAATTCTCAAAGTGTGAGTTATGGATAAAGGAAGTGATGTTTCTGGGTTATGTGATTTCTGTCGGACATGTATTTAATTGCCCTAGGGAATGTTTTTATTCTCCCCTGTTTTTCTAGCATGTAGATTTATGTTTTATATAATTTCAATTAGTGGTACTTATATACAACCACCCATAGAGGACATGTATTTAATTTCCCTGGGGAATGTTTTTATTTTCCCCTACTTTTCTAGCATGTAGATTTATGCTCTGTTTAATTTAAAGTAGCGGTACTTATGTACAACCACCCACAGAGGGCATGTATTTAATTACCCTGGGGAATATTTTTATTCACCCCTATATAATTGTGTAGGTGATTAGGAATGTCTTATTCTCCCCTCATCTATAGGTTAGAGGTCCAATAGATGCCTCAACCCTACTTAATTAGGTAGACATAATTATCTCACATGCAAATCCTTTTTAATATAATTGTTAAAGGCAAATTTATTTTGAATATAGACTCATACTCTTGTTATCTTCATCTTATGATGAACCCTAGCATGTTCTTATTTTCTTCACTTATCTTGTTATCCTAGACTAGTTTTATGACACATACCTTGTTTTCTTTCCCCTTTTGCTGGGTACTTTCCCAACCACCCAGGTGCTGGTGGTGAGCAAGGAGAAGGACAAGTTTGAAGGAAGTCATCTCAGGAATAGATCTCAAGCTATCTGAAAGGATGTCTAGGTTTCTACAGGTAGATCCTTTTCTCTTATCTTTTTCTTTTGAGAAAAATCATGTAATGAACAACAAAAGCCATGTAATAGGCTTAGTACTTTTATTTCCGCTGCTATTGACATTTTATAATGTATTTGGTGCATGCTTATTTACTTAGAATATTATACATGCATCCCTCAATATCTTTTGTCTTTCTAAAAAGATGGATGTTTTGTACTTCCTTTAAATTTTAGTAAGGAGGTGATTCCGCCTCTTTACATGCACAAAGAAAAAATATGCTAGTTTTCTAAACTCTTACTAGAGGTGTGAGAGGGGATTCATGAGGAACACATAAAATTTTATATAGGAGGCATCAAAATGGGATGTTTAAGTCCACAATCAAAGAAAGAAGACATGAAATCTTTACACTTGAGACTTATCCTTACACAAAGATAGCTGAGAGAACAATACACTTTGAAAGTTAGAAACATAGTCATTGACCTCCAAAATGAAATTGTAGAGGAAATGAGACTCAAGGAAATTGAATGGAAGAAAAGTCCCACTATGAGTGGCTCAAACTAGGGGATGGAAATTGTAAGGTCCCGTGATTTGAGGCCTTGGTTAGAATGATCTATAAGGAATGATTGGAATACTCATATCACCAAGGTGCACCTCCTTTATAGGGAGCACTTGTTGGTAAGGTATCCCCTGAGAGCCAATCATATGATGATTGACATGGCATGTTACATAAAAGGTTTGATTAATAATAATTATTATGATAGATGCAAGCTTCCAATTCATCTATTTTACTCATTTATGAGATAATAAGAAAACAGAGTGAATGTATAGAGAATAATATTACTCAATGATGTTTGTCTTCAAGTATTAGTCCTGGGGAATGAGACCATATAGATGTTAAGAGTATATATATATATATATATATATATATATATATATATATATATATATATATATATATATATATATATCTCATTATGTCCCTAGTTGGTTGTTAATGTGGAAGGTATATAGACACAAATAACACTAAATACTAGAGTGTGGGTTGGTTGATGACATAATATCATTTGTCATGTTATGGCAATATCAAACCAAGCACACATATACATGTTAGGGAATAGTGTGTTGGACAAACCCGCCTTGAGAGTGACACATGGAACCATCAATGGTGGTCATAGTCATCTCTCGTAGTGAAGGTGGTGATTGTGATTCTTTGCACTCGTCACATGTCATTGGGTACATTTTGACATCAGGTGGTCATAGCCATCTCTCATAGTGAAGGTGGTGATTTTGATTCTTAGACCTGAAATCACTACAGTCATCACATGTCATTAGTTACACTTAGACATCATCAAACGCAGTCCTAAAACATAGGTTGTTATAACAGTGATGATTGGGTGACCTTGACACATGGGGATAGACTATGAGTGATAGAGATGGAATTTGTCCCCCCTACTTGAGTATGATATCCTGGCCACTTGATAAGTGAGACTCAGAAACACATGCACATGCACTTGTGAATCAATATATGATATTGAGGACACATTATCTCAGAAACTCTGCTCTTGGTTCAAGAAACATGAGATGAACTTGAAAGGATGACAATTCCATGCCTCAAGTTCTTTCAGGATATCAGATACATTCAATGTCGCTTTTCTGGGCGTCAGTTATTTAGGAAAACCGACGCCTATAATATTCAACGTCGGATATTTAGGAACCCCAACGTCTATATTCTAAGACCAGCCAGACATAGGTACCGCTTTGTATTCAGCATCGACTGGATATAACAAACCGACGCCTAAAATTGCCCGCGAAATCCAATTTTCGAGCGAAATTTTTTTTTGCCCCAAAGTATCACATACAACGTCGGTTTTTTAACTACTAACTGACGCCTATTTCAGATGGAAATTTGCGTGAAAAGTTCCAATTTAGGTGTCGGTTATCCTTTCATAACCGATGCTGATAATGGTTCCCGCCAAATAATTTAGGGCAAAGATTGTCTAATTAGACATCGGTTTTTTACTATCAACCGACGCTTAAAGGTAAAAGGTGTCGGTTTTCCAGATAACCAATGTTGTTGACAAACTTAATAGACCTGTATCACCTGGCTCTTCCCCTTCCTTCCTGTTTCATCACAATAGTTTTCTGCTGTGATCGCCGCTCGCCCGACGATCGCCCGACGACCCCCACTGCTGCTCGTCGCCGCTGCTGCTTGTGCGGCTCTACTCGCCGCCACCGCATCCTATTTATCCTACTGCCGCCACTGCTGCTCGTCGGTCTGCTCTGCTCTTCTCCTGGTGCCACTGCTGCTCACCGCTCTGCTCTGGTCTTCACCTGCTCACCGCCACTGCTGTTGCCAGTCACCGCCGCTCTTCTCCACGCTAGCTCCAGGTCGCCCTAGCCTCTTTGCTTCTTTCTTCATAGCTTTCCTTCTCCGTAGCTCCTTACCAACAGCAAGCACGACCGTGGCTGTGTTGGCCTACTGATGCGATGATTTTGAGTCGCATTTATAGACATATTTTACTTGTGTTTTATGCATTTATTGGTCATTTTGGTGGTTAATATTGCATGATTCATTTACTTTGGTCTATGATCCTTCTCTATGTCAAATCTCCCTTATTTTGGTATTTTGAGCATAAATGAGTACAATAATATGTTTTATTTCGTCTTATGTGGTTTTGTGTTGCAATTTCAGGAAAAACGAATATCTGCTACTGTCGATACCATCGACAGTGGTCGATACCATCGACCAGACCACAGGTTGCCTGCTGCAAGGAGTAGCACATAGTCGATACCATCGACGGCGAAGTCGATGGTAGCGACTTACCATCTGGTTGTTGGTGAGAAGACAGTCGTAACTATCGACCCTAAAGTCGATACTATCAACACGAGGAGTTTCAGTGACGGAAAAAGACAAAAGCGATGCCTAAGAGAGTCGATACCATCGACCCTCGTCGATGGTATCGATTTAGCATCAGTCGTGACAAAGAAAAGAAAAGAAGACCAGCCGATACAGTGCAAGGTCGATACTATCGACTCGCATCGATAGTATCGACACCGTCAGATACAAGTTGGTTTCATATTGATCTAAATCTGATGGCTGTGCTATTTTGGCAACCTAACTCAGTGATTATAACTAATGACGGCGGCCAAGAGCCGACTATCATGTCATTAGCCGCTGCACACGTCCCGAGAAGAAGGGGGAGAGAAGAACGGAGCCCAGAAGCACGCCCCAGCCGTTCCGGACATCGAAGAAGACGTTTTCCACCGCCGAAAGGCCGGAGATCGTTCATTCTACGCCAAGGAACGCTTGGATCTTCTCCGTTCAGGGGTTTCACTACTTAATCACGTTTTTCTCCATGTTTCCCCTTGTCTCTACCATGTTTTACTCTGAGATGAACATGCGGGGCTAATCCCCTTTATCTTTAGGACCGGGAGTAACCCGGGGAGTCATTGTATGACAATTTTATCATAGTAATTCGTCCTTTATCTCTTAAATATGTGGTATGATTTCGTTTTCTCAATTATATTGTTATGCTTGATCACCATAATAATAATCTAATGCCCTTAATTACTTTTAAAGAAGAATTAACGGTTGAAAAGAGACGAAATTCACATTAATTGAAAAATCCCTTGAACAAGGTGATGTAAGGTTAATGGTGGAAACCCAGAGGTCGTTTCTAATGCGCCAAGTTTAGGGTATAGGTTACTACGACGGTGGAACCGACCTAGACATAGGTTGTGAATTGTACCACGACAGTGGGCAATTCTGACTACAGGCCACTATTCGGATAGAGAGATAAATCTGAGTTGCTATATAGGAATTCATACAATGATAACCCACGGTGAAACCGCAATCCTAAAGATCTGCACTTGAATTGATTAAATTAAACCTTTAATCGATTGTTTTATTTTGTTTTCTTTTCTTTTAATTTTACAAAAACTCTCAAACCATTTTAAAACGGTCTAGCTGATTGCGAGTAGCTAGTAGTAGTCTCCGATAATTCAGTGTCCCTGAGTTCGACTCGGGCCTCACAAAGGCCTTTACTACATTGACGCGTACACTTGCGTTCGACGCACGGTAATTTTGTGTCAAGTTTTTGGTGCCGTTGTCGGGGACACGGCAATTTTCGGCACTACGAGTGCTGCAAGCGGCCACTCTAGGCCACTTTTATTTTTATAATTTTGAATTCATTTCTAAAATTCATAGTCTATCTTTCCAATTTTTATAATCATCTAACACGGTACTGAACTCAAATTTCCATTTTGTAGGTATTGGTGCATGGTGCAGACGCGTAGCACCGACTACACGCAACAGACACCAGGGGTTCCACTGCCGGAACCTGATGACGAGGAGTAATACCATCAAGACCACTTGGAAGAAACAGATTCTGAATCCGAACAAGAAGAAATGGCAGAGGAACAGACAATCTGGGAGAAGATCAAGGCGTCTTCCTCATCTGCATCAAAGGGGCCAATCAAGAAGCAGGCGATCAACATTCCAACGTACAAGATTGATCCTGCATTAATTAATCTGGTCAAGTCAAATGCATTCCACGGGCTAAAGAACAAAGACCTAGTCACTCATATAAGCCAATTCGTGGAGAATTGCGACATGATTAAAATTGACAGATTTCCACAGGAGACGCTTTACTTAAATATGTTCCCGAGTTCTCTGGCAGGAAATACACGAGAATGGTTGCACAATCTTAACGATGAATATGTGGAATCGTGGAACCACATGGTCGAAGTGTTCTTTGAAAGATTCTTCCCGCCTGAGAAAGCAAATGATCTGATCAGAAAAATTCACAATTTCAGCCAGAAGGCAGAGGAGACATGTTCTGAAACCTGGGAGTGATTTTAGATAATGCTTAGGAGGTGCCCATACCATGGTTTGGATAAGGAAAAACAGGTTAAAATCTTCTATTTTTCTCTTTCTGAGTATGATAGAAGTAACTTAGATTCAGTAGGTTCATGATTTTTCTTGAACAACACAGGCACAAGGTGTTGGGAGATCTTGAAAAATATGGCAAAGAAGCAGTCTTGGGGTGATAGGGATGCACCAGAACAAGTCAAAGTTGCAGGTGAGTCTAGGGCCATCAAGGAGCTTAATGATAAATTAGACCTTCTAGCCAAGAAATTGCTTGCCAAAGAGGATGCAGAATCTGATGAGGAAGCCCAGGTAAAATTTATGCAACAACAGGGCTATAGAAACAATGATTATGCTTGGAGGAAGGATAAGAAATTCTCATGGAAGGATCCAAACAACTTCCTACAAGATCCAGATGTAAAGCCACAACCAAGGGCTGAAGACAAAAGCACCGAGTTGCTTAGTCAAGTGGTGCAGCAAAATCAGGAGATGATGAGCATGTTTAGTAAGCAGTTGCAGTCCCAAGGTGAGATCTTGACTAAGTTTGGGCAAACATTGCAAAGCCATGGAGCACAGATGAGGGTATTAGAGACGACTGTGACCCAGATTTCCAATGAAGTGGCAGCCATGAAGCATGCCAATCAACAAAGACATACTGGGAATGCAGAGGTTGTTCAAGCCCATCATCAAGTTAAGTACATTTCTGTACTTACTGAGGCAGAGCACCCGGTGGTGGAAGTCCAGGATAAAAGCAAAATGATTTTCGATACGGAGGCTACACCAAAAATATTGTATCCTCGCAGTCATTATGGTCTACCATGCGGATATGTTCCATTCAGAAAAACCCGCCAAGAGCCCATCACGGTCGCGCCCGCACCTAGGCAAGAAGAGCAGGTGAAGGTCATGTGTCATGGTGAAGCTACGTCCACCACGAGAGAGGTGCCACTACAAGTTACACCTATTGAAAATGATCTACCAAAGTCTACGCCAGAGGGTGACATTGAAGCAAGCTTAGGGGAGTTTGCCCCGACAAGCCCGTATGTGCCACAACATAAGAGTCTTGATGAGGCAGTTGTGTCTTGTCCAGAAAATCCGATGTCGAAGAAGGAGCATAGACACTACAGGAAGTTCTTGGAGATGTTCAGGAAGCTCCATATAAATATTCTGTTAGTGGAAATGATAGAGAAGATTCCCGCATATGGGAGGTTTATCAAGGAAATCATCACCAAGAAGAGGCGGATTAAAGACACAGACGTGTGCCGGGTGAATGAGATGGTGAGCTCAATTATCCATGAGAGTTTACCACAGAAGAGGAAAGACCCAGGAGGCTTCTACATTCCATGCTCTATAGGTGATCGACATTTTCCACAAGCACAGTGTGATTCGGGCGCCATCATTAATCTTATGCCTTTGTCCACATTTCAAAAGCTTGGGTTGAAGGAGATAAAGAAATCATCTGCAACTATTGAGTTGGCGGATGGGTCCATTGTAAAGCCATACGGAGTATGCAAGGATGTACTCGTCAATGTAGATAGGTTCATCTTTCCGGTGGATTTCGTCGTCATGGACATGCCACAACTTACAAGTTGTGAGATGCTATTGGGTAGGTTGTTTCAAGCGATGGCCGATGTTGTCACTGCCATTGGGAGAAGTACGTTGACAATGGGGATTGGCCATGATCGAGTTGAGTTCAAACTACAGCGTGATCCCCTGGGCACACTCTCCAAAGCTCCAAGTTGATGAAGCTTGATGTCGTCTAACCTAAGACGTTAAATAAGGGTTCTTGTTGGGAGGCAACCCAGCCATCGCTAGTGTAGTTAGTTTCTTTCACATTTTGTACTTTGATTTGATTTGATTTCATTTTTAGGGTAAAAAAGGTACCGTGATCATTTGCTCAATGTGCAGGACTGAGGCAGAGTCAATACCATCGACCCTTGAGTCGATGGAATCGAGATGGGTACAGGTTGGCGGCTGTGAAAATTGCATTGTGTCGATACTATCGACGGCCTCGTCGATGATATCGACACACCAACAGGTTGATCGCAAAGATGAGGTCGATAGTATCGACATGCATGTCGATACTATCGAGATCTCTAGAGATATTCAGACGCAAATTGTCTCAGTGAAGTCGATACCATCGACAGGCCTGTCGATGGTATCGACCCAGTTACATGCAGAAGGCGGTGGCTGGGCCTCGCGAGGGTGTTGCCCTAACTAGAAGTGGATACTATCGACTTGCGTCGATAGTATCGATGCTACACATCACCGATCTGCGAGAGGAAATCAACGATGATCGCTACATCGAGAGATTCGATCCGTGGGACGGGTCGATACCATCGACATCTGTCGATAGTATCGACACGTCATCGATCCGGGCCCCCACATCAAGCCATCGACGACCGTCGATACCAGCGGCGGATAGATTGTGCTACAGGAGTCGATACCATCGACTCACGTCGATGGTATCGACGGGCATACAGCAACGCCGGCCACAGTTATATAAGGGATGGATTGTCGTCATATGACGTCACAACTTCAGAGCAATTCTTCTCCACTTGTGTCGTGCGTCGTTGTGAGCAATCCAAACCTGGATACGAGCATCCAAGGAGCAAGTTCTTCACCGAGCGGAGATTTCTTCTCCGACCTTCCCCGAGCTCCGTCTCTATCCTTTCTTCTTCGACAATGGTCCATACTGCCGACGCTTCTTCTTCACGCGCGACACCGATGGAGATATCAGTGTTCGTTCCTCCACCGACTGCATCCATTCCACGTCCGCGGATTGTCCATCCTTCCGCAGAAGTCAAGAAAGTCTACAAGGAACTAATGAAGCGCAAGATTGAGCCGACCCGTTACGTCGACCGGGAGATGATCCGTAATCTGGGGTTTGAGGCTAATCTGGCCTACGTGCTCAAGGGGCAAGCAAGGCATACGGGCAGGAGGCCCGATGAGATGGAATTCCACGTTGACGACCAGCCATTCTTCGGAGAATGGCTGACATACAAGGAGCTCGTGGCAGAGTTCATGGTGTCGCTGGATATCTGCGTCGTGCCAAACGACGTTATTGCTACTGATCGTGAATGGATCAAGGGCCGTGTTTCTTTCCGGCTGTACAACAATGACTACACTCTCACTCTCAGGCAGTTCAATGAAATCTACAACTGGAATCATGGGTGAGAGCAGTATCGGCGGCCAGACAACAGGACAGATTATGATGCTATCTTCGCAGAGCTAGTGACTGTGCCGCTGGGCAAATCTGTGAGCTACCACAACGCGTCGGTAGCAGATTTCGAGCATCCGTTCATGTGGATTCTTCACCGCATGATCTGCACCACCCTATTCGACCGTGGTGATTTGTCGCTCAGCAAGTTTCAAGAGGCGGATTTGTTTTTCTTGTACAAATTGCTGAAGAAAGAGGAGTGCAACTGGGGCGCGTTCTTCTTGACACGCGTGTTGGTTGTAAAGAGGAGTACGTGGAAGGCTCCAATTCACTTTGGAGGGCTCATCACACCACTGTCCCACTATCTTGGGTTGAATTTCTCCCACCTGACTCCTCTCTCCAACAGGAGCAAGGTTAACCTGCAACATCTGCACCACTCCAACCTCATCCTTCTTCGAGATGGCTTGGCATATGCACACTACCATGTCAACCAAGCATATCAAGAGTGTTCACTTCCAGACCCCGTCTTCCACATTGATGGTGCGTAGCATTTTCGGTGGCCAATCATAGCCATTGTTGATTCAGATGAGGACGGCGGCAACGACGACAACGACAATGACAGTGACGAGAATGAAGAGGAGGCTTTCACTCCTCTTCGGGCATGAGTGGCACCTAGGAAGCATCCTCGCATGCATCTGGGTGCATCTTTATCTTCACAGCCTCCGCCACCACCACCTCCCTCACAGCAAAGCGAGGATGTCTACTCCATGCAAGGAATATATGCAATGTTGCAGGATATCCATCAGACGCAACAGCAACATACAGCGACATATGCCGGTATTCATGATACAACGAACTGGCTGCTTGACAATCAAAGGGCTATTTTTGAAAATGAGCGCCTCCTCCTCGACAACCAACAACACATTCATGACAGGTTGCATAGGATGGAGATGCAGCAGCAACCCTTCTATGATCATTACTGGAGCCAGAACTACTTTGGGGGGTATCCACAACCTCCACCCATACCCCAGTATGATACGAGCTTTTAAGAGTAGTACCCGTCTTGGGACCCCATGGCCCCGCAGTACCCGCCTCCGCTGGAAGAGTGAACGGTATCTCTGTTCCACCTTTTAAGGTTGTTTTTTACTATGAGGCCATAATCGAATTCAAACTTAGGGGGGAGTTGGAACAACTCTATCCTTTAGATAGTTTTATTATTTTGCCTTTTATCATTTGTTGTTTTTCTTAAATTCTTAGTTTGTTTGTAGGATCCACACTCTATCTAGTGTAATTGTGGATGTCTTAAGTCATGTGTCATCTCGTTTGTTTGTACATGGGAATTAAGGGAAAACTTTTAAAAAAAATTAGTGCTTAGCAAGCTTGTGTTGTTAAACCTTGAGCACATAACTTATGAAAATGATTGGGTTTGTCAACTTTAAAACAAAAAATCACAACTGTACATTCCTAAGGATTCATGAAAAGTGGACGGAATTGGTTGTTTGAGCCTAAACTGACCAAATGATAATGAGACTTTAATTTGAAATAAGAGAAAGAAACCTCTTAATTACTACACAGGTCAGTAAGGAGGGACACATAATAATTTTCAAAGGTTCAGTCAATTAGTCTTGTGATTTATCCACCTCATTATTTTCATAACCCACCATAAGAATTGGAAGTAGATTACGGTTTTAATCTTGTTGAATGCATCTTATGTAGATAGGTCTTGTATTGCAAAGTATTTTCACATGTTTTGCATGAAAATAAAAAAAATAGAGTAGCTATACATGCACATTATCCTTAGGTGTGTGTCATTTAGTTGCATTCATAATTTTTATGCATACAGTACATCATGCATCTTATTTCTTCTGAAACAATAAGGGTGATTAACTTGTTCCATGATAATCATCGTTCGGGCGTCGCATGCACAAATAAAGCAGTTAATCGTGTGCAGAAAAAACGGACTGCCGGAATGGAAACTCGGCAGAAAGAGGAGTACACTTCCGGAATGTTATTCGGAAGGTATGAAAAAAGGAAAAAAAAAGTTTTTCAAAATTGTTTTTGGGGTTCAAAAAAAACAATCCGTTGTCCCCGGCAACGGTGCCAAATTGATAATCGTCGTTTTGCACTATCAATCACTAAGATGATTAATCCTAGAGTTTAAACCCTTTTTTACTTCCAGTTTTAAGGGTAGTATAGAAGGGTCGATCCCACAGGACAACTATTTGGAGATTGTTTTAGAACCCAAAATTTTTGAAGAACTTTTATTAATTTTTTTTTGTATTTTTAGATTTGGAACGAGAATGTAAAAAAATTGAGTTTTGGGGTTGGTGATTACACTAAGGAATGAATGAAAATGCACAAACAAGAATAAAGAAAATTGCACAAGGAAAATTTTAGACTATTGTTAGCACAAAAAGAACTATATGAATTGAAAAGACTAAAAATTAAAGAAAGCAAAGGCAAGCAAGAAAGTCGGTGATTGAAATCAAGAGATGAAAAATCGAGGCTCGTAGGGGTTTTTACCACCTTAGCCTAGGCGATAACAACTACCTCTTAGACGATGATTCGAAGAAGGTTTGCGAATTAAAAACTCACAAGAGATAAACTCCACATGAGCCCATTGGTCCTGGTGCTCATGTTTCCTAGTTTATCAACCTAAAAGATGAAAATCCACAGTCATATCAAAACGTCAATGTAATCGATTTTATTGTTCTAAATCCGAATTTCCATGGTCATTTCCATTCGGATTAACATGCGATCCGAAGATCAATCGTCAATTAAAATCGATTACCATCTAGTCATTTAAGAAGAAGTCGTTAAAACCATGGCTAAGGGGTTATTCTCCTTGCCTCGATAAAATTCTACTCACTCATGGAGAAAAGGGAGACGGAGGAAGAAAGCACTGAAGCCATAGTCTAGCCCAAAATTAGAAGTCAATCCTTTTGCTAGATACAATAAAATGGCTTAGTTATTTGTTCCTTGCTCCAGAATTAAAGAACGGAGAAAGAAGATTAAAACCAAGGCGGAAAGAAAAGACGAGAACAAGTATGAAAGAGTTATGCTTGAACTGAGATCTACTTTATTGCAGAATAAGAAGATGATTACAAGAACAATTGCTTCAACGCTCTAATATAAGAAAACCTGAGATGCCCAGAGAGGAGGAAGTGCCCCTCCTTTTATAGGAGAAGGAGGGGTAGGCTATCCAAAAAAAATAGGGGGAAAAAAGAGAGGGAGCCATCCTTTTGAATTTTCAGATCTAGTCAACAAACTCTTGATTGTCTTTCTTTAATGCAGATTCTCGCAGCAGTAATTTCGAGCGAATTTCCGTTCTCCAAAGAATTTAAACTGCGCCCGAAAATATGATTTTCCTGTAGGCCTTTGAATTCCCTTTCCAAATCATATTTGAACATTAAATTCCGCCTTAGGATGTGAGAGTTATGCCAATTTTGGTGCAAGGTATGCATTTAAGTCAGCATTGCGGGAAACTGAATTGCCTCCTACCTTCATCTCTTCTTATATTCATTCATTCCTAAAAATTGAGGAAATATTATAAGAATTCAATAAAATAATATTGATAAGATCAACTTACAATTTATTTGTGATAGAAGTTATTTTATTGCATGTCAGTCGATTAATAAAGAAAATCTATGAAATCAAGACTGCAACATTATCTAAAATTAATGCCACAATGGCATGCATCATTCCATACCTTCTAAATGCTTCAAACATTTGAGCTATGCAAAAAACGTGAGCCCGACAAATAATTCATTGTCATTATTGGATATAAAGGGCCTTAAAATGAAAAAAAATAGAGAATAAAAATATGAAAATGAAAAAAAAAGAGAATTGAGAAGTAAATAGGAATGAGAGGGAGAAAGGAACATGTTTTTCACTGCATATTAAGAAGAATAAGCACATGGTGTAGCTTTTGTAGATATTCCATCTCACCTTGAGACGGAATGATAGTGCATGCATCATTACACCCAAATGTAGGCATTAGGGCATTTACACTTGCATATGCATCATTTAGGTCTTTGTTGTTTTGTGCATGTTGAAACCGTATAATGCTTCCATTTCTTCTATGAGCCACCCATTCCATCCACCTGTTGCTCGAATTGGTAAGCCACCGTGATTTTCTCCTCACTTATGAATATCAGGAGAGCTTCTTCCATGTAGATGGTAGTTAGGGCGAGCAACGTAGCATAGGAGATCACAAGATGCACCGAGTCTGAACCAGTGAATTTTATTATGTTAACTGCCTTATATGATAGTGTTCATCAATTTTGAGGTAGATATCTTTTATGGATGATTATTTTCACCTTTAGGGTAATTATCATTCTGTGGTTAGTAAGGGCGGGAATGTGAATGTCCGGTGGGGATCATATGGTGATGTTTGTTGTGATGATCTGTTCTTTAGTTGACCCTCGCAATTCTATTCTAAAGTTTAGTTGCTCGAGGGCGAGCAATGTTCAAGCTTAGGGGAGTTTGATGCGATGATTTTGAGTCGCATTTATAGACATATTTTACTTATGTTTTATGCATTTATTGGTCATTTTGGTGGTTAATATTGCATGATTCATTTACTTTGGTCTATGATCCTTCTCTATGTCAAATCTCTCTTATTTTGGTATTTTGAGCATAAATGAGTACAATAATATGTTTTATTTCGGATTATGTGGTTTTGTGTTGCAATTTCAGGAAAAACGAATATCTGCTACTGTCGATACCATCGATAGTGGTCGATACCATCGACCAGACCATAGGTTGCCAGCCGTAAGGAGCAGCACAGAGTCGATACCATCGACGAAGAAGTCAATGGTAGCGACTTACCATCAGGTTGCTGGAAATACTATCGACAGTCGATACTATCGACCCTAAAGTCAATACTATCGACACGAGGAGCTTCAGCGACGGAAAAAGACAAAAGCAACGCCTAAGAGAGTCGATACCATTGACCCTCGTCGATGGTATCGAGTTAGCATCAGTCGCGACAAAGAAAAGAAAAGAAGACCAGCCGATACAGTGCAAGGTCGATACTATCGACTCGCGTCGATAGTATCGACACCGTCAGATACAAGTTAGTTTTAGATTGAACTAAATATGACAGCTGTGATATTTTGGCAACCTAACTCGGTGATTATACCTAATGACGGAAGCCAAGAGCCGACTATCACGTCATTAGCCACTGCACACGTCCCGAGAAGAAGGGGGAGAGAAGAACGGAGCCCAGAAGCACGCCCCAGCCGTTCTAGATGCTGAAGAAGACGTTTTCCATCGCCGAAAGGCCGGAGATCACACATTCTATGCCAAGGAACGCTTGGATCTTCTCCGTTCAGGGGTTTCACTACTTAGTCACGTTTTTCTCTATGTTTCCCCTTATCTCTACCATGTTTTGCTTTGAGATGAACATGCGGGGCTAATCCCCTTTATCTTTAGGACTGGGAGTAACTTGGGGAGTTATTGTATGACAATTTTATCATAGTAATTCGTCCTTTATCTCTTAAATCCGTGGTATGATTTTGTTTTCTCAATTATATTGTTATGCTTGATCACCATAATAATAATCTAATGCCCTTAATTACTTTGAAAGAAGAATTAACGATTGAAAAGAGATGAAATTCACATTAATTGACAAATCCCTTGAACAAGGTGATGTAAGGTTAATGGTGGAAACCCAGAGGTCATTTCTAATGTGCCTAGTTTAGGGTATAGGTTACTACGACGATGGAACCGACCTAGACATATGTAGTGAATTGTACCACGACAGTGGGCAATTCTGACTACAGGCCACTATCCGGATAGAGAGATAAATCTGAGTTGCTATATAGGAATTCATACAATGATAACCCACGGTGAAACCGCAATCCTAAAGATCTCCACTTGAATTGATTAAATTAAACCTTTAATCGGTTGTTTTATTTTGTTTTCTTTTCTTTTAATTTTACAACAACTCTCAAACCATTTTAAACCGGTCTAGATGATTGCAAGTAGTTAGTAGTAGTCTCTGATAATTCAGTGTCCCTGAGTTCGACTCGGGCCTCACAAAGGCCTTTACTACATTGACGCGTACACTTGCGTTCGATGCACGGTAATTTCGTGTCACCTACCACGGCCATGCTGGACAGCACGGCCGTGGTAGGCCAACACAGCCACGGTCGTGCTTGCTGTTGGTAAGGATATGAACAAATCTTTATGTAAATCCTAGGATACGAACAAATCTTTTGTTTGCATATATTTATGTTTCTAATCCTAATGTTTGACCTAATTCAGTAAATTTTGATGCATGTTGAAATAAGATTTAAACTTATCCATTCTAGCATCCTAATTTGATTTGATTAAACCCTAACATTGATGAAACCCTAACATCAATTGTGATGAAACCCTAACATTAATTGTGATGAAACCCTAACATGTACCTATCTATTATTGTGTTTGTTGGCCTAGAAACCCGTCCAAGATTTACTCATTAGGAGTAAATTTTGGATAGTCCCCGGTTTGGGACTATTCTTGAACACCTAATCTCACTTAGGATGTAAGTGTATAATGTGTATTGGGTTTTTGAGAAAATTTCGGTAGCATTTCCCCATTTGTTCTCTAAGTACATATGTACTTAGAGAACAACGGGGAAATGATGCAGAAATTTTCTTGAAAACCCAATACACATTATACACTTACTAGTGAGATTAGGTGTTCAAGGATGGGATAGGTGGTACACATTTATTATATATCAGAATGATGACTTATATGTGCGCGGAGATCACAATGAAGGATTGTTAATTGATAAAAGATCACAATTTTAGAGGCATGCATGTTTATATTTTTTTATTGAAGCTAAATGTTTGCTTTTTAATATCAATATCATTTTCAGATTTGATGTTTCATTATCTTCTAGTTAATACAAATGCTAAATGTTTTCCTTTTTAATGACATTTTCAGATGGTTGACCATGATGAGCATGATGTCCATGATGAGCATGAAGTCCATGATGAACATGTTGTCCATGATGAGCATGGCGAGGATACCAATGTAAGTTCTAAAAACATATCCTATATTTCTATAAAATTCATTATCTTCTAGTTATGTCATATATCCCATATTTCTATATTGGGCTAATTCAATGTGTTTATTTTTGTCAAATTTTAGGTTGATGATGCACATGTACCCACTAAAGCACTGGATGAACTTGATGCGCATCACCAAACACTTAATAAGAAAAGGGGCATCACTCTGTTGAAGAAGTTAATAGCGCTAAGTGGCAGTGGATCCAGATTGGTTGTGGAGTTTGATAATGGAGAAAATGCAATTGGAGTGAACCACGATAATTTTGTAAACTATCTTGGGGTTGTGACTCGAATCCATTGTGGTGTTAAGTATGATAATTAGCATAAAGTTCCTCAGGCAAAGAAAGACTTGATATGGAAGGATTTATGCGTGATTTATTATTATTTGCAATTCTATTTTGTAGATTACAAATTCTATTATTTGCAATTCTATTTTTGGATACTAGTTAATAACAATTCTATTTTACAGAATCTGTTTGCATTGGATGAGAAGCTGCATCGTAAAAGCATGATGCAATGCGCTGGAAAGATGCTAAGGAACTATAGGACAAATCTCAATAGAGAATACATAAAAGATGGTGATAAGAAGAAGAAGTCAGCCCTTGAATAGTGGAACTTCTTGGACAAAGAAGATTGGGACACGTTTGTTGCTTCAAGAAAATCTAAAGAATTCAAGGTATTAGGCATCACACCCAATTTAATTAATATACGTTGTATTCACCTATTCAAGATTAACATTTAGTGCTACTGACCAAATCATTAATGTGCATACTAACTAGGCCCTCAGTGAGGTGCAAAAAGCAAGGCGTGCACTGAATGTGCATGACCACATTATGGCTCCAAAGGGCTATGCAAGCGTTCGCCAAAGACTACAGGCGGAGTCTGCTGCTACTCAGGAGTCCTCTACTACATGTGCCACACCCATGCCTCGCCATGATGTCTGGAAAGCTGGGAGGCAAAACTAGAAGGGTGAAATAAAGAAGCCCGTAACTACTGAGGTGGCTGTGAAAATGGTAAAATACAACTCTTAGAGCAATCATTTGAATATTGATTATTTGTGGTATTAAGTTACCAATTTCTGTTGATGGTGATTAGCGAGAGCTGCACGAGCAGATGAAACAAGGCACTTCATCCCTTAGGGCACAAGGGATGAATTGACAGTTGCTCTGGGTAACCCAGAGCAATCCTGGACGTGCTACGAGTGCAGGCGCTGGTGTGGGCATCAAAGCATTCTTTGGGCCATCCCAACGCAAACCCAAAGCGGGACTTTCACAAGAAGAGGTAACCTATTCTTTTTTTAGAATGTTACTGCCAAAAGAAATTCAATAATAAGAAGCTAATGTTTCTTTTATCCATGTATAGGAGAATAAGAGAGTCGAGGATATAGTTTCTAAGAAGGTCAATGATATAGTTGCTAAGAAGGTCAAGGAAGAAATAGTGCGGTGGCAGGCATCTCAGGCTTCCAATCATCCTATGGCGACCCACTCTTCTCCTGATGCACAGACTGAGAGTAATCCTGTAGACCCACCGCCTAACACGTCTTCTATAAGTATTGTTTATGACATTGTAGCTAGTCTTTTCAAGATGATATGTTTTCAAGTTGATATGTATATATGTATAACATTCTTTACGTAAATTTATAGGCGTTGAAGCCATGCCGCTTAAGAATGCAAGACTATGTTGTTGCAGAGGCACAGGCTTACCCGTCCCTTCCTGGGGCAACATTTCATGGGACTCCAATGCCACAGGGCTACGTTCGTGTGAGCCCGATACGTGTATTACCTGATTGGAGGGAAGCTACATTGCCATATTCCCACCCGGATATTGATACACTTGTTGAGGCATAAGGCGGGGTGATATTATGGCCCAAAGCAGATGTCGTCTACACTACTGAAATTGTAAGATAAATTTACATTACTTTAGATTGTTAATGTGTATATATGAGGTTAATTGATCTGAAATTATATATACAAGTTAAAAAGAAGACACCCGAAGCACCTAGGCCTCAACCTCCACTTCCTGCATTACCAAGTTGGGTTCCAACTGACCTAAAATACCCGTTAGGTCCTGCTTGTAGGGGAATGGCATGTTGGCTACGGGCACATAATATACATTGCCCTATAATTGTTTCTTTAGAAGCGAATTATGCAGGTCACTCATACGAAAGCTCTTTATTTATACAAGATATTATTGAGTTGTTTATATATGATTGGCTGAACACATCAATGATAGAGACATGGATAAGGTGAGATCTTATTTATACATCCATATACCTTGTGTAAGATTCGGTGATCTGGTTTCTTATATATTAATGTATACGTAATACATGTTTTGGAGCTACTTAGTCGAAAATCAATGCAAATAATTTGCATTTGACCATGTTGGATTTTTGATTCCATCATTGATTAGTATGGTAGCTAAAGACCCTGATAGTATTCAACAATACTGTATAGATGCTTTTACAATTTTCAGTCAGCAACAGAAGATGATAATAATAGCTCCATTCAATATCAAGTAAGTTTACTTTACTTATAATTTGGACTTAAGAAAATTACATTTTTATTGCGGATTTTGAGTTATTAAATTTTAACTTTTTTACCTCTAGCGGTAGGCATTGGGAGTTACTAGTTATTCTCCCCGGGACGTTCACTGTTTATTATCTAGATCCTGCGGGGAGTACATTGAATACTAAAATTGGATACGTAATGAGATTGTCATTATTCTGGTGAGAAATATTTCATTTTTATATCTGTTAACATCTGTTATTACATTACTATTTAATTATATAATTTACTGTGTTACATTAAAATGTAGGGGTTTAGATGCATTCAAAAAGGTTGGAGGAAAGGTCCTAAGGAAAAAGAACCAGCCAATAATTTGGGAGAACGTAAAAGTAAGTTCCCGACTACAATGTATATATTATTTATGTGAACTGTGCTTAGTTGTATTTTTTAATATTTTGTATGTTTCAATTTATAGTGCGCTACACAAGACAACGGCTGGGCATGCGCATACTATGTGATGTGATTTATGCAGATGATTATCCAATATGCCGCATTGGACGTCGATACCATACATGAGGTATTATATATAGTCTCATTAGTTAGTATAAAATATATCAATCTTATTTTTATATTATTACTTATATATATACATCATTCTCTTTGTAGGTGTTTAAAACTGACCACACTATAGGTAAATGCTTAAAAGATGTACATGCTCCATATACGATGGAAGTATTAAATGAAGTAAGAGAAGAATGGGCAAGAGCCATACAAGCAGTGGTGATTGTAAGATATAATTGGGATGCTGATAGCGATGTTGAATGATATTTTGTAAATGAATATTTCTGAATGTTTATACATGTCTGAATGTTTCTACATGTATTTGAATGGTTCTACATGGGTGAATGTGAGAATTGAATTGATGTCTGAATGTATCTACTTGTGTGAAAAGTATATTTGTTGATTTGGCAGGTTTGTGGCCTGTTTGTAGGCTGATATCAATGGATGTCGTAAACCTGTAGTTCATAAAACTGAACTACAGGTTCTCATCCTACTGTCCAACCATAGCAGGCCTGCAAACTGATAAAAAAAAAACATAGGCGTCGGTTATTAATAGAACACCGTCATCCAAGGCTTACAGTGTCGGTTATTGGATAAAACCGCCGCCTAATATGACAAATAGCCCGACCGTGCAGGAAAGCACGACCGTGGCGGAAAAAGCGTCAGGTATTAGTACAAAACTGACGCCTATAGTACTAAATACGGCCGTGTAGAGAAGCACGGCCGTGGCGTCTGGGAATATGGCATTGGGTTTTTAGTTGCAAACCGACGCAGAAAGTGTCCTAGATGGCGCCATTTTTGGGGCGCGAACCCTTTTGGCGTCAGTTATAAAACTGACGCCAAAGAGTTCAACCTTTAGCGGCGCCCACATAGGCGTCGCTTGAGAACCGTCGCTAAAAGGGGTTAAACAACCGACGCCAAAGACATGTTCTGTAGTAGTGTCAGGTGGTCATAGCCATCTCTCATGGTGAAGGTGGTGATTATGATTCTTAGACCTGAAATCACTACACTCATCACATGTCATTAGTTACACTTAGACATCATCAAACGCAGTCCTAAAAAATAGGTTGTTATAACGGTGATGATTGGGTGACCTTGACACATGGGGATAGACTATGAGTGATAGAGATGGAATTTGTCCCTCCTACTTGAGTATGATATCCTGGCCACTTGATAAGTGAGACTCGGAAACACATGCAAATGCACTTGTGAATCAATATATGATATTGAGGACATATTATCTCAAACAATCTGCTCTTGGTTCAAGAAACATGAGATGAACTTGAAAGGATGACAATTCCATGCCTCGAGTTCTTTTTGGATATCAGATACAAAGGAATTTTACAATCACTACAACACCTTAGATATACTATAGATTGAAGTTGTTCTCCAAATTTTCATTCACTTGGGAAGTACTGATATGTGATTAGGCACCGCTCCTTGCTTATGATGTCATAAGATACTTATGGACATTCACTGCCAACGTGATATGGGACCTATAGGGTCACACACATAGGAACTCATCTAGAAGAGGAGTTTATCTTGAATGGAGATTGGATTGATTACTAAAGCATTTAGGTACTCAATTTATGCAAAAGATCAACTGATTGACTGACTGAACTACCAAAAGACCATCTCACTAGGTGAGATGGTCATTTGGGCAGCCAGACGAGCATCTCAAGTGTTGAGACAACCATTTGGATTGTCAGGGTAATCAGTGTTCGAATTGGCTAAGTTCTGCTTGTGATGGAGTGGGCATTTAGAATCCTTAATTGTTCAATGACATAAATGAATTCATACATGTTGAGTTATCTTAAGAGTTACAAGTGCTTTGGTAAGGTTTGGATGGTGATTGATGTTTATATCATGATTAAGATCTCTATATTTAATGTCCTTTGAGGAATTTAGTTGACAAATCAAATAGCTGATTTTTATCACCAAATTTGAGTATAATGTAGCTTGGATGATGATAGAGTTATAGTTAAAATTTGGTGGCAATTGGAGTATCCTAGAGAGAGTTATTAAGATTTGAAATTTGGGAGGTATAATACTTTATTGAGGATTTATTGACGTAAGTCATGGGATTAATAAGTGTCACGCGCCCCCCTTAGTTGAGTTGGGTCTGTGTGGCCGAATCCTAGCCCTAGGTATCCAATCTAGTGGTAGTGATAGATTCTATAAATGAGCCACGGATATGCTTCAATAAAGGAGTAACTTAGACCTTTGGATGACAGATTGAGGGCAGTCAGGTTGTTTCCCACCTTGCGGTTAGAGCAAGGAGAGGGAGCAGTAGTTGTCCCGACTTTCCCAATCTCCACTCATCCAAATCATGCAGTGGGAGCGAGAAATAACTGAAGGGTTGGAGTGATCTACTCAACACGACTCTTTGGACCCCTTTTTGCAGACGTGAGGGCTCGTGGGCAGGGAGAACAAGCTCCCGTTTTCTGGTGCCTCTCTACTGCGTTATGTAGGTGGCAGCCAGAGGGAGAAGTCCAGAAATAAGGGAGACTGAGGGGAAAAGGAGAATGGTGGGAGCAAGGAACGGCTCAGATGAGTCCAACGGAGTCTTTCCAGTAGGTTCTTGCGGTGGTATTCTCGGCTGATGAAGCCCAATCTTGCAGGAGACAAGCTTGGGTTTGGGTTAGCTTTATCGAGCTTCCTCTCCTCTAGTGGAGGATGTGTACTAGTTGTATGAGGCTTCGCGGTGCTTTTAGGAGAGCTTCCTGACCGGTGAACTTCCTGGTAATGGTTTCCCATTTTCCCACCGTCGTGGCGGCGGCCATGACCGGTGGGCTCTCCAAGTCACGGAGAGAGGCAACAATAGACCTTGATTTGAATTCGGGATCATGGAGGAAGGTCAGGCGAGTCCTATGGAATCTATAGAGGTGTGGTAGTAGGCTTCGATCACAGCCAGTTCATTGGCGACGACAAGCCCAGCGAGGCTCCCTACTGAGCAGCAACGCGATGTCCGCGTTACGCAAGAAAGTGAGAAAGAACGGGGACGGGAAGCGAGAATCAGAAGGGATCGAACCGGCTGAAGCAACCTGAACCAGGTCCAATTACCCTAAACCAGATGAAATCAAAGTTGAACCAGCCTACTCATCCAAGTCAGCAAGGCAAGAGTTGCGCCCACCATTGTGGTCACATGGCGACACATCATTGGCCCAAAGGTACAAAAATTCCACTAAATACCCAGATCTTCTATAATTCACAGTAAATAGCTTGATTATCAAAAAAATACAAACGAAGTACTAAAATGTTCAGAAAAATGAGCAGAACAAAATGGAACTATCATATCAATATTTTGAAGCTTAACTGTCAGTAATCTTATGTGAGTTGTATTTTGCTTATTTCATGGATAATAAATATCAAACTATGTCCAAATATATGAGAACATGTCAGTAAATCCATATTCTTGTTTAGCATCTATTTAAGGTCAGTTATTATGATGTTGATACATGAAATCATGTAATTTGCTCCACATGGCTAATTAGGGCTAATAACTCCAAATAAAATACAATAAATACATAAATGCTCAATAAATGATGAAATTCACAAAAATCCCTCATATCAATAACTGGAAGATAATATGTAAATATGAGATTAATCTTATACATGAAATCCATGTTATATGAAGTTGACTCTTAATACATGGTTTAAAACCCTAATTTAGGTTAATGATGTAACCTGGGGTTAATATGTGCATAAAATGCTATGGAAGCTAATGTTCAGATGATGAACCCTAATTTGTAACATAATTGGAAAATAACAGTAGTAAGATAACTCCAAGATGAGAATACAACTAGATATGAGAATATCCTAATGAGTTAAGTAAACCCAAAAATGAATCAATTACGGTTGAGATGATGAGAACCTGATGGCATATATGATCTTGTCTTAATCAGGGTTGACCAAGGTTAGAGTTGACATGAGGAATATGTGATTAGGTTTGTCCTTCTTGATTGAGGTACGCCATTACCTCTTACTTGGCTTATTATACAATATGCTTGTGTTACATGTGTAGTAAAATACTTGGCATATGATATTGGACGAAATGATTGTTCTTGCATGATATGTTGCTTGATTTTCCATACTTATGGCTATGAACACATGAAATATAATATATCTATTCCATTATATGAAAGAACTAAACTCTTTAGTAGTATATTGCTTGGAAGTGACCTAACTCTTTGGTAGTCGGTCACATTGTACATATGATCTAACTCTTTGGTAGTCAATCATAAAGGCCTTAATCTTGTGCTCCTTGAGAGTCAAGAGAATGCATCAAAACCTTCAGCGGTCAATGCATGGATATATAATGGAAAATGATCTTAAAATATGTGTTCTCTTTTGTTAATGAATATCTTTGTGCAACTATATGCTTTTTCTTATATTTCTTTATAACTGCCAAGTATTAGTTTTATCTTATTACCAAGCTTAGTAATGAGAGGTATATAAAAGGCACATAGGTGTACTCAGTACAATATTCTGAAATATTGTGCTAACGTGTACCACATGTAATCTTTTGTTTAGGTTGTGGACATGTGATCTTGAAGATCTATGATAGTTGAGAGTTGCGTGGCGAGCTGATGTACAGGTGGACCTGTTGTCTTAGGATCCTGTGGTTTAGTAGTAGTACATGTAAAAGTTTGTTGTTCAATATGTAATATCAAATATTGTAACAATTCATTTTTTAATTGTATGTTGAATGGTGAACATGTGTTGTATGGTTTTATTATTGGTCATGTAAATGAGCTACTGATGGTTTCCTTATGACTTCCTCTGATTTTCTTCTTCTTAGCCTAGTGTGTGGTGTTTAAGTTGGGATTCTCACTGAGGTGAGTGTTTCAATTTGGACGTCACACATCAGATTAAGTTTTAGAAAATCAGGGGACGTCATAGGTGGTATTAGAGCATGAACAATAGCAAAGCCTGATATTTGCTCACTATGCAACTCAAAATTAAATAACCTTGTACTTAATAATCTTTTAGGGTTAGATTAGTCACCTTTTAGAGACTAGATCTAACTTAGCCTCTAGGTTAACACCTAGATGTTTGAGAACTAGGTCTAGACCAGTGCTTGTTGTATGGCAGGTCCTTAGATGTCATTCTTTCCTTATAGTGCAGCGGTATGGGGCGTTGCATTATTTGGAAATGATGTGCATCAAGGGAAGAGAAATCCTAGACAAATGGTGCTCTTTGTCTGGGGTAGCTACACTAGTCTACACCATGTTCTCACCCTTTTCACTAGTTTTCATGACACTGTACTCTCTACTATGTGTGGGAAACTCATTTTCTGGATTTGGTTTTTGATTCCAATCAGATCAAACCTTGATAGTTTTCTATGACGCCTGTTTTATCGAAGAAAAACTATATAATATTTTATTATATATGTAAGTATTATAAAAATGTGTCCACAGACATGTACGAGTAGGAGGTGATCATGCAACCTAAGTGAAAGTGAATCCCATCAATCTAGATGTGACGACCGTCTCGCGAAAACAAGATTAACTAATGCGGAAGCGTTCATCAAGCAGCGGATTAGCAAAAATCACTAAAAATTAAAACTTTTTGCAAAGAGATCCACACATAGGAAATCTTTTCCAACAAATGTCATTGTATATCATATACATTCTATTTCAAAGTACATATCATGTACCATCTTTTTCTAGAGACTACATCATCAGCTGCCTTATAAACATATATGCAGGCAGCATACAAATCTCGAGGCATCAAGCCAAAACCTCAGACTGATATATCAAAAACACTAACTAAAAACTCCGAGGACCTGAGAGTACAGAGACGACATATAGGACTACTATCTATATGACTAGACAGACAATATCTCCACCTGATATCTTATTGTTGTCCCTGTTGTTGTTGTTGCTGCTGCTCTTTCCCTGTTCTAGGGTTTCTGCTCTGCCTTTCATGCATACCTAAAAATGTTTCCCACGGGGGTGAGACAATTGTAAATTGCCCCAGCGAGAGATATAACTCTCCGCCAGAAACATTGTTATAGCAGATTATGAAATTAAACTGAGCAGGGGTTACTTTTACATTATTAGGCAGAATTATTCTTCATAGAACAGAATAAGAAAATCTCCATTTTCAATAAGAGCATTGCATCTACCCATGGTAGACTCATAGTTCATCCATCTACTTGTAATGAATACAACAGATATGAATAATCATCAATGAACTATAGTATATAACAGAAATGTAACATCAGCCAAGTTCTCTAGCATAACTTATTAACATAAATGCTACAAAGAAACATGATACTTGTTACCCAAGCATCACACATGGCTCACAAGGCCATTCATATCTTGTCACCTCTCACTAGGCAACAACTTATTCACATGGCTCACAAGGCCATTCACATCTTGTCACCTCTCACTAGGCAACAACTTATTCACATGGCTCACAAGGCCATTCACATCTTGTCACCTCTCACTAGGCAACAACTTATTCACATGGTTCATAAGGCCATTCACATCTTATCACCTCTCACTAGGCAACAACTTATTCACATGGTTCATTAAATTCGTACACATTGTTACTTTTATTAAGCAACAACAACATCAACGCACAAAAAGCCAATCAACATTTATTATATAAATGTCACAGCCCAAACTTGGCTATATTCATCATCTCATCATACCTGCATGGTTATTAGGCATGATAACAGTCATACAAGATATTCATCACATCATGTGATACAATAGTAACACCATCATTCCTTAACCAGGAATTAGGGTTCACTATCAAATAGGGCTTATCATTCCCTTTTCCCCAAATTAGGGTTAGGGTTCCCCATTTCTCATTAATTCAGACCCTCTTGAGTTAACCAACTTTATCTTGTATTAAGGTATTTCCCCTCTTAATACATTCCATCACAGAATACTCACCCTTAGCATATAATGCATAGGCCACACATTAGAATTGTCCAGCTATCTCACATGATATAGACTTATCTTAGTTTAAGGCATAACTTTATTATAAAGTTTCCTATAAACAATCGCAATGATACACCCTCAACTAGGGTTTCACAAGGATACACCCTCAACCAGGGTTCACAATGATACACCCTCCACTAGGGTTTCACAAGGTTACACCCTCAACCAGGGTTCACAATGATACACCCTCCACTAGGGTTTCACAAGGATACACCCTCAACCAGGGTTTATAAGGATACACCCTCAACTAGGGTTTCACAAGGATACACCCTCAACCAGGGTTCATAAGGATACACCCTCAACTAGTGTTTCACAAGGATACACCCTCAACCAGGGTTCATAAGGATACATCCTCAACTAGGGTTTCACAAGGATACACCCTCAACTAGGGTTTACTAATCATGTATTGGATCCATGCATTTGTTATGCATTATTGATTAGTACCATTAATGGTATCTCTCACCTAATTACATTAGGTTTCCAAAAAGGTTTGATCAATCGGACCTTCAATAACATGGGGTATCCAATTGAATTAGGGTTTCCAATGTTGATTCCTTCAATCATTGAATTCATGGAACCAATCATCAATTGGACCTATACTCATACTTCAATTGAGTTTAATAGGTCAACCTTAAACTTATTTGACCCTAAATTGATCATCAATTAGGGTTTGATTCAATTGAATTAGGGTTTGGAATCGAAGAGCCAACAACACTCATCAATGCAAGATTGGTTACTTTGAAACTATTGAACCATTATCCAAATTGGGTATGACCTGACCCCAAACGGTCTTGAGGTCGTTTGGATGACCTCCAAACGGTCTAGAGACCGTTTTCCCATCATATCACTCAAATACAAGACATCCAATTAAGGTTTGGATCATTGGATTGATCGCCAAATCAGCATTGCATTGTATATCAACTTGGTACCTTTAGACCTTTAAACACCTAACCATACTCAACCCTAGACCTCCAAACGGTCTTGGGTGACCACCAAACGGTCTTTAGATCGTTTGGATGAGCTCCAAATGGTCTTGAGTCCGTTTGGGCCATCCATCCTTTGGATTCTAGTGAAAAATCATCAAGGATTGGTCTATCGAGTTGATAAACAATTCAGCACTCAATTGCAATATGATTGGTACCTTTGGACCTTCAATTGATCAACTATACTTCACCCCATACCTCCAAACGGTCTTGGGGTGACCCCCAAACGGTCTTGAGACCGTTTGGGTGACCCCCAAACGGTCTTGAGACCGTTTGGGTGATCCCCAAATGGTCTTGAGACCGTTTGGGCTAATCAACCCAAAATCTCAAATTAACTCATTGGAATTTCAGCACTAATTCCAATTAGGGTTTGCCTAATTGAATAGCCTTCAACTCACGATTCCTTGGGAGTTAATCCCTCAAATTTGGTGAGTCATTATACCACATCATTAGGAACAGTAATACCAAACGGTCAATGCTTGGTCAACGCACTCAAACGGTCTTGAGACCGTTATCCCAAAAAGTTCAATTAAAACAGATTGATAATCAGCAGTTAATCCAATTAGGTTTCCCTAATTGATTAGCCTTCAACTCACGATTTCTTGGGAGTTAATCCCTCAAATTTGGAGGGTCATCAACCAACATAAGTATGAACAGTAATACCAAACGGTCAACGCTTGGTAAACCATATCAAACGGTTTTGAAACTGTTTTCCCAAACAGGTCAAGTTAATCAGGTTGAAAATCAGCATTTAATTCAATTCGATTTGCCTAATTGATTGGCCTTCCACCTACGATTCCTTTGGAGTTAACCCATAAATTTTGGTGGGTCATTAGCCTACATAATTAGGAACAACATTACCAAACGGTCAACGCTTGGTCAACCATCTCAAACGGTTTTTAAACCGTTTTCTCCCAAACGGTTTCAAACCGTTTGCCCTTAAACGGTTTGCTGAAACCGCATAGCCAATCAAAATAAAATGATTTGGAGTAGCTATCAAAACCGTTTATCTTGTTACTTTTCTTTGGATAAGCATCTAGGATGATGTCATCATCCCCTTCCTTCGAACAACCAAGAACAGCAACCGTTCTTGATGGAAATTGCAGCAAGAAACAAGAGTGCATCAAATTGAAGAAATCAATCAACAAAGCATAGAGAATTGATGCAATAGCAATGTTTAAGGGTTTAATTTATAAAACCCACCTCCAATTGAGCTCCAAAGCTCCAATATCATGCCATTAATGGTGGATGAAGCTCTTGCAACTCCCCGTAGGCTCATCCTCAAGCTTTTGGATGAAAAAGTTGGCTAGGGTTGAAGAGGAGATCGAAATAAGAAGGAATCCATAATTTATTTTCGATTTCCACCATGAAATCAAGGAGAACGAAGGTCAAGGGCTTACCCATAGGTTGGGGACGTGCTCCCTCCTTGGTCGGTTTTTCAAGCAAGGGGAAGAAGAAAATCCGAAAAAGGCCTTGGTTTGGGCTTGGAAATGGCACTTATAAGGAAATTGATGAGAGAGAAAATGCATTATTAAAATGCATATAATTCCAAAAATAGTACCACCTATTCCTCCTTGGTTTGCTTGCACACAAAGGCATCTCAAACCACCGAAATCCCTTCCATTATTCATGGATTAAAGGAAAAGAAAATAAGCACCTTAATCTATTATAATATTAATATATCTTTTTGAGTGGAAATTCTTTTCCTTATAATAAGGTGAGTGGAATTTCACCTACTTAGGATATTTTCGTTCCTTATCTTGGCAAAGGAACGTCCATCCTTATTCAAAATCAACCAATAACATTTTGGTTGAAGGCCCTTTAATTAATACATTCATTTTTGCCCTAAATTGAATTAGGGTTTCACTTAAGATTAAATCTTGATTATTTTAATATCAAGATTCTCTCTCCTCCAACTTAATTCAAATGAGATGACCCTCTAGTTATCTTTGCTCTACATGATGACAAGAAACATTAGAGACCTTATTGAAGTGGTAATTTGCATATTGAACCCTAGGTTTTGGGTAAATTGTACTTTACACCAAAACTGGGTTTTAATGCACAACATTGTCCAACAAGCTCTATCTTGGTGTCCCAAGCTTGTCAAAACCATACCACTATATCATAATCATTATTATGGTGTCTCAACATCAGAGTAACATCTTATCATGCAACATTTGCAAGTTGACCCCTCAACTTGGGTAATTTGCACTTTAGTCCAAAATAAGCAATCATTGCTTCAACATTGTTCAAACAGGACCAAAATTGAAACATAAGTTTCTTATGAGGCCTAATTACTTTTTCCAAGATAAGATTAAGAATCTACTCAACCTTATTAGATAAAACATCTAGGGTTAATTCATAACCCAGGTCAGGGATGTTACAAATTATAAACCCCTAACAAGGATTTCGTCCTCGAAATCCCAGGAAAAGGAGGAACAGATTGTTCATTAATCATGCCCTCAAGTCTCCACATATTTCTTAATATTATGGAGATACCATGGATCTGTAATTCGTTCAAAGTTTCTTTCATTAATCCAACCTTATCACTGTTTATGTTTATGCTAAGCATAAACCCCTAACATATGATGTCCATGTCATTGAAAGGAAGAAGCATAAAAGAACATACTTCTATCATCACTCAAGAATATCTACCAAAAGAGCAACATACATATCTAACATAGATAATTCATTCAGCAATCCTTTATTTGTTTTGGGAAAAATATTCACCAAGCAAATTCACTGAGTAGGTTCACTGAGTATATTCACTAAGTATGTTGTTTGAAAGTATTCACTGAGGAAGTTCACTGAGTATGTTCACTAAGTATGTTTTTGAAAATATTCACTGAGGAAGTTCACTGAGTATGTTCACTAAGTATGTTTTTGAAAATATTCACTGAGGAAGTTCAATGAGTATGTTCACTAAGTATGTTTTTGAAAATATTCACTGAGGAAGTTCACTGAGTATGTTCACTAAGTATGTTTTTGAAAATATTCACTGAGGAAGTTCACTGAGTATGTTCACTAAGTATGTTTTTGAAAATATTCACTGAGGAAGTTCACTGAGTATGTTCACTAAGTATGTTTTTGAAAATATTCACTGAGGAAGTTCACTGAGTATGTTGAGAATATTTCACTTAGCTCTTCCTATTTAATTTCAATATACTTCTCTAGATTGTTTCAAAATGACTACTTGAACAGAGTAATCAGAAAGATAACAATCTAAGAGTTCCATACTTTCCTTATCTTCAATAATCATAAACCTGGCCAGGGTATATAAGTATTGAGATTAGATAGTATGCACTTTATTTGCTATCACATTCCTCACTTTTCATATAATTATACACACATGATTTTCCATTCTTGAATTTTCTTCAGGCATCATTTCTATATATCATCTTTCAACACACAGATAAGGAAGATTATAAAACATTTTAAGGAATACTGAGTAAGATATAAGTTCTCCTTTCCCTTGTGTCCTTATAGGACTAGTCAAGGGAAGTTCAAAAACAACTATTTGCATATCTTTATCACATAGAAACATGAAATGAAGTATCAGGGTGAATATATTTTATTTAAGTATTACCCTTCAAGGTCACCTACCACATTAGGTTGATTTCAACCCATAGTGTCCAATTATCTCATATTGCTGCTTTTGTCTTTACTTAGTGGCTACTGCCCTGGCGTACTAGGCATTTAGTGCACTGGTAACACCAAAAACTTTGGCTTTTCAGAATATCCAGGAAAATGTCTCTAAAATTGTAAAGACCTTACCTTAATTCATAGCTTATGGCCCCTCCTTGGGCACTCCATCACAAATGTACTATTTGTCTAAACTTATGGCAGAGTCTACTTTCTTGCCATATGTTAATCTTTTCCACATTTCCACTATTCTAACATGATCATATCACTCAGGAATCCTTTCAAAGCCCAAAGTTTATGCATTAAAGACTGGTAACTTAGGTTATGATACTAGTATCCAGTCTTCTATATGCATTACAGTTGTCTTATTCTGCTCTTCAAGAGCATAGCATAGGATTCTCTATCCTGATTAGGTCAAGGTGGGAATTCTCAGGTATTTGTTCTCCTCTTTCCTGGTCCCATGCACCATCTCCTGGTGCAACAACATTGTCCTTAGCAATGTGTTCCTCATGTTCTCCAGTCATTTTCAAGTTCTTCTTCTCCTATGTGAGCAGAAGATACAATCAGATAAACTGGAAGACACTTAGAACAGACTCTACAACCTTAGTCCCATGTCTCTGTAGACTCAGCGAACCTAGAGCTCTGATACCACTTAATTGTGACGACCGTCTCGCGAAAACAAGATTAACTAATGCGGAAGCGTTCATCAAGCAGCGGATTAGCGAAAATGACTAAAAATTAAAACTTTTTGCAAAGAGATCCACACATAGGAAATCTTTTCCAACAAATGCCATTGTATATCATATACATTCTATTTCAAACGTACATATCCAGTACCATCTTTTTCCAGAGACTACATCATCAGCTGCCTTATAAACATATATGCAGGCAGCATACAAATCTTGAGGCATCAAGCCAAAACCTCAGACTGATATATCAAAAACACTGACTAAAAACTCCGAGGACCTGAGAGTACAGAGACGACATATAGGACTACTATCTATATGACTAGACAGACAATATCTCCACCTGAGATCTTATTGTTGTCCCTGTTGTTGCTGTTGCTGCTGCTCTTTCCCTGTTCTAGGGTTTCTGCTCTGCCTTTCATGCATACCTAAAAATGTTTCCCACAGGGGTGAGACAATTGTAAATTGCCCCAGCGAGAGATATAACTCTCCGCCAGAAACATTGTTATAGCAGTTTATGAAATTAAACTGAGCAGGGGTTACTTTTACATTATTAGGCAGAATTATTCTTCATAGAACAGAATAAGAAAATCTCCATTTTCAATAAGAGCATTACATCTACCCATGGTAGACTCATAGTTCATCCATCTACTTGTAATGAATACAACATATATGAATAATCATCAATGAACTATAGATATATAATAGAAATGTAACATCAGCCAAGTTCTCTAGCATAACTTATTAACACAAATGCTACAAAGAAACATGATACTTGTTACCCAAGCATCACACATGGCTCACAAGGCCATTCATATCTTGTCACCTCTCACTAGGCAACAACTTATTCACATTGCTCACAAGGCCATTCACATCTTGTCACCTCTCACTAGGCAACAACTTATTCACATGGCTCACAAGGCCATTCACATCTTGTCACCTCTCACTAGGCAACAACTTATTCACATGGTTCATAAGGCCATTCACATCTTGTCACCTCTCACTAGGCAACAACTTATTCACATGGTTCATAAAATTCGTACACATTGTTACTTTTATTAAGCAACAACAACATCAACGCACAAAAAGCCAATCAACATTTATTATATAAATGTCACAGCCCAAACTTGGCTATATTCATCATCTCATCATACCTGCATGGTTATTAGGCATGATAACAGTCATACAAGATATTCATCACATCATGTGATACAATAGTAACACCATCATTCCTTAACCAGGAATTAGGGTTCACTATCAAACAGGGCTTATCATTCCCTTTTCCCCAAATTAGGGTTAGGGTTCCCCATTTCTCATTAATTCAGACCCTCTTGAGTTAACCAACTTTATCTTGTATTAAGGTATTTCCCCTCTTAATACATTCCATCATAGAATACTCACACTTAGCATATAATGCATAGGCCACACATTAGAATTGTCCAACTATCTCACATCATATGGACTTATCTTAGTTTAAGGCATAACTTTATTATAAAGTTGCCTATAAACAATCGCAATGATACACCCTCAACTAGGGTTTCACAAGGATACACCCTCAACCAGGGTTCACAATGATACACCCTCCACTAGGGTTTCACAAGGTTACACCCTCAACCAGGGTTCAGAATGATACACCCTCCACTAGGGTTTCACAAGGATACACCCTCAACCAGGGTTTATAAGGATACACCCTCAACTAGGGTTTCAGAAGGATACACCCTCAACCAGGTTTCATAAGGATACACCCTCAACTAGGGTTTCACAAGGATACACCCTCAACCAGGGTTCATAAGGATACACCCTCAACTAGGGTTTCACAAGGATACACCCTCAACTAGGGTTTACTAATAATGTATTGGATCCGTGCATTTGTTATGCATTATTGATTAGTACCATTAAGGGTATCTCTCACCTAATTACATTAGGTTTCCAAAAAGGTTTGATCAATCGGACCTTCAATAACATGGGGTATCTAATTGAATTAGGGTTTCCAATGTTGATTCCTTCAATCATTGAATTCATGGAACCAATCATCAATTGGACCTATACTCATACTTCAATTGAGTTTAATAGGTCAACCTTAAACTTATTTGACCCTCAATTGACCCTCAATTGATCATCAATTAGGGTTTGATTCAATTGAATTAGGGTTTGGAATCGAAGATCCAACAACACTCATCAATGCAAGATTGGTTACTTTGAAACTATTGAACCATTATCCAAATTGGGTATGACCTGACCCCAAACGGTCTTGAGGTCGTTTGGATGACCTCCAAACGGTCTTGAGACCGTTTGCCCATCATATAACTCAAATACAAGCCATCCAATTAAGGTTTGGATCATTGGATTGATCGCCAAATCAGCATTGCATTGTATATCAACTTGGTACCTTTAGACCTTTAAACACCTAACCATACTCAACCCTAGACCTCCAAACGGTCTTGGGTGACCACCAAACGGTCTTGAGACCATTTGGATGAGATCCAAACGGTCTTGAGTCCGTTTCGCACATCCGTTCTTTGGATTCTAGTGAAAAATCATCAAGGATTGGTCTATCGAGTTGATCAACAATTCAGCACTTAATTGCAATATGATTGCTACCTTTGGACCTTCAATGGATCAACTATACTTCACCCCAGACCTCCAAACGGTCTTGGGGTGACCCCCAAACGGTCTTGAGACCGTTTGGGCTAATCAACCCAAAATCTCAAATTAACTCATTGGAATTTCAGCACTAATTCCAATTAGGGTTTGCCTAATTGAATAGCCTTCAAATCACGATTCCTTGGGAGTTAATCCCTCAAATTTGTGAGTCATTATACCACATCATTAGTAATAGTAATACCAAACGGTCAACTCTTGGTCAACGCACTCAAACGGTCTTGAGACCGTTTGCCCAAAAAGTTCAATTAAAACAGATTGATAATCAGCACTTAATCCAATTAGGTTTCCCTAATTGATTAGCCTTCAACTCACGATTCCTTGGGAGTTAATCCCTCAAATTTGGAGGGTCATCAACCAACATAATTATGAACAGTAATACCAAACTGTCAATTCTTTGTCAACCATATCAAATGGTTTTGAAACCGTTTTCCCAAACAGGTCAAGTTAATCAGGTTGAAAATCAGCAATTAATTCAATTCGATTTGCCTAATTGATTGGCCTTCCACCTACGATTCCTTTGGAGTTAACCCATAAAATTTAGTGGGTCATTAGCCTACATAATTAGGAACAAAATTACCAAACGGTCAACGCTTGGTCAACCATATCAAATGGTTTTGAAACCGTTTTCTCCCAAACGGTTTCAAACCGTTTGCCCTTAAACGGTTTGCTGAAACCGCATAGCCAATCAAAATAAAACGATTTGGAGTAGCTATCAAAACCGTTTGGCTTGGTACTTTTCTTTGGATAAGTATCTAGGATGATGTCATCATCCCCTTCCTTCGAACAACCAAGAACAGCAACTGTTCTTGATGGAAATTGCAGCAACAAACAAGAGTGCATCAAATTGAAGAAATCAATCAACAAAGCATAGAGAATTGATGCAATAGCAATGTTTAAGGGTTTAAGTTATAAAACCCACCTCCAATTGAGCTCCAAAGCTCCAAGCTCACGCCAGTAATGCTGTATGAAGCTCTTGCAACTCCCCCTAGGCTCGTCCTCAAGCTTTTAGATGAAAAAGTTGGCTAGGGTTGAAGAGGAGATCGAAATAAGAAGGAATCCATAATTTAATTTCGATTTCCACCATGAAATCAAGGAGAACGAAGGTCAAGGGCTTACCCACAGGTTGGGGACGTGCTCCCTGCTCCTCCCTAGCTCCTTGGTCGGTTTTTCAAGCAAGGGGAAGAAGAAAATCCGAAAAAGGCCTTGGTTTGGGCTTGGAAATGGCACTTATAAGGAAATTGATAAGAGAGAAAATGCATTATTAAAATGCATTTAATTCCAAAAATAGTACCACCTCTTCCTCCTTGGTTTGCTTGCACACAAAGGCATCTCAAACCACCGAAATCCCTTCCATTATCCGTGGATTAAAGGAAAAGAAAATAAGCACCTTAATCTATTATAATATTAATATATCTTTTTGAGTGGAAATTCTTTTGCTTATAATAAGGTGAGTGGAATTTCACCTACTTAGGATATTTTCGTTCCTTATCTTGGCAAAGGAACGTCCATCCTTATTCAAAATCAACCAATAACATTTTGGTTGAAGGCCCTTTAATTAATACATTCATTTTTGCCCTAAATTGAATAAGGGTTTCACTTAAGATTAAATCTTGATTATTTTAATATCAAGATTCTCTCTCCTCCAACTTAATTCAAATGAGATGACCCTCTCATTATCTTTGCTCTACATGATGCCAAGAAACATTAGAGACCTTATTGAAGTGGTAATTTGCATATTGAACCCTAGGTTTTGGGTAAATTGCACTTTACACCAAAACTGGGTTTTAATGCACAACATTGTCCAACAAGCTCTATCTTGGTGTCCCAAGCTTGTGAAAACCATACCACTATATCATAATCATTATTATGGTGTCTCAACATTAGAGGAACATCTTATCATGCAACATTTGCAAGTTGACCCCTCAACTTTGGTAATTTGCACTTTAGTCCAAAATAAGCAATCATTGCTTCAACATTGTTCAAACATGACCAAAATTGAAACATAAGTTTCTTATGAGGCCTAATTACTTTTCCCAAGATAAGATTAAGAATCTAATCAACCTTATTAGACAAAACATCTAGGGTTAATTCATAACCCAGGTCAGGGATGTTACAAATTATAAACCCCTAACAAGGATTTCGTCCTCGAAATCCCATGAAAAGGAGGAACAGATTGTTCATTAATCATGCCCTCAAGTCTCCACATATTTCTTAATATTATAGAGATACCATGGATCTGTAATTCATACAAAGTTTCTTTCATTAATCCAACCTTATCACTGTTTATGTTTATGCAAAGCATAAACCCCTAACATATGATGTCCATGTCATTGAAAGGAAGAAGCATAAAAGAACATACTTCTATCATCACTCAAGAATATCTACCAAAAGAGAAACATACATATCTAACACAGATAATTCATTCAGGAATCCTTTATTTGTTTTGGGAAAAATATTCACCAAGAAAATTCACTGAGTAGGTTCACTGTGTATATTCACTAAGTATGTTGTTTGAAAGTATTCACTGAGGAAGTTCACTGAGTATGTTCACTAAGTATGTTTTTGAAAATATTCACTGAGGAAGTTCACTGAGTATGTTCACTAAGTATGTTTTTGAAAATATTCACTGAGGAAGTTCACTGAGTATGTTCACTAAGTATGTTTTTGAAAATATTCACTAAGGAAGTTCACTGAGTATGTTCACTAAGTATGTTTTTGAAAATATTCACTGAGGAAGTTCACTGAGTATGTTCACTAAGTATGTTTTTGAAAATATTCACTGAGGAAGTTCACTGAGTATGTTCACTAAGTATGTTTTTGAAAATATTCACTGAGGAAGTTCACTGAGTATGTTCACTAAGTATGTTTTTGAAAATATTCACTGAGGAAGTTCATTGAGTATGTTCACTAAGTATGTTTTTGAAAATATTCACTGAGGAAGTTCACTGAGTATGTTGAGAATATTTCACTTAGCTCTTCCTATTTAATTTCATTATACTTCTCTAGATTGTTTCAAAATGACTACTTGATCAGAGTAATCAGAAAGATAACAATCTAAGAGTTCCATACTTTCCTTATCTTCAATAATCATATACCTGGCCAGGGTATATAAGTATTGAGATTAGGTCGTATGCACTTTATTTGCTATCACATTCCTCACTTTTCATATCATTATACACACAGGATTTTCCATTCTTGAATTTTCTTCAGGCATCATTTCTATATCTCATCTTTCAACACACAGATAAGGAAGATTATAAAACATTTTAAGGAATACTGAGTAAGATATAAGTTCTCCTTTCCCTTGTGTCCTTATAGAACTAGTCAAGGGAAGTTCAAAAACAACTATTTGCATATCTTTATGACATAGAAACATGATTTGAAGTATCAGGGTGAATATATTTTATTTAAGTATTACCCTTCAAGGTCACCGGCCACATTAGGTTGATTTCAACCCATAGTGTCCAATTATCTCATATTGTTGCTTTTGTCTTTACTTAGTGGCTACTGCCCTGGCGTACTAGGCATTTAGTGCACTGGTAACACCAAAAACTTTGGCTTTTTAGAATATCCAGGAAAATGTCTCTAAAATTGTAAAGACCTTACCTTAATTCATAGCTGATGGCCCCTCCTTGGGCACTACCATCACAAATGTATTGTTTGTCTAAACTTATGGCAGAGTCTACTTTCTTTCCATATGTTATCTTTTCCACATTTCCACTATTCTAACATGATCATATCACTCAGGAATCCTTTCAAAGCCCAAAGTTTATGCATTAAAGACTGGTAACTTAGGTTATGATACTAGTATCCAGTCTTCTATATACATTACAGTTGTCTTATTCTGCTCTTCAAGAGCATATCATAGGATTCTCTATCCTGATTAGGTCAAGGTGGGAATTCTCAGGCATTTGTTCTCCTCTTTCCTGGTCCCATGCACCCTCTCCTGGTGCAACAACATTGTCCTTAGCAATGTGTTCCTCATTTTCTCTAGTCATTTTCAAGTTCTTCTTCTCCTATGTGAGCAGAAGATACTATCAGATAAACTGGAAGACACTTAGAACAGACTCTACAACCTTAGTCCCATGTCTCTGTAGACTCAGCGAACCTAGAGCTCTGATACCACTTAATTGTGACGACCGTCTCACAAAAACAAGATTAACTAATGCGAAAGCGTTCATCAAGCAGCGGATTAGCAAAAATCACTAAAAATTAAAACTTTTTGCAAAGAGATCCACACATAGGAAATCTTTTCCAACAAATGCCATTGTATATCATATACATTCTATTTCAAACGTACATATCCAGTACCATCTTTTTCCAGAGACTACATCATCAGCTGCCTTATAAACATATATGCAGGCAGCATGCAAATCTCGAGGCATCAAGCCAAAACCTCAGACTGATATATCAAAAACACTGACTAAAAACTCCGAGGACCTGAGAGTACAGAGATGACATATAGGACTACTATCTATATGACTAGACAGACAATATCTCCACCTGAGATCTTATTGTTGTCCCTGTTGTTGCTGTTGCTGCTGCTCTTTCCCTATTCTAGGGTTTCTGCTCTGCCTTTCATGCATACCTAAAAATGTTTCCCACGGGGGTGAGACAATTGTAAATTGCCCCAGCGAGAGATATAACTCTCCGCCAGAAACATTGTTATAGCAGATTATGAAATTAAACTGAGCAGGGGTTACTTTTACATTATTAGGCAGAATTATTCTTGATAGAACAGAATAAGAAAATCTCCATTTTCAATAAGAGCATTGCATCTACCCATGGTAGACTCATAGTTCATCCATCTACTTGTAATAAATACAACAGATATGAATAATCATCAATGAACTATAGATATATAATAGAAATGTAACGTCAGCCAAGTTCTCTAGCATAACTTATTAACACAAATGCTACAAAGAAACATGATACTTGTTACCCAAGCATCACACATGGCTCACAAGGCCATTCATATCTTGTCACCTCTCACTAGGCAACAACTTATTCACATGGCTCACAAGGCCATTCACATCTTGTCACCTCTCACTAGGCAACAACTTATTCACATGGTTCATAAGGCCATTCACATCTTGTCACCTCTCACCAGGCAACAACTTATTCACATGGTTCATAAAATTCGTACACATTGTTACTTTTATTAAGCAACAACAACATCAACGCACAAAAAGCCAATCAACATTTATTATATAAATGTCACAGCCCAAACTTGGCTATATTCATCATCTCATCATACCTACATGGTTATTAGGCATGATAACAGTCATACAAGATATTCATCACATCATGTGATACAATAGTAACACCATCATTCCTTAACCAGGAATTAGGGTTCACTATCAAACAGGGCTTATCATTCCCTTTTCCCCAAATTAGGGTTAGGGTTCCCCATTTCTCATTAATTCAGACCCTCTTGAGTTAACCAACTTTATCTTGTATTAAGGTATTTCCCCTCTTAATACATTCCATCACAGAATACTCACACTTAGCATATAATTCATAGGCCACACATTAGAATTGTCCAACTATCTCACATGATATGGACTTATCTTAGTTTAAGGCATAACTTTATTATAAAGTTGCCTATAAACAATCGCAATGATACACCCTCAACTAGGGTTTCACAAGGATACACCCTCAACTAGGGTTCACAATGATACACCCTCCACTAGGGTTTCACAAGGTTACACCCTCAACCAGGGTTCACAATGATACACCCTCCACTAGGGTTTCAAAAGGATACACCCTCAACCAGGGTTTATAAGGATACACCCTCAACTAGGGTTTCACAAGGATACACCCTCAACCAGGGTTCATAAGGATACACCCTCAACTAGGGTTTCACAAGGATACACCCTCAACTAGGGTTCATAAGGATATACCCTCAACTAGGGTTTCACAAGGATACACCCTCAACTAGGGTTTACTAATCATGTATTGGATCCATGAATTTGTTATGCATTATTGATTAGTACCATTAAGGGTATGTCTCACCTAATTACATTAGGTTTCCAAAAAGGTTTGATCAATCGGACCTTCAATAACATGGGGTATCGAATTGAATTAGGGTTTCCAATGTTGATTCCTTCAATCATTGAATTCATGGAACCAATCATCAATTGGACCTATACTCATACTTCAATTGAGTTTAATAGTTCAACCTTAAACTTATTTGACCCTCAATTGATCATCAATTAGGGTTTGATTCAATTGAATTAGGGTTTGGAATCGAAGATCCAACAACACTCATCAATGCAAGATTGGTTACTTTGAAACTATTGAACCATTATCCAAATTGGGTATGACCTGACCCCAAACGGTCTTGAGGTCGTTTGGATGACCTACAAACGGTCTTGAGACCGTTTTCCCATCATATCACTCAAATACAAGCCATCCAATTAAGGTTTGGATCATTGGATTGATCGCCAAATCAGCATTGCATTGTATATCAACTTGGTACCTTTAGACATTTAAACACCTAACCATACTCAACCCTAGACCTCCAAACGGTCTTGGGTGACCACCAAACGGTCTTGAGACCGTTTGGATGAGCTCCAAACGTTCTTGAGTCCGTTTGGCCCATCCATTCTTTGGATTCTAGTGAAAAATCATCAAGGATTGGTCTATCGAGTTGATAAACAATTCAGCACTTAATTGCAATATGATTGGTACCTTTGGACCTTCAATTGATCAACTATACTTGACCCCAGACCTCCAAACGGTCTTGGGGTGACCCCCAAACGGTCTTGAGACCGTTTGGGTGATCCCCAAACGGTCTTGAGACCGTTTGGGCTAATCAACCCAAAATCTCAAATTAACTCATTGGAATTTCAGCACTAATTCCAATTAGGGTTTGCCTAATTGAATAGCCTTCAAATCACGATTCCTTGGGAGTTAATCCCTCAAATTTGGTGATTCATTATACCACATCATTATGAACAGTAATACCAAACGGTCAACGCTTGGTCAACGCACTCAAACGGTCATGAGACCGTTTGCCAAAAAAGTTCAATTAAAACAGATTGATAATCAGCACTTAATCCAATTAGGTTTCCCTAATTGATTAGCCTTCAACTCACGATTCCTTGGGAGTTAATCCCTCAAATTTGGAGGGTCATCAACCAACATAATTATGAACAGTAATACCAAACGGTCAACGCTTGGTCAACCATATCAAACGGTTTTTAAACCGTTTTCCCAAACAGGTCAAGTTAATCAGGTTGAAAATCAGCATTTAATTCAATTCGATTTGCCTAATTGATTGGCCTTCCACCTACGATTCCTTTGGAGTTAACCCATAAAATTTGGTGGGTCATTATCCTAAATAATTAGGAACAAAATTACCAAACTGTCAACGCTTGGTCAACCATCTCAAATGGTTTTGAAACCGTTTTCTCCCAAACGGTTTCAAACCGTTTGCCCTTAAACGGTTTGCTGAAACCGCATAGCCAATCAAAATAAAACGATTTGGAGTAGCTATCAAAACCGTTTGGCTTGGTACTTTTCTTTGGATAAGAATCTAGGATGATGTCATCATCCCCTTCCTTCTAACAACCAAGAACAGCAACCGTTCTTGATGGAAATTGCAGCAAGAAACAAGAGTGCATCAAATTGAAGAAATCAATCAACAAAGCATAGAGAATTGATGCAATAGCAATGTTTAAGGGTTTAAGTTATAAAACCTGCCTCCAATTGAGCTCCAAAGCTCCACGCTCACGCCATTAATGGTGGATGAAGCTCTTGCAACTCTCCCTAGGCTCGTCCTCAAGATTTTGGATGAAAAAGTTGGCTAGGGTTGAAGAGGAGATCGAAATAAGAAGGAATCCATAGTTTATTTTCGATTTCCACCATGAAATCAAGGAGAACGAAAGTCAAGGGCTTACCCACAGGTTGGGGACGTGCTCCCTGCTCCTCCCTAGCTCCTTGGTCGGTTTTTCAAGCAAGGGGAATAAGAAAATCCGAAAAAGGCCTTGGTTTGGGCTTGGAAATGACACTTATAAGGAAATTGATGAGAGAGAAAATGCATTATTAAAATGCATTTAATTCCAAAAATAGTACCACCTCTTCCTCCTTGGTTTGCTTGCACACAAAGGCATCTCAAACCACCGAAATCCCTTCCATTATCCATGGATTAAAGGAAAAGAAAATAAGCACCTTAATCTATTATAATATTAATATATCTTTTTGAGTGGAAATTCTTTTCCTTATAATAAGGTGAGTGGAATTTCACCTACTTAGGATATTTTCGTTCTTTATCTTGGCAAAGGAACGTCCATCCCTATTGAAAATCAACCAATAACATTTTGGTTGAAGGCCCTTTAATTAATACATTCATTTTTGCCCTAAATTGAATTAGGGTTTCACTTAAGATTAAATCTTGATTATTTTAATATCAAGATTCTCTCTCCTCCAACTTAATTCAAATGAGATGAACCTCTCATTATCTTTGCTCTACATGATGCCAAGAAACATTAGAGACCTTATTGAAGTGGTAATTTGCATATTGAACCCTAGGTTTTGGGTAAATTGCACTTTACACCAAAACTGGGTTTTAATGCACAACATTGTCCAACAAGCTCTATCTTGGTGTCCCAAGCTTGTGAAAACCATACCACTATATCATAATCATTATTATGGTGTCTCAACATTAGAGGAACATCTTATCATGCAACATTTGCAATTTGACCCCTCAACTTGGGTAATTTGCACTTTAGTCCAAAATAAACAATCATTGCTTCAACATTGTTCAAAAATGACCAAAATTGAAACATAAGTTTCTTATGAGGCCTAATTACTTTTCCCAAGATAAGATTAAGAATCTAATCAACCTTATTAGACAAAACATCTAGGGTTAATTCATAACCCAGGTCAGGGATGTTACAAATTATAAACCCCTAACAAGGATTTCGTCCTCGAAATCCCAAGAAAAGGAGGAACAGATTGTTCATTAATCATGCCCTCAAGTCTCCACATATTTCTTAATATTATGGAGATACCATGGATCTGTAATTCATACAAATTTTCTTTCATTAATCCAACCTTATCACTGTTTATGTTTATGCAAAGCATAAACCTCTCACATATGATGTCCATGTCATTGAAAGGAAGAAGCATAAAAGAACATACTTCTATCATCACTCAAGAATATCTACCAAAAGAGAAACATACATATCTAACACAGATAATTCATTCAGCAATCCTTTATTTGTTTTGGGAAAAATATTCACCAAGCAAATTCACTGAGTAGGTTCACTGAGTATATTCACTAAGTATGTTGTTTGAAAGTATTCACTGAGGAAGTTCACTGAGTATGTTCACTAAGTATGTTTTTGAAAATATTCACTGAGGAAGTTCACTGAGTATGTTCACTAAGTATGTTTTTGAAAATATTCACTGAGGAAGTTCACTGAGTATGTTCACTAAGTATGTTTTTGAAAATATTCACTGAGGAAGTTCATTGAGTATGTTCACTAAGTATGTTTTTGAAAATATTCACTGAGGAAGTTCAATGAGTATGTTCACTAAGTATGTTTTTGAAAATATTCACTGAGGAAGTTCACTGAGTATGTTCACTAAGTATGTTTTTGAAAATATTCACTGAGTATGTTCACTAAGTATGTTTTTGAAAATATTTACTGAGGAAGTTCACTGAGTATGTTGAGAATATTTCACTTAGCTCTTCCTATTTAATTTCATTATACTTCTCTAGATTGTTTCAAAATGACTACTTGATCAGAGTAATCAGAAAGATAACAATCTAAGAGTTCCATACTTGCCTTATCTTCAATAATCATATACTTGGCCAGGGTATATAAGTATTGAGATTAGGTAGTATACATTTGATTTGCTATCACATTCCTCAATTTTCATATCATTATACACACAGGATTTTCCATTCTTGAATTTTCTTCAGGCATCATTTCTATATCTCATCTTTCAACACACAGATAAGGAAGATTATAAAACATTTTAAGGAATACTGAGTAAGATATAAGTTCTCCTTTCCCTTGTGTCCTTATAGGACTAGCCAAGGGAAGTTCAAAAACAACTATTTGCATATCTTTATCACATAGAAACATGAAATGAAGTATCAGGGTGAATATATTTTATTTAAGTATTACCCTTCAAGGTCACCTACCACATTAGGTTGATTTCAACCCATAGTGTCCAATTATCTCATATTGCTACTTTTGTCTTTACTTAGTGGCTACTGCCCTGGCGTACTAGGCATTTAGTGCACTGGTAACACCAAAAACTTTGGCTTTTCAGAATATCCAGGAAAATATCTCTAAAATTGTAAAGACCTTACCTTAATTCATAGCTTATGGCCCCTCCTTGGGCACTACCATCACAAATGTACTGTTTTTCTAAACTTATGGCAGAGTCTACTTTCTTTCCATATGTTAATCTTTTCCACATTTCCACTATTCTAACATGATCATATCACTCAGGAATCCTTTCAAAGCCCAAAGTTTATGCATTAAAGACTGGTAACTTAGGTTATGATACTAGTATCCAGTCTTCTATATGCATTACAGTTGTCTTATTCTTCTCTTCAAGAGCATAGCATAGGATTCTCTATCCTGATTAGGTCAAGGTGGGAATTCTCAGGCATTTGTTCTCCTCTTGCCTGGTCCCATGCACCCTCTCCTGGTGCAACAACATTGTCCTTAGCAATGTGTTCCTCATGTTCTCCAGTCATTTTCAAGTTCTTCTTCTCCTATGTGAGCAGAAGATACTATCAGATAAACTGGAAGACACTTAGAACAGACTCTACAACCTTAGTCCTATGTCTCTGTAGACTCAGCGAACCTAGAGCTCTGATACCACTTAATTGTGACGACCGTCTCACGAAAACAAGATTAACTAATGCAGAAGCATTCATCAAGCAGCGGATTAGCGAAAATTACTAAAAATTAAAACTTTTTGCAAATAGATCCACACATAGGAAATGTTTTCCAACAAATGGCATTGTATATCATATACATTCTATTTAAAACGTACATATCCTGTACCATCTTTTTCCAGAGACTACATCATCAACTGCCTTATAAACATATATGCAGGCAGCATACAAATCTCGAGGCATCAAGCCAAAACCTCAGACTGATATATCAAAAACACTGACTAAAAACTTCGAGGACCTGAGAGTACAGAGACGACATATAGGACTACTATCTATATGACTAGACAGACAAAATCTCCACCTGAGATCTTATTGTTGTCCCTGTTGTTGTTGTTGCTGCTGCTCTTTCCCTGTTCTAGGGTTTCTGCTCTGCCTTTCATGCATACCTAAAAATGTTTCCCACGGGGGTGAGACAATTGTAAATTGCCCCAGCGAGAGAGATAACTCTCCGCCAGAAACATTGTTATAGAAGATTATGAAATTAAACTGAGCAGGGGTTACTTTTACATTATTAGGCAGAATTATTCTTCATAGAACAGAATACGAAAATCTCCATTTTCAATAAGAGCATTGCATCTACCCATGGTAGACTCATAGTTCATCCATCTACTTGTAATGAATACAACAGATATGAATAATCATCAATGAACTATAGATATATAACAGAAATGTAACATCAGCCAAGTTCTCTAGCATAACTTATTAACACAAATGCTATAAAGAAACATGATACTTGTTACCCAAGCATCACACATGACTCACAAGGCCATTCATATCTTGTCACCTCTCACTAGGCAACAACTTATTCACATGGCTCACAAGGCCATTCACATCTTGTCACCTCTCACTAGGAAACAACTTATTCACATGGCTCACAAGGCCATTCACATCTTGTCACCTCTCACTAGGAAACAACTTATTCACATGGTTCATAAGGCCATTCACATCTTGTCACCTCTCACTAGGAAACAACTTATTCACATGGTTCATAAAATTTGTACACATTGTTACTTTTATTAAGCAACAACAACATCAACGCACAAAAAGCCAATCAACATTTATTATATAAATGTCACAGCCCAAATTTGTCTATATTCATCATCTCATCATACCTGCATGGTTATTAGGCATGATAACAGTCATACAAGATATTCATCACATCATGTGATATAATAGTAACACCATCATTCCTTAACCAGGAATTAGGGTTCACTATCAAACAGGGCTTATCATTCCCTTTTCCCCAAATTAGGGTTAGGGTTCCCCATTTCTCATTAATTCAGACCCTCTTGAGTTAACCAACTTTATATTGTATTAAGGTATTTCCCCTCTTAATACATTCCATCACAGAATACTCACCCTTAGCATATAATGCATAGGCCACACATTAGAATTGTCCAGCTATCTCACATGATATGGACTTATCTTAGTTTAAGGCATAACTTTATTATAAAGTTGCCTATAAACAATCGCAATGATACACCCTCAACTAGGGTTTCACAAGGATACACCCTCAACCAGGGTTCACAATGATACACCCTCCACTAGGGTTTCACAAGGTTACACCCTCAACCAGGGTTCACAATGATACGCCCTCCACTAGGGTTTTGTAACATCCCTGACCTGGGATATGAACTAACCCTAGGTGTTTTGTTTAAATATGTAATTAAATCCTTGTGATTAACTTTGGGCATGTAATTAAGTTCCTCAGAAATATATATTTCAATTTTTCTCCTTTATATATAAAGTTGTAGCATTGTTTTGTAATACAGGGATCTATGTGCAAATTACCCAGTTAAGGGATTAACTTGCAAATTGCACATGTTGAGATGTTCCTCTGATGTTGAGACATCATGAGGATGTTTATGATGAAGTTTGAGGGATTTCCCAAGCTTGAGCACCAAGGTGCAGCTGTGGAAGCAACCCCTGTACTTGAAAACCCTAAATTGGTGTAAAGTGCAATTTACCCAATTTGAGGGGTGCAACTTGTAAAATACATCATATAAAATATCTTTTATGACTCTTGGCATCATTTAGAAGAGAAATGATGAAAAGGTCACTTCATTTGAATAATCATATAATAAAGAACACCTTTGTGATTGAATAATCAAGGTGTATGTATAATAGCCCTTTTATGTGTATGCTTTAGTGATGGGTTGATCCTCTTTTCCTTCAATTCTTGACCTTAGAAGGATTTTGTCCTTAGAAATAATATGTGGGGACGTGCAAAGAATAAAGGAAGGACTTAGATGAGAAATGAGGAAAGCATATGTTCTTATGTTGAAATTTCACCTAAGTATATATACTACCTTCCCCACTTAGCAAGGGAACGATCCTCTTCTTTTCATTTCTTTTCCCCTTGCTCAAAACCGACTAAGGCTAAGCTCTGGAGCAGAGAAGGACGAACAAGGGTCCTAGGCAAGTTTGGATCTTCCCTTTTGCTTGAATTCATGGAGGAAACTCATTTTCAAGGTTGAATTCATGGCTAGCTCACCTAGCTTTATCTTTCTAGCCATTCCTTTTCAACTTTCCTTGGAGAATACACCTTGGCCGACCTGTGGAGCTCAAAGACGCCATTAAAGGCTTGGAGCTTGAAATTTTGGAGCTCAAGGAACCATCTTTAGGTGGGTTTTATAACTCTAAACCTTATGCTTTGATTATACATCTTTTTCTATGCATATAGTTGCTAGTTCTTCTTCTTCCCTATCTTCCCTTGCATCCTTGCAAGCAAAATCGTGAAGAACTGCTACTGTTCTTGAGATAGAAGATAAGGACGTTAATTCCTATGCTTATCCACGGATTTCCACTTTACCAAATGACCTCCACCAATTGCCCATACGGTTTACACAACCGTTTGGTGGACAAACGGTTTCAGGGTCGTATGAAGGCAAACGGCCTTCAAGACCTTTTGATCGTGTTGACCAAACGACGACCGTATATGAATCTTGTTTATAATTATGTAGGTTAATCACCCACAAAATTTGATGGGTTAACTCCAAAGGAATCGTGAGATATAAGCAAATCAATTAGCAAATCCAATTGAATTAAGTTCTGATTTTCAATCTGTTTAATTTGCCCTTTTTGGGAAAACGGACTCAAGACCGTTTAAGATGGTTGACCAAGCATTGACCATTTGGGATTACTGTTCATAATGATGTTGATTAATGACTCACCAAATTTTATGGACTAATTCCAAATGAGTTATGAGTTGAAGGTTTATTAATAGGGAAAATCCTAATTGAAATCAGTGCTGAAATTCCAATGAGTTAATTAGTGATTTTGGGTTGATTAGCCCAAACGGTCTCAAGACCGTTTGGGGAATCATCCAGACAGTCTCAAGACTGTTTGGGGATCACCCAAGACCGTTTATAGGTCTGGGGTCAAGTATAGTTGACCAATTGAAGGTCCAAAGGTACCAAATCATATTGTAATTAAGTATTGATGTGATGATCAACTCAATAGATCAAACCTTGATGAATTTTCACTAGAGTCCAAAGGATGGATGGGCAAACGGTCTCAAGACCGTTTGGAACTCATCCAAACGGTCTCAAGACCGTTTGGTGTCAACCCAAGACCGTTTGGAGGTCTAAGGTTAAGGTAATTTGATCAATTGAGGGCCCAATTACAGTGGGTTATTGAAATAATCAAATTGCTGATTTGTGACTTAATTAAGGTTCAACCCCCATAAAATCAACTTAGATTTTGATTAATTCTTGGGAAAACGGTCTCAAGACCGTTTGGAGGTTATCCAAATGATCCCAAGACCGTTTGGGCCAAGTTTGAGCCCGATTGGAGGTCAATTGATGGGATCAACTTCGATTTGATTCATATTGTTGAGTGTTGATGGTTGAATGTTTATAGACCTTAATTGAACCAACTCCAACCCTATTTGGATATCAATTGAGGATCAATTGAGTGACCAATTGGTTAAGGCTAACCCTAATTGTCTCAATTGATAAGTGGTTAGCAAGCTTGAGACCAATTGAAGGCTTCAACATAGGAAACCCTAATCGAGTTTACCCTTTGAATCACCTTGGAGGTCCATGCGATCTGGAGCTTTTAGGACCGAATAAGTTCATACGACTTCAGGACCGAATGAGTTCATACGACTTCAGGACCGAATGAGTTCATACGACTTCAGGACCGAATGAGTTCATACGACTTCAGGATCGAATGAGTTCATACGACTTCAGGACCGAATGAGTTCATACGACTTCAGGACCGGATGAGTTCATACGACTTCAGGACCAAATGAGTTCAAACGACTTCAGGTCCGAATGAGCTCAAATGACTTCAGAAGTCAAACTATGACTAAACGGTCTTCACCCCATCTTGGGCAAATGACCTCAAGATCGTTTAAGGGTAAACGGTCTTGAGTGTCATGCGGTCTTGAAGTCAACCAAAGCTAAACGGTCTACAACCTTAAACGATCTCAGGAACGTTTGAAGGTTGAAGGTGTGAAACCTATTGGGGACTTTTAAGGATAAGTCTGCCTAATGCCTTGAAGGCTTAGATGGTTTGATGGTTGTTCAACCTAAACCCTAATGATACCTAGGGACATTAAGGGTCAAGTGGTTAGTATATTAACCCATGTTATGATCAATGGTGAACTTTACCAAAATACCCTTTATGGATTCAAGTAGGTAACCCCTTTTTATCATGCATACCCCAATGGTTCCAATGGTGATGACTTGGCTAGGCTTATCAATGTTGATTAGACCTAACCCAATCTAGAGGGATGTAATCATCACCTATGAGCAAGAGGAGAGAGAAAATCCCAATTATGGTTGAAATCCAAGTAAAATACCTTCAATATATATGAATGTACATGATTAGGGTATGATTCACCTATGTGAGATCATGAAAACCCTATTTATGATAATTGATGAATCTTAATCTTATCTGAGAGCATCATTGATGATGTTCCTCATACATGATTATGTTATGAGTTCATTTTACCATAATGTGAATAATAAACCCTAATTATAGGGTGATGGCATGTAATGTGAATAGTAAACCCTAATTGATGAGAATCAGGGAACGTAGCTCTTATGGCTAGAGTGGAAAGTATAATTCTTGATTTGAATTGCTTTTATCAGTTGAATTAACCTTGCAGGTTATGATATGAAGATGATCATATCCAGGTATGGATGATGATGCTATATTCATTGAAAGCATGTTGTTAGCTTTATGAATAGTAAAATATCTTGATGCCTTGTCAATGGCAACCTATGAATTAAATGGGCTGTGAGAGCCATAAATACCATTAAGGTCATGCTTTAGAGATGACTTGTGATGAATGTATTGAGAAATGATGATTGATGAGAGTTAGGCTTGTTACATTTAGTATTCTCATTTCATAGCTGTTATACTAATGTTATTGTTTGAAGAACAATGTATGATGTTAAAAGAATACTGAATGTACCTAACTAATCAAGTGTAATGTAGAGCCCTGATCATAGATCCATCATTGTCAGAGATCAAATGATGGTGAAATAGGTTTTCCTAAGGGAACTCCTGGATCACATACTTTTGAGTATGTGGGGTATATGGATGTGTATAACCTTACATCCTAGTGAAGGTGTTTGATGTAGATGTGTAATCCCTCAATCCTTCACTACAATCCCATACCGTATCAGTGGATGGTAAACATGAAACCTCTTGATGATAAAGAAAGCACAGATATCTATATCAGTGGAAGATAAACATGAAATCTCCTGATGATGAAGAGAGTACAGAATGCCACTGTAACTCTAAAATAGCGAAGGACCAGATTACCCTGGTAAGCTATTATAGTAGAGGCACGAGATGTCCTACAAGTAATCCTCTTACTGACTAAGGAAGGTGAAGGTCATGAGAATCCGTCTCTTTCGATGACCTAGTATGATACCGAGGCACTTAGCAGTGATTGGTTGGAGTATGAGTGGTAAACCTCATCTCCACAGGGCATAAAAGTAATGTTTGAAAAACATAATCCACAGCGTAGCATACCTGTTAGAGATAACTACGAGTTGATTGATTGATGTTACATTGTATAGTGCAAATGTCTTCATGTTTCATAACTGTTGAACTCATGCTTACTTTTAAATCTGATGTTGAATACTTTGAAGCTTTTACTACTTAAGTTATTCTTTGAGGTGCTATAATAAAGCTTCTGGCGGTGAGTTATAACTCTCGCTGGGACAATTATGTAAAATTGTCTCACCCCGTAGACTTCAACTTTTTAGGTGGACGTCGAGGATGGAGGAATAGGTCTACAGGTGACCAGTCCCAGCAGCAGCAGCACCACCAGGGGCAGCAGTAAAATCTCAGGTGGAGATTTATCCTGCCATGTGGTGTAGTTAGAGTCAGTCCTATGTGTCCTCTGTACTCTCAGGTCTTGGAGTCTTTTGGTCTGAGATTTTGGTTATGAGTTCTTGAGATTTTGTATCATGTTGTATATAATTACTCAAGAAGTAATTATCTGAGATGTAAACAGTTTATCTCATTTTATGAAGGAAGTTTTATGGTTTCAATGCTTTATCTCAAAAAGTTTTAATTTCCGCTGATTTTTGGTATTCCGCTGCTAATCGAATCGCTTCCGCTAAGTTTAAATCGTGTTTATATCGTGGTTTGGAGATCAGAGTCCACAATTAAGTGGTAACAGAGCTCTAGGTTCGCTGAGTCTACAGAGGCATAGGACTTAGGATGTCGAGTCTATCCTTAGTATCTCTTCCTTATCTAATAGAATCTTCTGCTCCTCAGGAGAAGAAGATACATAAGGATGGCAGAGCCACATGATGAGTACGTGGCAGAGTGTAGCGCTAGTGCACCTCGAGGTGGTGCAAGGGTTCCAGAAATAGAACAGCCTGCACCTGAACCACCCCAGTTTGACCCAGCTGATATGGGTAACCCAGTAGTTCAGACGATGTTTGGGTAGTTTATGACTGCCATGACACACATAACTGACAAGATGCCCATGCCTGCACCTAGGGCACCTGCCCAGCCTGAAGGACAAGGTATCCGTAAGACGTTCGAGCGACTTCGTCGTGTCGGAGCTACCGAGTACTTTGGGACTGCCGACCCCGCAGATGCTGATCTGTGGTTAACAGAGTTGGAGAAGGCTTTCAGGATTCTTAATATCTCGGAGGCTGAGAAGGTTAGACATGTTGTCTATCTTCTCAAAGGCAGTGCTGGTCACTGGTGGAACATGGAAGAGCAGAAGAGACCTGGGATAGAGTTATCGTGGGAAGAGTTTCGTCAGGAATTTATCAATAGATATTTTCCAAAGACCTTCCTAGATGAGAAGATCTCTCAGTTTGAGAGATTGAGGCAGGGCATGATGAACATTAGCGAGTATGAAGCTAAGTTCATGGAGTTGCTGCGGTTCTGTCCGCACATGGCTGCCACAGAATAGGAAAGAATCAGGAGATTCGAGAAGGGTTTGAATGCTGATATATCAACCCCTGTGTCTGCCTTAGAAAACCAAGAGAGATTCTCTACCTTCGTTGAGTCAGTCCGAAGGATAGAGAGATCTGTGGTTGAGAAGAGGCAAACCCAGAAAAGATATCCACAGTTCCAGGGTTCTTCATCTAGGGATTCCAAGAAACCGAGATTCTCTACACCTAACCCTCCACCACCCAGATTAAGTTCCCAAACTCAGTGGTCACCAAGTAGAGGCAGGGGACGAAGCCTACCTCAACAAGAGACTCACAGTTATGCATAAATGTCACTCACTGGACCACCAAGACCACAATAAATGGAAAGAAGTTGCTACAACTGTGGGAAGGTGGGACACTTGATGAAGGACTGCCGATCTAGACCTGTCAGTATGACACAACCTCAGAGACAGAGTCAACAGGGATCACAGAGAAGACAACCTCAAGGAGCAACTCGAGGACGCGGGCAAGTGTCTCAAGCTGGATCATCAGCACCACCTCAACCCCAGGCGACAGTGAGGTTTTATGCTATGAACCCACCTGAAGCAGTGGTCAATCCACAGGTAGTGGCAGGTCAGATGGAACTTTTATATTCTGATATGTCTACATCCTGTGTTGTATCTGTTCTGATTGACCTGGGTGCTACACACTCTTTTATCACTCGGAGAGTGATTTGTAACTGCAATATGACGGTTAGTCATAGGGCAGATAGTTTGTTGTTGGAGACTCCGTTGAGTGGGTCTGCCATTTTGCAGGAGGTATGTTCTCCCTGCATCCTCTTCTTTTATGATCATCGCATTCAAGTGGACCTTATACCACTTGATATGCAAGGATTTGATATAATCCTTGGGATGGATACCTTAGAAAGGTATAGAGTTGTCTTGGATTGTGAATCCAAGTTGGCTGTGTTTGCTGATGAAGGCGACACATGGATCTTTCAAAGTGAAAGAAAGATTCTGCCCACCTGTCTTGTATCAGCTATGGTTGCTGATAAGCTGTTGAGGCAAGGATGTTATGCATTCTTGGCCCATGTGGTAGATGTTACCAAGGAAAGTTCCAATCCTGCTGAAGTTCCCATAGTTAGGGGATTCGAGGATGTGTTTCCTGAAGAACTTCCTGGTATACCACCACCTTGGGAGATTGATTTTGAGATCAATTTGGTCCCATATACGAAACCCATAGCCCAGTCACCGTATAGGATGGCGCCTGCTGAGATGGCAGAACTCAAGAAATAGCTTCAAGAGTTACTTGAGAAGGGTTTTATCTGACCGAGCACTTCACCTTGGGGTGCTCCGGTCTTGTTTGTTAAAAAGAAAGATGGGTCAATGCGGTTGTGCATTGACTACAGACAACTTAATAAAGTAACAATAAAGAACAAGTACCCTTTGCCGAGGATTGATGATCTTTTTGACCAGTTGCGTGGTGCAACAATCTTCTCAAAGATAGATTTGAGATCTGGATATCATCAACTCCGCATTAAGGATAGTGACATATCCAAGTCTGCTTTTAGGACAAGATATGGTCACTATGAGTTCACGGTTATGTCGTTTGGACTAACCAATGCACCAGCTACATTTATGGAACTCATGAATAGAGTTTTTTTACCCTTCCTTGATCAGTGTGTTGTCGTCTTCATAGATGACATTCTGATCTATAGTAAGGATGCTCAGCAGCATGAGCAGCATCTTCGCCAAGCTTTGACCTTGCTAAGAGAACATAAGCTGTATGCTAAGTTTAGCAAGTGTGAGTTCTGGCTGTCGGAGGTATCTTTTCTTGGACATGTGATATCTGCCTCGGGAATTCATGTTGACCCTGCAAAGGTAGAATCTGTTCTACAATGGGAACAACCAAAGACACCGACGGAGATTCGAAGCTTCTTGGGGTTAGCTGGTTACTATCGAAGGTTTATTAAAAACTTTAGCTCTATAGCCTTACCTTTGACCAAGTTAATCCGGAAAGATGCTCCTTTTTCTTGGAGTGATAAGTGTCAACAGTCCTTTCAGTTGTTGAAGGAGAGGTTGACAAGTGCACCTGTGCTTGTGCTACCTGAGCAAGGAAAAGGATATGTAGTTTTCTGTGATGCCTCCAAGAATGGACTTGGATGTGTGTTGACGCAGGATAAACAAGTGATTTCTTTTGCTTCCCGACAGCTTAAGAAGCACGAGGAGAATTATCCAACACACGATCTAGAGTTAGCTGTCGTGGTTCATGCATTGAAAATCTGGAGGCATTATCTCTACGGAGAGACATTCCATATTTTCACAGATCACAAGAACCTTAAGTATATCTTCTCTCAGCATGAGCTTAACATGAGGCAACATCGCTGGATGGAGTTAATCAAGGACTACGATTGTACAATTGATTACCATCCAGGGAAGGCCAATGTTGTTGCGGATGCCTTGAGTAGGAAATCAGCAACATCAACCATGGATAGAGCACAACTAAACTCTTTAGTATGCTCTAAGAGAGATATGCTTATCTCTTTAAGGCAAGGCAATGTACAGTTGAAGGTGTCATTGTTAGCCGGGTTGATGGCTGAGATGCATATTAAACCTACCCTAAGAGAGCAGATTAAGGAGGCACAACATGTTGATGCTATAGTTCAGCAGATTAGATCGGAGTATCGAAATGAGAAGCGAGATAGTTTCCATGATTCAGATGATCATGTAGCATGTTATCATGGGAGGATGATAGTGACGGATGTGGATAACTTGAGGAAGTTAGTCCTGGAAGAAGCTCATTCTTCAATGTACGCTATGCATCCAGGGAGCACCAAGATGTATCGTAATTTAAAAGATCTGTATTGGTGGCCTGGAATGAAGAAGGATGTTGCATAATTTGTTCTGAGGTGTCCTGTGTGTCAGCAAGTTAAAGCTGAACACCAGAAGCCTGCATGAACAATGCAACCTTTACCCATACCACAGTGGAAGTGGGACCATGTGACCATGGACTTTGTTGTTGGCCTACCCAGGACAAGCAAAGGACATGATTCCATTTGGGTAGTTGTAGATAGGTTGACTAAGACAGCACATTTCTTACCTGTCAAAACAACCTATGCGGAAAGGTTATCACAGTTGTATGTTCAAGAGATAGTGTGTTTGCACGGAGTTCCTGTCACTATAGTTTCTGATAGAGGTCCCCAGTTTACAAGTCATTTTTGGGAACGACTTCATAATGCTTTAGGCACCCAGTTAAGGTTTAGTACGGCCTTTCATCCACAGACTGATGGACAGTCGGAAAGGACCATACAGACCTTGGAAGACCTATTGAGAACATGTGTTCTCCAGTTTACCAGAAGTTGGGATCTACACCTAAGCTTGATAGAGTTTGCCTATAACAATAGCTATCAGCATAGTATTGATATGGCACCTTATGAAGCCTTGTATGGTAGACGTTGTAGATCACCCTTGTGTTGGTATGAGACTGGTGAGCATCAGTTGTTAGGACCTGATCTTGTGCAGCAAACTACAGAAAAGATTAAGGTAATACAGCAACAGATTAAGACTGCACAAGATAGGCAGAAATCTTATGCTGACAAGCGTCGTAGACCCTTAGAGTTCGAGGTTGGAGACAAAGTGTATCTCAAGGTCTCGCCTTGGAAAGGAGTCCTTCATTTTGGAAAGAAAGGGAAGTTAGCTCCTAGATTTATGGGGCCTTATCCAATCATTGAACGGATTGGAAAAGTAGCCTATAAACTAGAGCTGCCACCAGATTTACAGAGGTTACATCCTGTGTTTCACATTTCTATGCTAAAGAAATGTCACCCAGACACTGAGTTAGTTCTACAACCTATGGAGGTAGAATTGAATGATGATATATCTTATGAGGAAGGACCAGTGTCAATCCTTGATAGCAGAATTAAAAAGTTAAAGAAGAAAGATTTAAGCCTTGTGAAAGTCCTCTGGAACCACTGTGGTGTTGAAGAAGCCACTTGGGAACTAGAGGATGAGATGAGAAGGAAATACCCTGCCCTTTTCTCTTAATACGTTTTATCGATTTCGGGGACGAAATCCTTGTAAGGGGTGGATAATTTGTAACATCCCTGACCTGGGTTATGAACTAACCCTAGGTGTTTTGAATAAATATGTAATTAAATCCTTGTGATTAACTTTGGGCATGTAATTAAGTTCCTCAGAAACATATATTTCAATTTTGCTCCTTTATATATAAAGTTGTAGCATTGTTTTGTAATACAGGGATCTATGTGCAAATTACCCAGTTAAGGGATTAACTTGCAAATTGCACATGTTGAGATGTTCCTCTGATGTTGAGACATCATGAGGATGTTTATGATGAAGTTTGAGGGATTTCCCAAGCTTGAGCACCAAGGTGCAGCTGTGGAAGCAACCCCTGTACTTGAAAACCCTAAATTGGTGTAAAGTGCAATTTACCCAATTTGAGGGGTGCAACTTGTAAAATACATCATCTAAAATATCTTTTATGACTCTTGGCATCATTTAGAAGAGAAATGATGAAAAGGTCACTTCATTTGAATAATCATATAATAAAGAACACCTTTGTGATTGAATAATCAAGGTGTATGTATAATAGCCCTTTTATGTGTATGCTTTAGTGATGGATTGATCCTCTTTGCCTTCAATTCTTGACCTTAGAAGGAGTTTGTCCTTATAAATAAGATGTGGGGACGTGCAAAGAATAAAGGAAGGACTTAGATGAGAAATGAGGAAAGCATATGTTCTTATGTTGAAATTTCACCTAAGTATATATACTACCTTCCCCACTTAGCAAGGGAACGATCCTCTTCTTTTCATTTCTTTTCCCCTTGCTCAAAACCGACTAAGGCTAAGCTCTGGAGCAGAGAAGGACGAACAAGGGTCCTAGGTAAGTTTGGATCATCCCTTTTGCTTGAATTCATGGAGGAAACTCATTTTCAAGGTTGAATTCATGGCTAGCTCACCTAGCTTTATCTTTCTAGCCATTCCTTTTCAACTTTCCTTGGAGAATACACCTTGGCCGACCTATGGAGCTCAAAGACGCCATTAAAGGCTTGGAGCTTGAAAGTTTGGAGCTCAAGGAACAATCTTTAGGCGGGTTTTATAACTCTAAACCTTATGCTTTGATTATACATCTTTTTCTATGCATATAGTTGCTAGTTCTTCTTCTTCCCTATCTTCCCTTGCATCCTTGCAAGCAAAATCGTGAAGAACTGCTACTGTTCTTGAGGTAGAAGATAAGGATGTTAATTCCTATGCTTATCCACGGATTTCCACTTTACCAAACGACCTCCACCAATTGCCCATACGGTTTACACAACCGTTTGGTGGACAAACGGTTTCAGGGTCGTATGAAGGCAAACGGCCTTCAAGACCATTTGATCGCGTTGACCAAACGACGACCGTATGGGAATATTGTTTATAATTATGTAGGTTAATCACCCACAAAATTTGATGGGTTAACTCCAAAGGAATCGTGAGATATAAGCAAATCAATTAACAAATCCAATTGAATTAAGTTCTGATTTTCCATCTGTTTAATTTGCCCTTTTTGGGCAAACGGTCTCAAGACCGTTTAAGATGGTTGACCAAGCGTTGACCGTTTGGGATTACTGTTCATAATGATGTTGATTAATGACTCACCAAATTTGATGGACTAAGTCCAAACGAGTTATGAGTTGAAGGTTGATTAATAGGGCAAATCCTAATTGAAATCAGTGCTGAAATTCCAATGAGTTAATTAGTGATTTTGGGTTGATTAGCCCAAACGGTCTCAAGACCATTTGGGGAATCATCCAAACGGTCTCAAGACCGTTTGGGGATCACCCAAGACCGTTTAGAGGTCTGGGGTCAAGTATAGTTGACCAATTGAAGGTCCAACGGTACCAAATCATATTGCAATTAAGTATTGATGTGATGATAAACTCAATAGATCAAACCTTGATGAATTTTCACTAGAGTCCAAAGGATGGATGGGCAAACGGTCTCCAGACCGTTTGGTGTCAACCCAAGACCGTTTGGAGGTCTAGGGTTAAGGTAATTTGATCAATTGAGGGCCCAATTACAGTGGGTTATTGAAATAATCAAATTGTTGATTTGTGACTTAATTAAGGTTCAACCCCTATCAAATCAACTTAGATTTTGATGAATTCTTGGGCAAACGGTCTCAAGACCATTTGTAGGTTATCCAAATGATCCCAAGACCGTTTGGGCCAAGTTTGAGCCCGATTGGAGGTCAATTGATGGGATCAACTTCGATTTGATTCATATTGTTGAGTGTTGATGGTTGAATGTTTATAGACCTTAATTGAACCAACTCCAACCCTATTTGGATATCAATTGAGGATCAATTGAGTGACCAATTGGTTAAGGCTAACCCTAATTGTCTCAATTGATAAGTGGTTAGCAAGCTTGAGACCAATTGAAGGCTTCAACATAGGAAACCCTAATCGAGTTTACCCTTTGAATCACCTTGGAGGTCCATGCGATCTGGAGCTTTTAGGACCGAATAAGTTCATACGACTTCAGGACCGAATGAGTTCATACGACTTCAGGACCGAATGAGTTCATACGACTTCAAGACCGAATGAGTTCATATGACTTCAGGACCGAATGAGTTCATACGACTTCAGGACCGAATGAGTTCATACGACTTCAGGACCGAATGAGTTCATACGACTTCAGGACCGAATGAGTTCAAACGACTTCAGGTCCGAATGAGCTCAAACGACTTTAGAAGTCAAACTATGACTAAACGATCTTCACCCCATCTTGGGCAAACGACCTCAAGATCGTTTAAGGGTAAACGGTCTTGAGTGTCATGCGGTCTTGAAGTCAACCAAAGCTAAACGGTCTACAACCTTAAAAGATCTCAGGATGGTTTGAAGGTTGAAGGTGTGAAACCTATTGGGGACTTTTAAGGATAAGTCTGCCTAATGCCTTGAAGGCTTAGATGGTTTGATGGTTGTTCAACCTAAACCCTAATGATACCTAGGGACATTAAGGGTCAAGTGGTTAGTATATTAACCCATGTTATGATCAATGGTGAACTTTACCAAAATACCCTTTATGGATTCAAGTAGGTAACCCCTTTTTATCATGCATACCCCAATGGTTCCAATGGTGATGACTTGGCTAGGCTTATCAATGTTGATTAGACCTAACCCAATCTAGAGGGATGTAATCATCACCTATGAGCAAGAGGAGAGAGAAAATCCCAATTATGGTTGAAATCCAAGTAAAATACCTTCAATATATATGAATGTACATGATTAGGGTATGATTCACCTATGTGAGATCATGAAAACCCTATTTATGATAATTGATGAATCTTAATCTTATCTGAGAGCATCATTGATGATGTTCCTCATACATGATGATGTTATGAGTTCATTTTACCATAATGTGAATAATAAACCCTAATTCTAGGGTGATGGCATGTAATGTGAATAGTAAACCCTAATTGATGAGAATCAGGGAACATAGCTCTTATGGCAAGTGTGGAAAGTATAATTCTTGATTTGAATTGCTTTTATCAGTTGAATTAACCTTGCAGGTTATGATATGAAGATGATCATATCCAGGTATGGATGATGATGCTATATTCATTGAAAGCATGTTGTTAGCTTTATGAATAGTAAAATATCTTGATGCCTTGTCAATGGCAACCTATGAATTAAATGGGCTGTGAGAGCCATAAATACCATTAAGGTCATGCTTTAGAGATGACTTGTGATGAATGTATTGAGAAATGATGATTGATGAGAGTTAGGCTTGTTACCTTTAGTATTCTCATTTCATAGCTGTTATACTAATGTTATTGTTTGAAGAACAATGTATGATGCTAAAAGAATACTGAATGTACCTAACTAATCAAGTGTAATGTAGAGCCCTGATCATAGATCCATCATTGTTAGAGATCAAATGATGGTGAAACATGTTTTCCTAAGGGAACTCCTGGATCACATACTTTTGAGTATGTGGGGTATATGGATGTGTAGAACCTTACATCCTAGTGAAGGTGTTTGATGTAGATGTGTAATCCGTCAATCCTTCACTACAATCCCATACCGTATCAGTGGATGGTAAACATGAAACCTCCTGATGACGAAGAAAGCACAGATATCCGTATCAGTGGAAGATAAACATGAAATCTCCTGATGACGAAGAGAGTACAGAATGCCATTGTAACTCTAAAATAGCGAAGGACCATATTATCCTGGTAAGCTATTATAGTAGAGGCACGAGATTTCCTACAAGTAATCCTCTTACTGACTGAGGAAGGTGAAGGTCATGAGAATCCGGCTCTTTCGATGACCTAGTATGATACCGAGGCACTTAGCAGTGATTGGTTGGAGTATGAGTGGTAAACCTCATCTCCACAGGGCATAAAAGTAATGTTTGAAAAACATAATCCACAGCGTAGCATACCTGTTAGAGATAACTACGAGTTGATTGATTGATGTTACACTGTATAGTGCAAATGTCTTCATGTTTCATAACTGTTGAACTCATGCTTACTTTTAAATCTGATGTTGAATACTTTGAAGCTTTTACTGCTTAAGTTATTCTTTGAGGTGCTATAATAAAGCTTCTGGAGGAGAGTTATAACTCTCACTGGGACAATTATGTAAAATTGTCTCACCCCGTAGACTTCAACTTTTTAGGTGGACGTCGAGGACGGAGGAACAGGTCTACAGGTGACCAGTCCCAGCAGCAGCAGCACCACCAGGGGCAGCAGTAAAATCTCAGGTGGAGATTTAGCCTGCCATGTGGTGTAGTTAGAGTCAGTCCTATGTGTCCTCTGTACTCTCAGGTCTTGGAGTCTTTTGGTCTGAGATTTTGGTTATGAGTTCTTGAGATTTTGTATCATGTTGATAATCAGCACTTAATCCAATTAGGTTTCCCTAATTGATTAGCCTTCAACTGACGATTCCTTGGGCGTTAATCCCTCAAATTTGGAGGGTCATCAACCAACATAATTATGAACAGTAATACCAAACGTTCAATGCTTGTTCAACCATATCAAACGGTTTTGAAACCGTTTTCCCAAACAGGTCAAGTTAATCAGGTTGAAAATCAGCATTTAATTCAATTCGATTTGCCTAATTGATTGGCCTTCCACCTACGATTCCTTAGGAGTTAACCCATCAAATTTGGTGGGTCCTAGCCTACATAATTAGGAACAAAATTACCAAACGGTCAACGCTTGGTCAACCATCTCAAATAGTTTGTTGAAACTGCATAGCCAAATAAAATGATTTGGAGTACCTATCAAAACCGTTTGGCTTGGTACTTTTCTTTGGATAAGCATCTAGTATGATTTAATCATCCCCTTCCTTAGAACAACCAAGAACAACAACCATTCTTGATGGAAATTGTAGCAAGAAACAAGAGTGCATCAAATTGAAGAAATCAATCAACAAAGCATAGAGAATTGATGCAATAGCAATGTTTAAGGGTTTAAGTTATAAAACCCACCTCCAATTGAGCTCCAAAGCTCCAAGCTCACGCCATTAATGGTGGATGAAGCTCTTGCAACTCCCCCTAGGCTCGTCCTCAAGCTTTTGGATGAAAAAGTTGGCTAGGGTTGAAGAGGAGATCGAAATAAGAAGGAATCCATAATTTATTTTCGATTTCCACCATGAAATCAAGGAGAATGAAGGTCAAGGGCTTACCCACAGGTTGGGGACGTGCTCCCTGCTCCTCCCTAGCTCCTTGGTCGGTTTTTCAAGCAAGGGGAAGAAGAAAATCCGAAAAAGGCCTTGGTTTGGGCTTGGAAATGGCACTTATAAGGAAATTGATGAGAGAGAAAATGCATTATTAAAATGCATTTAATTCCAAAAATAGTACCACCTCTTCCTCCTTGGTTTGCTTGCACACAAAGGCATCTCAAACCACCGAAATCCCTTCCATTATCCATGGATTAAAGGAAAAGAAAATAAGCACCTTAATCTATTATAATATTAATATATCTTTTTGAGTGGAAATTCTTTTCCTTATAATAAGGTGAGTGGAATTTCACCTACTTAGGATATTTTCGTTCCTTATCTTGGAAAAGGAACGTCCATCCTTATTCAAAATCAACCAATAACATTTTGGTTGAAGTCCCTTTAATTAATACATTCATTTTTGCCCTAAATTGAATTAGGGTTTCACTTAAGATTAAATCTTGATTATTTTAATATCAAGATTCTCTCTCCTACAACTTAATTCAAATGAGATGACCCTCTCATTATCTTTGCTCTACATGATTCCAAGAAACATTAGAGACCTTATTGAAGTGGTAATTTGCATATTGAACCCTAGGTTTTGGGTAAATTACACTTTACACCAAAACTGGGTTTTAATGCACAACATTGTTCAACAAGCTCTATCTTGGTGTCCCAAGCTTGTGAAAACCATACCACTATATCATAATTATTATTATGGTGTCTCAACATCAGAGGAACATCTTATCATGTAACATTTGCAAGTTGACCCCTCAACTTGGGTAATTTGCACTTTAGTCCAAAATAAGCAATCATTGCTTCAACATTGTTCAAACATGACCGAAATTGAAACATAAGTTTCTTATGAGGCCTAATTACTTTTCCCAAGATAAGATTAATAATCTACTCAACCTTATTAGACAAAACATCTAGGGTTAATTGATAACCCAGGTCAGGGATGTTACACTAGAAGAGAGAGTAGTTCTAGATTAGATGTCTAGATCCTTGTTGGAATATGTGCTAGATGGAATAGATAGAATAAAATTAGATGACAATATAAGATGTATAGAGATGATATAAGATAATTTATGATGATATATGTTTGTCTTTGAGGACTTAATTTTAGTTTTGAGGATGTTAGATGAGTTTTCATGATGCAAGTAACTAGGCTTTTATGAGATAAGATATGTTAAGACAAGGTTGTGAATAAGCATGAGCCTCAAGCTCTTTTACAAAGGAGGACCTCTAGTATTAGGACCAGTTTTAGGGTTAACTCCCAAGAGAGTGAGACCCACAGTGAGAAGGTCAGAGAACTTAAACTCCAAAATATGAGAATTATGAGAGATATGCCATATGATATGTCCTAAACTAGAATACTCCTAAGTGATGGAGTTGAGTTGCTCTATGCATGATTCCTATAGTCTTTTTGAACCCTAGATGTACTTAGGAGGACCAAACCCTAGAGTCAGAGAGAGGCCGGTTATGTATGCATATGTGAATAAGAAAATGTGAGAACCTACCATCTGGTTGAGGGAGAGAGAGAGTCCCAAGACCCTGGAGGAGGTAAATGATGTTAATATGTTGAGAAGCCTCATGCTCAGGTTGGTGGTTCCCATGTAGGACTCTAGTGGTGTACATGTAATAGAGAGATGAGATATAGTATGTATCTTGGGTAAAGACCTATGAAGAGAATGTCATATCATGTTTTGGTTTGTGCTTATGTGGATAGAGCTTGTAAAGCAATTACTAGTGCCAATGAAGTAAACCGATATCCCTAGACCAGAGAGGAAAGATAAATTATATGCATATGAGATACTCATAGAGTTGAGTTAGCTCAGAGAGACAGAGCATGGCACTACCCGCATGATACGGGCCAGGAGAACCTCAATTGGACTAGATAAAGTTTTAATTATATGTTTGACAAGCTACTCACATAAGTTTGTTTATCACCACCATGATATAATATATGTAAGGATGTGATCTAATCTCGAGACATGATATATATAGACATGGTATGATGGAGATCTAGAGATTGTTTAATAGACATCAGTGCATGAATGGTTAACCATATACATGAATAATGATGATAATGTGAAATTGTTGGCTAATCTTGTGATGAAATCACTAGTAAATGTTGCAATTTATTATGAGCAATGAAATAAGATAATATGAATGAAACATGTGACATGAGGTGTTAATATTAGTGCTTAATAAAGATGAAAAATATAGTTCGACAGTTAGCACAACATAACATTTATGACACCTTGACATGAGTTAGATGGATAAAGTGGGTTAACTTTAGTTAACTCCCTCCTAGAAGGCAAATGTTAATGTGGAACATGTTCTAACAATTAACTCAATAAAATGTTTATAACATCTAGATATAAAGGGTTAACTTAGTTAATTCCTTTAGAACATGGTAATATGCTATGGGAACCCTAATGCATGGGTAAAGATAAGGATGCAACCCTAACATATGAGACATGTCATGACATAACCAGAATTTCTAAGCCATTGTGTCAATATTTATGAAGGGTTGTTTCACCTTAGAAATTAATGAAGTTCCTTGAAGTAAGAGGATGGATTTTTTTTTAAGATGTATATGATGTGACGGACTGGATTTCTGGTTTAATTTTGAGGATGAATGTCTTTTAAGGTGTGTAGGATGTGATGGAGTGGACCTTTGGAATCCTTAATTGTTCAATGACATAAGTGAATTCATACATGTCGAGTTATCTCAAGAGTTACAAGTGCTTTGGTAAGGTTTGGATGGTGATTGATGTTTATATCATGATTAAGATCCCTATATTTAATGTCCTTTGAGGAATTTAGTTGACAAGTCACATAGCTGAGTTTTGTCACCAAATTGGAGTATAATGTAGCTTGGATGATGATAGAGCTATGGTTAAATTTTGGTGTCAATTGGAGTATCCTAGAGAAAGTTATTAAGATTTGAAATTTGGGAGATATAATGCTTTATTGAGGATTTATTGACCCGAGTCCTGGAATTAAAAAGTGTCACGCGCCCCCCTTAGTTGAGTTGGGTCTGTGTGGCCGAATCCTAGCCCTAGGTATCCAATCTAGTGGTAGTGATAGCTGCTTTAAATGATCCACGGATATGCTTGAATGAAGGAGTAACTTAGACCTTTGGATGACAGATGGAGGGCTGTCGGGTTGTCTCCCACCTTACGGTTAGAGCAAGGAGAGGGAGCAGCAGTTGCCCCGACTTTCCCGGTCTCCACTCATCTCGATTGTGTAGTGGGAATGAGAAATAACCAGAGGGTTGGAGTGATATACTCAACACGACTCTTTTGACCCCTTTTTGCAGTCGTGAGGGCTCGTGGGCAGGGAGAACAAGCTCCCGCTTTCCGGTGCCTCTCCACTGCGTTCTGTAGGTGGCGGCCAGAGGGAGAAGTCCAGAAAGAAGGGAGACCGAGGGGAAAAGGAGAATGGTGAGAGAAAGGAAGGGCTCAAAGAAGTCCAACGGAGTCTTTCCAGTAGGCTCTTGCGGTGGTATTCTCGGCTGACGAAGCCCAATCTTGCCGGAAACAAGCTTGGGTTCAGGTTAGCTTTATCGAGCTTCCTCGCCTCTAGTGGAGGATGTGCACTAGTTGTACGAGGCTGCGTGGTGCTTTTGGGAGAGCTTCCTGACTGGCGAGCTTCCTGGGAATGGTTTCCCCTTTTCCCACTGCCGTGGCGGCGGCCATGACTGGCGTGCTCTCCAGGCCACAGAGAGAGGCAATAATAGACCTTGATTTGAAACCGGGATCATGGAGGAAGGTCAGGCGAGTCCTATGGAAGCAATAGAGGTGTGGTAGTAGGCTTCGATCGCAGCCAATTCATCAACGGAGACAAGCCCAGTGGTGGCGCCCTGCTGAGCAGCAACGCGATGTCCGCGTTACGCGAGAAAGCGAGAAAGAGTGCGGACCGGAAGCGAGAATCATAGGGGATCGAACCGGTTAAAGCAACCTGAACCGGGTCCAATTACCCTGAACCAGATGAAATCCAAGTTGAACTGGCCGGTTCATCCTAGCCAGCAAGGAAAGAGTTGCACCCACCACAGTGGCCACGTGACGACACATCATTGGTCCAAAGGTACAAAAATTCTACTAAATACCTAGATCTTCTATAATTCACAGTAAATAGTGTGATTATCAAAAAAATACAAACAAAGTACCAAAATGTTCAGAAAAATGAGTAAAACAACATGGAACCATCATATCAGTCTTTTGAAGCTTAAATGTCAGTAATATCATGCAAGTTGTATTTTGCTGATTTCATGGAATATAAATATCAAACTATGGCATAAAATTATGAGAACATGTCAGTAGATCCATATTTTTGTTTAGAATATATTCAAGGTTAGTTATTATGATGTTGATGCACGAAATCATTTAATTTGCTCCACATGGCTAATTAGGGCTAATAACCCTAAATAAAATACAATAAATACATACATGCTCAATAAATGATGAAATTCACAAAAATCCCTCATACCAATAACTGGAAGATAATATGTAAATCTGAGATTAGTTTTATACACGAAATCCATGTTATATGAAGTTGACCCTTAATATATGGTTTACAACCCTAATTTAGGTTAATGTTGTAACCTAGGGTTAATATGTGCACAAAATTCTATGGAAGCTAATGTTCATACGATGAACCCTAATTTGTAACATAATTGGAAAATAACATTAGTAAGATAACTCCAAGATGAGAATACAACTAGATATGAGAATATCCTAATGAGTTAAGTAAATCCAAAAATGAATCAACTAGGGTTGATATGATGAGAACCTAATGGCATATATGATATTTTCTTAATCAGAGTTGACCAAGGTTAGAGTTGACATGAGGAATATGTGATTAAGTTTGTCCTTCTTGATCAAGGTACGCCATTACCTCTTACTTGGCTTATTATACAATATGCTTGTGTTATATGTGTAGTAAAATACTTGGCATATAATATTGGATGAAATGATTGTTCTTGCATGATAGCTTGCTTGATTTTCTATACTTAAGGATATGAACACATGGATCATAATATATCTGTTTCATTATATGAAAGAACTAAACTCTTTGGTAGTACAATGCTTGGAAGTGACCTAACTCATTGGTAGTCCGTCACATTGTACATATGATCTAACTCTTTGGTAGTCGATCATAAAGGCTTTAATCTTGAGCTCCTTGAGAGTCAAGAGAATGCATCAAAACCTTCAGTGGTCAATGCATGGATATATATGGAAAATGAGCTTAAAATATGTGTTCTCTTTTGTTAATGAATATCTTTGTGCGAGTATATGCATTTTCTTATTTTTCTTTATAACTGTCAAGTATTAGTTTTAACTTATTGCCAAGCTAAGTAATGAGAGGTATATAAAAGACACATAGGCGTACTCAGTACAATATTCTTGAATATTGTGCTGACGTGTACCACATGTAATCTTTTATTTAGGTTGTGGACATATGATCTTGAAGATCTATGATAGTTGAGAGTTGTGTAGCGAGCTGATGTACATGTGGACTTGTTGTCTCAAGATCCCGTTGTTTAGTAGTAGTACATATATACAGAAAAGGTTGTTGTTCAATATGTAATATTAAATATTGTAACAATTCATTTTGTAATTATATGTTGAATGGTGAACATGTATTGTATGGTTTTATTATTGTTCATGTGCATGTGCTACTGATGGTTTCCTTATGACCTCCTCTGATTTTCTTCTTCTTCTTCTTATCCTAGTGTGTGGTGTTTAAATTGGGATTCTCACTGAGGTGAGGGTTTCAATTTGGACGTCACATATCAGATTAAGTTTTAGAAAATTCGGGGACGTCACACTACCCTTAAAACAACAGGTTCGATTTGATTGAACTTACCGACTCATCTCAGGTTCCCCCGACGACCGTCTGGGTGAGTGAGAAGGGTATCTCTCCTAGGTGAGATGGCTCAGTTGGGTCGAATAAAGGTTCTGGTGTTTTCCTGAACTAGTTTCAATTGCACTAACTTGGGGTACAAGTAAATTAATGTATGTCATTAATTGGGAAACAATTTGCCAATTTGTATCCAATTGGGAAACAGCCAGACGACCATCTGGCTGTGCGAGACGACCGTATCACACACCGGACCATCATCTGGGTCTACTAGATGACTGTTTGGCATATCACTGGTTGCAAAAATTCAAGATCTTTCAGTCCCTTCCACTCCCACGCAATCCCATACAGATTGGAAACCCTGACCCAAATCCCACCTATAAAAGGAGGGGTACTGGAGGCTTCCCAAGACACATCACAGACAACTGAGAATCAGTTCCTCCAACAATTTTTGTCCTCTCTGGTTGTGGTAACCGAGAGAGCCCAAGCAAGTCCTACCCTACAAGGGAGGGATAACAAGGGAGAGAACAACTGAGATCGTTGTTGGTGGGAGAAGAAGTTGGAGACTAGTACAACAACTGGAGGGACAACTCCTTCATGTTCATTCTTGGTGAACGACATGAGTTCTAGTTGGTTTGTGTGGACTACTCTAGAGGCATGAGTCCTTTGGTTGTTGCTTGAAGAGCAAGGCCAACCTACAGTTCATGGTGAGAGCACAAGAGGCGTTATAGAAGTTGCACAGACTGTCGTTTGTGGTGAAGACCATGAGCTATACAACCACTATCCAAGAGCAACTAGTTGGCAGATGCAAAGAAGCATGTTGTTATCGCTTGACTTGCTCCAGGACCAGGTATAACTTGCTAAACCATCCTTGCTATTTCATAATAGTTGACGTGATCTTGTTGTTACGGGAATACATATAGATAATTTTTTTATTTCCGCTGCTATACTTTGTACCTATATTTCCCAACACACATCACTAAAGAGCTTTGTGGTGAAGTGTTCTCAGCCATAGTAGTACTAGGATGGGTGATCAGTCAAGAATTTTATTTTGGCTTGTGTATGAGTGAGGACAAAGCACATATTTAAGGCTAAGGGTGGTCTTTGGGGACAGCCATCATTCCTAAAACTTTGCTAGAGACTTGGGCATTAAGATATGTCATTACATATGGTATTAAAGCCAGATCCGCTCCAGTAGGTGCAACCCACGTGGACATGACATGACAATCTTAATTTGTGCGGTCCAAGCATGTTGGAAAGAGCTATCCTAGTTGATGGAGCCACCCATGTGTCATTAGTCATGGATGGGAGCTGCTTGTACATGTGTCATTCTATCATTGAGCCTTGATGAGGATGTCAAGATTCTAAATGAGGAAGATTGTAACGTCCTAATATTTTATCCCTTGGATAGAATGATCTTAAAAGGAATGATTGGACTACCCATATCACCAAGGTGCACAACTACATGTGAGTGAGGACAAAGCACACAATTGAGTCTAGTAGTGGTATGTGGGCCTAGTCATCATTTCGGAAACTCTACTAGAGACATGGGTAGTGGGCTCTAGTGTTATAGAAATAATAAGTACTTACACACTCAAGTCAAGGCACAATGATGGAGGAATAGGCTAACCATACTTAAAACTGAGAGAATGTGTGGGTGGAGGACATTGATGCTCTTATTAGATTAGTTAATGACCACTTCTCTTGCATTTTCATGGACCCAATCAGGGGTCTCATGTGTAGAAGGTAAGGAGATATGTTGGCCTATTCCCCATTATGACACTAGAAGAGAAAGAAGCGATGGATAAAATCCCATAGGAAGAAAAGATAAAGAAGAGACTCTTCTCTATGGCACACGGTAAGACACCAGGTACGAATCGAATAGATGTAGGTTTTCTTCAACATAACTGGAGTACCATCAATATGAGTCTTATTGAATTAATTTAGAAGCCTTTCCATGGAGAGACACTAGAACTAGGGTCCAATGACTCCATCATTGTTCTTATCCCTAAAGTCTAACACCCTACTAGTGGTAATCATCTATGACCAATATCATTGAACAACATATGAATCAAGGTCTTGTTGATGACCCTAGTGGATTGTATTAAACCCTTCCATGAAGAATGAATCTCATCTAATCAAATGAGATTTATTCTTGGAAGAAGTCTGCATGACAACATCATTCTTATGTAGGAGATCATACACTCCATGGAGAAAACAAAGTCAGCTAAACACTCATTGGATCTTAAAGTGGACATATCCAAGGCTTATGACAATCTTAACTAGGACTTTATTTATGATACATAATATAGGTCCTCGATACCACATAACATCATTCACATTATGATTTAGATTATATCTATAGGTCAGTCATCTATCATCTGGAATGGGGATAACCTTCCACCTATTAAACCACTCGAGTTGTCAAACAAGGGGATTTCTTATCCCCTTGTATTTTAGTTCTCTGTATGGATAGATTCTGTCAAGTTGTTCAAGAGGAGGTAAAGCACAAACAATGGAAATCAACACAGTTTACATACAAGAAGATATCCTTCTTCCATTTATGCTTCATTGATGATTTTGTACTATATGGGGAGGTATCTATAAACCAATATTCATGTATCATCAAGTGCTTACGTAAATTTGAAGGTGCATCAGGACAACATGTCGCTCTAGGGAAATCATCAATATACTTTTCAAAATACACATGGAATGATTCTTGTAGGGCTATCAACATGAGACTGGAAATGCCACAAGTGTGGGATTTTGGAAAACACTTGGGGATTTTGATTGTTCATAAAAGAAATTTCAAGGCGATATACATAAATCTGGTTAACACGTATGAGGGAAAGGTCAATCATTGGGCAAACAAAAATCTATCCTTGGTGGGAAGAATCATGTTGAAAAAATGGGCCCTCACAAATACTACCTCACATATCATGCAAAAAATACCCGCTTTCACCTATAACAAGTTACACCAAATAATGAGGAATTTTGTTTTAAGTGGCTGCTCTAAAGGAGAAGAACTCACTTGATCTCGTGGGGTAAATTACTTGCTACTACTGTTGAGGGTGGAGTGAAAATTAGGGATTCAAAGGAAATCAACAAAGTCTTACTCATGAAGATCATTGCAAGGTTCCTATAAAAGACGACACCCATCTGGAAACCTTTAATATTGGATAACTACCAAAGAGAAGGAGGCCTGAGAGATAAGGGGTCAACTTTATCGCAAGTCATTGACACTCAACTATTTCAATTGCAAGACGAATATGCAATAGTTATCAATAATGAACAAAGTACTAACATTCAGGAAGATAAATGGTTGAGAGGATGTCACACCCCGATCCCACAATTACCACTAATCATGAGATTAGGGCATAACTTGAGGATTTAACGTAATACAAAAATTTCCCTAACTTTTTCTTTTCTTATTCACTTAAAATTAACTTTAAAGAAAGTCTATAAACTTGAATAATACTGAATCATATTAACTGCGGAAGAAACTTACCATTTACCTTACTAGGAAGATAAAACAGAGTTATACGACATATTACATTTATCCATGCGAAATATAAAGCACAACAGATAACTTAAAACTTAACTAAATATTATGTCACATTCTCTCTCTACCACACCACATGTCCAAGGACCAAGGGGAAAGGACTAAGAGACCTCTATCTAACTACGAACTACCTTCTAAGAACTTGGGTGATACAATCCTTCAGCTTCCTCGTGTTGACGCTGATCTGAAAAATGTTTCAGTAGGTTGGTGAGATACTGGCTCAATGAATAGAATTTCACCCAACCATCACAGATAACTCATTTTATGTTTATTAATTGGAATAAAATACCAAATAATACTATACTGAGCAGATTTAAGCAATATAATTTAAACGACATGAGATGTCGACATTTCATTAAGATAACAACTGCTGCAAAGCTGTAGATACCATTAAATAACAGAGAATACTAAAATTTTATTTAAAGGACAACTGCTGTGAAACTAACTCAAATATTTCTTAACTCTTTAACTAATAAGAAACTCTGTGAACATATATGAACATATTTTATCTTATGCCCTGATCATATGCAGTGTACTCTACATATGAAGACTCGTAGCGAACTATGATCCCACCGCACAAGACTTAACTTAAAACCTGGGAAGCTAAGCCTAGAACTGAATCCAGGTCTGCTTGACTCGAACTATCACGTCTGACTAAGGAAGCTAAATAGTTGGACTTTAATTGGACCTCTCCTCTAGGCTGAGTACACAGGCGGAGGGTCTGAGATGCTCTGTGGGCCTCATCTTGGTACACTCTGTGGGTACCTCTGGGTTACCACCAGGATCTCTGGTTTATGTTGGGTAACCTATCTTTTCTTAGGATACTTCCTCAATGGCTTCGTATCCCTGCACACTCTGTGGGTGCGATCTGATCCCCGTATACTGGTTGCTGCAAGGGTGGATCGTTTCCTCCCTATAGTGCATACATCCGTAGGGAATCTACGGTGTTCAGGGCACCTATGTCTATTATTTTATTATTCTTGGAAAGATCTTACTATATTGTATGTCTCTATTACTTATTCTTGACTTTGGTATCTCTTTGGTACCGAGTCTATTCATCTAAAGCTTATAATATAACATGTATATCCTTCTAAACTTAGTAGAGCAGTATATTCAAAAACATTGTAATTTACTTTGTAATATATATACCATGCATGAAGACAGATGGAAATTTCTTAAATAAACTAAACTCATATCAACTTGGCTCATATACGTTGGAATTATACAATTGATCATCATAACACACTAACAAGAGTTAATTACTCAATATACTTGTAATCGTCAGAAGCACTTGTAAATTATCTGTAATTCCTCGAAAATCGAGCACATCAACCCAAATTCTAAGTTATGCATCACATAACTCAATTAAAAGTCAATTACTTGTCATGGCACAAATTATTAATAATAATTTGGAAATTTCAAATAATTTCTTTGAGAAACGTGTCAATTTGTATAAATATTAAATCATTCGCCTTAAATATAACATTTAGCGTACTATTAGGTTTTCTTTGAATATTTTTCACGTCATCGTCATTTCTTTGAAATCGAGCATCTATTAACTTACTAAAAATGTGCAGCCTGGGTTTATACCCAAACTGTGCCGTTATTGGTCATGTGCTACTGAGTTCAACATTTAATCGAGCAATTTAAATTTCGATCCATTGTGTATTTACATTAATCCAAATCACACATATCAATTAACTAATTAGCATCGTGCAAACGTTAATACATAAAACATGCAAATCAGAAATCGAGCGGCGCCAACACTGCCTGACACCTGGGTAAACACTGACATCTGTGAATGATACCAATTTCAACCAAAACGTCTGATTATTACAGTTATACTTGTGTTAGAGAGTAAAATTCTACTCACAGCGGGTGAGGTGACCGCAATTCAACTGGAAACACGTCCAAAGTCCTATTTCTGGGCGTCAACGGGTCTTCTTCTACCTTGGAATTGCTTTGGAACAAACCTGCTTCACGTACAGGTTGGAGAAAATGAGCTAAAAATGCAGCTAGGTGCTGCTCATGGCTGCATATTCTACCCTAGACTCATGGCCGAGCTCGATGGCAGTGTTTCCTTGGTGTTTCTCGTGCCAAAATGGCCTCTGGCCGCTGCCCCGTGCAGTAGCTGATGCTTCTTAGCCGCAGCTACAGAGGGTGCCTCCCTAGGGTGCAATTGGGGTGAGGAAGGAGGTAGGGAGTAGGGCGTCGCTGGAACGACCCTCTCAAGGCCCTAATAAGCCGTCGTTGATGCTGTGATGGTCAGCCGTCCTTACAGGTCAAACTACTGCTACTAGGCGCCACACCTGCTACTGGTCGGTGGCCCTAGCAGGTCGGTTGGCAGGTTGCGCAAGGAAGAGGGAGGAGGAAAGGATGGAGGGAGAAGAGGAAGGAAGCATCACCCAGCTGAATCAAAGCCAAGAGACCCAAAATCGGCCCCCACTCCTCTCCCTTGTTGCTAGCCGATTGGGCTGTTTCGGGTGCCGCTTTAGGCTATTCCTGTGAATCGATTGGGGAAAGAGGAAGGTAAGGGAAAGGGGCTAATAAGTTATTAATGGAAAAATTGTAGCCAAGTCCAAGAAAACTAGAAAATGTCATATCTTTTGCCTCAGAGGTCCAAATCGAGTAATTGCTTTTGCAAAATTTCAAGAAAAAGATCCACTACAACCTCAAGGCATGAAAACATGCTAATTAGACTATCTATCTTGATCAAAGCACTAATCACATCTTTGAGTACTTAACTCAACTTAATCAACATAATGATGTACTAAGCGGTGTGCTTACTAGTTAATCATGGAGTAGGTCATAACAATCTCCCTCCCTTATAAGAATTTCATACCAAAAATCCTAAAAGAGAAACGGAAACTTGTTACACATTTTAGACTCAAGCTCCCATGTGGCTTCCTCTAGGTTGTGGTTCCTCCGCAAAACATTCACTAACGGTATCTCACGATTCTTGAGCTTCTTGATCCTCCAATCAACTATCTAAATAGGTCCTTCAACATAGGACACATATGATATGAGCTGTGCATGTTCTAGGTCCACTATCTTCTCTATACCAGGGTAACACTTCTTCAACATCGATACATGAAACACATCATGTAGATTAGCCAACTCGGATGGAAATTCCAACATGTAGGCTACAGGTCCAATCCTCTCAATGACAGGATATGGGCCCATAAACCTAGGAGTCAGTTTGCCTCTCTTACCAAACCTCAACACTCCTTTCCATGGTGAAACTTTCAGATACACTTCATCACCAACCTCAAACTCAAGAGGTCTATGTCTCTTCTTAGTGTAACTCTTCTGCCTGTCCTGTGCAACTTTCAACTGTTCTCTAATCACTGTAATCTTTTATGTAGTCAAATCCACTATCTCCGGTCCAAGAATCTCTTTTTCACCTACCTCGTACCAACATACAAATGATCTACACTTTCTGCCATATAGAGCTTCATACGGGGCCATACCACGATTGGAATGGTGACTATTGTTGTATGCAAACTCTATACGGCTCAAGTGTTCTTCCCAACTTCCACTGAAATGTAGGACACATGCTCTCAGCATGTCCTCAAGAGTTTGAATGGTCCTCTCTGACTAACCATCCGTCTGCGGGTGAAAAGTTGTAATGAACCTCAACTTTGTGCTCAAAGCACGATGCATCTGATTCCAAAACCTGGAGGTGAACTTAGGATCTCTATCTGATATGATTGAAATTGGAATACCATGCAACCTGAATATCTCATCCACGTATATCTTAGCCATCTTCGGGACATCAAAGGTTGACTTAACAGGAAGAAAGTGAGCTGACTTAGTCAGTCTATCCACAATCACCCATATTGAGTCACAACCTCTAGGTGTCCTGGGAAACCCTACCACAAAATCCATTGTGATATGTTCCCACTTCCACTATGGTATAGGAAGAGATTGCAAGGTACCTGTAGGTTTCTGATGCTCAGCCTTAACCTACTGGCACACACTGCATCTAGCCACGTACTCAGCTACATCCTTCTTCATACCTGACCACCAATAAAACTCCTTGAGATTCCTATACATCTTAGTGTTGCCTGGATGCATAGCGTACATCGATGCATGCACTTCCTCGAGAATCCTTTCTTTCAAATCATTATCTCCAGGTACACACAACCTGTCATGCTGATACAACAAACCATCATCTGAAAACCTGAACTCGGGTCTCTTTCCCTCTGTCATATCCTACATGATCTACTGTAACTCACTGTCACTCTACTGAAGTTCCTTGATCTGATCATGAAACGTAGGCTTGACTTACATATGTGCAATCAAACCACTCTATTCTGTCACTCCTAAGTCTAAGTTCAACTTTCACATCTCTAGTAGCATGTCTCTCTTGAAGCATGCCATAGAGAATACATCTACTATTGAACTTGACTTCCTGCTGAGGACATCTGCTACCACATTCGCCTTACCATGATGATAATCTATCGTCACATCATAATCCTTGATCAATTCTAACCATCTCCGCTGTCTAAGATTGAGATCCTTCTAGGTGAAAATATATTTCAAACTCTTATGATTCGTAAACACCTGACATGCCTCACCATAAAGATAGTGACATCATGTCTTAAGAGCATGAACTACTGCAACTAATTACAGATCATGTGTTGGGTAATTCTCCTCATTCTTCTTAAGCTGTCTAGATGCATAAGCTACTACTTTGCCTTCCTGCATCAACACATAGCCTAAACCTCTCCTTGAAGCATCACAAAACACTGTGTAACCTTTACCTATCTCGGGCAGGATCAACATTGGTGTTGTAGTCAACCTCTTCTTTAAGATCTGAAAACTCTTCTCACAGTTGTCTGACCAGACAAACAATGCATTCTTTCTCGTTAAACATGTCAGAGGTGACGCTACAACACTGAAGTTCTGGACGAACCTCCTGTAGTAACCTGCCAATCCTAAGAAGCTTCTGATCTCAGTAGGAGTCTTAGGCTGCTCCTACTATAGAACATATTTGACTTTCTTAGGGTCAACACTTACTCCATCTCCTGAGATGACATGTCTAAGAAAAGACACCTCAGCTAACCAGAACTCACACTTACTGAACTTAGCATATAACTGGTGTTGTCTCAACAACTATAATGCTATCCTCAGATGCTGCTCATGCTGCTCATCATCTCTGGAGCATATCAAAATGTCATCTATGAAAACCACTATGAACTGATCCAAGAACAACTTGAAAATTCGGTTCATCATATCGACGAAAGCTGTTGGGGCATTAGTCAGTCCAAACGACATGACCAGAAACTCATAATGTCTGTACCTTATTCTGAAATCTGACTTAGAAATATCTAAAGCCTTTATCCTCAACTGATGATATCCAGATCTCAAATCTATCTTACAAAAGATTGTCGCTCCAAACAATTGATCAGACAGATCATCTATCCTTGGCAACGGGTACTTATTCTTGACGGTGATCTTATTCAACTATCTTTAGTCTATATACATAACCCCATAGTACCATATTTCTGTTGGGTTTTAGGGGAGGCAGAGAAGGCAGCGAAAACAAAATTTTTCCCCCCAAACCCGGAATAAGGAAACGCGTCAACGTCTATACAATAGGAAAGGGATGGTTTGTGGAATCATACCTTGTCCCGAGACTTACTCGGCGACACTACCTTGCTCTTTGTGCGGTCTTCAACTCCGGCCTTGGACGGTGTCTGTGCAGCTCTTGGTCACACCGGGACTGACGACTCCTGGTCTCACTGGGACTTTCGGGGTTGACAGTTGTCCTCCTGAGCGGCAGAAACCTCCCGCCTCTGAAGTAGTCCACACGGACCACCTGGAACTCCACACTCCTTGTCCCACAATGAGTTGGAAGGAGTCTCATCCTCCTGTTGACGTACTAGTCACCAACACACTCTCCTGCCTCTAGTTGCAACTGCAGTTCTCTTTCCTTTGTTGTGCCTCCCTTTGCGGGTAGCACTTGCTCGAGCTCTCTCGGTTACCAAAACTAGAGAACGACAACTTTGCAGAGCAGCATGTTGCACTGAGTTGTACTTTGAGAAGCCCCCAATACCCCTATATATATAGGAGGGTCATGGGATAGGGTTCTCCATCCCGGGCAATGCGGGACTAAAAGCAGGACTAGAAGGGTTTGAGATTTTCCACAAAAGCAACCAACTCACAACTTGAACCGATCGTTTCATTTCTGAAACGGTCGGTTGGGGATCTGAGCCGGTCGGTTGACACTCAACCGATCAGTTGGGGCCCATGAGCTGGTCGGTTCACTTTCTGAATCGATCGGTTCGTGGTCCTGATCAGTTCCCGATCGACTTTCCCTCTTTTATTTCTAATTGGTATCAAATACCAATTCTTTTCCCAATCAAATTGGGCAAGTGAAATGAAAGGAAAATTCTCACCAATCTGACTTTCCCAACTTGCTTGGTTGCAACAGTTGAACCGATCGTTTCAACACTTGAAGCAATCATTCACCCTATCCATGAGCCGATCGACTCACCACCTGAGCCGACCAGTTCACCAAGCTGAGCCGACTGGTTCATCTCATGAGCCGATCGGTTGGGAGTGCAGATTGTGCAGAATCAGTCAATTGCGGTTTCAATCAATTCGATACTCTAATCAATCTTGTCCAACACCTTGAACACTATGATTTTGAGCTATCAATTGATTGAGTGTTTAATTGAACTAATAAACTCCTTTAGTAATCAATCTAAACATTGCTTATGGACAAAACTCCTCTTCCAGGTTAAATCCTATGTGTGTGACCCTACAGGTCCATTTCACGTTGGCAGTGAAAGTCCATAACACTTATGACTTCACAAGCAAAGAGCGGTGCCTAGTCACACATCAGTGCTACCCAAGTGAAAGTAGAAAGTTGGAGAACAACTTTCAATCCTACAATCCGTGAATGGTGTTACAACGAATGTATAATTCCTTTGTCACTGATATCCCGAATGAACTAGAGGCATGGAACAATCATCCTGTCAACGTTCATTCACTTTCTTGATCTCAGAGTAGATTGGAAGAGATATGTATGACATCAATATCACATACTGATTCACACATGCATGCGCACGCCTATTTCAATCCTACTCATCAAGTGGCCTTGGATATCAAACTCCCTCAGGAGGGACAAATCCCATATCTATCACTCACCCCTCAAAATCCCCATGTGTCAAAGCCACCCAATCATCACCTTTATAACAACCCATGTTTCACGACTGCGTTTGATGATGTCAAAGTGTGCCCAATGACATGTGTTGAGTGTAGTGATTTCAGGTCATGGTTCCATGTGTCAAACTCACGGTGGGTCTGTCCGGTACACTTGTTCTCTAACAAGTACCTATGTGTTTGTTTTGATATCTCTATATCATGACTAATGAGATTCTGTCATCAACCAACACCACAATCTAGTCTTGTGTGTCATTGTTGTCTATCTACCTTCCACAATGACATCCGACTAGGGACATAACAAGAATGTACAAACTCTTAGCATCCGTATGATCTCATCGTTCAGGTCCTCAACCTGAAAGCATAGGCCATTGAGTACTGTCATTCTCTAGACATTCAATATGTTCTATCACTATCTCATATGATTGAACCAGAAAGAATTGGAAGCTTGCCTTTGATGTTTATCAAATCAATCTTAATGTATCCCACCAATCATCCCATGATTGGCTCTTAGGGCATACATACTAACAGACTCCCACTTGCACTGTGAGCCAATCACCCTTGAATCATATTCATAGTGATCTTCAAACATGTCCCACATGTTACTGTGCTCTTGTGCCAACATAGTTAGTTATGGCAACACCTTGCCAAAGTCAGTATAAATTGCATGTCTCACATCTCTTTGTTGTACGTCACACGTATGAGATAGAGTTGCCATAATATGCGATCTAGTATTCCTTTGCTAACCTTTAGCCACATTGCATGATCAAGGATTTCATACTTGTCATCAATGAGCGAAATATCTATAAGTTCATCTCATGAACTTCTAGATCCATATAGTATCCACTACTGTTCTCTAACACACAAATACTCGGCATTTCCTTTTAAATGGTTTCATTGGAACACTTCCAATTATCAACAAACTTTCACTTTTATATATCCTATATATATTTTGCGATTAATTTTCTGTCCTTTCAGAAGTTCGCATCAATGTAACTCTTTACATTGAACTCTTCCTTATCTCCATAGAACTAGTACTTCCCAAGTACTTATCAAGTTCTCATGGTATTCCAGTAACCCTTACTGGAAGTAGACAAACATCCACTCGTCATGTCTCACATACGAGCTATCAGGATGAGCACATCATATTGCCATGTCCTACATACAAGATGATGAATGCATTTTGTTCTTGCCATGTCGATACATGCAAGATAATGGGATGATTACATACATGATAGATCCATATCTATTCTTAGTGTTTCCATTCTTCATAAGAATTGAACACTTGGCCTTGGGATACTAACTCCATGTAACATGGACAAGTTTTCTCCCACTGAATCTGTGCATACTGAACCCTTCAATACATATTGCCAATGTATGCTTTCTCCTTACAGGTAAAGAGGTTTTTGAGAACTATCTCTATAGATCTCTATTCCTATCACATAGGAAACATCTCTATCTTCCTTAAAGATAATTTCCACTTTTGGATTTCCATTCTAGAACATTTCCATTTCACATCAACATGTTGAATGTGAATACGCTCCCACTAAATCACAGATCCCTTTTTTATCTTTGACATATCAGTCAAACCCTTTGACTATATCATCAAAGTAAAGATCCAATTCTGAGTTGCTTGTACTCAATCAATCACATTGATTAGTCCATTGTAACTTATAGACTTCATTTGCATTAGTAGATTCATAAACCTTATAGGTTGTGTCACGTACACATCCTTGTTTTATTCCTCATAGGAATGCGGTTTTAGTATCCATATGCCAAATGCCTTAGTCATTAAGTTGCAATCATCAAGCATCATCCTTCTCAAAATGTTATCCATGTGTCTTAACACTTAAGACTTATTTGCACTTATGGATTTCATCCAATGGGTGCTACCATCAAGGTCATACCTTATGGTTCACATGGAAGTCATTTAGGATGTAATGGTCATATACCATAACTCAAAATCCAGTTCCTCATATTCATTTGGATAGTTGACTCATCACATGAACAACTAATCACATAGATGATTGAGGTGTATCTGTTAAGGCTATAAGAACTCACAACTCCTTGTGATTCTTAATGTCCTTTATTAGTGATGGGTATTCTTTTATTTAGAAGAATTCAGTTATTTGATAATCATTCTCTAACTCCTTAGAGTATGATTCCTTCTTGATTTAGACATCACCATGCCTTAATCATGAGTTCACTATGATAGACTATCATAATCACTCATAAGGATCTCAAACATTTGGTCCAAGTATTTCATTGATCTCATCAAGAATTAACACTTTACCAAATTTTGCACTTCATCTATGATAATCTTGAACACTTCAAGATATTCATATTAGTATTTCTCTAAACACCATCTGAAGTATTAACATTTGTTCCAATAGGTATGTAAATACATCAGATGTATTACACCTAATAGGATAATCATTCTCCCACTACCTTTAGTGAAGATTGATTAATCATGTCCAAGATATTCATGTCTCTTACTGGTTCTCTAACCAAAAGAGTCTAGATTCATCCATCACATGGAAACTAGAAATGAATTTCTCATGATTGATGCTGATTTGATTGTTTGAGTTATCTTATAACTTTTAGGTATCATTTTATCTTATGCATATCAAATACCACAAGATAAACAAGGCATTTCCACAAAGATCATATCTTTAAGATTGAAAACTCAACTTTATTGATTGCCATCATTGTCATACAATATGCAAAAATAAAGTGTTTCTATCTATTGGCAATATATGAAATAGCAGTTCTCAACTCTATTTCATGCCCTTTAGGCTGAAATAAACTGAAAGATACTCCTATCTATGGCAGCAACACTTGCTCCAATGATGGGTACTTCTTTCTTGGTCCTTTCATAAAGGCCATCACTTCTTTGTGGATATTGCATATCATATATGACATATCCATATCTTGGTATCATATACCTTAGATAAAGAAGCGGTTAATTTCATGATACCTTAGGTGGAGATCTCCATCCCCTCCTTCATCTTCTTTTGTTCTTCCATATATAGAGGGCAATTCCCTCATATACCCTTTCCCCATGTGCCTTGAGGTTGAAGACGGCTTGGGATGCTGGCTAGCATCAGAACACTTCTTTGCTTTGCCCTTTCCCTTAAGACTTACCTTTCATTGATCTCATCAAAGATTAGGATTAGTCTTTCTTCATCCTTGCCTCTACTATCCTCAACATGTCCAACAACTCTGTCAACGCTTGTCAAAGTTGTTCATGTTGTAGCTTATCATGAATTGTATGATTCTCGCAACATTTGCAGTATCATACCAATATCCAACTCTTGGCTCAGAGGGAATCCTTCTTAGTCAGGTTTTCCACATACCCAATCATATTGAGTGTGTGAATACCTTACTGGATCTCCTTCTATCATGACATACTAGGACAGTGTCTTGGAGACATCATATGTCTCATGTTGTCTCTGCAACTCATAGTTCAGAGAACACAACATTAAGCACTCCTCATCAAAGTCATCCTCGGTATGCTTCCATAAGCATACTTTCAGCCATTGATGTGGTGGGATTGAGTTTATCTGATCTTGGTATAACTAGGACTTCGAGATTTCACTCTTTGAGAAAACTTCTCATCATCCTAACCAGTCGTGGAATTATTCCCATTTAATTTGTTGGTCTCAAAGACCGATTGCAAATAAAGCGATTTGTTGATTAACCATTTATTTTAACAAAAGGAAATATATGCAATTTTAGTCCAAAACTCTTTTGACTTATTTGATTGATTTGAAAAGTTGACGATATAATTAGATCTTTAATTAATTATCGCTCCCACTATTTTAATTCAAATTGATAGCCCTCACCATCAATTCGGAAGATTGCAGCGTACAACCTTCTAGTGGGCAAGATCCATATTTCATTAATTCATGAGTCAGCTTTGGCTGATCGCCCACAATCTTGACTATTTAGGTAGGCCATCATGCCAATTGCATCATATGCAACTCTTGATGAATGAACATGTGCAACACCTTGCCATGAACATTCCTTGCCTCTGGGCTTAGACACTCTAAGAATCACCAGTTAAGTCTAACCCAAAAGCCGACACGGTAAACATGCACCCTGCTTGGGAAGAACCTACATGTCTACCCTTCACACTTCCATAAGATAGACGGCGCACCACGCTTTGGCGTAACCTACGCTTGGTCGATCGAGTTTTTCATGTGTGCCGCTAATGGAAGGCATATAAGACTTAATATTTAATGAGGGATTTGGTTTTTATATACATATACATATCCAATCACCACAATACATAATACGTATCATATACATGCTATATCCCACAGAAAACATGAAAAATGATAAAAGCGATGATTATGGCCATCCTAATGTGATTCCTCGAGCCAAGAGGAATCACAGTCATCTAGGTCTACATCACATGCAACCTGTATAAGATGAACTCTGTGTTTTGCCTTCAGAGTAGATCAACTCATCACATGATTGACTTGCTCGTTCTGCCCCGGTCGTCTGGGTGCCACCAGCTTTCGCCTGGTCGTCGTGCATCTCATCATGGCCGCCACCCACTCGTCTCGCTCCTCAAACCGGTCATCAACCGATCGGCTCACTCCTTGAACCGATCGTCTGGTACGTCAACCGACCGGTTCACGCCTTGAACCGATCGTCTCAGCTGTCGTCTGGATGTCCGCCATTCTTTGACATAACATGAAATCAAATCTATCCTAATTTTACATTGCTTAAAAGGGAAACCCCAAGTTACATTCGGGGGGAGCAAAGGTAGGAAAAAATCTCGAATTATTTTGAGTTACATCAGGAAAAGGAGAAGGAAGATCGGTGCGCAGACCGAGATGTAAGCAACCACAAACAACCATACATAGAGAGGGTTTATTGGCCATAAACACGCTATACATCCATCACAAAACTCGTTTAAGGGCGACGCGTATCGAGTGCATTAATAATACATATCTTATATGTAATTGGGATTTGTGGATTTAGGATTGGACATGCACAAACCCAATTTTATTCGCATCGTATGCAATAAATAAAGGCGACAAACCAAAATCGATCATATCGATATTCCCAAAATATAGAGCAGTTAACGTGGCTCTGATACCACTGTTGGGTTTTAGGGGAGGCAGAGAAGGCAGTGGAAACAAAGTTTTTTCCCCCAAACCCAGAACAAGGAAACACGTCAACGTCTATACAAAAGGAAAGGGATGGTTTGTGGAATCATACCTTGTCCTGAGGCTTGCTCAGAGACAATACCTCACGCTTTGCGCGGTCTTCAACTCCGGCCTTGGACGGTGTCTGTGCAGCTCCTGGTCGCACCGGGACTGACGACTCCTAGTCTCACCGGGACTGTCGGGGTTGACAGTTGTCCTCCTGAGCGGCAGAAACCTCCCGCCTCTGAAGTTGTCCACACAGACTACCTGGAACTCCACACTCCTTATCCCACAAGGAGTTGGAAGGAGTCGTACCCTCCTGTTGACGTACTAGTCACCAACACACTCTCCTGCCTCCAGTTGCAACTGTAGTTGTCTTTCCTTTGCTGCGCCTCCCTTTGCGGGTAGCACTTGCTCAGGCTCTCTCGGTTACCAAAACCAGAGAACGACAACTTTGTAGAGCAACTGGTTGCACTGAGTTGTACTTTGAGAAGCCCCCAATACCCCTATATATAGGAGGGTCATGGGACAGGGTTATCCATCCCGGGCAATGCAAGACTAAAAGTAGGAGTAGAAGGGTTCGAGATTTTCCACAAAAGCAACCAACTCGCAACCTGAACCGATCGTTTCATTTCTGAAATGGTCGGTTGGGGATCTGAGCCGGTCGGTTGACACTCAACTGATCGGTTGGGACCCATGAGCCGGTCAGTTCACTTTCTGAACCGATCGGTTCGTGGTCCTGATCAGTTCTCGATCGACTTTCCCTCTTTTATTTCTAATTGGTATCAAATACCAATTCTTTTCCCAATCAAATTGGGCAAGTGAAATGAAAGGAAAATTCTCACCAATCTGACTTTTCCAACTTGCTCGGTTGCAACAGTTGAACCGATCATTTCAACACTTGAAGCAATCGTTCACCCTATCCATGAGCTGATCGACTCACCACCTGAGCCGACCGGTTCAACAAGTTGAGCCGATCGGTTCATCTCATGCGCCGATCGGTTGGGAGTGCAGATTGTGCAGAATCAGTTAATTGCAGTTTCAATCAATCCGATACTCTAATCAATCTTGTCCAACACCTTGAACACTATGATTTTGATCTATCAATTGATTGAGTGTTTAATTGAACTACTAAACTCCTTTAGTAATCAATCTAAACATTTCTTGTGGACAAAACTCCTCTTCCAGGTTAAATCCTATGTGTGTGACCCTGCAGGTCCATTTCACGTTGGCAGTGAAAGTCCATAACACTTATGACTTCACAAGCAAAGAGCGGTGCCTAGTCACACATCAGTGCTACCCAAGTGAAAGTAGAAAGTTGGAGAACAACTTTCAATCCTACAATCCGTGAATGGTGTTACAGCGAATGTATAATTCCTTTATCACTGATATCCCGAATGAACTCGAGGCATGGAACAGTCATCCTGTCAATGTTCATTCACTTTCTTGATCTTAGAGTAGATTGGAAGAGATATGTATGACATCAATATCACATACTGATTCACACATGCGTGCGCATGCCTATTTCAACCCTACTCATCAAGTGGCCTTGGATATCAAACTCCCTCAGAAGGGACAAATCCCATATCTATCACTCACCCCTCAAAAGCCCCATGTTTCAAAGCCACCCAATCATCACCTTTATAACAACCCATGTTTCAGGACTGCGTTTGATGATGTCAAAGTGTGCCCAACGACATGTGTTGAGTGTAGTGATTACAGGTAAAAGAATCACACTCACCACCATCACTGTGAGTACTGACTGTGACTACCATGTCATGGTTCCATGTGTCAAACTCACGGTGGGTCTGTCCGGTACACTTGTTCTCTAACAAGTACCTATGTGTTTGGTTTGATATCTCTATATCATGACTAATGAGATTCTATCATCAACCAACACCACAATCTAGTCTTGTGTGTCATTGCTGTCTATCTACCTTCCACAATGACATCCGACTATGGACATAACAAGAATGTACAAACTCTTAGCATCCGTATGATCTCATCGTTCAGGTCCTCAACCTGAAAGCATAGGTCATTGAGTATTGTCATTCTCTAGACATTCAATCTGTTCTATCACTATCTCATATGATTGAACCAGAAAGAATTGGAAGCTTGCCTTTGATGTTTATCAAATCAATCTTAATGTATCCCACCAATCATCCCATGATTGGCTCTCAGGACATACATACCAACACTTTCTTTTTCACAAATAAGACTGGAGCTCCCCATGGCGAAGAACTAGGTTGAATGAAACCCTTATCCAGTAACTCCTGTAGCCGGATCTTCAGTTCCTTCAACTCTACAGGTGCCATTCTGTAGGCTGGCAACGCTACAGGGTGACTACTTGGAAACACCTGGATCTCAAAGTCTATCTCTCTTTCAGGAGGTAGACCGAGAAACTTATCTGGGAACTCACATACCACTGGAACATCCCATAGACTGATTGTGTTCTTTTCTGCTCTAGTATCTACTACATGTGCCAAGAACACCTCACAACCTTTCTGCAACATCGTATCAGCTACAACGGCTGAAATGATACACGTAGGCAAAACTTTCCTATCTCCAAAAAAGACACAAGAAAATCCACCCTGTTGAAAGAAAACCTCCTTCTTCCAACAGTCGAGCTGAACTCGATACATCTCTAGGCAATCCATACCCAAGATAACTTGAAAAGAGTTAACATCTAGGGGTATAAGGTTAACCGCAATGGTGTAAGCACCAAAAGTCAGCAAACATCCAGGATAAAACTCTGTCAACACTGTCGGTTCACCTAACGGAACCCTCAACAATAACTGTACCGGTAACTCCTAGGTTAACAGGTTAAGCTCACAAGCTAAAGAACTCTGTATAAACGAGTGAGTAGCACCCAGATCTATCAAAACTGTAATTGAAATGCTGTTAAAGAAAAACATTTCTCGTGTAATTACTCAAGAAGAAACAATACCTTCTTGTGATGTTAAAGAGAAGAAGCATCCTGAAGCTCTTCCTCTCCCACGATGCCCTCATTGTCCTTCCCTATCACTGGGTGTTGCACCACCTCAAGAACCTGAAGCTACAGAGGAACCGAGTCCTCCAGCTGGAGCCTGTCTCGGGACATTCTGGTACTGTGACTGGGAACCCTGTGATGCTGACTGCTATAACTGGGGGAAATTCCTCTTGAAATGTCCCATCTGTCCGCACTGATAACATCCTTGAAACTCTGTTCCCCAACACTGTCCTGAGTGTGGTCTTCCACATATATCACATTCTCACGTCTCTCACCTCGGTGGACCTGTCACTAAAACCGATGATCCAGAAGACCTAGTTGGAGGTGTCCATGTAGACTGTGTACTCCATCTTCCAGAATTGAGTCTTCCTCCACTTGATGAAAAACTAGATCCTTGTCTACCAAAATAGCCAAGTCCTCATCCTATCTTTGAAAAGAAACCACCACCTCCTCTGTATCCACCACTGCTTTGTCCCCTTCTAATAAAGACTCCAAATCTTTTCGTACTCTTAGACTGCTTATCAGCATTAACTGACTCTTCTACACATCTCGCTGCTTCCACAAATTCCCCAAAGTTTTCTCTATCTCTTCGACCAATGGCTGAAATGGTGTGTCTAATCTCTGGTCTTAATCCTTCTTGAAATCTTCGACACTTTTCTACATTATCAGGAACAAGTTGCGGATAGAAATTTGCCAACCTTGTGAAATGTGTCTTGTATTCACCAATTGTCATACTTCCTTGTCTGATATTCTGCATCTGTCTTATCTTCTCACTCAGAAAGGTAGGTGGGTAGTACTTAAGATGGAATTCATCAATGAAATCCTTCCAAGTCAATACCGTGTTCCTCCTTTTATCTTCCACTCCATGCCACTAGAGATCTGCATCACCTTTAAGCAAATAAACTACGTGATTGATTTGTCTTTCCTCAGACAACTCCATCAGACGAAACACTTTCTCTAACTGTCTCAACCATTCATCTTTCACTACAGGGTCCATAGTTCCAACAAACTCGGTACCTCCAAGCTTCTTAACCAGCTCATAGGATCTCATCAGATCCTTGCTACTCGAGGTAGAAGCTCGCGTCTCCATCTTATACTTTTCACTACTCTCAAGAAACATCCTGTACATCCTTGATGCCTCATCCACATCATCTCCACCACCTGGACCAATCACCTTAGGGTCAGGTCCAATGTGGCACTCATCTTGGTCCTCATGACAACGTTCTCTTCCTGCCATCTACAATAGTATAACAGAACACTTCCTGCTAGAAAATTGCAGTTAGAAGGAAAACACCCTAAGTCCTAATCCTATTGGTCTCTTATCGTCCCCTGACCTTGACTTAGAGTAACTATGTACTCCACCTATGCTCTGATAACCTTGCTCTGATACCAAAAGCCTGTCACACCCCGATCTCACAATTACCACTAATAATGAGATTAGGGCATAACTTGAGGATTTAACGTAATATAAAAATTACCCTTAACTTTTTCTTTTCTTAATCACTTAAAATTAACTTTAAAGAAAGTCTATAAACTTGAATAACACCGAATCATATTAACTGTGGAAGCAACTTACCATTTACCTTACTAGGAAGATAAAATAGAGTTTAATGACATATTACATTTTTCCATGTGGAATATAAAGCACAATAGATAACTTAAAACTAAACTAAATATTATGTTACATTCTCTCTCTACCACACCATATGCCCAAGGACCGAAGGAAAGGGAGTAAGAGACCTCTATCTAACTACAAACTACCTTCTAAGAACTTGGGTGATACGATCCTTCAGCTTCCTCATGTTAATGCTGACCTGAAAAATGTTTTAGTAGGTTGGTGAGCTACTGGCTAAGGGAATAGAATTTCACCCAATCATCACAGTTAACTCATTTCATGTTTATTAATTGGAATAAAATACCAGATAATATTATTCTGAGTAGATCTAAGCAATATAATTTAAACGACAGGAGATGTCACCATTTCATTAAGATAACAACTGCTGCAAAGCTGTAGATACGATTATATAACAGAGAATATTAAAATTTCATTTAAAGGACAACTGTTGTGAAACTAACTCAAATCTTTCTTAACTCTTTAACTTTTTAGAAACTCTGTGAACCTATATGAACATATTTTATCTTATGCCCTGATCATATGCAGTGTACTCTACATATGAAGACTCGTGGCAAACTACGATCCCACCATACAAGACTTAGCTTAAAACCTGGGAAGCTAAGCCTAGAACTGAAGCCGAGTCTGCTTGACACGAACTGTCACGTCTGACTAAGGTAGCTAAATAGATGGCCTTTAACTAGACCTCTCCTCTAGGATGAGTACACATGAAGAGGGTCTGAGACGCTCTGTGGGCATCATCTTGGTACACTCTGTGGGTACCTCTGGGTTACCATTAAGATCTCTGGTTTATGTTGGGTAACCTATCTTTTCTTAGGAGAATTCCTCAAGGTCTTTGTCTCCCCGCACGCTCTGTGGGTGCGATCCAATCCCTGTATACTGGTCGCTGCCAGGGTGGATCGTTTCCTCCCTACAATGCAAACATCTGTAGGGAATCTACGGTGTTCAGGGCACCTATGTCTATTATTTTATTATTCTTAGAAAACTCTTACTATATTGTATCTCTCTATTACTTATTCTTGACTCTGGTATCTCTATGGTACCGAGTGTATTCATATGAAGCTTATAATATAACATGTATATCCTTCTAAATTTGGCAGAGCAGTATTTTCAAAAACATTGTAATTTACTGAGTAATCCATATACCATGCATGCAGACAGATTGAAATTTCTTAAATAAACTAAACTCATATCAACATGGCTCATATATGCTGGAATTATTCAATTGATCATCATAACATGCTAACAAGAGTTAATTACTCAATATATTAAAAATCGTTAGTAGCACTTGTAAATTATCTATAATTTCTCAAAAATTGAGCACATCAACCCAAATTCTAAGTTATGCATCACATAACTCAAGTAAAAGTCAATTACTTGTCATGGCATGGATTATTAATAATAATTCAATATTTCAAATAATTTCTTTGAGAAACGTGTCAATTTGTATAAATATTAAATCATTCACCTTAAATATAACAAAGAGCATACTATTAGGTTTTCTTTGAATATTTTTCATATCATCGTCATTTATTTGAAATCGAGCATCTATTAACTTACTAAAAATGTGTAGCCTTAGTTTATACCCAAACTGTGCCGTTACTGTTCATGTGCTACTGAGTTCAACATTTGATCGAGTAATTTAAGTTTTGATCCATTGTGTATTTACACTAATCCAAATCACACATATCAATTAACTAATTAGCATCGTGCAAACGTTAATAAATAAAACATGCAAATTAGAAATCGAGTGACACCGACATTGCCCGACACCTGGGTAAATGTTGACATCTGTGAATGATACCGATTTCAACCAAAATGTCCGATTATTAGAGTTATACTTGCGTCATAGAGTGAAATTCTACTCACAGCGGTGAGGTGACCGCAATTCAACTAGAAACGCATCCAAGAGTCCTATTTCCAGGCGTCAACGATTCTTCTTCTACCTTGGAATTGCTCTGGAACAAACCTACTTCACGTAAGGTTGGAGAAAATGAGCTAAAAATGCAGTTAGGTGCTCGTGGCTGCGGATTCTGCCCTAGACTCGTGGCTGAGCTCGATGGCAGTGTTTCCTTGGTGTTTCTCATGCCAAAATGGCCTCTGGTCGCTGCCCCCCATAGCAGCTGCTGCTACTTGGCCGCAGCTACAGAGGGCGCCGCCCTAGGGTGTGATTGGGGTGAGGAAGGATGTAGGGAGTAGGGCGTCGCTAGAACGACCCTCTAAAGGCCCTAATCGGTCGCCGCTGCTGCTGTGATGGTCGACCATCCTTGCAGGTCAAACTGCTACTAATGGATGCCACACCTGCTGCTGGTCGGCCAACCTAGCAGGTCGGTTGGCAGGTTGCATGAGGAAGAGGGAGGAGGAAAGGATGGAGGGAGAAGAGGAAGGAAGCGTCGCCCAGCTGAATCGAAGCCAAGGAGACCCAAAATTGGCCCCCACTCCTCTGCCTTACCGCTAGCTGATCGGGCTATTTGGGTGCCGCTTTAGATGGTTCCTGTGAATCGATTGGGGAAAGAAGAAATAAGGGAAAGGGGCTAATAAGTTATTAATGGAAAAATTGCAACCAAGTCCAAGAAAACTAGAAAACGTCATATCTTTTGCCTCAGAGGTCCAAATCAAGTGATTTCTTTTGCAAACTATCAAGAAAAAGATCCACTACAACCTCAAGGCATGAAAACATGCTAATTAGACTGTATCACTTGATCAAATCACTAATCGCATCTGTGAGTACTTAACTCAACTTAATCAACATAATGTTGTACTAAGTGCTGTGCTTACTAGTTAATCATGGAGTGGGTCATAACAGAGGAGCTCAGGAACCCAAGATAAAAAAACAATATAACCATCCCAGATGATCTGAAAGATCTCAAAGTAGATAGTTTGGTGTCCCGTGAGGGTGATTGGGATATTGGTTTTCTAAATTATTACTTTGATGAGGAAAGTGTAAATACAATTTGTTTGATGCCTACACCACATGATAATATGTAAGAATACAAAATCTCCTAGATAAATCATATTATTGGATGCATCTCAGTTAAATAACTATATAAAAATTTGATTGCCTCCATAGTGATTCCCTCACAAGGTGATAGGAATAACATCTGGAATCAAAAAGTACCACTGAGGATTAATACCTTTATTTGTCTTTTGAATCATGGCCACATTCTTACAAACACATTTACGAAAACTATACACATGACAAGTGAGGATTCATGAGAAAATTGTAGTCAGGGGGTTGAAGACATCCTTCATGAGGTATGAGATTACCCTAAAGTGAAAGAAACTTGGCTTCTTATTAACTCAGACCTAAATGACTCCTATTTCTTAGATATCAAGTGATGAATCAATTAAAATTTAAATAACAAGTCCAACAATTGGAACTTTTGGTTAATGTTTACTTGTTGGCACTTCTGGAAGGCCAGGAACTATTTTATCTTTAGAGGAGTATAAATGCCTATTTGTGAATTGAAAATGAATATCCACACCACAACTCTGAATATCACAAAAACATGGAGACTGAGTGGAGATATCCTACAACCAAGTGGAAGCAAGAGACATGTCAAGTGGAGTCCACATCAGGTAGACAGAGTCCAGACCAATGTTGGTGCTGCTCTTTGCTCTGGGAATCTAACAATATCTATGGGCACCATTATCAGACAACCCAATGGTGATTGGTTACATGGTTTCTATTATAAACACTCAAGGAATGATCCTTTGGAGATTGAACTTCTAGAAATTCTAAGCGGTGTTTAGAAAGAAAAACAAGAAGGATATCAAAGATGTGAGGTAAAATCAGATTCTCTATTCATCATTGGGTAAATTAAACATATATACCTATTTCCCTCCCGAGTTTTACCCAAATACTCAAAAGATCTTGAACTTTAGCTAGGGCTGTAAATGGGTACGGGTAGACCCACGGACCCGCAAATCTGGACCCTTAAAAAACCCATCACGGGTCTAATTTTTATACCCACATACCCTTGGACCCGTATACCCTTGGACCCGCATATAAGAGGGTCCAATAATGGGTATGCTTGGACTCAGACCCGCTAGACCCGTGTACCCTCTATACATAAGAACTACTAAAATAATATGTTATATATCATACTTTACTAGTCTAATTAATATAATTATTGAGATTATATCCTACTCTAAGGTTGAGACTAGTCATATAACTAAGAATTAGCTATTCTAGTTACAATAATGAACATCATATGTAAACTTAAAATCAAAATGTCTACTAATCTACATTACTTTCTACATCAATTAAATGTTATGATCATGGCTACAAATATGTAAACAATTACTCAATTAATTTTATTGTATAGAATATAGCATTGTCTAATATAACTATTACATGTTAATATACTATATGATAACAATATCTTGTTGTGTTAAATATATATAACATAGTCATTTCTCTTACATAAACAATATGATGTTTTATAGAACCGCTTACCTGCATACCCACTATTATTGCGGGTACGGGTATGGTGCGGGTCCAGGTTTTGTATTATGTGGGTCTAGAACCAGAACCGGACCCACTAAATTAGATGGGTATGTGTATGGGTATGGGTATGGCCAGATCCGCACCGTACCCACACCGTTTACACCCCTAACTTTAGCAAAGGATTTGAGTTTATCAAGTTCAACAAAGTAGATAGAGAAGCTAACCACCTAAAGGACAAGAACATGAAATGGTTCTTGAAGTAACCAAGAGTGGCCTATAATTCTTCAATATGCCCAACAAAGTTGATGACTACTATCGTGATAGAGAAAAATCTAGTAGACATGGTCTATCTTTTGAGTTTATCTTGCAAAACAAAAATAATTAGTAAGTGAATAACCAATTCTTCAAACCAATTCTTCAATTGGGATTAACCATCTAAAAAATCATGGTCCTTGAATATTATGTTGGGAATCGATGTCTTATAATCTAAGGTCATCACAAACTATTCCAACATAGGGAATTTGTGCATACATAGTACCTGGCTCACCCCTATCAAGCTGGTCAATTTAAATCATAGGACCTTCAATATTTTCCTCAACTCTTTCAAAAGCTCAACTCCATTCTCATATATCATATATGTGTGATTATCATTATACAAACCAACATCTCATTAAGTAGAACATACTTCAATCTTATGACAGGGGTCTCATATTTGGGACTTAAGAGCTTTGAATTCCTCCTCAAATGGAAATGACCTTCACTCTTCTAATTTAGCCTATAGGTCTTCCTAAGAGGTGTAAAGATGGAGCAAACACTGCTATGTCTATTCATTAGTAGACTCATTATCATGTGGATCGATGAGAGAAGTCTTTAGAGGGTCATTTAAAAATGGATCTTTTACATGAGGTATGGTATTTTCTATACACAGTCAATTAAAAATACCTTCTCAAGAACTCTTGGTCATTTTAGGCTATCAAAGAGCATATCTGGTGATTCATTCCCATTCTCAAAACCAAGGTGCCTGCATCAATATGAACCAATGCCGTAGTTGTGGCAACGACCATGTGGTAAAATATAAGAGGATGCATGAGATCCTCCTTGATGTCCATAATGAATTGATAACAATGGATGTAGGAATCCTTCCCTACTCTAATTGGCACTGTAACATCCTGGGTTTTACGACCCAAGATGTAAACAATTGAAATAAATTCTCATCATACACAATAAAAGACTACACATAATTGACATAAACAATTACAAACCACCAAACAATATATAATGCACATATATAAAAGAGTCACTTTGGTTTAATATGATTTGGTTACATCTTTATGCTAGATTGTAACTAAGGATGATCATCATCTTGTATGGTGTGTGTCACATACTGAATTCTGGGCATTTTGCTTTTTTGGTCCTCTATTCCATCTTTTCCTTTCATTTCTATCCTATTTGGCCTTTCTATTTAATTTATGGAAAATATGATGGTTTAATGAACATTTGTTCACCTTTTATTCCAATATTTAGGTTTATGCACAAATACCTCAGTGGAAGCTTAGTAATGGGTCAAATATGCAAAATATCCACTTAAGTGATAAAAAGAATAAATAAATTCGTCCTAGAACTTTCTAGTGCTTTTTAGAATATGAAAAAGAAAGGAAATCCCGAAATATATATAAAGGAGATGATAAATGCAATAATTGAGGATAAATATGGAATATTTTGGATAAAAGAAGATAATGAGGAATATATTGTTCCAAAAATCCTAAATAGAAACACAAGAAGATAATTTGGATATTAATTTTGTTTTCTTGACTTAAAAGTTGCTTAATGGCCAAGTATCATCTAATTTGGATAATAAATAAATATATAATGCCTTTAATACAAGACAATGGGAAATAAGCCAAGAAAGAGAGGTAAAATATTTAATGACCTCAAATTTGAAAACTAACTCTAGATTCGTAATCTAAGCATAAAAATAAGCCTTTGGGCAAATTTGCATTTAATTTGGTCAATGTTTAATATTTTATTTTAATCTAGAGAGAGAAAATGACTTAAAGACAAAAAATATTAAATATATGTTTAAAAATATTAATTAATGCCAAAAACGTGTTCCTAACATTTATTATTACTTGTAGACCAAGTTTTATATTTTTATGAAGTTTCTAGATGCCTCTAATAAATTAAAAGGTTAAATAAGTGATAAAATTTAAATGAATAAAATAAAATAATAAAGATCTTCAAAAAAATATATTAATGCCAAATTCGTGTTCTACATGTTAAAATAGACCTTTGGATGAATTTTGACCCAATTTGGAAAATATGTGTTGAGAAGATAAATTAAGGAGAGAGAAAGTGTCCAAAACTTTCAAATCATTATTTAAAATAACAAATGACCTCAAAAAAATGTATATAATACCAAATTCGTGACTAGCATACTTAATATGACTTGCGGGTGAAGTTTTGTAATTTTTGGATAATCATAGAGTCATAAATAAATGGAGGAAAGAGAAAATATGTTTTGAATTATTTAACATATTAAAGATTCTCAAAAGGAAAAACTGATTCCATATTTGGATTCTACACGTAAAAATCAGTCATAATATATAATTTGGTAATTTTTGGATAACGTTTGGGTCTCCAAACAAGGAGAGAGAAAAAAATTTAAATGAATATGCCCTTTTAGTCGATTTTGAATAGGCAACTGTTATATCGTGATGATCATCGACCGTTGGATCTCGATCTGAGGATCCACGGGTTGTCTTCTACCTTGGACCGATTTAGAAACTGGTCGGTGGATCAGAAGGATGTAAAATCGGGATTTCTCCCCTGGTGGTTGATCATTGCTCACGAATCTTTCGCCTGTGGTTTCGTCTTTGATTTCCGCTCAATCCTATCCCGGGATTTTAGCAAATTCATGCCTTCTATGCTGCTTTTCTTGCGGCCACCTACCCTCCCTTGTTCTGACTCTGCCCCTTCAAGTTTTCCTTTTCTCTGGCAACTCAAAATCTTCGGGACGCTATTTATAGTTTCGATGGGCAACCTTGGGATCCTAGAATCCCATTGAGGCACTTGAGTTGGCCTGGATCTTCACCTCATGCCTCTCCGAACTCCGGGTATCCCCGCCAGAGACATGAGCTTCTACCCAGCAGCCCGCACCTCCGAGATCATCGGAAAAGGTGAAGAACTACTCCAAATACCCCTGCGATGCTTCCCTGTGACCAGATTGGTCTCTCTCCAAGGTATGTGGTAATGCCCTTTCTACCTTGTTTTTGACCTACCTGATGAATAGCAGGCTGTATGCGATTTTGATGCTTGATTTCCTTGCCAAGCTCTTTGGTTTTGACCCAGGAGCCGATTTGGGTATTCATTTTTGTGCTCCTTTGCCCATAGTTCTGAACTCAATGTTTCACTACATGCTTTCTGTGCTCCCGCTTTGTTAGTTGCGGATGAACAAGGACGAAGAAGATGACCACTGGGGTCTTTACTTCTCTGCCCTCGATCAATTATTCCTTTTTTGTTTTCCTCCATGGGTATTCCTATCTTTTCACATGCATTTTTGTTTTCTTAGTCGAGCACTTCACGGGCCACTATCATGGAAAGCTGGACGACGATAATTGGGCCATGTCAACAGGCCCAATCTCGCTGATCAGACTTAGTTTTGCCTAAGTGGCATTTTCTGATTGGTTCTTATTGTAAAAATTGTAACTTTTGTTTTGATGGTCCAAAAATAAATCTAAAATATGTTTTGGAATCGAGAGAATGATATCTACCAATTAAAAATGTTTTTGTTGTTTGATTCTGAGATTTTCAAATATGTATTTTTCGAGTCAATTTAATTAACTAAAAATCACCAAAAATGCATCTAAAAGTCTATATCTTCAAAATACATAATATTATATGTTATTTTGATAATAAAATCCTAACTAAGACAATGATGATGTTTTTGAGACCTAAATCAGTGGTTTGTAGAAAAATTTAGTAACTTTAGGGTTTTAAGCGTTTAATGAATGAATATGGTTCTAATACATAAATATGGTCTTGATATTAGGAAAAGTGGAACATTGAATTGATTAAGTGGTGCAAGTTGATAATTGGAATCAATATTAAAGGTATGTGCATCTTACACCTAAGTTGGGAATATTTGTTCCTTAACCTAATTTCCTTTGATGAGACTTTATTTGAACCATGCATCATATGTTCTTGATTCTTTTGATATACTTGCATCATAATCAATTTTGGAATATTGTTCTTGGGTCTTGGTACCCCACTACTTTGTTCTATTTGATATTGCTGTTACTTGCCATCTATTCTAGCATGTTGATTTTATTAGACTAATTAACTAGTGTAGTGGTACTTGTATGTACAACCACCCATAGTTGGGGAATGTGTTATTTCTCCCCTGGGGAACATGTTATTCTCCTCCGCACATGAAATATGTGCAGGTGATTGGGAATGTGATACTCTCCCCTCACCCTTTTGGTTGAAGGTCCGGTAGGTGCCTCCCAAAGATATACAACATAGAACTCTAAGGTTTCTACCCTCTTTGGCCGTTATTTTAATTTGTGGATAATATAATGGCCTAATGAGCATTTGTTCAAATTTTCTCTCAATATATGGGTTTTATGCACAAATACCTCAGTGAAAGCTTAGTAATGGTTTTAATATGCAAAATTGTACACTAAGTAATAAAAATAATAAAATATTTCATCCTAGAACTTTCTAGTGCTTTTTAGTATATGAAAAGGAAAGGAAATCTCGAAATATACATAAAGGAGGTGATAAATGTAATAATTGGAAATAATATGGGATATAATGGATAAAAGGAGATAATGTGGAATATATTGTTCCAAAAATCCCAAATAGGAAACCAAGAGATAATTTGATATGCAAATTCGTTTTCTTGACTTAAAAGATACTTAATGGCCAAGTATCATCTAATTTGGATAATAAATAAATATATATAAGCCTTTATTACAAGATAATGGGAAATAAGCCAATAAGGTGAAATAAAATATCTAATGTCCTCAAATTGGAAAAATAACTCCAAATTCGTAATCTATATATAAAAATGAGTCTATGTGTGAATTTGTATTTAATTTGGTCAATGTTTAATATTTTATTTTATTCAGGAGAGAGAAAATGACTTATAGACCAAAAATATTAAATATATGTTGAAAAAATTAATTAATGCTAAAATAATGTTCCAAAAATTTAGTATTGCTTATAGACCAAGTTATACATTTTTAGAAGGTTTCTAGATGCCTCTAATAAATTAAAAGGATAAAATAAGTGATAAAATTTAAATGTATTAAATAAAATAATAAAAGTCTTCAAAAAAATAATTCCAAATTCGTGTTATACAGGTTAAAATAGACCTTTGGATGAATTTTGAATCGATTTGGAAAATATTTGTTGAGAAGATAAATTTAGGAGAGAGAAACTATGCAAAACCATCAAATCATTAATTAAAATAACAAACAAATGAAGTTAATAACAAATTTATGTTCCATATATTTTGTTTTTCTTGAGAGTGAAGTTTCACATTAATTGATAATTATATAAGTCACTAATATATTAAGAAAGAGAAAATATGAATTACTTTATAGGATTTAAATAAAATACTTAGAATTCCCAAAAGTGAAAACTAATGTTACAATTGGGATCTACATGTATTAAATAGTATAGGGTTATAATTTTATATTTAACTGGATAATGCTTGCTTTCCCAATTGAATTGGTATTTAAAATCCTAATTACCATAGGCTTTAATAGTGGTATTTGATTAAACAAATTAATGTTTTCCTAAACCAAACGTAAAGCAACGCTGTGTTGCTTCCTCTCCCTCCAACGTGACCTAACATTTCCCCCATTCCGAAATGGGCAACGCCCAATGTAACAATTGTCACCCTTCCTCTCCGTACCCTATTTATCTTCCCCCCCTCATTCCTTTTCTCCTAAAACACATGAAGCCCTAGCCGCCCATCCTACCCTCACCTTGCGTCCAGCCATGGTGAGCAATGCCAGATAGAGTTGAGGATCATTGGGCAGCGTCGCCTCCTCCTCTTCTTCCTTCTCTCCCTAAATGATGCCTGAAACTCGACGCCCAACAACCCTGACACTGCGTCGGCGTCGTTAACACCTTCTCATCTGACCCTCGACGTACAACAGCCCCCGACGTTGCGTCGGCATTACTAAGATCTGCCCAACCGATGCCTCGACGCTGCGTTAGCATCACTACAACCTGCCCTTCTGACGCCCTGACGCTGCGGCACCCGACGCCCTGATGCTGCGACGCCCTAATGCCCACAACACCACTTCGAGAGCAACCTCGACACCATCACACACTGACAATAGGGCATCGTAGCCACCAAGTGCAACGCCGTCGACCTTGACAGCGACGCCATCATTCACAACCACTAGATCTGCAACACCATGACGTTTGCAAACACCTCCATTCAACCTGACGATGGTGACTCATTACATGCTGCTTCTTCCTGGGTCACATTATCATAGAGAACGTGATGATGTGTTTGGGTCCCCATCTTGTTGTAAATCAACCAGACATGCAACCCCCATGGTAACTCTAGACATGTAAGTCTTCATTTCACTTTCAATAGTTTTGTTTTAGAAAATAGATTATAAAGATGGGATAAGTATGGAGTAAGGATAATCTAGTTATTTAAAACCATAACATGAACTAGTCAATTATCTTACCTATCAACTTTGTTGTATACAAATATAAATATTAGATTGCATGAAATCAAAGCTGTAATGATACATTAAAGTGGAGACTTGATATTAAATAAAAGGTATTGTATAAGACCCAGGTGGATTGGTATCCAAAATGATTAATGAATCACCCTAATTGCTTATTGTATACTTACCAAACCCTAAGAATCATTAGTGGGTGTATCCTTATTTTAATGTATCCTTTACATTAGAAATCATATATATACATATAGGTGCATCACATGATAATTAGAAATACATATGGATCTAGGGAACACTCTCATCTAAATTAATCCAAGGGAACTTGAAATCTGTATAAGAATTCATCTAACGATATTGTCTTCTTAGGAATTAAATAGTAAAAAAAAGATAATAATGTGTAAAGGAATATACTTTTATAAACATATATCTAGATGACATGTTAGTTGGATCAAATAATGTGTATATTAATGAACCTAATAAATATTCATATGGAATATACTTACACTAATAAACATGGTAAGCATGATGTTAGGAATAATATGGACTCACATCATTATACCTATATTGGAAGCATATATATTATTATCCACATATATATGAGTTACATAAACTTATGTGACTAAATATTGGTAACTAGAACTAAGATAGATATGTAAAGAATCACATATTATCTCAACAAAGATTAAAATCATAAACCTTAACATGACATTACATGGTCGGGAATTGGGTAATAATAATATAAAAAAATATAATAGGAATGAATATGTTCACTTTGACTTGGCTAATATACATAATGTGTTTCTAGGATGAAAAGTTGACTTTGTGGACCAACGTATACTATTCAAGTTAACCTTTATGCGTGGAAAGAGGTATGTGCATCTACTCTTTAGTTGGGAAAATTTTATACCAATACCCATATTCCCTAATGAGGCTTAATCTGAACTAATTCTTGATTCTTGAAACCTAAATTGTTTATTGCCTCAAAATTAGTTGTAGTATTATCTTGTTTGGGTTTTTCATACCCCACTGCCATGTTATTTAAATATTTTGATTAATCTTGCCATAACTCTTTGCTAGCATGTAATTAAACGTTCTATTTAATTGTAAAGTAGTGATACTTATGTACAACCACCCACAGAGGGCATGTATATAATCGCCGTAGGGGAATGTTTATAATTCTCCCCATAATATTATAGGTGACTGGGAATGTCTTATTCTCCCCTCACCTAAGGTTAGAGGTCCGGTAGGTGCCTCAAACCTACTTAGTTAGGTAGACATATTAATTTACATGCAAAACCCTTATTTACTTTTGTTATTGGCAAGTTTCATTATATAAAGCCTCATTCTCTTGACGTCTCATCCTTTGATGATTCCCTAGCCTATTTTACTTGTTAAAATTATTTTGTTAGTCTTAGAATAATCTTATAACACATACTTTTATTTTTCCTTCCCTTTTTGCTGGGTGCCTTCCCAACCACCCAGATGTGGAGCAAGGTGTTGGATATGGCATGAAGATCGTAGCTTTGGCATGGACATGGCTGATGGATGTGTTGCTTGGAGACAAAATTGGAGTAGTCTAGTTTCCCTCTACTTAGATACTCTTTTTGTATAAAGCATGTACACCCATATTAGTAGAATTTTTATGTACACTTTATTTAAATTGAATATAGTCAAAATTTTATCTTCCGCTGCTATCCCAATTGGATTTTGTTTACCATTATTTTTAGTAGAGAGGTGGATTGATCTCACCTCTTTACAGCATAAAGAGGCGAGATCACCTCTTTATTAAAATTTAAAGGAAATACAAACAACCACAATTTTAACCAAAATTTAGAGACTTTGAGGATGATTGCATAATATTCCAAGTAAATAAGCATGATTCCAGATACATAATAAAATGTCAATAGCAGCGGAAATAAAGAAATAACAAGCCTTCACATGGCTTTTATTGTTTATTACATGAGTGATTTCTAAAAGAAAAGATAAGATAAACATGATCTAGCTATAGTAACCTAGCCATCCTTTCCAAACGCTAAAGATCAAGTCCTGGGAGAAGCTACCTTCAAGCTTGTCCTTCTCCTTGCTCAACACCGGCACCTGGGTGGTTGGGAAGACACCCAGAAAGAGGAAAAGAGAGAAAAGTATGTGTTACAAGATTATTCTAAAATCGACAAGAAGGATTGTAACCAGTAAAATAGGCTAGAGATTTATTGAAAAGTGAGACATCAAAGAGTATGAGGCTTTATATAATGAAACTTGCCAATAACAAAGTAAATAAGGGTTTTTCATGTAAATTAATATGTCTACCTAACTAAGTAGGGTTGAGGCACCTACCGGACCTCTAACCTTAGGTGAGGGGAGAATAAGACATTCCCAGTCACCTATAATATTATGGGGAGAATTATAAACATTCCCCTAGGGCGATTATATACATGCCCTATGTGGGTGGTTGTACATAAGTACCACTACTTTACAATTAAATAGAACATTTAATTACATGCTAACAAAGTGTTATGGCGAGATTAATCAAAATATTTAAATAACATGGCAGTGGGGTGTAAAAACCCAATCAAGATAATACTACAATTGATTTTGAGGCATGAATAAATTAGGTTTCAAGAATAATGGATTAAGTCATATTTAGCCTCATTAGGGAATATGGGTATTGGTATAAAATTTTCCCAACTGAAGGGGGTAGATGCACATACCTTAGCCTCAAGTGTTCTAGAACCCTCTTTCCAACCCTTCACACGAAATCAGAACCCACTTTCCCTAACATCATCATTAGATCTATGAATTAGAATTAGGTATACTCATTAAAGGTTGAAAACCCTAATATTACTAACATTTTGTGCAAACCATCGAATTAGACTCTGAAAACATCACCATCGTCATAGTTAGGGTTTTCTGATCAAAATAACATATACTATTGTATATTTTGAAGATATGGACTTTTAGGGTTAATTTTGGTGATTTTTAGTTAATTAAATCGACTCTAAAAATACGTTTTCGCAAACATAAAAATCAGAACTCAAAAACATTTTTAATGATTAGATATCATCTTCCTGATTTCAAAACACTATTTGTTTTTAATTTTTGACCATTGGAATAATTTATAGAAAATATTTTGTTTTGACCAAATGAGAGAGAGAAAGTGTGTAGAATCTTCTATTTATTTAATAAATAAATAAATAATCTCAACTTGTAAAGATAATTACAAAATCTTGTTCTAATCCCTTAGGGAGACTTATGAGTGAAGTTACACTATTATCACGTCTTTTGATGAAGGAAAGAGAAAATGACATTTTAATTATTTAACCTATCAAACTTTTCCAAAAGGCAAACATAACTCCATATTTGGATTCTACACGTCAAAAACAATCAGAATATAAAATTTGGTAATTTTTGGAAGTCGTTTGTACCCTCAAATAGGAAAAGAGAAAAAGTTAATTGATTAAATAAGAACTTTAGTCAGATTTGTATTTGGCAACCTAATAAATGTCACACACATGGACCGTTGGATCTTAATCCAACGGCTTGCAGATCATCTCCTACCTTGAGTAGGAGACCAGCGCGGATGAACAATAAATTTTGAAAATGTTGATTTTTTGGATGGCCATATCTCTCTCGTTACTCAACCAAATCGCGTGATTTTTGGCTTGTTGGATTCCTCGTTCGATTTTGCACAAGTTTATCCCAAGATTTTCGAGTTTTGTCGAAGATTCTCAAAATCCCCAAAATGGCCGAAGTCTTTCTTTCACCCCACATATGGAAACCCTAACCTAGACCCCTTCATCTATATATACCTCTACACCTACGTGCGGCGACACTTGTGCAACTCGCCTATCTTCTAAATTTTGACTTTTGTCTCCGTTTTGACCCCCACTGAGCAGCCGAAGTCCCTGACCTTGCGACCTTTGCTGCTCCATGTACACACAATCTTCGTCTAAATTAAAGGTATGGTTGAGTTCTTCTTTGCTTTAGCTTTCATACACATCTTTCGGTTTTGAGTTTGGTCTTGAATTGCAAAAATACCCAAAATCTTGCCCAAGCAGCCATAGGTGTGCGGGCAGCTGGAGGTGGAAGAAGGGTTGGGTGGCTTTTTACCTTTTTTCCCCTCTCCCTCTCTCTCTTCGTCTCTCTTGCAATGGATTTGATGATGTGTCGTTCTTTGATTTGTTGATTTTAGAAAAATCATATCTTTTTACTCGATTATCCAAATTTAAAACGAAAATATGTTTTGGAATCGGGAGAACGAGATCTATCTAAAAAAATACCTTTTTGGTCTGATTTTGAGTTTTTCGAATATGTATTTTTCGAGTTGTTTTAATTAACTAATAAATATGGAAAATACCCTAAAAAGTCAGTAACTCGAAAATATACAAATATATATGTTATTTTGATTAGTAGAACGTAACTAAGATAGTGGTGAGGTTTTCAGAGTCTAAATCGATCATTTGTGAAAAAAAGTCGATGGTTTTGAGGTTTTAAGCCTTTAATGAATATACATATATCTAATACATAAATATGATGATCATATTAGGGAAAGTGGATCCGATCTCATGTAAAAGTTATGAAAAGTGGTTCTAGGATTCTAAATATTAAAGGTATGTGTTATGTGCTTAATACACTTCAGTTGGGAATTATTTGTTCCTTAACCTATGCTTTCCATAATGAGGCTTATTTGCACCTTATATCCTATCTTCATGATTCTCTTGCTATACTTGCCTCATGATCAGTTTGGAATATTATTCTTGGGTCTTGGTACCCCACTGATTTGTTCTATTTGATATTGCTGTTACTTTCCATCTATTCTAGCATGTTGCTTTTATTAGACTAATTAACTAGTGTAGTGGTACTTGTATGTACAACCACCCATAGTTGGGGAATGTGTTATTTCTCCCCTGGGGAACGTGTTATTCTCCCCCGCACATGAAATATGTGCAGGTGACTGGGAACGTGTTACTCTCCCCTCACCCTTTTGGTTGAAGGTCCGGTAGGTGCCTCAACCCTACATAGTTAAGATAGTCAATATTAATCATACATGCAAATCCTTGGTTTTATATTGTTTATGGCAAGCATCTATTGAAATATTCTTTTGTATATGGCCTCATTCTTTTGATGTCTCATCTTTTGATGATTCCCTAGCCTGTTTTACTTGTTACAATTATCTTGTCACCTTTAGTATAGTTTAGTGACACATACTTTTATTTTCCTTCCCTCTTGCTGGGTGCTTTCCCAACCACACAGGCGTGGAGCAAGCTGATGGATAAGGCATGAAGATCTTAGCATTGACATGGACTAGCTGATGGATATGTTGCTTGGAGACAAAAGTGGAGTAGTCTATACTTCCCTCTACTTAGATCGTTTTTTTGTATAAAGCATGTACACCCATATTGGGAGAATTTTTATGTACACTTTATTTAAATTGAATATAGTCAAAATTTTATCTTCCGCTGCTATCCCAATTGGATTTTGTTTACCGTTGTTATTAGTAGAGAGGTGGATTGATTTCACGTCTTTACAACATGGTATCAGAGCCAATGGTAGTCAGATCTTTGACTATTTCAATTTGTCTCCCTAATTAGAAACCTAGACTTGCATAGTTTCCTTTAAGTGACATGTTTGCCCAGATTTGATCTACCTTGATGATAGGTTGACTTAGGAACCAATAGTTCTACATTAGAACCTTGATGAATAAAATCCTAAAATACTTATAATTAAAATAAGCATAACTTAATGTTGTTTAGGCTTTCCTTTAGGAAACTATTAGGGCATGAAGTTGAAGTAAAGCTTTCTAGAAAGGATTAGGGTTTCATGGACTGGAAATATTTTCCTCCGCGCCACTAGCTTGGTTTACGAGGACTCCCATGCCCATATGATACCGGCCTGGCCTGAGCTAATACGAATTGCCCGAAATAGTTTACTTTTAGGCAATAGTAACCTTAGAGTTCTATGTTGTATATCTTTGGGAAACCTAATTTGATTTGTTTGAGGATGGATACCCTATATAGTTCCTTATGTCCCTTAGGACTATATGCTTGAATAGTTTATCCGTAGAACCTAGACCTTGGAGTTGGGTGTTTGGGAAGATATCAGAGTGCATAGTGGAAGCATGATGGATCATGAGAATGGTTTAGTTAGACTTATCCTTTAACCCTGGTTAGTTTGGCTTGATAGGTCGAACCCTTTAAGGGATGGAGTATGGTTAGGTTGGATGTTTGAGTGGTTATATTTTGTGGATGAAATACTCTTTGGGGGGGGGTTGGAACCCTATAACATCTTGAAGTCTATCTAATCTATCTTTAGAAACCCTAACTCCATGCTTAGGAGGTTGTTGTGCTTAGTGATCTCCAAACAAGTAATAATGGTAACCCTAACATGCTTGTTTACATATTAATAAACATATAATTATCATTTAAGGAATAATCCATGTGCTTGAACCCAATGTACATCCAAGGCACATAATATGAATATCAATGCTAATTATCAATAAGTAAGATGTTAATAATGTCATGAACCAATAAACCCTAATGATATGATGAGTAAGATAATTATATCATAATTTAAATTAATGCATGCTAAAGATGAATAAGTGAAATAAAATGGTCATGTTGACCTAAACCCTAAGTTGTAATAATCTATCCTTAATATATACACCCTTAATGCCTTTCATGATACATTGATGATGTTAAGTGCCATAATCAGTTAACATACTTTGATACACATAAATGATATATATATATATATATATATATATATATATATATATAATCATTTGTTCACATCATATATAGGAAATGTGTGTTACCTTGTTAACTAATATGCATGTGATTAGTCACTTAATGTGAATCAATTCATTAACATGAAGGATGTCCCACCTTGATCATTTAAAATACATGTAAAGGCTTCAATGTGAATATGAAGTAATTGAATTCACATAAGTGTGCAAAATCAATAATATAAAGGAATGAATATGAGAAATGATTAATGGTGATATCAATATGAGCAATAAATATAATGTGACAATGTGATAATGTTTAATATGAATATAAGTAACTAATGTGACATTAATGAAATAATTATATGCTTAACCACAAATTGAATAGAGTGTCTTATTTCATGTAAAATAATGTGTTATAATTAATAAAGTGGTAATATGAGGATAATGAAGTATAAATATGAATTATTAAGGACAATGATCAAATATAATAATGAATGTGGAGATAATTGAGTAACCTCTAACTGTGCGTAATAATGAAATATAACCCCTTTTGGCAATAAAGTGTATATGGCATGATGTAATTAAAATAATGAGGATAATGTGATATCATGTAATTCTATTGAGCCATAAATGTAAATAAAGTTAAGTATCCTAAAAAGAATATCTTAATAGTATAACTCTAGGTGACCCTTGAGAACCTGACCAATGTTGAGCTGTATGTGAAGTTTCTGAACCCTTAGGTGTAGTTGAAGTATAAGTTTTGGTGGAAGTGGTATGGTTGGAGGAACAATCTAAAGTTTTGTGATGTGAGGTTGCACACTCACCCTTCCCTAATTGCCAGTGATTTTGGGGATGAAATCCTCTTTAAGGGGTGGAGTGCTGTAACATACTGAATTCTGGATTTTTTACCTTTTTGGTCCTCTTATATATCTTTTCCTTTCATTTATATCCTCTTTGACCTTTCTATTTAATTAATGGAGAATATAATGGTCTAATGAAAATTTGTTCACCTTTTATTCCAATATTTGGGTTTATGCACAAATACCTCAGTGGAAGCTTAGTAATGGGTCAAATATGCAAAATATCCACTTAAGTGATAAAAAGAATAAATAAATTCGTCCTAGAACTTTCTAGTGCTTTTTAGAATATGAAAAAGAAAGAAAATCCCGAAATATAAATAAAGGAGATGATAAATGCAATAATTGGGGATAATATGGAATATTTTGGATAAAAGATGATAATGAGGAATATATTGTCCCAAAAATGAACCCAAGAAGATAATTTGGATAATAAATATATCAATTTCGTTTTCTTGACTTAAAAGTTACTTAAGGCCAAGTATTATCTAATTGGGACGATAAATACATATATTAATGTCATTATCAAAAGAAAATAGGAAATAGGCCAATAAAGTGAAATAAAATACTTAATGCTCACAAATAATAAAAGTAACTCCAAATTCGTATTCTAAACATAAAAATAAGCCTTTGGGAAAATTTGCTACTAATTTGGATAATGTTTGAATAATGAATAAAATAGGAGAGAGAAAGTGTGTAGAATCTTCTATTTATTAAATTAATAAATAAACAATCTCAACTTGTAAATATAATTACAAAATTGTGTTATAATCCCTTAGGGAGACTTATGGGTGAAGTTACACCAATTTTAGATAATGTTATCAGCTCTTTTGATGAAGGAAAGAGAAAATGACATTTAATTATTTAACCTATCAAACTTCTTCAAAAGGCAAAAATAACTCCATATTTAGATTCTACGCGTAAAAAATAGTCAGAATATAAAATTTGGTAATTTTTGGATGTTGTTTGGGCCTCTAAACGAGGAGAGAGAAAACTTTAAAATTTAAATGAACTTTGGTCGAATTTTATTGCAACTAGGAATCTTTTCCTTACCCATCCGCAAGATCGGACGGCTCAGGGTCCTTCGTGGACCCAGTTCCACTGATCTGACGACCCGCGGTCATCTTCTTCCTCCAAACGTAAAAGGCAACATGTTCATTGCTTCTCTAATTTTCAAATCAATATATCCGGAGTTTTACTCGATGGATTTGGATAAATTTTGGTTCTATGAATTCCTTGTGAAATTCCGCACTGATATATTCCAAAATTTTCGCATTTTGATGAATATTTGAGGGATGCCCAAAGCTTGCTCCTCCCCTCTCTACCTTCCCCTACCTAAACCCTAGTCTAGGTTACCTTGCCTATATATATACCTACCCCAAGGACCGCCTGACCTTAGCAACTCACTTGTGCCTTCAATTTTAGTTTCCGTGGATGTCTTGACCACCACCTAGTTTCTGTTTGCCCCTGCTCTTGCGGCACCTCTCGTGTCCTGCTCTCTTCGTCTCCGTTCAATTGCAAGGTACCAACAAATTCGTCTCTCCTTCTTATTTCTTTCGAGTACCTGAACGCAAAATTTCATTGTGTTTTGCGATTTCGCCCAAATCACGCCCAAGCCAAGCTTCTCGCAGCTCTTGGCCATGGCACGAGGCATTGAGAGGAAGATGACCCCACATTTTTTTCCTTTCTGCCCCTGGATCGGGTTGTTTCGTTGTGTTTTTCACGTGAGGGTGTTTTGGTCTTCTCGCCCTTTCTACCTTGCCTTGACCCACGTTGACTCGGCTTTGTGAGAGTCTGCTGGGCGCCCGCACACGTGAGACAACCTATTGGGCCAGGTCAGTAGTATGGGGCCCACTCCCCTCTTCTCTAGCTTTGTGCGCACATGCCTTGCCTACGTGGCATGCTATTATTAGCTGAGGTAAATTAAATCGTATAAATTATTCTCGATGTCAAAAATTAAAAATAAATAGTGTTTTGAAATCAGGAAGATGAGATCTATTCATTAAAAATGTTTTTGATTTTTTATTTTGATGTTTGCGAAAATGTATTTTTAGAGTCGATTTAATTAACTAAAAATCACCAAAAATAACCCTAAAAGTCCATATCTTCAAAAATACAATATTATATGTTATTTTGATCAGAAAACCCGAACTAAGATGATGGTAATATTTTTAGAGTCTAATTCGAAGGTTTGTGTAAAAAGTTAGTAATATTAGGGTTTTAAACCTTTAATGAGTATATTTAATTCTAATTCATAGATCTAATGATGAATTAGGGAAAGTGGATTCTGATTTCGTGTGAAGGGTTGGATAGAGGGTTGTAGAACACTCGAGGCTAAGGTATGTGCATCTACCCCCTTCAGTTGGGAAAATTTTATACCAATACCCATATTCCCTAATGAGGCTTAATCTGGCCTAATTCATGATTCTTGAAACCTAATTTATTCATGCCTCAAAATCAGTTGTAGTATTATCTTATTTGGGTTTTTACACCCCACTACCATGTTATTTAAATCTTTTAATTAATCTAGCCATAACTCTTTGCTAGCATGTAATTAAATGTTCTATTTAATTGTAAAGTAGTGGTACTTATGTACAACCACCCACAGAGGGCATGTATATAATCTCCCTAGGGGAATGTTTATAATTCTCCCCATAATATTATAGGTGACTGGGAATGTCTTATTCTCCCCTCACCTAAGGTTAGAGGTCCAGTAGGTGCCTCAACCCTACTTAGTTAGGTAGACATATTAATTTACATGCAAAACCCTTATTTACTTTTGTTATTGGAAAGTTTCATTATATAAAGCCTCATTCTCTTGATGTCTCATCCTTTGATGATTCCCTAGCCTATTTTACTTGTTAAAATTATCTTATCACTCTTAGAATAATATTGTAACACATACTTTTATTTTTCCTTCCGTTTTTGCTGGGTGCCTTCCCAACCACCCAGATGTGGAGCAAGGTGTTGGATATGGCATGAAGATCGCAGCTTTGGCATGGACATGGCCGATGGATGTGTTGCTTGGAGACAAAAGTGGAGTAGTCTAGTTTCCCTCTACTTAGATCCTCTTTTTGTATAAAGCATGTACACCCATATTGGGAGAATTGTTATGTACACTTTAATTAAATTGAATATAGTCAAAATTTTATCTTCCGCTGCTATCCCAATTGGATTTTGTTTACCATTGTTTTTAGTAGAGAGGTGGATTGATCTCACCACCATTAATTGAAATAATTGTATGCTTAATGACAAATTGGATAGACTATCTTATATTCATGTAAAATAATTTGTTATAATTAATAAAGTGGTAATATGAGGATAAGGAAGTATAAATCCGAATTATTAAGGACAATGATCAAATATAATAATGAATGCTGAGATAATTGAGTGACCCCTAATTGTGATAAAATCCTTAATCCACCTCTCTACTGAAACAATGGTAAACAAAATCCAATTGGGATAGCAGCGGAAGATACAATTTTGACTATATTCAATTTAAATAAAGTGTACATAAAAATTCTCCCAATATGGGTGTACATGCTTTATACAAAAAGAGGATCTAAGTAGAGGGAAACTAGACTACTCCACTTTTGTCTCCAAGCAACACATCCATCAGCCATGTCCATGCCAAAGCTACGATCTTCATGCCATATCCAACACCTTGCTCCACATCTGGGTGGTTGGGAAGGCACCCAAATAAAAGGGAAGGAAAAATAAAAGTATGTGTTACAAGATTATTCTAAGAGTGACAAGATAATTTTAACAAGTAAAAAAGGCTAGGGAATCATCAAAGGATGAGACATCAAGAGAATGAGGCTTTATATAATGAAACTTACCAATAACAAAAGTAAATAAGGGTTTTGCATGTAAATTAATATGTCTACCTAACTAAGTAGGGTTGAGGCACCTACCGAACCTCTAACCTTAGGTGAGGGGAGAATAAGACATTCCCAGTCACCTATAATATTATGGGGATAATTATAAACATTCTCCTAGGGCGATTATATACATGCCCTCTGTGGGTGGTTGTACATAAGTACCACTACTTTACAATTAAATACAACATTTAATTACATGCTAGAAAAGAGTTATGGCAAGATTAATCAAAAGATTTAAATAAAATGGCAGTGGGGTGTAAAAACCCAAACAAGATAATACTACAACTGATTTTGAGGCATGAATAAATTAGGTTTCAAGAATCATGAATTAGGTCAGATTAAGCCTCATTAGGGAATATGGGTATTGGTATAAAATTTTCCCAACTGAAGGGGGTAGATGCACATACCTTAGTCTCAAGTGTTCTAGAACCCTCTTTCCAATCCTTCACACGAAATCAGAACCCACTTTCCCTAATTCATCATTAGATCTATGAATTAGAATTAAATATACTCATTAAAGGTTGAAAACCCTAATATTACTAACTTTTTGCACAAACCATCGAATTAGACTCCAAAAACATAACCATCATCTTAGTTAGGGTTTTCTAATCAAAATAACATATAATATTGTATATTTTGAAGATATGGACTTTTAGGGTTATTTTTGGTGATTTTTAGTTAATTTAATCATTCTAAAAATACATTTTCGCAAACATCAAAATCAAAACTGAAAAACATTTTTAATGAATAGATCTCATCTTCCTGATTTCAAAACACTATTTTCTATTTTTGACATCAGGAATAATTTACACTATTTAATTTACCTCGGCCAATCATAGTCTGCCACGTAGGCAAGGCATGTGCGCACAAAGCAAGAGAAGAGGGGAGTGGGCCCCACGCTGCTGACCTGGCCCAATAGGCCATCTCGCGTGCATGGGCGCCCAGTAGACTCTCGCAAAGCTGAGTTAATGCAGGTCAAAGCAAGGTAGAAAGGGCGAGAAGACCAAAACACCCTCACGTGAAAAACACAACAAAACAACCCGATCTGGGGGCAGAAAGGTAAAAACGCGGGGTCATCTTCCTCCCGCTGCCTCGTGCCATGGCTGAGAGCTGCGAGCAGCTTGGCTTGGGCATGATTTGGGCGAAATCGCAAAACACAACGAAATTTCACGTTCAGGTACTCGAAAGAAATAAGAAGGAGAGCCGAATTTGTTGGTACCTTGCAATTGAACGGAGATGAAGAGAGCAGGACACGAGAGGTGCCGCAAGAGTAGGGGCAAATGGAGGCTAGGTGGTGGTCAAGATGTCCATGAAAACTAAAATTGATGGAACATGCAAGTTTCTAAGGTCATGGCGGTCCTTGGGGTATATATATATATATATATATATATATATATATATATATATATATATATATGCAAGGTAACCTAAACTAGAGTTTAGGTAGGGTAAGGTAGAGAGGGGTGGTGCAAGCTTTGGGCATCCCTCGAATATTCATCAAAATTCAAAAATTTTGGAATATAGCGGTGCGGAATTTCACAAGGAATTCATAGAACCAAAAATTAGGAAAAACCATCGAGTACATCTCCGGATATATTGATTTGAAAATTTGAGAAGCAATGAACCAGTTGCCTTTTACATTTAGAGGAAGAAGACGAACGCGGGTCGTCAGATCAGTGGACCTGGGTCCACAAAGGACCCTGAGCCGTCTGATCTTGCGGATGGGTAAGGAAAAGATTCCTAGTTGTAATAAAATTCGACCAAAGTTCATTCAAATTTTAAAGGTTTTTCTCTCTCCTCATTTAGAGGCCCAAACAACATCCAAAAATTACCAAATTTTGTATTCTGACTATTTTTGACACGCAGAATCTAAATATGGAGTTATTTTTGCCTTTTGAAGAAGTTTGATAGGTTAAATAATTAAAATGTCATTTTCTCTTTCCTTCATCAAAAGAGGTGATAACATTATTTAAAATTGGTGTGACTTCACCCATAAGTCTCCCTAAGGGATTAGAACACGATTTTGTAATTATCTTTACAAATTGAGATTATTTATATATTTATTTATTAAATAAATAGAAGATTATACACACTTTCTCTCTCCTATTTATTCATTATTCAAACATTATCCAAATTAGTTGCAAATTTTCCCAAAGGCTTATTTTTATGTTTAGAATACGAATTTGGAGTTACTTTTCTGATTTGAGAGCATTAAGTATTTTATTTCACTTTATTGGCCTATTTCCTATTTTCTTTTGATAATGACATTAATATATGTATTTATCTTCCCAATTAGATAATACTTGGCCCTTAAGTAAGTTTTAAGTCAAGAAAATCAAATTGATATATTTATTATCCAAATTATATTCTTGGGTTTATATTTAGGATTTTTGGAACAATATATTCCTCATTATCTTCATTTATCCAAAATATTCCATATTATCCCCAATTATTGCATTTCTCATCTCGTTTATTTATATTTCAGGATTTTCTTTGTTTTTCATATTCTAAAAAGCACTAGAAAGTTCTAGGACGAATTTATTTATTATTTTTATCACTTAAGTGGATATTTTGCATATCTGTCCCATTACTAAGCTTCCACTGAGGTATTTGTGCATAAACCCAAATATTGGAATAAAAGGTGAACAAATGTTCATTAGACCATTATATTCTCCAAAAATTAAACAGAAAGGTCAAAGAGGATATAAATGAAAGGAAAAGATAGGAAAGAGGACCAAAAAGGTAAAAAGTCCAAAATTCAGTATGTTACAACACTCCACCCCTTAAAGAGGATTTTGTCCCCGAAATCACTAGCAATTAGGGAAGGGTGAGTGTGCAACGTCACATCACAAAACTTTAGATTATTCCTCGAACCATACCACTTCCACCAAAACTTATACTTCAACTACACCTAAGGGTTCAGAAACTTCACATACAGCTCAACATTTGTTAGGTTCTCAAGGGTCACCTAGAGTTCTACTATTAAGATATTCTTTTTAGGATACTTAACTTTATTTACATTTATGGCTCAATAGAATTACATGACATCACATTATCCTCATTATTTTAATTACATAATGACACATACACTTATTGCCGAAAGGGGTTATATTTCATTATTATGCACAGTTAGAGATTACTCAATTATCTCCACATTCATTATTATATTTGATCATTGTCCTTAATAATTCAGATTTATACTTCATTATCCTCATATTACCACTTTATTAATTATAACACATTATTTTACATAAAATAGACATTCTATTCAATTCATTGTTAAGCATATAATTATTTCAATTAATGTCACATTAGTTACTTATATTCATATTAAACATTATCACATTGTCACATTATATTTATTGCTCATATTGATGTCATCATTAATCATTTCTGATATTCATTCCTTTATATTATTGATTTTGCACACTTATGTGAATTCAATTACTTCATATTCACATTGAAGCCTTTACATGTATTTTAAATAATCAAGGTGGTACATCCTTCATGTTAATGAATTGATTCACATTAAGTGACTAATCACATGCATATTAGTTAACAAGGTAACACACATTTCCTATATATGATGTGAACAAATGATTATATATATATATCATTTATGTGTATAAAAGTATGTTAACTGATTATGGCACTTAACATCATCAATGTATCATGAAAGGCATTAAGGGTGTATATATTAAGGTTAGATTATTACAACTTAGGGTTTAGGTCAACATGACCATTTTATTTCACTTATTCATCTTTAGCATGCATTAATTCTGAATTATGTTATAATTATCTTACTCATCATATCATTAGGGTTTATTGGTTCATGACATTATTAACATCTTAATTATTGATAATTAGCATTGATATTCATATTATGTGCCTTGGATGTACATTAGGATTCAAGCACATGCATTATTCCTTAGATGATAATTATATGTTTATTAATATGTAAACCATCATGTTAGGGTTACCATTATTACTTGTTTGGATAACACTAAGCACAACAACCTCCTAAGCATGGAGTTAGGGTTTCTAAAGATAGATTAGATAGAATTCAAGATGTTATAGGGTTCCAACCCCCTAAAGAGGATTTCGTCCACGAAATCTAACCACTCGAACATCCAACCTAACCATACTCCACCCCTTAAAGGGTTCGACCTATCAAGCCAAACTAACTAGGGTTAAAGGATAAGTCTAACTAAACCATTCTTAAGATCCATCATGCTTCCACTGTGCACTCTGATATCTTCCCAAACACCCAACTCCAAGGTCTAGGTTCTACGGATAAACTATTCAAGCATATAGTCCTAAGGGACATAAGGAACTATATAGGGTATATATCCACAAACAAGTCAAAGGTTATCATATTAGGGTTCTAGGAGAAACCAACATACATGTGAAACTTAGTTCAAACTATTAAGATACCCAAAGATATACAACATATAACTCTAAGGTTACTATTGCCTAAAAGCAAAATTCGGGCAATTCGTATTAGCTCAGGCCAGGCCGGTATCATATGGGCACGGGAGTCCTTGTAAACCAAGCTAGTGACATGGAGGAAAATATTGCCAGTCCCCGAAACCCTGATCCTTTCTAGACACCTTTACTTCAACTTTATGCCCTAATAGTTTCCTAAGGCAAACCTAAACAACATTAAGTTATGCATATTTTAAGTATAAGTATTTAAGGATTTTATTCATCAAGGTTCTAATGTAGAACTATTGGTTCCTAAGTCAACCTATCATCAAGGTAGATCAAGTCTGGGAAAACATGTCACTTAAAGGAAACTATGCAAGTCTAGGGTTCTAATTAGGGAGACAAACTGAAATAGTCAAAGATCTGACTACCATTGGCTCTGATACCATGCTGTAAAGAGTGGGATAAACCACCCTCTACTAAAAACAATGGTAAACAAAATCCAATTTGGATAACAGCGAAAGATAAAATTTTGACTATATTCAATTTAAATGAAGTGTACATAAAAATTTCCACAATATGGGAGTACATGCTTTATACAAAATGAGGATCTAAGTAGAGGGAAATCTAGACTACAACAACCTTGTCTCCCAAAGAATAACTCCATCGAATATATCTCTAGATATATTGATTTGAAAATTTGAGAAGCAATGAATCTGTTGCCTTTTACGTTTAGAGGAAGAAGGCAACCATTGGTCGTCAGATCAGTGAACCCGTGTCCATGAAGGATCCTGGGCCACCCGATCTCACAGATGGGATAAGGAGATATTTCCTTGTTACATTAAAATTCGACCAAAGTGTCATTTAATTCCTAAATGTTTCTCTCTCTCTTCGTTTGGAGGCTCAAACATTATCCAAAAATTACCAAATTTTATATTATGAGTTATTTTGATGCGTAGAATCCAAATATGGAGTTATTTTTGCCTTTTGGAGAAGTTTGATAAGTTAAATAATTAATATGTCATTTTCTCTTTCCTCCTTCAAAAGAGGTGATAACATTATCTAAAATTGGTGTAACTTCACCCATAAGTCTCCCTAATGAATTAGAACACAATTTTGTAATTATCTTTACAAGTTGAGATTATTTATTTATTTATTAAATAAATAGAATATTCTACACACTTTCTCTCTCCTATTTTAATCATTATTCACACATTATCCAAATTAGCTGCAAATTTTCCCAAAGGCTTATTTTTATCTTTAGAATACGAATTTGGAGTTATTTTTCTGATTTGAGAGCATTAAGTATTTTATTTCACTTTATTGGCCTATTTCCTATTTTATTTTGATAATGACATTAATATTTACATTTATGTTCCACTTTAAATGATACTTGGACCTTAAGTTACTTTTTGGTCAAGAAAACAAATTTGAGTGTCAAATTATACTGATGGGTTTCCAATTATAAATTTTGGTGCAATATCTTTCTAATTATCTTCTTAACCCATTAATTCTCATATTACCTTTAATTATTGCATTTATCTTCTCCTTTATATACAATTCGGATTTTCTCTAATTTCTCTTATTCTAGGAATTGCTAGAAAGTTCTAGGATGGAATATTTTATTCTTTTTATTGCTTAGTGTACAATTTGCACTTTAGACCCATTAACTAAAATCTAACTGAGGTATTTGTGCATACAACCCTATATTAAGAATATATGGGAAACATTTATCCAATAACCATCATAATTCCACTAAATCCAGTCCAAAGACACATGGAACGAAAATGAAGGACAAAACTTATAGAAAATGGTACAAAGAGGTACATAGTGGAGTTCAGTATGTTACAACACTCCACCCCTTAAGAGGATTTTATCCCCGAAATCTCATACAAAGATGGAGGGGTGAGTACGTAACATCTCGTTTTTCAACTCCCAAGTGGTTTCTTCTAAACCATGATATCTCCACAAAACCTTTACTAGCTCTATCTCCTTGTTCTTCAACTGCTTTACTCGGGAGTCAAGGATCCTCACAGGTAGTTCTTCATAGATCAGATTCTCATGAATCTCCATAGGTTCAATGGTGAGTACATGAGATGGATCCTTTACGTACTTCCTCAATACAGAGACGTGGAACACATTGTGGATCTTATCATAAGTAGGAGGTAAGGCTAAGCGATATGCACAATCTCCCACTTTATCTAAGATTTCAAATGGTCCAACATAGCGATGACTCAACTTGCCTTTTACTTTAGATCTTGTAATAGAATGTATAGGCTTGATCTTCAGAAAAGCATAGTCTCCCACTAAGAAGCTCACATCAGACCTCTTTTTATCAACATACATCTTCTGTCAGTCTTGAGCAGCTTTCATATGTTTCTTTATCAGTTGTACCTTCTTGAGCATTATCTACATGTCATCGGTCTTCACCAGGGAACGTTCACCAATATCATCCCAATGCAAAGGAGAACGACAAGGTCTACCATAGAGAGCTTCAAAAGGTGGCATACTAATACTAGCTTGGTAGCTGTTGTTGTAAGCGAACTCCGCTAACGGTAGATACCAATCCCAGGCACCACCCCAATAATAATGGTAAATAAAATCTATTGAGCCATAAATGTAAATAAAGTGAAGTATCATAAAAAGAATATCTTAATAGTAGAACTCTAGGTGACCCTTGAGAACCTGACCAATGTTGAGCTGTATGTGAAGTTTCTGAACCCTTAGGTGTAGTTGAAGTATAAGTTTTGGTGGAAGTGGTATGGTTGCAGGAACAATCTAAAGTTTTGTGATGTGAGGTTGCACACTCACCCTTCCCTAATTGCTAGTGATTTCGGAGACGAAATCCTCTTTAAGGGGTGGAGTGTTGTAACATACTAGATTCTGGATTTTTTACCCTGTTGGACCTCTTTTCCTTTCATTTATATCCTCTTTGGCCTTTCTGTTTAATTTGTGGAGAATATGATGGTTTAATGAACATTTGTTCACCTTTTATTCCAATATTAGAGTTTATGCACAAATACCTCAGTGGAAGCTTAGTAATGGGTCAAATATGCAAAATATCCACTTATGTGATAAAAAGAATAAATAAATTCGTCCTAGAACTTTCTAGTGCTTTTTAGAATATGAAAAAGAAAGAAAATCCTGAAATATAAATAAAGGAGATGATAAATGCAATAATTGGGGATAATATGGAATATTTTGGATAAAAGAAGATAATGAGGAATATATTGTTCCAATAATCCTAAATAGAAACCCAAGAAGATAATTTGGATAATAAATATATCAATTTCGTTTTCTTGACTTAAAAGTTGCTTAATGGCCAAGTATCATCTATTTTGGATAATAAATAAATATATAATGCCTTTAATATAAGATAATGGGAAATAAGCCAAGAAAGAGAGATAAAATATTTAATACCCTCAAATTGGAAAAACAACTCCAAATTCGTAATATACATATCAAAATTAGTCTATGTGTGAATTTGCATTTACTTTGGTTAATGTTTAATATTTATTTTATTCAGGAGAGAGAAAATAACTTAAAGACCAAAAATATTAAATATATGTTAATACAATTAATTAATCTCAAAAACATGTTCCTAACGTTTAATATTACTTTTAGACCAAGTTTTTATATTTTTAGAAAGTTTCTAGATGCCTCTAATAAATTAAAAGGATAAATAAGTGGTAAAATGTAAATGAACAAAATAAAATAATAAAAGTCTTCAAAAAAATATAACAATGCCAAATTCTTATTGTACGTGTTAAAATAGAGCTTTGGATGAATTTTGAATCAATTTGAAAAATATTTGATAGGAAGATAAATTCAAGAGAGAGAAAGTGTGCAAAACGTTCAACTCATTATTTAAAATAATAAACAACTTCAACAAATACAAATAATACCAAATTCGTATCCAACATACTTTATATGACTTATGGGTGAAGTTTTATTATTTTTGGATAATCATAGAGTCATAAATAAATGAGGAAAGAGAAAATGTGTTTTGAATTATTTAACACAATAAATATTCTCAAAAGGCAAAACTAATTTCATATTTGGATTCTACACATCAAAATCAGTCATGTGCAAATTTTGGTTATTTTTGGAGGTCGTTTGCATCCTCAAATAAGGAAAGATAAAAGTTGAATAATTTAAATAGGACTTTATTCGATTTTGTTTGGGAATGCAATTGAATTAGCTCTTTATTTCTCGCCGTTAGATCCAGATCGGATGCTAGGCGCATCATCTTCAACTTTGCATCATTTATGGAAACATGCTTCTTATGTGCAATTTTCTAATACGGATTTCTCCCTCTACAATCCATCTTTTTCCGAGATTTCTTCGCCCACGAATCGCTCTCTTGATTCCGCACCTAGTGATCCTAAACTTGCGCCGTTTTATCAAGAAATCGGGAAATGCCCAATTCTTGGGTAGCAAGGCTTCGCGGCCACCTCCCTATTCCTTGACTCACACCCACACCTATAAATAACCCCACTATTGGCTTCATGGGATCCTTTGTAACTCAAACCAACTCCTAATTTCAGTTTTCATCCCTGTTTTGAACCCCGAAGAGCGGCCGAAGGTGTGCATCTTGTGGCACCCATCTCTCTCACATCTCTTCATTTCTTACTAAATAAAACATACTTTTAGATCTGGCTTCTTCTTATCTTTCATTTGAGTATTTGAGTGCCGAGTTTCATGGTCGGTTGCGAAAATGCCCAAAATCCTTGCAAGGAGCAGCCTACGGTTGTCGGCCATGTCGGGTTGAGTGAAGGAGGGAAGAAAACCCATGTCAATTTACTTTTCTACCTCTGCACTCTCCTCTCTTCTCTTTCTGTGCTCACGCGGGGGCACTCTAGTCTTTTTATTTTTGTTTTTTTTCAAACGAAGTGCCTACGTGGCAAGTTATCATTGGTCAGATTTAGAAAAATGATAACTTCTTACTCGGTTGTCCAAATTTAAAACCAAAATATGTTTTGGAACCGGGAGAACGAGATCTATCTAACAAAAATACTTTTGTTATCTGATTTTGAGTTTTTCGAATATGTATTTTTCGAGTTGTTTTAATTAACTAATAAATATGGAAAATACCCTAAAAGTCAGTAACTCGAAAATATACAAATATATATGTTATTTTGATCAGAAGAATGTAACTAAGATAGTGGTGAGGTTTTTAGAGTCTAAATTGATCATTTGTGGAAAAAAGTTGATGGTTTTGAGGTTTTAAGCCTTTAATGAATATACATATATCTAATACATAAATATGATGATCATATTAGGGAAAGTGGATTTGATCTCATGTAAAAGTTATGAAAAGTGATTCTAGGATTCTAAAGAATAAGGTATGTGCATCTACCCTCCTTCAGTTGGGAAAGTTTTTATACAAATACCCATATTCCCTAATGAGGCTTAATTTGACCTAATCCATTGTTCTTTAAACTTAATTTGTTTATGCCTCAAAATTAGTTGTAGTATTATCTTGTTTGGGTTTCTAAACCCCACTGCCTTGTTATATGAATCCTTTGATTAATCTTGCCATAACTCTTTTTCTAGCATATTGATTTTATTAGACTAATTAACTAGTGTAGTGGTACTTGTATGTACAACCACCCATAGTCGGGGAATGTGTTATTTCTCCCCTAGGGAACGTGTTATTCTCTCTCGCACATGAAATATGTGCAGGTGACTGGGAATGTGTTATTCTCCCCTCACCCTTTGGTTGAAGGACCGGTAGGTGCCTCAACCCAACATAGTTAAGATGATCAATATTAATCATACATGCAATGTTGTTGTTTTACTATGTGTATGGCAAACATCTATTGAAATATTCTTTTATATATATGGCCTCATTCTCTTGATGTCTCATCTTTTGATGATTCCCTAGATTGTTTTACTAGTTACAATTATCTTATCACCTTTAGTATAGTTTAGTGACGTTATTTTCTTTCCCTCTTGCTGGGTGCTTTACCAACCACCCAGATGTGGAGCAAGGTGATGAATAGGCTTGAAGATCTTAGCTTGGCTTGGACTTAGCTGATGGATATGTTGCTTGGAGACAAAAGTGGAGTAGTCTAGACTTCCCTCTACTTAGATCCTCATAAAGCATGTACACCCATATTAGAGAAATTTTTATGTACACTTTATTTAATACTCCACTTTTATCTCCAAGCAACATATCCATCAGCTAAGTCCAAGCCAAGCTAAGATCTTCAAGCCTATTCATCACCTTGCTCCACATCTGGGTGGTTGGGAAAGCACCCAGCAAGAGGGAAAGAAAATAAAAGTATGCGTCACTAAACTATACTAAAGGTGACAAGATAATTGTAAAAAGTAAAACAGGCTAGGGAATCATCAAAAGATGAGACATCAAGAGAATGAGGCCATATATATAAAAGAATATTTCAATAGATGCTTGTCATACACAGTAAAACAACAACATTGCATGTATGATTAATATTGACTATCTTAACTATGTTGGGTTGAGGCACCTACCAGACCTTCAACCAAAGGGTGAGGGGAGAATAACACCTTCCCAGTCACCTGCACATATTTCATGTGTGAGGGAGAATAACACGTTCCCTAGGGGAGAAATAACACATTCCCCAACTATGGGTGGTTGTACATACAAGTACCACTACACTAGTTAATTAGTCTAATAAAATCAATATGCTAGAAAAAGAGTTATGGCAAGATTAATCAAAGGATTCATATAACAAGGCAGTGGGGTTTAGAAACCCAAACAAGATAATACTACAACTAATTTTGAGGCATAAACAAATTAAGTTTAAAGAACAATGGATTAGGTCAAATTAAGCCTCATTAGGGAATATGGGTATTTGTATAAAAAATTGCCCAACTGAAGGATGGTAGATGTACATACCTTAGCCTCAAGTGTTTTAGAAACCATTTTCTAACCCTTCACACGAAATCAGAACCCACTTTCCCTATTATCATCATTAGATCTATGAATTAGAATTAAGTATACTCATTAAACGTTTAAAGCCCTAATATTGCTAACTTTTTGTGCAAACCTTCGAATTAGACTCTGAAAACATCACCATCATCTTAGTTAGGGCTTTCTAATCAAAATACCATATAATTTTGTATATTTTGAAGATATGGACTTTTTGGTGATTTTTAGTTAATTGAATCGACTCTAAAAATACGTTTTTGCAAAAATCAAAATCAAAACTCAAAAACATTTTTAATGAATAGATCTTGTCTTCCTGATTTCAAAACACTATTTATTTTTAATTTTTGACATTAGGAATAATTTATACGATTTAATTTACCTCGGCCAAACATAGCCTGCCACGTAGGCTAAGGCATGTGCACACAAAGAAAGAGAAGAGGGGAGTGGGCCCCACACTGCTGACCTGGCCCAATAGGCCATCTCGCGTGCGTGAGTGCCCAGTAGACTCTCATAAAGCCGATTCAACGCGGGTCAAGGCAAGGTAGAAAGGGCGAGAAGACCAAAACACCCTCGCGTGAAAAACACAACAAAACAACCCGATCCGGGGGCAGAAAGGTAAAAATGCGGGGTCATCTTCCACCCGCTGCCTCGTGCCATGGCCTAGAGCTGCGAGCAGCTTGGCTTGGGCTTAGCTGATGGATATGTTGTTTGGAGACAAAAGTGGAGTAGTCTAGACTTCCCTCTACTTAGATCCTCTTTTTGTATAAAGCATGTACACCCATATTGGGAGAATTTTTATGTATACTTTATTTAAATTGAATATAGTCAAAATTTTATCTTCCGCTTCTATCCCAATTAGATTTTGTTTACCATTTTTATTAGTAGAGAGGTGGATTGATTTCACTTCTTTACAACATGGTATCAGAGCTATGGGCAAAGGAGCACAAAAATGAATACCCAAATAGGCTCCTGGGTCAAAACTGAAGAGCTTGGCAAGGAAATCAAGCATCAAAATCACATACAACTTGCTATTCATCAGGTAGGTCAAAAATGAGGTAAAAAGGGCATTACCACATACCTTGGAGAGAGACCAATCTGGTCACAGGGAAGCATCACAGGGGTATTTGGAGTAGTTCTTCACCTTTTCCGATGATCTCGGAGGTGCGGGCCGCTGGGTAGAATCCCATGTCTCTGGCGGGGATACCCGGAGTTCAGAGAGGCATGAGGGGAAGATCCAGGCCAACTCGAGTGCCTCAATGGGATTCTAGGATCCCAAGGTTGCCCATCGAAACTATAAATAGCGTCCCGAAGATTTTGAGTTGCCAGAGAATAGGAAAACTTGAAGGGGCAGAGTCAAAACAGGGGAGGGTAGGTGGCCGCAAGCAAATCATTGTAGAAGGCATGAATTTGCAAAAAACCTGGGATAGGATTGAGCGGAAATCAAAGACGCAACCATAGGTGAAAGATTCGTGAGCAATGATCAACCACCACTGGAGAAATCCCAATTTTACATCCTTCTGATCCACCGACCAGTTTCTAAATCAGGCCAAGGTAGAAGACAACCCGCGGATCCTCAGATCGAGATCCAACGGTCGATGATCATCACGATATAACAGTTGCCTATTCAAAATCGACTAAAAGGGCATATTCATTTAAATGTTTTTCTCTCTCCTTGTTTGGAGGCCCAAACATTATCCAAAAATTACCAAATTATATATTATGACTGATTTTTATGTGTAGAATCCAAATATGGAATTAGTTTTGCTTTTTGAGAATCTTTAATATGTTAAATAATTCAAAACACATTTTCTGTTTCCTCCATTTATTTACAACTCTATGATTATCCAAAAATTACAAAAGTTCACCCGCAAGTCATATTCGGTATGTTAGTCACGAATTTGGTATTATTTTCATTTGTTGAAGTCGTTTGTTATTTTAAATAATGACTTGAAAGTTTTGGATACTTTCTCTCTCCTTAATTTATCTTCTCAACAAATATTTTCCAAATTGGGTCAAAATTCATACAAAGGTCTATTTTAACATGTAGAACACGAATTTTGCATTAATATTTTTTTGAAGACTCTATTATTTTATTTAATTCATTTAAATTTTATCACTTATTTAACCTTTTAATTTATTAGAGTCATCTAGAAACTTCCTAAAAAAATAAAACTTGGTCTACAAGTAATAATAAACGTTAGGAACACGTTTTTGGCATTAATTAATTTTTTGCAACATATATTTGATATTTTTGGTCTTTAAGTCATTTTCTCTCTCCGGATTAAAATAAAATATTAAACATTGACCAAATTAATTGCAAATTTGCCCAAAGGCTTATTTTTATGTTTAGATTACGAATCTAGAGTTAGTTTTCTAATTTGACGGCATTGAATATTTTACCTCTCTTTCTTGGCTTATTTCCCATTATCTTGTATTAAAGGCATTATGTATTTATTTATTATCCAAATTAGATGATACTTGGCCATTAAGCAACTTTTAAGTCAAGAAAACGAAATTAATATCCAAATTATCTTCTTGGGCTTCTATTTAGGATTTTTGGAACAATATATTCCTCATTATCTTCTTTTATCCAAAATATTCCATATTATCCTCAATTATTGCATTTATCATCTCCTTTATGTATATTTCGGGATTTCCTTTCTTTTTCATATTCTAAAAAGCACTAGAAAGTTCTAGGACGAATTTATTTATTCTTTTTATCACTTAAGTGGATATTTTGCATATTTGACCCATGACTAAGCTTCCACTGAGGTATTTGTGTATAAACCCAAATATTGGAATAAAAGGTGAACAAATGTTCATTAAACCATCATATTTTCCACAAATTAAATAGAAAGGCCAAAGAGGATATAAATGAAAGGAAAAGAGGACCAAAAAGGTAAAAAGTATAGAATCTAGTATGTTACAACACTCGATCCCTTAAAGAGGATTTCGTCCCCGAAATAACTAGCAATTAGGGAAGGGTGAGTGTGCAACCTCACACCACAAAACTTTAGATTGTTCCTCCAACCATACCACTTCCACCAAAACTTATACTTCAACTACACCTAAGGGTTCAAAAACTTCACATACAGCTCAACATAGGTCAGGTTCTCAAGGGTCACCTAGAGTTCTACTATTAAGATATTCTTTTTAGGATACTTAACTTTATTTACATTTATGGCTCAATAGAATTACATGATATCACATTATCCTCATTATTTTAATTATGTCATGCCATATACACTTTATTGCCAAAAGGGGTTATATTTCATTATTACACACATTTAGAGGTTACTCAATTATCTCCACATTCATTATTATATTTGATCATGTCCTTAATAATTCAGATTTATACATCATTATCCTCATATTACCAATTTATTAATTATAAAACATTATTTTACATGAAATAAGACATTCTATCCAATTTGTGGTTACTCGTACAATTTTTCCAATTAATGACACATTAGTTACTTTTATCCATATTAAACATTATCTCTTTGCTACATTATCTTTATTTCTCATATTGATATCATCATTAATCGTTTCTCATATTTATTCATGTATATTATTGATTTTACACATTTATGTGAATCCCATCACTTCATATTCACATTAAAGCCATTACATGTATTTTAATGATCAAGGTGAGACATATTACTTATCAACAAATTGATTCACATTAAGTGACTAATCACATGTGTATTAGATAACAAGGTAACTTGCATTTTATATTGATGACTTGATTAATATGTGATTAGATGGTTATATATATATCATTTATGTGTATCAAAGTATGTTAACTGATTATGGCTCTTAACATCATTAATGTATCATGAAAATCATTAAAGATGTATAGATTAGGGTTAGATTATTGCAACTTAGGGTTTAGGTTGACATGACCATTTTATTTCACTTATTCATCCTTAGCATGCATTAATTACGAATTATAACCTAACTCACCATATCATTAGGGTTTATTGGTTCATGACATAATTAGCATCTTACTTATTGACAATTAGCATTGATATTCATATTATGTGCATTGGATGTACATTAGGGTTCAAGCACATGCATTATTCCGCAGATGATAATTATATGTTCATTAATATGTAAACAAACATGTCAGGGTTACGATTATATCTTGTTTGGTCAAAACCAAAGATCCAAGCACACTAACCACCTAAGTATGAGGTTAGGGTTTCTAAAGATAGATTAGATAGATTTCAAGATATCACGAGGTTCCATCCCCCCTAAAGAGGATTTCGTCCATGAAATCTAACCACTCAAACATCATCAACCAACCATACTCCACCCCTTAAAGGGTTAGACCTACTATATTAGGGTTAAAGGATAAGTGTAACTAAACCATTATCAAGATCCATCATGCTTCCCTTGCGCACTCAGATATCTTCCCAAACACCCAAACTCCAAGGTCTAGGTTCTACGGATAAATTATCCAAGCATGTGGTCCTAAGGGACATAAGGAACTATATAGGGTATCCATCCTCAAACAAATCAAATATTGGAATAATAACAATGGTAAACAAAATCCAATTGGGATAGCAGCAGAAGATAAAATTTTGACTATATTCAATTTAAATAAAGTATACATAAAAATTCTCCCAATATGGGTGTACATGCTTTACACAGAAAGAGGATCTAAGTAGAGGGAAGTCTAGACTACTCCACTTTTGTCTCCAAGAAACATATTGGGAGAATTTTTGTATAAAAATTAGGATATGTTGTAAAGAAGTGAAATCAATCCACCTCTCTACTAATAAAAATGGTAAACAAAATCCAATTTGGATAGAAGCGGAAGATACAATTTCTGACCATATTCAATTTAAATAAAGTGTACATAAAAATTTCCCCAATATGGGTGTACATGCTTTATACAAAAAGAGGATCTAAGTAGAGGGAAGTCTAGACTACTCCACTTTTGTCTCCAAGCAACACATCCATCAACCATGTCCATGCCAAAGCTATGATCTTCATGCCATATCCAACACCTTGCTCCACATCTGGGTGGTTGGGAAGGCACCCAATAAAAAGGGAAGGAAAAATAAAAGTATGTGTCACTAAACTATACTAAAGATAGCAAGATAAGAAAAGTATGTAAAAGTAGGCTAGGGATCATCCTAAGATGAAGATAATCAAGAGAATGAGGCCATTTATATTAAAGAATATTTCAATAGATGCTTGCCATAAAAAAAGTAAAACCAGAACATTGCATGTATGATTAATATTGACTATCTTAACTATGTATGGTTGAGGCACCTACCGGACCTTCAACCAAAAGGGTGATTTAGAGTATCACATTCCCAATCACCTGCACATATTTCATGTGTGGGGGAGAATAACACGTTCCCCAGGGGAGAAATAACACATTCCCCAGGGGAGAAATAACACATTCCCCAACTATGGTTGGTTGTACATACAAGTACCACTACACTAGTTAATAAGTCTAATAAAATCAACATGCTAGAATAGATGGTAAGTAACATCAATATCAAATAGAACAAAGTAGTGGGGTACCAAGACCCAAGAACAATATTCCAAAATTGATTATGAGGCAAGTATATCAAACGAATCATGAACATATGATGCATGGTTCAAATAAAGCCTCATCAAAGGAAATTAGGTTAAGGCACAAATATTCCCAACTTAGGTGTAAGATACACATACCTTTAAAATCATTTCGAGTTTCACGGACATCTTGACCACCACCTAGCCGTCATTTTCCCCTACTCTTGTGGCACCTCTCGTGTCCTGCTCTCTTCGTCTCCGTTCAATTGCAAGGTACCAACAAATTCAGCTCTCCTTCCTCTTTCTTTCAAGTACCTAAACGCGGGATTTCGTGGTGTATTGTGATTTTGCCCAAAATGAGCCCAAGCAAGCTGCTCGTGGCTTGTTGCCTTGGTATGGAGAGGAAGAAGATCCTTTTTTTTGTGTGTTTTTACGCCCTTGCCCTTCGCGCCTCCTTCCTCTTTCTATGTCTGTGCAAAGGGCATCCTTGTCCTTTTGTTCCTTATCCCGCCTTTGACCAGGCGTGGACCGTAGCCCACACATCAGGAGCGAGGAGCCAAGTCACAGAGATGCGGCCTCCTGCCCTCTCTCTCACTAGCTCTCACTCTCTCACGTTGTGCCTACGTTGCACTCTCTGATTGGTCAAAACAAAATATTTTCTACAAATTATTCCAATGGTAAAAAAATTAAAAACAAATAGTGTTTTGAAATCAGGAAGACGAGATCTAATCATTAAAAATGTTTTTCAGTTTTGATTTTGATGTTTGCGAAAACGTATTTTTAGAGTCGATTTAATTAACTAAAAATCACCAAAATTAACCCTAAAAGTCCATATCTTCAAAATATACAATATTATATGTTATCTTGATCAGAAAACCCTAACTAAGATTATGATGAGGTTTTTAGAGTCTAATTCAATGGTTTACGTGAAAAGTTAGTAATATTAGGGTTTTCAATCTTTAATGAGTATATATAATTCTAATTCATAGATCTAATGATGAATTAGGGAAAGAGGGTTCTGATTTCGTGTGAAGGGTTGGAAAGAGGGTTCTAGAACACCTGAGGCTAGGTATGTGCATCTACCCTCTTCAGTTGGGAAAACTTTATAGAAATAACTATATTTCCTAATGAGGCTTAATATGACCTAATTCTTGATTCTTGAAACCTAAATTGTTTATGCCTCAAAATTTAATTGTAATATTACCTTGATTGGGTTTTTACACCCCACTGCCATGTTATTTAAATATTTTGATTAATCTTGCCATAACTATTTTCTAGCATGTAAGTAAATGTTTTATTTAATTGTAAAGTAGTGGTACTTATGTACAACCACCCGCAGAGGACAGGTATATAATCGCCCTAGGGGAATGTTTATAATTCTCCCCATAATATTATAGGTGACCGGGAAGTCTTATTCTCCCCTCACCTAAGGTTAGAGGTCCGGTAGGTGCCTCATCCCTACTTAGTTAGGTAGACATATTAATTTAAAAGCAAAACCCTTATTTACTTTATTATTGGCAAGTTTCATTGCATAAAGCCTCACACTCTTTGATGTCTCACTTTTCAATAAATCTCTAGCCTATTTTACTTGTTACAACTTTCTTTTCACTTTTAGAATAATCTTGTAACAGATACTTTTATTCCTTTTTCCTCTTGCTGGGTGTCTTCCCAACCACCCAGGTGCCGGTGCTGTGCAAGGAGAAGGACAAGCTTGGAGGAAGTTTCCCTCAAGAGTTGATCTTTAGCATTTGGAAAGGATGGCTATGTTGCTATAGCTAGATCCTGTTTATCTTATCTTTTCTTTTAGAAATCATTCATGTAGTAAACAATAAAAACCATGTGAAGGATTGTTATTTCTTTATTTCCGCTGCTATTGACATTTTATTATGTATCTGGAATCATGCTTATTTACTTGGAATATTATGCAATCATCCTCAAAGTCTCTAAATTTTGGTTAAAATTGTGGATGTTTGTATTTCCTTTAAATTTTAGTAAAGAGGTGATCTCGCCTCTTTACAACATGTTTGTAAAGGAGGTGCACCATGTTGTAAAGAAGTGAAATCAATCCACCTCTCTACTAATAACAATGGTAAATAAAACACATTTTGGAAAGCAGCGGAATAAAATTTTCTCTGACTATATTCAATTTCATAAAAGATTGTACAAGATACATAAAAAAATCTCCCTTTTAGGGTTACATCATCATACACAACTGGGATCTAGAAAGAGGGAAGTCTAGACTACTCCACAATGATTGGAATACCCATATAACCAAGGGGCACCTCCTTTTCCGGGAGCCCATCACTAAGAACTAGCTCTATCTCCTTATTCTTCAGCTACTTTACTCGGGAGTCAAGGATCCTCACATGTAGTTCTTCATAGGTCATATTCTCATGAATCTCCACAGGTTCAATGGTGAGTACATGAGATGGATCCTTTACATACTTCCTCAACACAGAGACACTCTACTCTTTTTATTTTTGTTTTTTTTTTCAAACGAAGCGCCTACATGGCAAGTTATCATTGGTCAAATTTAGAAAAATGATATCCTCTTACTCTGTTGTCCAAATTTAAAAATGAAATATGTTTTGGAATTGGGAGAATGAGATCTATCTAACAAAAATACTTTTGTGGATTGATTCTGATATTTTCGAATATGTGTTTTTAAGGATGAATTAAATTACTTAAAAATATGGAAAATAGCCTAAAAAATCAGTAACTCAAAAATATACAAATATATATGTTATTTTGATCAGAAGAACATAACTAAGACAGTAGTGAGGTTTTTAGAGTCTAACTCGATCGTTTGTGGAAAAAGTTGATGGTTTTGAGGTTTTAAGCCTTTAATGAATATACATATGTCTAATACATAAATCTGATGATCATATTAGGGAAAGTGGATCTGATCTCATGTAGAAGTTATGAAAAGTGATTCTAAAGAATAAGGTATGTGCTTAATACACTTCAGTTGGGAATTATTTTTTCCTTAACCTATGCATTCCATAATGAGGCTTATTTTCACCTTATATGCTATCTTCATGATTCTCTTGCTATACTCGCCTCATGATCAATTTGGAATATTATTCTTGGGTCTTGGTACCCCACTGCTTTGTTCTATTTGATATTGTGTTACTTGCCATCTATTCTAGCATGTTGATTTTATTAGATTAATTAACTAGTGTAGTGGTACTTGTATGTACAACCACCCATAGTTGGGGAATGTGTTATTTCTCCCCTGGGGAATGTGTTATTCTCCACCGCACATGAAATATGTGCAGGTGACTGGGAACGTGTTACTCTCCCCTAACCCTTTTAGTTGAAGGTTCGGTAGGTGCCTCAACCCTACATAGTTAAGATAGTCAATATTAATCATACATGCAAATCCTTGGTTATATATTGCTTATGGCAATCATCTATTGAAATATTCTTTTATATATATGGCCTCATACTCTTGATTGTCTTCATCTTATGATGAACCCTAGCCTTCTTTTACATGTTTTTCTTATATTGCCATCTTAGAATAGTTTAGTGACACATACTTTTATTTTCCTTCCCTTTTTGCTGGGTGTTTTCCCAACCACCCAGATATGGAGCAAGGTGATGGATATGGCATGAAGATCGTAGCTTTGGCATGGACTTAGCTGACAGATATGCTACTTGGAGATAAAAGTGGAGTAGTATAGTTCCCTCTACTTATATCCTCTTTTTGTATAAAGCATGTACACCCATATTGGGAGAATTTTTATGTACACTTTATTTAAATTGAATATAGTCAGAAAAATTTATTTTCTGCTGCTATCCCAATTGGATTTTGTTTACCATTGTTATCAGTAGAGAGGTGGATTTATTTCACTTCTTTGATACCATGCTGTAAAGAGGTGAGATCAATCTGCCTCTCTACTAAAAACAATGGTAAATAAAAGGAATGATTGGACTACCTTATAATACCCGGGCCCACTGCCCTAGGCTCTAGTAGAGTTTTAGGAATGATGAATGGCCCCACAAAACACCACTAGCCTTAATTGTGCACTTTGTCCTCATTGACGCGCAAGTCAGGATCAACTTCCCGACTGGTCACCCATCCTAGTACTACTCCAAGCTGAGCACGCTTAACTATGGAGTTCTTTAGAGATGGGCTCCCGGAAAAGGAGGTGCACCTTGGTGATATGGGTAGTCCAATCATTCCTTTTAAGAGTGTGTTATCCGAGGCCTCAAAATCGTGGGATGTTACAATCTCCCCCACTTAGGCTCTTGACGTCCTCATCAAGGCTCAACTATAACGCCTCATAATCTCTTCCCCATTTTAGTGCAGACCCACAATGTTCCATGGACACCCAGCTCCTGATCATAGATTACCAGCGCAAGGGTGGCTATGTCAACCATGGACAACCCTTTTCTACATGCCTGGACCGCATGGCTCAAGATTGGCATGCCATGTCCATGTGGGCCCCACCTACTAGAGGGGAATTGGCTCTGATACCATTTGTAACGCCTGGGACCCACTGCCCTAGGCTCTAGTAGAGTTTCAGGAATGACAAATGGCCCCACAAACCACCACTAGCCTTAACTACATGCTTTTTCCTCACTCACGCACATGCCAGGATCAACTTCCTGACAGGTCATCCATCTTAGTACTACTCCAAGCTGAGCACGCTTAACTATGGAGTTCTTAGTGATGGGCTCCCAGAAAAGGAGGTGCACCTTGGTGATATGGGTAGTCCAATCATCCTTTTAAGATCATGTTATCCGAGGCCTCAAATCTTGGGATGTTACAATCTCTCCCACTTAGACTCTTGATTTCCTTGTCAAGGCTCAATGTCCTCGTCAAGGCTCAACTATAAGGCCTCATAATCTCTTCCCCATTTCAATGCAGACCCACAACGACCCATGGACACCCATCTCCCAATCACGGATTACCAGCGTTGGGGTGGCTATGTCAACCATGGACAACCCTTTCCTACATGCTTGGACCGCATGGCTCAAGACTGGCACACCATGTCCATGTGGGCCCACCTACTGGAGGGGAATTGGCTCTGGTACCATTTGTAATACCCGGGCCCACTTCCCTAGGCTCTAGTAGAGTTTTAGGAATGATGATTGGCCCCACAGACCACCACTAGCCTTAACTGTGCACTTTGTCCTCACTAACGCACAAGCCAGGATCAACTTCCCGACTAGTCACCCATCCTAGTACTACTCCAAGATGAGCACGCTTAACTATGGAGTTCTTTAGACATGGGTTCCCAGAAAAGGAGGTGCACCTTGGTGATATAGGTAGTCCAATCATTCCTTTTAAGAGTGTGTTATCTGAGGCCTCAAATCCTAGGATGTTACAATACCATGCTGTAAAGAGGTGAGATCAATCCACATCTCTACTAAAAACAATGGTAAACAAAATCCAATTGGGATAACATCGAAAGATAAAATTTTGACTATATTCAATTTAAATAAAGTGTACATAAAAATTCTCCCAATATGGGTGTACATGCTTGATACAAAAAGAGGATCTAAGTGGAGGGAAACTAGACTACTCCACTTTTGTCTCCAAGCAACACATCCATGAGCCATGTCCATGCCAAAGCTACGATCTTCATGCCATATCCAACATCTTGCTCCACATCTGGGTGGTTGGGAAGGCACCCAGCAAAAAGGGAAGGAAAAATAAAAGTATGTGTTACAAGATTATTCTAAGAGTGACAAGATAATTTTAACAAGTAAAATAGGCTAGGGAATCATCAAAGGATGAGACATCAAGAGAATTAGGCTTTATATAATGAAACTTGCCAATAACAAAAGTAAATAAGGGTTTTTCATGTAAATTAATATGTCTACCTAACTAAGTAGGGTTGAGGCACCTACCAGACCTCTAACCTTAGGTGAGGGTAGAATAAGACATTCCCAATCACCTATAATATTATGGGGAGAATTGTAAACATTCCCCTGGGGCGATTATATACATGTCCTCTATGGGTGGTTGTACATAAGTACCACTACTTTACAATTAAATAGAACATTTAATTACATGCTAGCAAAGAGTTATGGCAAGATTAATCAAAAGATTTAAATAACATGGTAGTGGGGTGTAAAAACCCAAACAAGATAATACTACAACTGATTTTGAGGCATGAATAAATTAGGTTTCAAGAATCATGAATTAGGTCAGATTAAGCCTCATTAGGGAATATGGGTATTGGTATAAAATTTTCTCAACTGAAGGGGGTAGATGCACATACCTTAGCCTCAAGTGTTCTAGAACCCTCTTTCCAACCCTTCACACGAAATCAGAACCCACTTTCCCTAATTCATCATTAGATCTATAAATTAGAATTAAATATACTCATTAAAGGTTGAAAACCCTAATATTACTAATACCATCAAATTAGACTCCAAAAACATCACCATCATCTTAGTTAGAGTTTTCTGATCAAAATAACATATAATATTGTATATTTTGAAGATATGGACTTTTAGGGTTATTTTTGGTGATTTTTAGCTAATTAAATCATTCTAAAAATACGTTTTTGCAAACATCAAATTCAAAACTCAAAAACATTTTTAATGAATAGATCTCGTCTTCCTAATTTCAAAACATTATTTATTTTCTATTTTTGACATCGGGAATAATTTATACGATTTAATTTACCTCGACCAATCATAGCATGCCACGTAGGCGAGGCATGTGCGCACAAAGCAAGAGAAGAGGGGAGTGGGCCCCACGCTGCTGACCTAGCCCAATAGGCCGTCTCACGCGTGCGGGCGCCTGGCAGACTCTCGCAAAGCCGAGTCAACACGGGACAAAGCAAGGTAGAAAGGGCGAGAAGACCAAAACACCCTCACGTGAAAAACACAACAAAACAACCCGATCTGGGGGTAGAAAGGTAAAAACGCAGCGTCATGTTCTTCCTGCTACCTCATGCCATGGCCGAGAGCTAGGAGAAGCTTGGCTTGGGCGTGATATGGACAAAATCGCAAAATACAATGAAATTTCGCGTTCAGGTACTCGGATAAAACACTCTTAAAAGGAATGATTAGACTACCCATATCACCAAGGTGCACCTCCTTTTCTGGGAGCCCATCACTAAGAACTCCATATTTAAGCGTGCTCAACTTGGAGTAGTACTGGGATGGGTGACCTATCGGGAAGTTGATCCCGACATGCGCGTGAGTGAGGACAAAGTGCACAGTTAAGGCTAGTGGTGGTCTGTGGGGACAATCATCATTCCTGAAACTCTACTAGAGCCTTGGGCAGTGGTCCCAGGCATTACAAATCCTCTTTAGGTGGAAGCATGATGGATCTTGAGAATGGACGAAATCCTCTTTAGGGGGTTGGAACCCTAGAACATCTTCAAGTCTATCTAATCTATCTTTAGAAACCCTAACCTCATACTTAGGTGGTTAGTATGCTTGGATCCTTAGTTTTGACCAAATAAGATATAATCATAACCCTAACATGCTTGTTAATATGTAATGAACATATAAGTATCATCTAAGGAATAATGCATGTGCTTGAACCCTAATGTACATCCAATGCACATAATATGAATATCAATGATAATTGTCAATAAGTAAGATGTTAATAATGTCATGATCCAATAAACCCTAATGATATGATGAGTAAGGTTATAATTCGTAATTAATGCATGCTAAGGACGGATAAGTGAAATAAAATGGTCATGTTGACCTAAACCCTAAGTTGTAATAATATAACCCTAATATATACATCTTTAATGCCTTTCATGATACATTAATGATGTTAAGTGCCATAATTAGATAACCTACCTTGACATAATCATCTAATCACATATTAATCAAGTCATCAATATAAAATGCAAGTTACCTTGTTATCTAATACGCACGTGATTAGTCACTTAATGTGATTCAATTTGTTGATAAGTAATATGTCTCACCATGATCATTAAAATACATGTAATGGCTTTAATGTGAATATGAAGTTATGGGATTCACATAAATGTGTAAAATCAATAATATAAATGAATGAATATGATAAATGATTAATGATGATATTAATGTGAGCAATAAAGATAATGTGACACTGTGACAACGTTAATATGAATATAAGTAACTAATGTGACATTAATTGAAATAATTGTATGCTTAATGACAAATTGGATAGAATGTCTTATATTCATGTAAAATAATTTGTTATAACTTAATAAAGTGATAATATGAGGATAATGAAGTATAAATCTGAATTATTAAGGACAATGATCAAATATAATAATGAATGTGGAGATAATTGAGTAACCTTGAATTGTGCATAATAATGAAATGTAACCCTTTTGGCAATAAAGTGAATATAACATGAAATAATTAATATAATGTTGATAATGTGATATCATAAAGAGTATAATGTTAATGAGCCAAAAATGTAAATAATGTTAAATCTCCTAAAAGAATGTCATATTAGTGGAACCCTAGATGATCCTTGAGAACCCAACCTATGTTGAGCTGTATGTGAAGTTTCTGAACCCTTAAGTGTAGTTGAATTATAAGTTTTGGTGGAAGTTTTATGGTTGGAGGAACAACTTGATGTTTTGGTGATGTGAGGCTGCACACTCACCCTTCCCTAATTGCTAGTGATTTCGGGGACAAAATCCTCTTTAAGGGGTGGAGTGTTGTAACAAACTAAAATATGGGCATTTTGCCTTTTGGTCCTCTTTTCCATCTTTTCCTTTCATTTATACCCTCTTTGGCCTTTTTGTTTAATTTGTGGAGAATATAATGGTCTAATGAACATTTGTTCCCCTTTTATTCCAATATTTGGGTTTATGCACAAATACCTCAGTGAAAGCTTAATAATAGGTTTAATATGTATAATATCTACTTAAATAATAAAGATAATAAAATATTTCGTCCTAGAACTTTTTAGTGCTTTTTAGAATATGAAAAAGAAAGAAAATCCCGAAATATAAATAAAGGAGATGATAAATGGAATAATTGGGGATAATATGGAATATTTTGGATAAAAGAAGATAATGATGAATAAATTGTCTCAAAAATCATAAGTGGAAACCCATGAAGATAATTTGGATGTCAATTTTGTTTTATTGACTTAAAATAAACTTAACGACCAAGTATCATCTAATTTGGATAATAAATAAATATATAAAAGCCTTTATTACAAGATAATGGGAAATAAGCAAATAAGGTGAAATAAAATATCTAATATCCTCAAATTGGAAACCTAACTCCAAATTCGTAATCTATATATCAAAATTAGGCTATGTGTCAATTTGCATTTAATTTGGTCAATGTTTAATATTTTATTTTATTTAGGAGAGAGAAAATGATTAAAGACCAAAAATATTAAATATATGTTGCTAAAAATTAATTAATCTCAAAAACGTGTTCCTAACGTTTATTATTACTTGTATACCAAGTTTCATATTTTTAGAAGGTTTCTAGATATCTTTAATAAATTAAAAGAATAAAATAAGTGATAAAATTTAAATGAATTAAATAAAATAATAAACGTTGACCAAATTAAATGAAAATTGACACATAGCCTAATTTTGATATATATATTACGAATTTGGATTTATAATTCCAATTTGAGGATATTAGATATTTTATTTCACCTTATTGGCTTATTTCCCATTATCTTGTAGAGAGGTGGATTGATTTCACTTCTGCTGTAAAGAGGCGAGATCAATCCACCTCTCTACTAAAAACAATGGTAAACAAAATCCAATTTAGATAGAAGCGGAAGATAAAATTTTGATTATATTCAATTTAAATAAAGTGTACATAAAAATTCTCCCAATATGGGCGTACATGCTTTATACAAAAAGAGGATCTAAGTAGAGGGAAGTCTAGACTGCTCCACTTTTGTCTCCAAGCAACATATCCATCAGCTAGTCCAAGTCAATGTTAAGATCTTCATGCCTTATCCATCACCTTTCTCCACATCTGGGTGGTTAGAAAAGCACCCAACAAGAGGGAAAGAAAAACAAGTATGTGTCACTAAACTATACTATAGATAGCAAGATAAGAAAAGTATGTAAAAGTAGGCTAGGGTTCATCATAAGATGAGACATCAAGAGTATGAGGCCATATATATAAAAGAATATTTCAATAGATGCTTGCCATAAACATAGTAAAACAACAACATTGCATGTATGATTAATACTGACTATCTTAACTATGTAGGGTTGAGGCTTCTACCGGACCTTCAACCAAAGGGTGAGGGGAGAATAACACATTCCCAGTCACCTGCACATATTTCATGTGCGGGGGAGAATAACACGTTCCCCTGGGGAGAAATAACACATTCCCCAACTATGGGTGGTTGTACATATAAGTACCACTACACTAGTTAATTAGTATAATAAAATCAACATGCTAGAAAAAGCGTTATGGCAAGATTAATCAAAGGATTTAAATAACATGGTAGTGGGGTATGAAAAACCCAAACAAGATAATACTACAACTAATTTTGAGGCATGAATAAATTAGGTTTCAAGAATAAGGCATTAAGTCAGATTAAGCCTCATTAGGGAATATGGGTATTGGTACAAAATTTTCCCAACTAAAGGGGGTAGATGCACATACCTTAGCCTCAAGAGTTCTAGAAACCATTTTCCAACCCTTCACACGAAATCAGAACCCACTTTCCCTATTATCATCATTATATCTATGAATTCGAATTAAGTATACTCATTAAAGGTTTAAAATCCTAATATTACTAACTTTTTGTGCAAACATTTGAATTAGACTCCGAAAACATCACCATCATCTTAGTTAGAGTTTTCTGATCAAAATAACATATAATATTGTATATTTTGAAGATATGGACTTTTAGGGTTATTTTTGGTAATTTTTAGTTAATTAAATCGACTCTAAAAATACATTTTTGCAAACATCAAAATAAAAACTCAAAAATATTTTTAATTAATAGATCTCGTCTTCCAAATTTCAAAACACTATTTATTTTTAATTTTTGACATCGAGAATAATTTATACGATTTAATTTACCTCGACCAATCATAGCCTGCCACGTAGGCAAGGCATGTGCGCACAAAACAAGAGAAGAGGGGAGTGGGCCCCACACTGCTGACCTGGCCCAATAGGCCGTCTCACGTGCGCGTGCGCCCAACAGACTCTCGCAAAGTCGAGTCAACGCGGGTCAAAGCAAGGTAGAAAGGGCGAGAAGACCAAAACACCCTCGCATGAAAAACACAACAAAACAACCCGATCCGGGGGCAGAAAGGTAAAAATTTGGGATCATCTTCCTCCCGCAGCCTCGTGCCATGGCTGAGAGCTACGAACAGCTTGGCTTGGGCGTGATTTGGGCGAAATTGCAAAACACAACGAAACTTCGCGTTCAGGTATTCGAAAGAAAGAAGGAGAGCCGAATTGTGTTGTGAGGTCTATTTTAACATGTAGAACACGAATTTGGCATTATTATATTTTTTTGAAGACTTTTATTATTTTATTTAATTCATTTAAATTTTATCACTTATTTTATCCTTTTAATTTATTAGAGATATCTAGAAACCTTCTAAAAATATGAAACTTGGTATACAAGTAATAATAAACGTTAGGAACACATTTTTGAGATTAATTAATTTTTATCAACATATATTTAATATTTTTGGTCTTTAAATCATTTTTCTCTCCTGAATAAAATAAAATATTAAACATTGACCAAATTAAATGCAAATTGACACATAGCCTAATTTTGATATATAGATTATGAATTTGGAGTTGGTTTTCCAATTTGAGGATATTAGATATTTTATTTCACCTTATTGGCTTATTTCCCATTATCTTGTAATAAAGGCTTTTATATATTTATTTATTATCTAAATTAGATGATACATGTCCATTATGTTTATTTTAAGTCAATAAAATGAAATTGACATCCAAATTATCTTCATGGGTTTCCACTTATGATTTTTGAGACAATATATTCATCATTATCTTCTTTTATCCAAAATATTCCATATTATCCCCAATTATTGCATTTATCATCTCCTTTATTTATATTTCGGGATTTTCTTTCTTTTTCATATTCTAAAAAGCACTAAAAAGTTCTACGATGAAATATTTTTTTATCTTTATTATTTAAGTGGACATTTTACATATTAAACCTATTATTAAGCTTTCATTGAGGTATTTGTGCATAAACCCAAATATTGGAATAAAAGGTGAACAAATGTTCATTAGACCATTATATTCTCCACAAATTAAACAAAAAGGCCAAAAAGGGTATAAATGAAAGGAAAAGATGGAAAAGAGGACCAAAAGGAAAAATGCCCAGATTTTGGTATGTTACAGCACTCCACCCCTTAAAGAGGATTTCATCCCCGAAATCACTAGCAATTAGGGAAGGGTGAGTGTGCAGCCTCACATCGCCAAAACATCAGGTTGTTCCTCCAACCGTAAAACTTCCACCAAAACTTATACTTCAACTACACCTAAGGGTTCAAAAACTTCACATACAACTCAACATAGGTTGGGTTCTCAAGGATCACCTAGGGTTCCACTAATTTGACATTCTTTTAGGAGATTTAACATTATTTACATTTTTGGCTCATTAACATTATACTCTTTATGATATCAAATTATCAACATTATATTAATTATTACATGTTATATTCAATTTATTGCCAAAAGGGTTACATTTCATTATTATGCACAATTCGAGGTTACTAAATTATCTCCACATTCATTATTATATTTGATCATTGTCCTTAATAGTTCGTAGTTATACTTCATTATCCTCATATTATCACTTTATTAAGTTATAACAAATTATTTTACATGAATATAAGACATTCTATTCAATTTGTGGTTAAGCATACATTTATTCCAATTAATGTCACATTAGTCGCTTATATTCATATTAACATTGTCACAATGTCACATTATCTTTATTGCTCACATTAATGTCACCATTAATCATTATTCATTTATATTATTCATTTTGCATGTTTATATGAATCCAATCACTTCATACTCATATTGAAGCAATTACATGTGTTTTAATGATCAAGGTAAGTCATATGTCATATTAATGATTTGATTCACATTAAGTGACAAATCACATGTGTATTAGATAACAAGGTAACTTGCATTTTATATTGATGACTTGATTAATATGTGATTAGATGATTATATATATATCATTTATGTGTATCAAAGTATGTTAACTGATTGTAGCACTTAACATCATTAATCTTTCATTAAAGGTATTAAGGATGTATATATTAAGGTTAGATGATTACAACTTAGGGTTTAGGTTGACATGACCATTTTATTTCACTTAGAATGCATTAATTATGAATTATATCCTTACTCATCATATCATTAGGGTTTATTGGTTCATGACATTATTAACATCTTACTTATTGACAATTAGCATTGATATTCATATTATGTTCCTTGGATATGCATTACGGTTCAAGCACATGCATTATTCCTTAGATGATAATTATATGTTCATTACATATTAACAAGCATGTTAGGGTTACGATTATATCTTGTTTGGTCAAAACTAAGGATCCGAGCATACTAACCACCTAAGTATGAGTTTAGGGTTTCTAAAGATAGATTAGATAGACTTGAAGATGTTATAGGGTTCCATCCCCCTAAAGAGGATTTCGTCCTAAAAATCTAACCACTCAAACATCATCAACTAATCGTACTCCACCCCTTAAAGGGTTTGACCTACTACACTAGGATTAAAGGATAAGTCTAACTAAACCATTATCAAGATCCATCATGCTTCCACTGTGCACTCTGATATCTTTCCAAACACCCAAACTCTAAGGTCTAGGTTCTAGGGACATAAGGAAGATATCTTGGTATCCATCCTCAAATAAATCAAATTAGGGTTCCCAAAGATATACTTCATAGAATCTAAGGTCACTATTGCCTAAAAGCAAACTATTTCAGGCAATTCGTATCAGCTCAGGCCAGGCCGGTATCATATGGGCACGGGAGTCCTTGTAAACCCAGCTAGTGGTGCGGAGGAAAATATTTCCAGCCCCTGAAACCCTGATCCTTTCTAGAGACCTTTGCTTCAACTTCATGCCCTAATAGTTGCCTAAAGGAAAACCTAAACAACATTAAGCTATGTATATTTTTAATTATAAGTATTTTAGGGTTTTATTAATCAAGATTCTAATGTGGAACTATTGGTTCCTAAGTCAACCTTTCATCAACATATATCAAATCTAGGGTAACCATGTTACCTAAAGGAACTATGTAAGACATGGATTCTAACTAGGGAGACAAAACCGAAATAGCCAGATTTCGACTACCATGGGCTCTGATACCATGTTGTAAAGAAGTGAAATCAATCCACCCCTCTACTAATAACAATGGTAAACAAAATCCAATTGGGATAGCAGCGGAAGATAAATTTTTGACTATAGTCAATTTAAATAAAGTGTACATAAAAATTTCCCCAATATGGGTGTACATGCTTTATACAAAAAGAGGATCTTAGTAGAGGGAAACTAGACTACTCCACTTTTGTCTCCAAGCAACACATTCATTAGCTAGTCCATGTCAATGCTAAGATCTTCATGTCTTATCCCTTAGCTTGCTCCACATCTGGGTGGTTGGGAAAGCACCCAGTAAGAGGGAAGGAAAAATAAAAGTATGTGTCACTAAACTATACTGAAGGTGACAAGATAAATATAACAAGTAAATTAGGCTAGGGATTCATCAAAAGATGAGACATCAAGAGAATGAGGCCATTTATATAAAAGAATATTTCAATAGATACTTGCCATAAACATAGTAAAATAACAACATTGCATGTATGATTAATATTGACTATCTTAACTATGTAGGGTTGAGGCACCTACCTGACCTTCAACCAAAGGGTGAGGGGAGAATAACACATTCCCAGTCACCTGCACATATTTCATGTGTGGGGGAGAGTAACACGTTCCCCAGGGGAGAAATAACACATTCCCCAACTATGGTTGGTTGTACATACAAGTACCACTACACTAGTTAATTAGTCTAATAAAATCAACATGCTAGATAAAAGAGTTATGGCAAGATTAATCAAAGGATTTATATAACATGGCAATGGGATATAAAAACCCAAACAAGATAATACTACAACTGATTTTTGAGGCATAAATAAATTAGGTTTCAAGAATCATCAATTAGGTCAGATTAAGCCTCATTAGGGAACATGGGTATTTGTATAAAAATTTTCCCAACTAAAAGGGTAGATGCACATACCTTATTCTTTAGAATCCTAGAATCACTTTTCATAACTTTTACACGAGATCAGATCCACTTTCCCTAATATGATCATCATATTTATGTATTAGATATATGCATATTCATTGAAGGCTTAAAACCTCAAAACCATGGACTTTTTCCACAAATGATTGATTTAGACTCCAAAAACCTCACCACTGTCTTAGTTATGTTCTTTTGATCAAAATAACATATATATTTGTATATTTTTGAGTTACTGACTTTTTAGAGTATTTTCCATATTTATTAGTTAATTAAAACAACTCGAAAAATACATATTCGAAAACCTCATAAACAAACCACAAAAATATTTTTTTTAGATAGATCTCATTCTCCCGAATTTAAAACATATTTTGGTTTTAAATTTGGATAATCGAGTAAAAAGATATGATTTTTCTAAAATCAACCAATCAAAGAACGACACATCATCAAATCCATTGTAAGAGAGATGAAGAGAGAGAGGGAGAGGGGCAAAAAGGTAAAAAGCCACCCGACCCTTCTTCCACCTCCAGCAGCCCGCACACCTACGACTGCTTGGGGAAGATTTTGGGTAATTTTGCAATTCAAGACCAAACTCAAAACCGAAAGACGAGTATGAAAGCTAATGCAAAGAAGAACTCAACCATACCTTTAATTTGGACGAAGATTGTGTGTACACAGAGCAGCAAGGGCCGTAAGGTCAGGGGTTTCGGCTGCTCAGTGGGGGTCAAAATGGAGACAAAATTCGAAATTTAGAAGATAGGTGAGTTGCACAAGTGTCGGCGCACGTAGGGGTAGAGGTATATATAGATGAAGGGGTCTAGGTTAGGGTTTCCATATGTGGGGTGAGAGAGACTTCAGCCGTTTTGGGGCTTTCGAGAATATTTGACAAAACTCGAAAATCTTGGGATAAACTTGTGCGAAATCGAACGAGGAATCCAACAAGCCAAAAATCATGCGATTTGGTTGAGTAACGAGAGAGATATGGTCATCCGAAAAATCAACATTTTCGAAATTTACTATTCATCCACGCTGGTCTCCTACTCAAGGTAGGAAATGATTCACGAGTCATTGGATTAAGATCCAACGGTCTATGTGCGTGACATTTATTAGATTGCCAAATATAAATCTGATTAAAGTTCTTATTTAATCATTTAACTTTTTCTCTTTTCCTATTTGAGGGTGAAAACGACTTCCAAAATTAGCCAGATTTTATATTTTGACTGATTTTGATGCTTAGAATCCAAATATGGAATTAGTTTTGCATTTTGAGAATGTTTAATTGGTTAAATAATTATAAACTGATTTTCTCTTACCTCCTTTATTAATGACATTAGGATTATTCAAAAATTACAAAACTTCACCCATAACTCATATTAAGTATTTAGATACGAATTTACTATTATTTCCATTTGTTGAAATTGTTTATTATTTTAAATAATGATTTGAAAGTTTTGTATACTTTCTCTCTCCTTAATTTATCTTCTCATCAAATATTTTCCAAATTGATTCAGAATTCATTCAAAGGTTTATTTTAACATGTAGAACACAAATATGGAATTATTATATTTTTTGAAGACTTTTATTATTTTATTTAATTCATTTAAATTTTATCACTTATTTTATCCTTTTATTTTATTAAAGATATATAGAAACCTTCTAAAAATATGAAACTTGGTATACAAGTAATAATAAATGTTAGGAACACATTTTTGAGATTAATTAATATTTATCAACATATATTTAATATTTTTGGTCTTTAAATCATTTTCTCTCTCCTAAATAAAATAAAATATTAAACATTGACCAAATTAAATGCAAATTGACACAGCCTAATTTTGATATATAGATTACGAATTTGGAGTTAGTTTTCCAATTTGAGGATATTAGATATTTTATTTCACCTTATTGGCTTATTTCCCATTATCTTGTAATAAAGGCTTTTATATATTTATTTATTATCCAAATTAGATGATACTTGGCCATTAAGTTTATTTTAAGTCAATAAAACGAAATTTACATCCAAATTATCTTCATGGGTTTTCACTTATGATTTTGAGACAATATATTCATCATTATCTTCTTTTATCCAAAATATTCCATATTATCCCCAATATTGCATTTATCATCTCCTTTATTTATATTTTAAGATTTTCTTTCTTTTTCATATTCTAAAAAGCACTAGAAAGTTCTAGGACGAAATTTTTTATTATCTTTATTATTTAAGTGGACATTTTACATATTAAACCTATTATTAAGCTTTCACTGAGGTATTTGTGCATAAACCCAAATATTGGAATAAAAGGTGAACAAATGTTCATTAGACCATTATATTCTCCACAAATTAAACAAAAAGACCAAAGAGGGTATAAATGAAAGGAAAAGATGGAAAAGAGGACCAAAAGGCAAAATGCCCAGATTTCAGTATGTTACAACATGGTATCAGAGCCAATGGTAGTTGGATCTTTGACTATTTCTGTTTATCTCCCTAATTAGAACCCTAGACTTGCATAGTTTTCTCTAAGTGACATGGTTAACCTAAATTTGATCTACCTTGATGAAAGGTTGACTTAGGACCCTATAATTTCACATTAAAATCTTGATGAATAAAACCCTAAAATACCTATAACTAAAACATGCATAACTTGATGTTGTTTAGGGTTGCCTTTATGTAACTATTAGGGCATGAAGTTGAAGCAAAGGTGTCTAGAAAGGATCAGGGTTTTGGGGGCTGGCTATATTTTCCTCCACGCCACTAGCTTGGTTTACAAGGACTCCCGTGCCCATATGATACCGGCCTGGCCTGAGCTAATACAAATTGCCCAAAACAGTTTGCTTTTAGGCAATAGTAACCTTAGAGTTCTATGTTGTATATCTTTGGGTATCCTAATAGTTTGACTTATGTTTCACATGTATGTTGGTTTCTCCTAGAACCCTAATATGATAACCTTTGATTTGTTTGAGGATATATACCCTATATAGTTCCTTATGTCCCTTAGGACCACATGCTTGGATAATTTATCCGTAGAACCTAGACCATGGAGTTTGGGTGTTTGGGAAGATATCAGAGTGCGCCATGGAAGCATGATGGATCTTGATAATGGTTTAGTTAGACTTATCCTTTAACCCTCGTGTAGTAGGTCAAACCCTTTAAGGGGGGAGTATGGTTAGTTGACGATGCTTGAGTGGTTAGATTTCATGGACGAAATCCTCTTTAGGGGGATCGAACCCTATAACATCTTTAAGTCTATCTACTCTATCTTTAGAAACCCTAACTCCATGGATAGGAGGTTAGTATGCATGGATCTTCAGTTTTGATCAAACAAGATATAACCGTAACCCTAACACGCTTGTTTACATATTAATAAACATATAATTATCATCTAAGGAATAATGCATGTGCTTGAACCCTAATGTACACCCAAGGCACATAATATGAATATCAATGCTAATTATCAATAAGTAAGATGTTAATAATGTCATGAACCAATAAACCCTAATAATATGATGAGTAAGGTTATAATTTGTAATTAATGCATGCTAAGGATGAATAAGTGAAATAAAATGGTCATGTTGACCTAAACCCTAAGTTGCAATAATCTAACCCTAATCTATACACTTTAATGACTTTCATGATACATTAATGATGTTAAGAGAAATAATCAGTTAACATACTTTGATACACATAAATGATATATATATATATATATATAATCATCTAATCACATATTAATCAAGTCATCAATATAAAATGCAAGTTACCTTGTTATCTAATACACATATGATTAGTCACTTAATGTGAATCAATTCATTGATAATTAATATGTCTCACCTTGATCATTAAAATACATGTAAAGGCTTCAATGCGAATATGAAGTAATTGGATTCACATAAGTGTGCAAAAATCAATAATATAAATGAATAAATATGAGGAATGAATAATGGTGACATTAATGTGAGAAATAAAGATAATGTGACAATGTGAACATGTTTAATATGAATATAAGTAACTAATGTGACATTAATTGGAATAATTGTATGCTTAACCACAAATTGGATAGAATGTCTTACATTCATGTAAAATAATTTGTTATAACTTAATAAAGTGATAATATGAGGATAATGAAGTGTAAATCCAAGTTATTAATGATCAAATATAATAATGAATGTTGAGATAATTGAGTGACCCCTAATTGTGCTAAAATTCATAGTAAGAGAAATGAAATACATATATAATGTTTCATGGATGATATAGAAATATAACCCTTTTGATAATAAAGTGAATATAATATGATATGATTAATATAATGATGATAATGTGTTATCATAATGAATATAATGTTAATGAGCCAAAAATGTAAATAATGTTAAATCTCCTAAAAAGAATATCTTAATAATGAAACCCTAGGTGGTCCTTGAGAACCTGACCTAGGAGTAGATGCTTGCAAACTTTCTGAACTCTCAAGTTAAGTAGTTGATGTATAAGTTTTGGTGGAAGTTTTATGGTTGGAGGAACAACCTGATGTTTAGTGATGAGAGGTTGCACACTCACCCTTCCCTTCTTGCTTGTGATTTCAGGGACGAAATCCTCTTTAAGGGGTGGAGTGATGTAACATACTGAATTATGGACTTTTGGCCTTTTTGGTCATATTTTCCATCTTTTTCGTTTCATTCCTATCTTCTTTGGCCTTTCTATGTAATTTGTGAAGAATATGATGGTTTAATGAACATTTGTTCACCTTTTATTCCAATATTTGGGGTTTATGCACAAATACCTCAGTGAAAGCTTAATAATGGGTTTAATGTGTAAAATGTCCACTTAAATAATAAGGATAATAAAATATTTCATCCTAGAACTTTCTAGTGCTTTTTATAATATGAAAAATAAAGGAAATCTCGAAATATACATAAAGGAGATGATAAATGTAATAATTGGAAATAATATGGGATATAATGGATAAAAGGAGATAATGTGGAATATATTGTTCCAAAAATCCCAAATAGGAAACCATGTGATAATTTGATATGCAAATTCGTTTTCTTGACTTAAAAGATACTTAATGGCCAAGTATCATCTAATTTGGATAATAAATAAATATATATAAGCCTTTATTACAAGATAATGGGAAATAAGCCAATAAGGTGAAATAAAATATCTAATGTCCTCAAATTGGAAAACAAACTCCAAATTCGTAATCTATATATTGAAATTAGCCTATGTGTGAATTTTATGCTTAATATTTTATTTTATTTAGGAGAGAGAAAATGACTTAAATACCAAAAATATTAAATATATGTTGAAAAAAATTAATTAATGCCAAAATCATGTTCCACACGTTTATTATTGTTTATAGGCCAAGTTTACATTTTAGAAAATTTCTAGATACCTCTAATAAATTAAAAGGACAAATAAGTGGTAAAATGTAAATGAATTAAATAAAATAATAAACGTCTTCAAAAAAATAAAATAATGTCAAATTCATGTTATACAGGTTAAAATAGACCTTTGGATGAATTTTGAATGAATTTGGAAAATATTTGTTGAGAAGATAAATTTAGAAGTGAGAAAGTGTGCAAAACCTTCAAAACAGTAATTAAAATAACAAACAAATGAAGTTAATAATAAATTTATGTTCCATATATTTTGTTTTTCTTGAGAGTGAAGTTGCACATTAATTGATAATTATATAAGTCTCTAATATATTAAGAAAGAGAAAATATGAATTACTTTAAAGGAATTAAATAAAATACTTAGAATTCCCAAAAGTGAAAACTAATGTTACAATTGGGATCTACATGTAGTAAATAGTATAGGGTTCAAAATTTATATTTAACTAGATAATGCTTGCTTTCCCAATTGAATTGGTATTTAAAATCCTATTTACCTTAGGCTTTAATAGTGATATTTGTTTAAACAAATTAATGTTTTCCTAAACCAAACGTAACGCAACGCTGCGTTACTTCCTCTCCCTCCAACGTGACCTCATGTTTCCTCCCTTCCAAAATAGGCAACGCCTAACGCAAGAGTCGTCACCCTTCCTCTCCATATCCTATTTATCATCCCCCCTTCATTTCTTTTCTCCTCAAACACATGAAGCCCTAGCCGCCCAACCTACCCTCACCCTGCATCCAACCATGGTGAGCAATGCCAGACAGAGTTGAGGATCATTGGGCAGCGTCGCCTCCTCCTCTTCTTCTTTCACTCCCTGAACGACGCCTGAAACTCAATACCCAGCAACCCCGACACCCACCTAGTGGTACTTCTAAGACTTCTATGTTGGGAATCTAATGTTTAATGAATGAATATAGTTCTAATACATAAATATGGTCTTGATATTAGGAAAAGTGGAACATTGAGTTGATTAAGTGGTGCAAGTTGATAATTGGAATCAATCTTAAAGGTATGTGCATCTTACACCTAAGTTGGGAATATTTGTGCCTTAACCTAATTTCCTTTGATGAGGCTTTATTTGAACAATGCATCATATGTTCTTGATTCTTTTGATATACTTGCCTCATAATCAATTTTAGAATATTGTTCTTGGGTCTTGGTACCCCACTACTTTGTTCTATTTGATATTGCTGTTACTTGCCATCTATTCTAGCATTTTGATTTTATTAGACTAATTAACTAGTGTAGTGGTACTTGTATGTACAACCACCCATACTTGGGGAATGTGTTATTTCTCCCCTGGGGAACATGTTATTCTCCCTCACACATGAAATATGTGCAGGTGATTGGGAATGTGATACTCTCCCCTCACCCTTTTGGTTGAAGGTCCGGTAGAATGTTGTAACATACTGAATTCTGGGCATTTTGCCTTTTTGATCCTCTTTTCCATCTTTTCCTTTCATTTCTATCCTCTTGGGCCTTTCTATTTAATTTGTGGAAAATATGATGGTTTAATGAACATTTGTTCACCTTTTATTCCAATAACTGGGTTTATGCACAAATACCTCAGTGGAAGCTTAGTAATGGGTCAAATATGCAAAATATCCACTTAAGTGATAAAAATAATAAATAAATCCGTCCTATAAATTTCTAGTGCTTTTTAGAACATGAAAAAGAAAGGAAATCCCGAAATATACATAAAGGAGATGATAAATGCAATAATTGAGGATAATATGGAATATTTTGGATAAAAGAAGATAATGAGGAATATATTGTTCCAAAAATCCTAAATAGAAACCAAAGAAGATAATTTGGATATTAATTTCGTTTTCTTGACTTAAAAGTTGCTTAATGGCCAAATATCATCTAATTTGGATAAAAAATAAATATATAATGCCTTTAATACAAGATAATGGGAAATAAGCCAAGAAAGAGAGGTAAAATATTTAATGCCCTCAAATTAGAAAAATAACTCTAGATTTGTAATTTAAACATAAAAATAAGCCTTTGGGCAAATTTGCATTTAATTTGGTCAATGACTAATATTTTATTTTAATCTGGAGAGAGAAAATTACTTAAAGACCAAAAATATTAAATATATGTTGAAAAAAATTGATTAATGCCAAAAATGTATTCCTAACGTTTATTATTACTTGTAGACCAAGTTTTATTTTTTTAGGAAGTTTCTAGACGCCTCTAAAAAATTAAAAGGTTAAATAAGTGATAAAATTTAAATGAATTAAATAAAATAATAAAGTCTTCCAAAAAATATATTAATGCCAAATTCCTGTTCTACATGTTGAAATAGACCTTTGGATGAATTTTGACCCAATATGGAAAATATTTGTTGAGAAGATAAATTAAGGAGAGAGAAAGTGTTCAAAACTTTCAAATCATTATTTAAAATAACAAACGACTTCAACAAATGGAAATAATACCAAATTCATGACTAAAATACTTAATATGACTTGCGGGTGAAGTTTTGTAATTTTTCGAAAATCATAGAGTCATAAATAAATGGAGGAAAGAGAAAATGTGTTTTGAATTATTTATCGTATTAAAGATTCTCAAAAGGCAAAACTAATTTGATATTTGGATTCTACACATAAAAATCAGTCAGAATATATAATTTAGTAATTTTTGGATAATGTTTCGGCCTCCAAACGAGGAGAGAAAAAAACATTTAAATGAATGTGCCCTTTTAGTCGATTTTGAATAGGCAACTATTATATCGTGATGATCGTCGACCGTTGGATCTCAATTTGAGGATCCGTGGGTTGTCTTCTACCTTGGCCCAATTTGGAAACTGGTCGGTGGATCAGAAGGATGTAAAATCGGGATTTCTCCCGTGGTGGTTGATCATTGCTCATGAATCTTTCGCCTGTGGTTTCGTCTTTGATTTCCGCTCAATCCTATCCCGGGTTTTTCACAAATTCATGCCTTCTACGCTGCTTTGCTTGCGGCCACCTATCCCAGGTTTTTCTATGGCAACTCAAAATCTTCGGGACGCTATTTATAGTTTCGATGGGCAACCTTGGGATCCTAGAATCCCATTGAGGCACTCGAGTTGGCCTGGATCTTCCCCTCATGCCTCTTCGAACTCCGGGTATCCCCGCCAGAGACATGGGCTTCTACCCAGCGGCCCGCACCTCCGAGATCATCGAAAAAGGTGAAGAACTACTCCAAATACCCCTACGATGCTTCCATGTGACCAGATTGGTCTCTCTCCAAGGTATGTGATAATGCCCTTTCTACCTCGTTTTTGACCTACCTGATGAATAGCAGGCTGTATGTGATTTTGATGCTTGATTTCCTTGCCAAGCTCTTCGGTTTTGACCTAGGAGCCGATTTGGGTATTCATTTTTGTGCTCCTTTGCCCATAGCTCTGAACTCAATGTTTCACTACATGCTTTCTGTGCTCCCGCTTTGTTTCTTGCGGATGAACAAGGACGAAGAAGATGACCATTGGGGTCTTTACTTCTCTGCCCTCGCTCAGTTATTCCTTTTCTATTTTCCTCCATGGGTATTCCTATCTTTTCACATGAATTTTTGTTTTCTTAGTCGAGCACTTCATGGGCCACTATCATGGCAAGATGAATGACGATAATTGGTCCATGTCAACAGGCCCAATCTCGCTGATCAGACTTAGTTTTGCCTAAGTGGCATTTTCTGATTGGATCTTATTGTAAAAATTGTAACTTTTGTTTCGATAGTCCAAAAATAAATCTAAAATATGTTTTGGAATCTAGAGAACGAGATCTATCCATTAAAAATGTTTTTGTTGTTTGATTCTGAGATTTTTGAATATGTATTTTTTGAGTCAATTTAATTAACTAAAATCACCAAAACTGCATCTAAAAGTCTATATCTTCAAAATGCATAATATTATATGTTATTTTGATCAGAAAATCCTAAATAAGACAATGATGATGTTTTCGAGACCTAAATCAGTGGTTTGTAGAAAAAGTTAGTAACTTTAGGGTTTTAAGCATTTAATGAATGAATATAGTTCTAATACATAAATATGGTCTTGATATTAGGATAAGTGGAACATTGAATTGATTAAGTGGTGCAAGTTGATAATTGGAATCAATCTTAAAGGTATGTGCATCTTACACCTAAGTTGGGAATATTTGTGCCTTAACCTAATTTTCTTTGATGAGGCTTTATTTGAACCATGCATCATATGTTCCTGATTCTTTTAATATTCTTGCCTCATAATTAATTTTGGAATATTGTTCTTGGGTCTTGGTACCCCACTACTTTGTTCTATTTGATATTGCTGTTACTTGCCATCTATTCTAGCATGTTGATTTTATTATGAGCAACACCCCTCTTTCCTAGCCGATTGAGGTGAGCTTGTGTTCTAGTTGTTTGAACAATACTCTCCTCTCACCATGGACTAGAAGGGTGAGCTTGGTTGTGGTGGTGACTCTTTTTAGGGTTTCCTTGTGCTGACCTGTTTGGTGATGGTTGATGTGGCAACACATCCCATTATCATAAGGATAACGAGGTGTTACGCGCAAACATGCAGAAATCACCATAACCACAGATTATGAAAATACGGGTTAATTAAAATCGATTGCGAAAAACTGATAAACTGTGGAACTATTACTTTCCAGTCCTCATCCTGCATAGAAACATGTCAAGTATATATATGTACATCCACGAAAGCTGATACGTGTTTACCGCTTACTGAAACAGCTGTCCATCCATCACATGGGTTCATCACCTGTTCATATACACAGAGGCCCGCATCCGGCCAATAGCAGGATATACAAAACATTATCGATCGTTCATCGTGAATCAACGTCAAAACACTGCCAAGGACCTGAGAGTACAGGGATGACTCTAGACTCTACTACAAAACATCCAAAACAGCAACATATCCATCGCTTGCCTTCTACTGCTCCTCAAGCTGCTCGGCCGCAACACCACGACCACGACCACGCCTACCTCGACCACCTAAAAAGGGGTTAAACCAGCGGGGTGAGACAATTGAACAATTGTCCCAGCGGGAAATATAACTCCCCACCGCAACTACAGAACCTCAGCAAGATATACTATAACAACATATATCTACTAACAGGTATAACAAGAGCAGTCTATATAAAACAGATTATTCTTACCGACAAGCTTACCCGCTATACAAAAGCATATAAATAGATATATCTCAAGGAATAGGATTATCAAGATAGTATGTATCCCTATGTAACATGATTATCTGAACAAGATATAATGTCACATATCCTGATTATCAAGATACGTCATAATACCTCATACCTGAAGAATATATGTAGAAGTACCTACAAGGCATAACAGAATTAACTACATAAACAAGGTCTCAACCAATGTTTCGTGTTTATCTTATGCAGTAAATACTAAACGACTGTATTACGTGTTATTATGCCCTGAGGATTTGAATCGTACCATTCAAATCCAACCTCTGGCTGTGAAGCCTCAGACTGGTGCCATACAAGGTCAATGGAAGAGCCGGACTCCACGACCTCCCACCTCGTGGTCAGTACACGAGTACAACACAAGCAGGACCGCAGTCACATGCTGAAGTGGTCTAAGCCACAGGGTCAGCTCCACAGGCTACCCTCATTCTAGCCCGCATTGGTACATGTCTCGGCGCTAGTAAAACTGAGCCACGGGCATGTTCACCGTGCTCTGAGCCATGAACGCATTCATGCTCCTCATATCACGTATCCTGAGCCATGGGCCTGTTCACCATGCTCTATATACATATTTGAGTCTGTAACCGAAGTTACACTCTTACCTCCTCATTTTCAGGCTAGGAGCAACCTACACATATTCAACAATATGCGCTTCCAGGTTAACCCGTAGGAGAACCTGTTTCACCATCACCAAGTCCTGACGATGATGGGTCTATGGCTAGGGCAACTACATGATATATTTCACTGTGATTAATTAGTATCTTTTAGATGGATTGCAAGATTCAACCAAGTTGTATAACATGCAAGATATAACAGAAAATAAAGAACATTATATTATTATTGAAACCTCATCAACCTGATCCATCACAAAGATCCAGCATCACATGTTACCACTTGACCTCTTGCCAACCCTCCAGATCCATCTCAAGGATCATCACATACCATGGGATATCAATCCTTCATCATGTACTGTCACTGCCTCTCAAGGCTCACATCATCATTTTGGGACCAACACATTACATATATAATCTCATAGAACAAATATCAAGGTAATGTTACTCATCACATATGTCACATAGCCCTTTCATGGCTACACATCACCTGCATGGTTAGGATACACAATAACCAAAGATTCAACATAAGGAATATGCTCGCTATCATGAACTATCATTCAAGATAATTTATATATCAATATTACACTATTTAATGATCAAGCTTGTTAAGCACATCATACCATAATCATGCCTACCCTTATCTTAGGATTATACAAACAATCAAGGTATTCACTTTATATAACAATTATGTTGAGTATACAAAGCAACTACTATTGTTACCCAAAATCATTACTAATATCAGTATCATCATCTACTATTATCTTCATTACTATGTCATTAAGCCAACTGTTAATGTAACTGCCACTTAGCTGCATTATTCCAATCATTATCATTATTATTACTTTCTCTTACTAGCAGGGCATCACATTCATCAACACAACCAACATCACCAACACTATTGACATCTTAGCTATCAACAACATTATATTATTAACATCGTTATTGCTTTTACTTATGAGTAAGGCATTATCATCTCATCATCATTAACATCATCATTATAAGCATTATTGAGCGAGGCATCACTAACATTGTGTTTGCATAGACGTCCACTTCTGTCACATAAGAGTCCGTCACCAAAGGACTACCTACCCTCACCTAAGACCTCACAACCCTCACTAGAGCCTGCCCACACAGCTAGGGCATGGGGAGGCAGCAACGCTGCGCTGCACCCAGCCTTCTGCCCGCAACATCGCGTTACAAGGCAAAGAGTGGCGCGCGTCGTGCGACACACTCCATTGGGCAACGCCCGTTACAGCCAACACCTGACGCATGATAACCAAGGGATAACGCCCATCTAACAACTCCACAACGGCCAGGAGAGAGAGGAGATGAAGAAGGAAAGGAGAGAGAGAAGCACTCCTGATAACGTGCAACTACTCACAAGGCCTAGCGGCCGACACTCTCCCAAACCCAAATGCTTGATGCCCGTCACATCCTACTCATATCGCGCGTCACAACCCCACTCTCTATCGCCCGACACCACAAGATGTAACGCCCGTCAGGGCTATCAGCCGTCACACTTAGTTGCATGTCGTGCAACTCAACCATCTACCAAAGGAAGCCCTATCGTCCACCACAAGAACAAAGGCCCATCGTCCAAAAGAGGAACAAGAGCATCGTTCATCTATCGTGCATCATAGATACCACCTTATCGGCCAACAACCATTGCTCACCCTATCGTCCATCTCAAAGGCAAAGGTGCCATGTCGTCCATCCAAGAGATATCGTCCAACACACCCATCCAAAGAAGGTATATCGTCCAACACATGGTCACCCTCAACCTCCATCTCAAGCATCACAAACCCTAGATCACTAGAAACCCTAAACCCTAAGGGTATATCGGCCACCAAAGGAAACTCAAGCAAGGTACAGGCCTAAGCTACTACACTATGAACAAGAACAAGAACAAAAGGTAATGAAGTTAGGGTTAGAAATTATGTAACCCGCCTTAAGCTCCAAGCTCCAAGGTACTCCAAGGTCCAAAGTTATCGTCCACCAAGCTCTTCTAGGAGGGTGTATCGGCCAACACAAGCTAGATGGAGAGGGATATCGTGCAATTGAGGTGGAGGAGAGACCAAATGATCAAAGGAGACTAAGGCAAGGAGAAGAGCTACCTATATAGGAAGAAGGGGAGGAGAAACCAAGGTACAACCATGCCAAGTGTCGTCCACCCAAGGGACACTTGTCCTAGGGTTCAAGCCAACACATAAGCACACCAAAATACACTTGTCCAGGATAGACACCAAGTGTCACCAACCAAGGCCAAGCCACATGGGCGACACAAGCAACAACTCCAGCTGGGCGACACAAACAGGCTATTGGGCGACACACCACACCCTAGGTCGACACAAACTTACCTTGGACGACACAAGGCAAGCCATGGCCGACACAAAGCTCATACAAGCCCAAGCAACACATCTCAAGGCCCAAACAAGCTCAACTCAGGCCCAAAGAACTCAAACAACAAGCCCAAGCCTTCCTCTCAACCCAAGAGGAAGCAAAGAGGGAAAAACATCTCACAAGATGATCAACTTGCACACAAAACCCTAAACTTGGGTTATTTGCAAGTAGCCCCTCGAACTCTCAACAAAGCACACCAAAACCCTAATCATCACTCAAAGGTGATTAGCAAACATCAAACCACCAAGGTTAAGCAAAACAAACATGGTAAACCCTAAACGTAGGTCAGGGTCCTTACAACCTAACCCCCTTTAAGGGATTTCGTCCCCGAAATCCGAAGGGAAAAGCGAGGGATACTTCCTCCTCATCTCTTCCTCAAGCTCCCACGTGGCTTCCTTGATGCCACGACGCTGCCAAAGAACCTTCAAAAGAACCGTGTCCTTCCTCTTTAGCTTCTTGATCCTTCTGTCAAGGATCGCCACATGACCTTCCTCGTAGGTCACATCTGCATCAAGCTCAACCTCAACTGGCTGTATCACTGTACCTGAATCCGGATGACTTTTCTTCAACATACTGGCATGAAACACTGGATGCAACCTGTGCAACTCTGGAGGCAACTCTAACCCATAAGCTACCTTTCCAACTCGTGCTATCACTGGATAAGGCCCTATATACCTAGGAGCTAACTTACCCTTTCGTCCAAACCTTAACACACCTTTCCACGGAGAGACCTTAAGGTACACTCTGTCTCCTACCTGGAATTCCAAAGGTTGTCGGTGATTATCTGCATAAGACTTCTGCCTGTCCTGTACCACTTTCAACTGTTGTTGTATCACTTTGACCTTATCTTTTGTCTGCTGGACTAACTCAAGACCCAAAAGCTGATACTCACCAGACTCATACCAACACAAAGGAGATCTGCACTTCCTCCCATACAGAGCTTCATAAGGAGCCATGTCAATGCTCCATTGATAACTGTTGTTGTAGGCAAACTCTATCAAACTCAGATGTACATCCCAGTTGCCTAGAAACTGCAGAACACAAGCTCGAAGAATATCTTCCAAAATCTGAATAGTCCTTTTAGACTGTCCATCTGTCTGCGGGTGAAAATTTGTACTGAACCTTAACTGCGTCCCCAACACCTTGTGCAACTGTTCCCAAAAACGACTTGTAAACTGAGGACCTCTGTCAGATACTATCGTCACTGGCACACCATGCAAACGTACTATCTCATCCACAAATACTCGAGCTAGCTTCTCAGGTGTGTACGTCGTCTTCACTGGTAGAAAATGGGCAGACTTCGTCAATCTGTCCACTATCACCCAAATGGAATCATGATTCCTAGTTGTCCGGGGTAGACCAACTATGAAATCCATGGTTATATGATCCCATTTCCACTGCGGTATCGGCAAAGGTTGCAACATTCCTACCGGCTTCTGATGTTCGACCTTCACTTGCTGACACACCGCACATCTCGCCACGAACTCAACTACATCCTTCTTCAAACTGGGCAACCAATACAAGTCTTTCAGACTATGATACATCTTGGTGACACCTGGATGCATAGCGTACATCGACGTATGTGCTTCCTCAAGCACCAACTTCCTTAGATCATCATCATCTGGAACTACCATCCTATCATGATAGCAAACTAATCCGTCCTCGGACTCATGAAAACCATCACGCTTGTCGCTGCCGAACTCTGATCTAATCAACTGTACCGCATCATCTATCTGCTGTGCATCCTTGATCTGCTGTCTCAACGTAGGCTTAACTTGCATCTGTGTGAAAAGACCAGACAACAAAGAAACTTCCATCTGCACATTCATCTGTTGAAGAGAAACAAACATATCTCACCTATGGCATACCAGAGAACTCAACTGTGCCTTCTTTAAATAAAGAGAAGAAGACTTCATGCTAAGCGCATCAGCTACCACATTCGCCTTACCAGGATGATACACAATAGTGCAGTCGTAATCAATGATCAACTCCATCCATCGTCGCTGTCGCATGTTCAACTCTTGCTGTGTAAAGATGTACTTCAGATTCTTATGATCCGTAAAAATCTGACATACTTCCCGATACAGATAGTGTCTCCAAATCTTTAGCGCATGCACCACTGCCGCTAACTCCAGGTCATGAGTCGGATAGTTCTCTTCATGCTTCTTGAGCTGTCGCGAGGCAAAAGAAACCACATGATCTTCCTGCATCAACACACAACCTAAACCTTTCTTGGAAGCATCACAGAAAACAACATAGTGATTCAACCCAATCTTAGGGCTTTATCTTGTGTCATTTTGCATTTCAGCCACATCTATACTTGTTAGATTACATGTTATTTCCCCCAATATGCTTATTTATATCAAATGCACTTATGGAGGCTTTTTGCATGTTTTATAGGTACTTTGTCCACTACTTGATGGCATGGAAAGAGGATGGTCCAGTCTAGGGTTTCCTCAGGCTTGGAGGAGCTCAAAATGAGGCCAAAACCACTTCCAACCTACCCCAAGTGGTCAAAGAAAGTTTTGAAGCAATACCCTCCATGGATGATCAAGTTCAAGGCTCAAATGCATGGGAGAGACACCACCACGACCGTGGTGATCCCCCACGGCCGTGGTGGACATGCCCCAAGTACAAAAAATCAGTAAAACTCCCAGAAATTGATGAAAATGGCCAAAACGACCATGGGGATCAACACGACCGTGGCCATAGGTCCCCACCACGACCGTGGTGACCTCCCCACGGCCGTGGCCATCCATGAACCTATCCCTGTGATCTCCACATTCTAATAAACCCACGACCGTGCCCATCCACCACGGCCGTGGTCTACCCTACCCACCACGACCGTGGTGACCCACCACGGCCGTGCTACTCACAAAATCCACCCAGTTTTCACTGCTTTCCCCATTTTGCCCCTAACTTAACCCTAGACCCCCTAGACTCCTATATATACCTAGGTGGCGGCTGGGGCACGAGGTTGGCTACCTTCTACCCCATCCTAGCTCCCCAAATCGCCACCCACTCCATTCCACTCCATATCCACCTCAAATCCACTCCATTTCACCATTTCCACCACATAACCCCCCATATCTAAGCCTTCCATCCACTTCCCACCACCATTTTACACCTTTCCATCCAAGAAGAAGGAGGAGGACGACCCTGCTGCTGCTGGAGAGAAGGATTTCAGCCACTACTCCGAGCTCCATGGCTTCTTCTACCTCTTTCTCCTCTCTTTTTGTATTTTGCTTTGTTATGAGTAGCTAGGCCCCTTGGGTGGGCTGTTTGGGGGAAAATATGTTACTTTGATACCATGTTGGGGGAAAATGACATGTAAACTTTGTAATTCCATTTGTTAATGATTATGTGCTATTTGCATCTCATTCTCCATGGATTGCTTGTTGGTTTGTGTGTGAAATCACTTAGGAATTTAGGCAAATTGCTTATATGTGTGAATTTTGGGATTTGCCCCTAGGTCCAATTCTTGGATCCCTAGGCTGCCTCCCATCTTCCTACATCTTAATCAATCTCCCTAAGCCTAAGTGAGAGATCTAAGTAGCTAGATTAGATAATTCTAGTGCAATTAGCATGGTGCCTTCTCAAGGCTAGAATGTGGGGGAATTGGGGTCCAAAACCCTAATCTCACCTCCCCATTACTACCCTCGGCCCCTAATTGCCCTAGGAATGCCTAATCTAGAAACCTAGACTTGATTAGACTCTAATTGAATTGAACCTAATCCCTAACCCAATTGAGCCTCGTAAGGGTAGTAGGGGGTGTTAGGGACTAGTTCCCCTATACACAACCTAGCATATCCATGGCCAGTTAGTAGCTTAGGTTAATTCATTAGACTCTAACTTGTTGTTTGGTTTGGATAATCTAAATGGAATCTTAATGTTCATATGTCACCCCCAACTTAATTGATAAGTTCATACCCCTAAACAGCCCACACATCTCTTTACTGCTTAAAACCCTAGTTTTGTGCTTGCTTAGCTTAATTAGTTCTTTTCCTGCTTAGTTAGCTTCTTTCCTTGCTCTTGCCTTGTTTATGCTAGTTTAGTTCTTTAGTTGTTCTTTTGCTTCTCTATTGCTTGCCTTAGTGTAAATTGCCTTTTCCTACCTAGATTAATCCTTTCTTGCTTTCTTAGCCTTAATCTAGTCTAGGGTTAACGTAGATTTCATTCCCGCCTTTAATTGCTTTCTTGTTCATCCTTAGTTAACAATCCAAATCAACCTTCAAACCCTTAACCCTAGTCTCCGCAGTAGGAACCTAGCCAAACTAGCCTAGCTCTAGCGCCCCCTCTTTTCCCTGTGGATCGACCCTATACTTGCCACCTTCCTATACTACGACACGACCCCGTACGCTTGCGGGTGTAGTTGTTTTAGTAGAAGTAGGTGCGTTAGTTAGGTTTATAAATTTCGAAAGCTAAAGATCCCATCTCATCCCGTGCCTCCCGACCTCGTGGATTGCACTCATTGCAAGCCTCTAGCGGGAGCGCACCAAGCTTTCTGGCACCGTTGCCGGGGACAACGAGTGCAATCCACGAGGTCGGGAGGCACGGGATGAGATGGGATCTTTAGCTTTCGAAATCCCCGGGGGTTAAATTTAACACGAGATCGGGAGGCACGGGATGAGATGGGATCTTTAGTCCCCGGCAACGGCGCCAGAAAGCTTGGTGCGCTCCCGCTAGAGGCTTGCAACGAGTGCAATCCACGAGGTCGGGAGGCACGGGATGAGATGGGATCTTTAGCTTTCGAAATTTGTAAGGTCCCGGGCTAACTACCTACTTCTACTAAGACAATATACCCGCAAGCGCACGGGGTCTTGTCGTAGTACAGGTAAGGCGGTAAGTACGGGGTCAAACCTCGGAGATAGAGGGGGCACTAGAGTTAGAGAGGGTGAGCTATGTTCCTAGTGCGGAGAGTAGGGTTTTTAGGGTTTGAAGGTTTGTTTGGTTGATTATGCTAAGTGAGCGAGTAAGGAAAGAAAAAATGACACTAAGTTATCAAACAACTAAATTAGCAATTTAAGTTAACAAACTATCTAAACAAGAGCAGGAACGAACTACGCTAGACTAAACAAGCAACTGGCAATTAAGAAACTACACTAAGCACTAATAAGAGCAAAGGCCTGGATTAACACTAGCGAGCAAAACTAGGCAAAAGACTACACTAACTAAAGCAATTGAACTAAGCTAGCATTAACAAGCAAAGCAGGTAATTGGGGTTTTAAACAATTAGATGAGGGAGGTGGGCCGTTTGGGAATGTGACCTTAACATTAGTTGGGGGAAGTCACTATAATAAGCAATTAGCATATCTCATTCTAGATTACCAAACCAAACAACGAGGTAGGTGCTATGAGAATTTACCCTAAGCTACTAATTGGAGAACTAGGGCTGGGTGTAATTCTCATAGGAAATACCAAGTCTAGGTCTCTAGGATAAGTGGTATTAGTCAATTGAGGACCAAGGGTGAGGATGGGAGTAGAGATGAGGATATTTGACCTCATGCCACTAGCCACCTCAGCCTTTAGGAAATCCTAGGCAATTGAGCTAATCACACTTATACTAGTCACTTAGAACTCACATTTGTATGTAGGAAGGAGGTGATTATGTAGGAAGATAGGGGGCTAGCTAGGGATCCGAATTAGGGACCTAGGAGCCAATCCTATGATAGCTACATAGAGACCAAAACATCCTAGGGACAAATGTTTTCAAACACCACAAGGCAAGCAATTAATGTAATTAAACAACAACCACAAGCACAAGTAATGGGAAATGAGATAAAAGCAAAGGCAATCATCATAGAAATGAAATATGTTCATTACAAATTATATTCCCCCAACATGGTATCAAAGTCACATTTTTGTCCCAAACAGCCCACCCAAGGGGGCTTAGCTACACATAATCAAACTAGGAACAAAAGAAAGGGGTAGAAGAAGGGAAAACGCCATGAAGCTCGATGTAGTTGACTCCTTCTTCACCTCCAAGCAGCTGCAGCCGTCCTCACTCCTCCAATGATGCAAAGGTGCATGAAAATGGCGGGGATTATGGATAGAAACCTAGAGAAACTAGATTTCTATGGTGGAAAAGAGTGGAAAGTGGATGGAAATGGGGTGGATTGCAAGGAAATGGATGGATTGGAGTAATGGAAGCAAAGGAGCTGCTAGGGTGCGGCTAGGGGTGCTCTAGAGGTGCCTACCTCGAGCCCTAGAAGCATCTATTGCTTATATAGGAGCTAGGGTTAAGTGGGGGTAGAATGGGAAAAGCAGTGGAAAAATGCATAGGGTAGGTGGTCACCACGGTCGTGGTGAATGTGCCACGGCCGTGGTGGGGGTAGTGGTGGACGACCGTGGGGTAATGAACACGGTCGTGGGGTGAAGGTGGTGGTGAAAAAGCAAAGTAGGGTGGTGGCCACGGCCGTGGCGGAGTGCCACGGTCGTGGTGGGTTAGGGTGCACCACGGCCGTGTTGGGTAATACGGCCGTTTTGGAGGAGTCAGGCTGACCGTGGGGAGGGACCACGGGCGTTTTGCTCGTCATTGGCCACGGTCGTGGCCGGGTGGCCACGGTCGTGGGCGAACTCTAAATTCTCCTGTTGCGACCTGTTGAACTTTGGCAATAAAGCCACGACCGTGTTCTCTTCTCTTGACCACGACCGTGCTGATGGCCACGGCCGTGTTGCCTTCATTGGCCACGGTCGTGGCTGGGTGGCCACGGTCGTGGGCGAACTTTAAATTCTCCTGTTGCGACCTGTTGAGCTTTGGCAATAAAGCCACGGCCGTGGCCTTGGGGCCACGACCGTGGTGAGGCTTGACTTCTTTAATTCTCTTCTAACTTTGTCAATTTCGGATGTCTTTGCTCGGGGATGAGTCTTGGCTACTGGAGATAGGTTGAGGGAGACTTTGGGGCCTTCTTTGGGTCCCTCTCTCCCCCTCGTCCATCTAAGAAAGGTCCAAGTACCTGAAAAACAGTGCAAAGAACATCCATAAGCGTATTTGCAATGATAATCATATTGGGGAGAAATACTTGTAATCTAACATGTTTAGATGCAATTTAAACACAAAATGGCACAGGATGGAGCCCTAAAATAGGGCTGCATCACCAACCCAAACTTACAACATACTTGTCCTCAAGTATGCTCCAACTTAATCTCCCTTCTCAGTTCTTTTCAACAAAAACAAACGACAAATGCAAAGTAGCAGAAGATTATTGAATATATGGTCTTGGAAATGACTAAGTGCATGTGTCTCACATCTCTCCTCTCCTTCTTTCACTATCCAATCATGAGCTGAGCACTGAGCGTACAAACTTCAAATATAAAGCATAGAAACACAAGTTGTCCATATGTCTTTTATGTTATTCCGGGTAAACCGTTTCATGTTGGTGTTAATCACGGGTGACTAGGAGTGTTGTTTCACTTTCATGTATTTGGTCTTATGTTTCAAACCACACTAGATGATCCACTTGGCTGTAGAAAGGGTAAGGTGAGCTAGATTTGATGTTTTCTAGCCCAATGGGTGTAAAAGGAGAAGAAAGGATTGCGTAAAGATTTGGAGTGCTTTTACACTCTCTTCTTTGCTTTCTTTGAATGCTCTTAAACAGGAGCATCCTTTTATTTTCTTTTTGCTTTTCTTTTCTTTTTCTTTGCCCTTGGTGTAGATAGGGCATATGGTGGATGGAGTGAAGCGGGGAGATAAAGGTGTGGCGACCCCAAACTTTTGGAGGTGGCCACGGCTAATATGTGCACTTTGACATCTTTTTATGAGGCGGAGGGGTATGAAGATGGTGAAGAAGTGGTCGGATCAAAGAGGGGTCAACAGTGTAGTTTTCAACATACGATTCCCTGCATGAAAGCTAATTCAACACTTCACCAAGTAATATCACACCACATGATAGAATTAACACAAAATTCATATTTCTACCAAGTGATTCCATTGGCTTTAAGCGTTTGTCGCTTGCTCAATTCATGATTCAACCAAGGCGTTCACAGACTTAAGAGATGTGGTTCACATGTAAAAAGTCACAACCAAGACCATCTATCAATAAGATCTAGGAATGTAGCATGCATTTGTCACAAGAGTAACCCTTTTCATTTCAAACATTGGAGATTAAGTCGAAATATCCTTTTAGAGCAAGAATATTTAAATCTGGGCAAAATTGGCCAAAATGGTGCCAATTTGCATTAAATCACATCTAAACCTACTTTAGGGTAAAAAGCAAGTAAATCCTAACTAAAACATGCAAAAATTAGCAAAAATCTACATGAGATGCAATGCATGATAAGGGAAAGCAAGGCAAGTAAAATTTTGAAAAATTACTCAAAAATGCATGAAATTAAACTACATGACAGGCAACGAAGCAATGAACAAAACAAAAGCAGAAATCTAAAACAAAATAGCCAGGTGAAACAAAATGACAGAATGAGGGAAAGGGTGGTGCATACCGCCCTACCCACCCCAAACTTTAGAATCATGTTGTCCTCAGCATGAAACTACAACTTAGGGTAGATAGGGGAAGAATCAAGGCTGTGGTGGCTGGTCCGGCATCTGAGGAGGATCTGGAGGAGGAGCTGAGTCTGGAGCCGAGCTAGATGGAGGATGCTGATAGTAGTGCCCCCAGTAGTCGTCCTGGGGTGGAGGATATGCCTGAGGATGTCCAGCTATACCACCCCAAAAGTCTGCACCCCATTCGGGGTTTCGTGCTGCTTGGGCGTGTTGGTATTGGTACAAGTGGTTGATCTGGTAGTGCATCTGTTGTTGATCTTGCCACATGTATTGCTGGACAAGCTGCATGTCACCTTGAGTCTTTTGGATGTTCTCGAGGTGTGCCTGGATGGTGGCCATGTCGTAGGCGTTCCCCGCGGGTGGCTGCAGCTGGGATGTTCCCTCATCCCTCCTTCTTGTTCTTCGGGGCTGCCGTTCTTCTTCTGCTTCATGCTCATGCCCTTGCACATTAGATTCAGCAACATCTTCATGTGCGGCAGTGGCTTCCCTTACATAAGTCTCTCTCGGGTGGTCTAGCTGCCATGCCCTCAAATTCTCCCTCATCCTGTCGCCAGGTCCAAATGTGGATAATAGAGGCTTTGCATGGTATGGCAGCTCAAGCTCAAAATCCTGCACACTAGTGGCCAAATAGATCATTCTTTTGTTCTTTATCTTTATTGTGTGCGAACGCGTCAGATAATTGAGGTCAACGAACTCTGCCCCAATCACGCCTTGTGCCCCCGAGAGATCGTATCCCAGTGCTAGTGGAATCAAAGTCACAAATACACCCATAACAAAAGGCTTTGAACTCTTATAAGGTATGGATTTCATATGATCTATCAAAAGGACTCCGAGGTCGACATATCTCTTGTATTGCATACTGATCAAGACAAGCATATCCTTTTGAGAAATGCTGCCCTGGTTGTCGTATCTGCCCACAATCGTATTTGCTAGGACCTTTTGCACGTAGCGCATCTGCGGGTTACTTATAGCTGCAGTCTTTGATCTACCCGCGTTGTAGTCCTCCCTGCCCGTGTAGGCCTGCCAATAATACACATAGTCAAAACTGACCTCTCTTTCTAACAGGCCGTCGTCAAATTTGATGGCTTCTTCAGGACTAGGGGCGAAGATGGCATTCAACTCAGTGGAAGTGAGGGTGTGCATGTTGCCCATTATGGCAAATCTGAGTGCATCACAACCCCTCACTTTTGTCTTCTCCAGAGTGGCAAAGAATTCTTGGGTTATAGCAGGATATGTAGGTTGGGGTGTGAAAAGAATGTTCCACAACCCAATCTTCTTTAAGTTCTTTTCCACTGCCTCCTTGATTCCAAGTTCTTCAATTGTCTTCTCGCAGCCGTACCTGGAGGCGACGACTCGCCTTGTCAAGCACTCAGGGTAAATAAGAGGAGTTTTCTTTTGCCTGTGTCCTCTACCATAGGACACTCCCTCCTGTGCTTTTCCCAGGGTCTTCTCTCTGTCCACCTCCAAGTGTGCCAGAATATCATCCTCTTCGGACAAGAGTTCCATCTCTTCCTCCTCGCTATCGTGCTCTTCCTCCATTGCATAAGATTGCGACCCCGAACTGGTATCAAAATTGTACCAGTGGGCCGACTGCTCCTCGTTGTGCTGCAATTGCCGCGAGTGTTGCGGCTGCACCTCACGTCTCCCCGCTGCGCTGGATGTTGAGTGGCGGGGTGGTGCGGGCTTTGGAGGCAGTCTGGATGAGGACGGCGCTGCTCTGGATCGCTGGTTTCTTTTTGCGGCCGCCGGCTCTATCTCATCTATGAGGTGGTCCAAGTCGACCCCCATGGATTCCTCTTCTTCTTCGTCCTCCCCCTCGTAGGTAGCGTATGTGATATGATGACTATCGGATGAGCGGGTGTGGGATCCGCTCACCGATTGCGATCGGCGGAGGGAATGGTGGGCGGAATTGGTAGGTGATGGGGTGTGGGATGGGACGGATACATCGGAGGAAGCGTTTTTAGAACGCCGTTTCCCTCCGGTGAGGATATTGGTCCCCTTTGTGATAGCTTTCCCAATCTTCTTCATGGCGATGGTGGAGGTGGTATGGGTGTGGTTTTATGGGTGGAATGGGAGGATATTGATATGGGATGGCTTTGATGCACAGATGGTAGTTATGTGATTAGTGGTGGATTTGGGCGAGAATGGAGGTGTTTTTGTGGAGGTTTTGTGTGGGGAGGTTTCTGGGCGGAATGGAGATGGGAAAGGAGATGGAGGTGTGATTGGGAGAGATTGGACGGTGGGAGTGGGAGTGGGAAGGCTGGGGAACAATTTGGGATTGATTGGGGATCAAATGGAGGTGGATTTGGGGGTTAAGGATGACCCACGGGGGAGCTCCAGGTTGTTTTCCGCCACCACGGGTGTTTGCTGTAGGTGGAAGACGAAAGAATGGAGAGGGGGGTCGGTTTGGTCGTTTAAAAGATATATTTTTTTTTCTTGAACCGGGTTCGGCCACGGTCGTGGCAGAGGGCCACGGTCGTGGCCAGGGTTGGGTAGCACGGCCGTGGCGGATGCCACGGTCGTGTTGTCGATGAAGAACTCCCCGGTCTGACCTCGCCACGGTCGTGGTCGCCTTGCCACGGTCGTGGCTGATCTTCGAAACAACCTGTAACTTTGGCCAATTTGGTGCTTTAATTCCCACGGTCGTGGCCGGACGCATTCCCCACGGTCGTGGTCCAGTTGCCACGGTCGTGGGCGTTCTTCGAGACAACCTGTAGCTTTGGTTAATTTGGCAAAAATTTCCCACGGTCGTGGCCGTGTCCACGGTCGTGGTTAGCATCATGCGCCACGGTCGTGGTCGACTTACCACAGCCGTGGTGGATTGTCTTTTCAATTTTCAAACTCAGAAACTTGATCTTTCGGCTTGATTTGTTCTTATTGCCACAGATTTGAATTAACGGCCTTGACTTACTTCCAAAACCTCTCCCTCTACTGTCTAACACCTGCGCATCATCAAAACTCAAACAAAAACTGTAAAGCACGAGTGTGCGTGTGTGTATTCGTGTAAAACAAAACGAAAGTATCAAAAGAAGGGTCCGAGAATCTCAAACCGCGTGGGTTGCCTCCCACTAGTGCTAAATTTTACGCCTTCAGCCGGGCTTATTGATTGTTGTGCTCCTTCATTTCTTTGGAACTTTTAAGAGATCTTTGTAGTAAATCCCTTTCTCATCCTCATTTTCATCTTCATCACATTCTTCTTCTACCATCATGACAATGTCAAAATCTTGGTTGGCTTTGTCCGGGCCGACCTCCACAATAGGTTTTAGCCTTTGCCCGTTGACAGTGAATTCCTTAGTTCCTTCTTTTGCACTAATGACCACTGCACCGGATGGGTACACCTTCTTGACTAGGTAAGGTCCTTCCCATCTCGATCGGAGTTTCCCGGGGAAGAATTTCATTCTAGAATCATGGAGCCATACCCAGTTACCGGGCTCAAACTTCTTCTTTCTTATGATCTTGTCATGCAAGAACTTGGTTCTTTCCTTGTAAATTTTAGACATTTCATATGCCTCATGCCTCATTTCATCCAGCTCATGCAATTGAAACTTTCTTCTCGTTCCGGCGTTCTCTTCATCGAAGTCCATCTTCTTCAAGGCCCAAAGTGCCTTGTGTTGCATCTCGACTGGCAAATGGAAACTCTTACCATAGACAAGTTTGAACGGTGTAGTGCCAATCGGGGCTTTGTAAGCAGTTCTATATGCCCATAAAGCTTCATCGAGGCGAAGTGACCAATCCTTGCGGTCCGGTCGCACCATCTTCTCCAGAATGAGCTTTATCTCCCGATTTGCTAACTCAACTTGACCACTCGTTTGAGGGTGGTAAGGAGTAGCTACACGGTGGTTCACTCCATGTCTCTTTAACAACCCTTCAAAAGTGCGGTGGATGAAATGACTTCCGCCATCACTAATCATAGCCCTCGGAATACCAAAGCGGCTGAAGATGTTGGATTTCACAAAGTCACACACCACCTTGTGATCATTAGTCCTTGTTGCCACAGCCTCAATCCATTTTGACACATAATCGACGGCAACCAAGATGTAGACAAATCCAAAAGAGGGAGGGAAGGGACCCATAAAGTCAATCCCCCAAACATCAAACACCTCTACCACAAGAATAGGTGATAAAGGCATCATGTCCCTCTTGGAAATAGTGCCCACTTTTTGGCACTTGGTGCAGCTTTTGCAAAAGTTATGCGCATCCTTGAACAAAGTCGGCCAATAGAATCCACATTGTAGAATTTTGGCGCCTGTGCGTTTCCCTCCAAAATGACCCCCACAAACTCCTGAATGGCACATAGATAAGACTTCTTGCTGCTCCATCTCCGGAATACACCTTCTAATGAGTTGGTCCGGGCAGTACTTGAAGAGGTGAGGGTCGTCCCAAATGTAGTTTTTCACCATAGCAAACAATCTCTTGCTCTCCTCTCTCGTCCACATGCTTGGTATCCTTCCACTGGCCAGGAAATTTGCTATGTGCTTGTACCATGGCTTTTGGACAGATGAGACTAAGAGGAGTTGCTCATGTGGCATAGTCTCTTTGATCGGACTTGTAACTTCAAATGGCCCCTCAAGGCGGGAGAGATGATCTGCCGCACCATTTTCTCTTCCTTTCTTATCTACAATTTCGATGTCAAATTCTTGGAGCAACAAAATCCATCGGATCAACCTTGGCTTGGAGTCTTTCTTGGACATAAGATATTTCAACGCAGCATGGTCCGTGTAGATTGTCACTTTGTTTTGCAGGAGATACGGCCTGAACTTGTCAAGAGCAAAGATCACTGCAAGCAGCTCCTTCTCGGTAGTCGTATAGTTCCTTTGAGCATCATCCAAGGTTTTGCTTGCATAATAAATAGCATGAGGAATCCGGCCAATACGTTGACCCAGCACAGCCCCCACCGCCATATCGGATGCATCCGTCATGATCTCAAACGGAAAAGAGAAATCCGGGGGCTACATAATAGGAGCAGAAATGAGCCTCTCTTTCAACTGACTGAAGGCTTCAACACATTTATCATCAAATTGGAATTCAACATCCTTTTCAAGCAATCGGCAGAGAGGTCGTGATATCCTGCTAAAGTCTTTAATAAAACGTCGGTAGAAAGCCGCATGTCCCAAGAATGATCGGACATGTCTTACGGTGGAAGGAACAGAAAGGGTGGAGATGAGGCCCACTTTGGCCTTATCGACTTCAATGCCATCTTTAGAAACTCTATGGCCAAGAACTATGCCCTCGGGCACCATGAAGTGGCTCTTCTCCCAAGACAGAACTAAGCGAACTTTCACGCACCTTTCCAGAACAGCATTAAGATGTAGCAAGCACTCATCAAAGGTTTTCCCAAAAACTGAGAAATCATCCATGAACACTTCAAGCGACGAGTCTAGCATATCAGCGAAGATCGAGGTGACACATCTCTGGAATGTGGAAGGGGCATTGCACAGCCCAAATGGCATTCTCCTATAGGCGAATGTACCACTCGGACACGTGAATGTCGTCTTTTCTTGATCCGCTGGGTGCACATCAATCTGAAAATATCCCGAGTATCCATCAAGGAAACAATAGAAACTTTGTCCAGCCAGTCTCTCTAGAATCTGATCAAGGAATGGAAGTGGGTAGTGGTCCTTCTTTGTCTTCTCATTGAGCTTCCGGTAGTCTACGCACATTCTCCACTTGGACTGCTCTCTCACCGGAATAAACTCGCCGTCGGCATTTTCCGCAACTGTAATCCCACCCTTCTTGGGCACAACCTGGATAGGACTCACCCACGTGCTGTCAGAAATGGGATAGATGATCCCTGCATCAAGCAATTTAATAACCTCTTGAGTGACAACGTCTTTCAACTTTGGATTTAATCTCCTTTGCATTTGTCGGGTCGGCCTTGCATCTTCTTCCAAGTATATCCGATGCACACAAATGGAGGGATCGATCCCTCTCAAATCAGCAATAGACCATCCGATAGCTTGGATGTTCCTCCTCAAAACTTCCATCAAGGCATCTTCTTGTTCATGAGAGAGAATGGAGGAAATGATCACCGGGAGTGTGTCATTTGAGCCAAGGAAGACGTACTTCAATCCCTCAGGAAGTTTCTTTAACTCAAGGGCTGGGGGTGCTTCAAGGGAATTCTTCAAAGGTGCAGAAATAGAAGGAAGGTCTTCACTTGCAGCCACTAGGGCTAGCTCCTCTACCTCCATTTCTTCATCATCGTCGTCAGGGAACTCAAAAATTGGCTCAAGACCTCTACCTTGGGTGGCAGTCTCAATCCACGCGGGTAGAAACTCTTCAACGATTTCATCTAGACATTCTATCAAATAACAATCTTCCTCGGTGGCCCCTATCACTTCAGCTGTTGTAGAAGACTTGAAGATGTTCAATCTGATCTTCATGTGCATGAAAGTAACATACATTGTCCCAGTTCTCACATGGATCACAGCATCAGCTGTGGCTAAGAAAGCTCTCCCCAAGATGATTGGCACCTTTCTAGCTTCCTTTTCCATATCAAGAATGATGAAGTCGGCTGGGAAGAATGCAGAAGTATCCTCATCAAGACGGACCAGCACATCATCCACACGCCCTCTAGGCGTCTTCACAGATCGGTCGGCCAACTGTAGGGTGCAATGGGCCGGCCTCAATTCTCCCATCTGAAGCTCAGCAAACAGGTCATACGGCATCAAATTTACGCTAGACCCCAAGTCAAGAAGAGCTTGGTCTATGCGGTAGGCTCCGATGTAGCACGAGATGATGGGAGCACCGGGGTCTTTTCTTTTCCGGGGGATGGTGTGTTGGAGAATGGAGCTCACTTGCTCAGTGAGCTTGATCTTCTTAGGCGTCCTCCCCGTTGTCTTTCTTTTGAATGTGCACAATTCTTTAAGAAACTTTGCATAAGACGGGATTTGCTTGATTGCATCTAGAAGAGGTACATTGATTTTTACTTGCTTGAAGATCTCTAGAATATCCTCCGCATGCTTCTTCTTTTTCTTCGCAGCAGAAAGCTCCTCAAGTGCATCAGGGTATGGAGGGAGTTGGGAACCCAACCGGTCTAAATCAACGGTGTCCTCTACTGGTATCACTGGACTCACGGTATCACTGCTCGGTATCACGGTATCACTGCTCGGCGTCACAGTATCAACACTGCCTCTTATCACAGTATCATCAACCTGCACCTCAGCATCAACTTGCTCACCCTCAGTATCATTCCTGTCAATAACTGTGCCATGGGGCCTCTCCAAAGTCCTGCCACTCCTCAATGTAGTCACTGCCTTTACATGCTCATGGGTGGTAGAAGGGGGAGCTTGTGGAGGTTGTTGTGGCTGTTGAGGTGGTGGGGGTCTTTGGTGAGGGGAGTTGGGATTTTGAAGAATGAATTGGGGTTGTGGTTGTTGTTGTGGTGGGGGGTGGTATTGCAGAGGTGGTTGTTGGTAGGTGTGAGGTGGGGGTGGAGCATATTGATAGTTGAGCGGCGCTTGAGGAGGTGGAGGAGCATAGGGATTTGGTGGGGCTTGGTAAGATGGTGGAGGGTAGGCATTCGAAGTGTTCCCCAAAAAGGTCCCGTCATTGTTTGGATTCGGTATTGGTTGAGAGGGGAGTCTACCTTCTTCTCTTCTAGCCAAGGAGAGAGAAATCTGGTCCAACCTCTACTCAAGACGGTGAATAGATTGTCCATGTGCATTGACATCTTTTTTCACCTCATCAAGGCTTCTTAGCCTTCCAAGTACCTCATCTTCAAACTTGGAGCTGTAGCGTGGCTTATGCTGCCCCTGTCCTTGTCCATCCTCATTTGATTGTTTCCAAGAGAAATTCGGATGGTTCCTCCACTCGGGAGTGTAGGATTGGGACATTGGGCCCTGGTTGTTGCGGCCACCAAAGGAATGTAAAGAGTTAACTTCTTCGTCTACAGTGTCCACTGCCATTGCGGGCTGGCTTGAAGAGCCACCCACTTGATTCTTCATCATTCTCATCATGTCGGCCATCATTTGCATCATGTCGGGGTCGGCAGCATTGCGTACGGGTGCCACGGAGGAGGGTGGAGGAGTGTAGTTCCGCCCGCAATGCCCCCCTTTCGTAGAAGCTCGATGGCGAGAGTTCTCGGCGAGATGCTCGAACAGTGGCCATGACTCCTCGGGCGGCTTTGCCATGAATGTGCCCCCGCAGGAAGAATCGACGTTGTTTTGACTCTGCTCCTCGAGCCCAGTGTAAAAGGCCTGCACTAGCTGCCAGAGAGGGACCTCATGATGAGGGCAGTCGTGAAGTAGCTTCTGGAACCGCTCCCATGCCTCATGGAAGGGTTCGTTCTCTTTTTGGGCGAACGACGTGATGCACCTCCTCATGTAGGACAGCTTGGCTATGGGGAAGAACTTCTTGAGAAACTCGTTCTTCACCTCATTCCAAGTGACGAGCTCTGGCCTCGAGACGTACCATTCCTTGGCTTTCTCCTTGAGGGAGAAAGGGAAGAGAGTCCTCCGGATTGAGTCGTCGGTGGCAGCAGGAGTGCGGAAGGTAGAGCATGTCTCCAAGAATGCATCTATATGGTGATATGGGTTCTCGTTCTCCAACCCGTAGTACGTGGGGAGAAGCCCCAAGAGTGCCGGTGGGATGGAAAACTGCTGCCCGGGCATCTGATCAACTAGCGTGGCGATGGGGGAATTGTAGTTCCCCGGCGTGAAATACTCATGAAGAGGGCGGTGCGGTGGCGGAGGTGGAACATATGGTGATGGGTTGTTCTCGGCCATCTCGGCTTCTCGATGTAAGTTGCGGCGAGCTTGACGCCTTCTCCTCCCAATCTCGGGGTCGTAAACCACCAAGTCGGTGCAGGTCGAGCGCGTGCTACGCATGCACAGCTGTCACCTGCGCAAAGCACAAACAAACAACAAGGAACCAAGTTAGCACACCAATATGCAAAAGTAAGACAAAGAATAAACAATAGCAATGGTGAGGGCAAAAGGAAAGGCTAAGCTACACTATCTAACTAGGCCGGGCGCCTCTATCCCCAGAAACGGCGCCAGAAAGCTTGGTGCGCTCCCGCTAGAGGCTTGCAACGAGTGCAATCCACGAGGTCGGGAGGCACGGGATGAGATGGGATCTTTAGCTTTCGAAATTTGTAAGGTCCCGGGCTAACTACCTACTTCTACTAAGACAATATACCCGCAAGCGCACGGGGTCTTGTCGTAGTACAGGTAAGGCGGTAAGTACGGGGTCGAACCTCGGAGATAGAGGGGGCACTAGAGTTAGAGAGGGTGAGCTATGTTCCTAGTGCGGAGAGTAGGGTTTTTAGGGTTTGAAGGTTTGTTTGGTTGATTATGCTAAGTGAGCGAGTAAGGAAAGACAAAATGACACTAAGTTATCAAACAACTAAATTAGCAATTTAAGTTAACAAACTATCTAAACAAGAGCAGGAACGAACTACGCTAGACTAAACAAGCAACTGGCAATTAAGAAACTACACTAAGCACTAATAAGAGGAAAGGCCTGGATTAACACTAGCGAGCAAAACTAGGCAAAAGACTACACTAACTAAAGCAATTGAACTAAGCTAGCATTAACAAGAAAAGCAGGTAATTGGGGTTTTAAACAATTAGATGAGGGAGGTGGGCCGTTTGGGAATGTGACCTTAACATTAGTTGGGGGAAGTCACCATAATAAGCAATTAGCATATCTCATTCTAGATTACCAAACCAAACAACGAGGTAGGTGCTATGAGAATTTACCCTAAGCTACTAATTGGAGAACTAGGGCTGGGTGTAATTCTCATAGGACATACCAAGTCTAGGTCTCTAGGATAAGTGGTATTAGTCAATTGAGGACCAAGGGTGAGGATGGGAGTAGAGATGAGGATATTTGACCTCATGCCACTAGCCACCTCAGCCTTTAGGAAATCCTAGGCAATTGAGCTAATCACACTTATACTAGTCACTTAGAACTCACATTTGTATGTAGGAAGGAGGTGATTATGTAGGAAGATAGGGGGCTAGCTAGGGATCCGAATTAGGGACCTAGGAGCCAATCCTATGATAGCTACATAGAGACCAAAACATCCTAGGGACAAATGTTTTCAAACACCACAAGGCAAGCAATTAATGTAATTAAACAACAACCACAAGCACAAGTAATGGGAAATGAGATAAAAGCAAAGGCAATCATCATAGAAATGAAATATGTTCATTACAAATTATATTCCCCCAACATGGTATCAAAGTCACATTTTTGTCCCAAACAGCCCACCCAAGGGGGCTTAGCTACACATAATCAAACTAGGAACAAAAGAAAGGGGTAGAAGAAGGGAAAACGCCATGAAGCTCGATGTAGTTGACTCCTTCTTCACCTCCAAGCAGCTGCAGCCGTCCTCACTCCTCCAATGATGCAAAGGTGCATGAAAATGGCGGGGATTATGGATAGAAACCTAGAGAAACTAGGTTTCTATGGTGGAAAAGAGTGGAAAGTGGATGGAAATGGGGTGGATTGCAAGGAAATGGATGGATTGGAGTAATGGAAGCAAAGGAGCTGCTAGGGTGCGGCTAGGGGTGCTCTAGAGGTGCCTGCCTCGAGCCCTAGAAGCATCTATTGCTTATATAGGAGCTAGGGTTAAGTGGGGGTAGAATGGGAAAAGCAGTGGAAAAATGCATAGGGTAGGTGGTCACCACGGTCGTGGTGAATGTGCCACGGCCGTGGTGGGGGTAGTGGTGGACGACCGTGGGGTAATGAACACGGTCGTGGGGTGAAGGTGGTGGTGAAAAAGCAAAGTAGGGTGGTGGCCACGACCGTGGCGGAGTGCCACGGTCGTGGTGGGTTAGGGTGGACCACGGCCGTGTTGGGTAACACGGCCGTTTTGGAGGAGTCAGGCTGACCGTGGGGAGGGACCACGGGCGTTTTGCTCGTCATTGGCCACGGTCGTGGCCGGGTGGCCACGGTCGTGGCCGGGTGGCCACGGTCGTGGGCGAACTCTAAATTCTCCTGTTGCGACCTGTTGAACTTTGGCAATAAAGCCACGACTGTGGCCTTGGGGCCACGGCCGTGTTCTCTTCTCTTGACCACGACCGTGCTGATGGCCACGGTCGTGTTGCCTTCATTGGCCACGGTCGTGGCTGGGTGGCCACGGTCGTGGGCGAACTTTAAATTCTCCTGTTGCGACCTGTTGAGCTTTGGCAATAAAGCCACGGCCGTGGCCTTGGGGCCACGACCGTGGTGAGGCTTGACTTCTTTAATTCTCTTCTAACTTTGTCAATTTCGGATGTCTTTGCTCGGGGATGAGTCTTGGCTACTGGAGATAGGTTGAGGGAGACTTTGGGGCCTTCTTTGGGTCCCTCTCTCCCCCTCGTCCATCTAAGAAAGGTCCAAGTACCTGAAAAACAGTGCAAAGAACATCCATAAGCGTATTTGCAATGATAATCATATTGGGGAGAAATACTTGTAATCTAACATGTTTAGATGCAATTTAAACACAAAATGGCACAGGATGGAGCCCTAAAATAGGGCTGCATCACCATAGCCTTTCCCAGGCTCTGGCAAGATCAACACTGGAGCACTGGTCAGCTTCTCCTTCAAACTCTGGAAAGCTTGCTGACATCAATCATCCCAAACAAAAGGTACATCCTTCCGGGTCAACTTTGTCATCGGCAACACGATTACACTGAAGTCCTTGATAAACCTCCGGTAGTATCCTGCCAAACCAAGGAAACTACGAACTTCTGTCGGCATCTTCGGTTGTTCCCAATCCGCAAAGGATTCCACCTTCTTCAGATCTACTTTGACTCCTTCAGCAGATATCACATGACCCAAGAAAGTCACTTCTGCCAACCAGAACTCACACTTACTGAACTTGGCATACAACTGATGTTGACGAAGAAGAGTCAATGCTCGACGAAGATGTTGCTCATGCTCTCGCCTGTCCCGACTGTAGATCAAGATGTCATCTATAAAGACTACAACAAACTGATCTAAGAATGGACGGAACACTCTGTTCATCAGATCCATGAAAGCAGCAGGTGCATTGGTTAACCCAAATGGCATAACCACAAACTCAAAATGACCATACCTCGTCCTGAAAGCTAACTTTGGTATTTCATCCGTCTTTATCCTCAACTGATGATATCCAGACCGTAGATCAATCTTCAAAAACACTGTAGCACCACGCAACTGATCAAACATATCATCTATCCTCGACAACGAGTACTTATTCTTGATCGTGACCTTGTTCAACTGCCGGTAATCTATACAAAACCACATTGAACCATCCTTCTTCTTAACAAACAACACGGGAGCACACCACGTCGATGTACTCGGTCGGATAAAACCTTTCTCCAACAACTCTTGCAACTGCTTCTTCAACTCTGCCATCTCTATTGGAGCCATCCTGTATGGTGACTGTGCAACTGGCTGTGTCCCTGGAACCAGATTGATCTTGAAATCAATCTCTCGGGGTGGAGGAACCCCAGGAAACTCCTTAGGAAACACGTCTGCAAACTCTCAAACAACTGGCACCTCCTCAAGACTAGGACCTTTCGCCTTGGTAACCATGATGGTATCCACCACATGCACTAGGACTGCCTCACATCCTTGTCATAACAACTTATCTGCCACCATAGCTGATACCAAACATGTCGGAAGAATCTTCCTATCTCCCTAGAAAATCCACTTCTCTCCAGCAACATCAAACACTGCCTGCTTGGAACCACAATCCAAGACAACCCCATACTTCTCTAAGGTATCCATCCCAAGGATAACATGGAAACCATGCATATCAAGTGGTATAAGATCCGCTTGAATACGATGTCCCGAGAAAGACAAAACACAAGATGGACACTCTTCTCGAAGCAAAGAGGAACCATTAAGAGGGGTTTCAAACAACAAGCTATCCTTCTTATAAATAACAGGTAAATGACAATTTTCAAGCATACTATAGGCGATAAAAGAGTGTGTAGCACCCGGGTCAACCAGAACAGATATAAAGCAAGAAGAAGACATATCAGAATGAAATAACTCCATCTGACCTGTCACCACTCGCGGGTTGACTATCGCCTCCGGCTAATTCATGGCATAGAATCGAGCCATTGCTTTCTGTCCACGACCTCTACTTCCTTGAGCAGACGATCCAGCTTGAGATGCTTGACCGCATCCTCGACCTCTGCTACCACTAGCCTGCGGTCTCTCTAACTTCTAAAAAATCTGCCTCGGCTGTTGTGTCACTTCAACATCTCTATTCGGGCAATTAAGCCTGAAATGCCCGACTTGTCCACAAAGACGACATGACTTGTCCTCAAACAGTGGCCTAGCTGGCCCTGTTACTGCCACTGAAGCTGAACTGTGCGCCTTAGACGGTGAAGAAACATAACCTTTCCCTTTACTCAGAGACCACTGAGATGGTAAACTAGCACTTCTCATCGCTGACGGAGCCAAAAACCTAGGCTTCTTAAAGCCACCAAACCTTCGTCCTTGAAACTGAGCAGGTCTTTGAAGAGACATAGACTCTCGTTTCTCCCTTACTGTCCTCTCGATCCGTCGAACCGATTCCACAAACGTAGCAAACCGCTCCCAATTTTCCAACGCAGACACTGAGGTTTTCAACTCAACACCCAAACCCTTCTCAAAACGTCTGATCCGTTCCTCGTCTGTTGCCGCCATGTGAGGACAGAACCTCAATAGATCCATAAACTTAGCTTCATACTCAGTGATGTTCATTGTTCCTTGCCTCAGATTCTCGAACTGACTCACCTTCTCATCTAGATACGTCTTTGGAAAGTATCTGGTGATGAACTCATGTCAAAACACTTCCCAACAGATCACCTCACCAGGCCGCTTCTCTTCCTCGATGGTCCACCAGTGACGAACACTACCTTTCAGAAGGTAGACGACATGCTTTACCTTGTCCGCTTCGGGGATGTCAAGAATCTGAAAAGCCTTCTCGAGACTTGTCAGCCACAGATCTGCATCCGCTGGATCAGCTGTCCCAGCATAATCCGAAGCTCCAACTCAACGAAGCCGCTCGAAGGTCTTCCCAATACCCGATGCTTCTCCATGGGGAACCTGTGCTCGCGGAGGAGGCACTGGTAATCGCTCAACCATGAGATTCATCGTAGCCATTAACTGCCCCATAAGTTGTTGGTAAGCAGGATGTTCAAGTATGGCTGGGTTAAATTGGGGAACCTCAGGCACCCGATCTTCATGTGCCTGTCCATCCGCTCCATCAACCGATGCAGCATCACTGTACTCAGCAGAGTGTTCTTCATGGTTTCCAGACATCTTGACTTTTCTTCCGCTGAGGGCAGAAGATATTGTAAGAAAACCTGGAAGACTTCATAAGAACAACTCAACCTAGTCCTAAATCTCTGTAGACTCAGCGAACCTATAGCTCTGATACCAAAACTTGTGGCAACACATCCCATTATCATAAGGATAACGAGGTGTTACACGAAAACGTGTGGAAATCACCGTAACCATAGATTATGAAAATACGGGTTAATTAAAATCGATTGCGGAAAACTGATAAACTGTAGAACTATTACTTTCCAGTCCTCATCCTGCACAGAAACATGTCAAGTATATATATGTACATCCACGAAAGCTGATACGTGTTTACAGCTTACTGAAACAGCTGTCCATCCATCACATGGGTTCATCACCTGTTCATATACACAGAGGCCCGCATCCGGCCAACAGCAGGATATAAAAACATTATCGATCGTTCATCGTGAATCAACGTCAAAATACTGCCAAGGACCTGAGAGTACAGGGATGACTCTAGACTCTACTACAAAACATCCAAAATAGCAGCATATCCATCGCTTGCCTTCTACTGCTCCTCAAACTGCTCGGCCGCAACACCACAACCACGACCACGCCTACCTCGACCACCTAAAAAGGGGTTAAACCAGTGGGGTGAGACAATTGAACAATTGTCCCAGGGAGAAACATAACTCCCCACCGCAACTACAGAACCTCAGCAAGATATACTATAACATCAGATATCTAATAACAGGTATAACAAGAGCAGTATATATAAAACAGATTATTCTTACCGACAAGCTTACCCGCTATACAAAAGCATATAAACAGATATATCTCAAGGAATATGATTATCAAGATAGTATGTATCCCTATGTAACATGATTATCGGAACAAGATATAATGTCACATATCCTGATTATCAAGATACGTCATAATACCTCATACCTGAAGAATATATATAGAAGTACCTGCAAGGTATAACAGAATTAACTACACAAACAAGGTCTCAACCAATGTTTCGTGTTTATCTTATGCAGTAAATACTAAACGGTTGTATTACGTGTTATTATGCCCCGAGGATTTGAATCGTACCATTCAAATCCAACCTCTGGCTGTGAAGCCTCAGACTGGTGCCATACAAGGTCAATGGAAGAGCCGGACTCTACGACCTCCCACCTCGTGGTCAGTACACGAGTACAACACAAGCAGGACCGCAGTCACATGCTGAAGTGGTCTAAGCCACAGGGTTAGCTCCACAGGCTGCCCTCATTCTAGCCCACCTTGGTACATGTCTCGGCGCTAGTAAAACTGAGCCACGAGCCTGTTCACCGTGCTCTGAGCCATGAATGCATTCATACTCCTCATATCGCGTATCCTGAGCCATGGGCCTGTTCACCATGCTCTATATACATATCTGAGTCTGTAACCGAAGTTACACTCTTACCTCCTCATTTTCAGGCTAGGAGCAACCTACACATATTCAACAATATGCGCTTCCAGGTTAACCCGTAGGAGAACCTGTTTCACCATCACCAAGTTCTGACGATGATGGGTCTATGGCTAGGGCAACTACATGATATATTTCACTGTGATTAATTAGTATCTTTTAGATGGATTGCAAGATTCAACCAAGTTGTATAACATGCAAGATATAATAGAAAATAAAGAACATTATATTATTATTGAAACCTCATCAACCTGATCCATCACAAAGATCCAACATCACATGTTACCACTTGACCTCTTGCCAACCCTCCAGATCCATCTCAAGGATCATCACATACCATGGGATATCAATCCTTCATCATGTACTGTCACTGCCTCTCAAGGCTCACATCATCATTGTGGGACCAACACATTACATATATAATCTCATAGAACAAATATCAAGGTAATGTTACTCATCACATATGTCACATAGCCCTTTCATGGCTACACATCACCTGCATGGTTAGGATACACAATAACCAAAGATTCAACATAAGGAATATGCTCGCTATCATGAACTATCATTCAAGATAATTTATTTATCAATATTACACTATTTAATGATCAATCTTGTAAAGCACATCATACCATAATCATGCCTGCCCTTATCTTAGGATTATACAAACAATCAAGGTATTCACTTTATATAACAATTATGTTGAGTATACAAAGCAACTACTATTGTTACCGAAAATCATTACTATTATCAGTATCATCATCTACTATTATCTTCATTACTATGTCATTAAGCCGACTGTTAATGTAACTGCCACTTAGCCGCATTATTCCAATCATTATCATTATTATTACTTTCTCTTACTAGCAGGGCATCACATTCATCAACACAACCAACATCACCAACACTATTGACATCTTAGTTATCAACAACATTATATTATTAACATCGCTATTGCTTTTACTTATGAGTAAGACATTATCATCTCATCATCATTAACATCATCATTATAAGCATTATTGAGCGAGGCATCACTAACATTGTGTTTGCATAGACGTCCACTTCTGTCACATAAGAGTCTGTCACCAAAGGACTACCTACCCTCACCTAAGACCTCAAAACCCTCACTAGAGCCTCCCCACACGACTAGGGCATGGGGAGGCAGCAACGCTGTGCTGCACCCAGCCTTCTGCCCGCAACACCGCGTTACAAGGCAAAGAGTGGCGCGCGTCGCGCGACACACTCCATCGGGCAACGCCCGTCACAGCCAACACCTGACGCCCGATAACCAAGGGATAACGCCCATCTAACAACTCCACAACGGCTAGGAGACAGAGGAGAGGAATAAGGAAAGGAGAGAGAGAAGCACTCCTGATAATGTGCAACTACTCACAATGCCTAACGGCCGGCACTCTCCCAAACCCAAAGGCTTGACGCCCGTCACAGCCTACTCATATCGCGCGTCACAACCCCACTCTCTATCGCCCGACACCACAAGATGTAACGCCCGTCAGGGCTATTAGCCGTCACACTTAGTTGCATGTCGTGCAACTCAACCATCTACCAAAGGAAGCCCTGTCGTCCACCACAAGAATAAAGGCCCATCATCCAAAAGAGGAACAAGAGCATCTTTCATCTATCGTGCATCATAGATACCACCTTATCAGCCAACAACCATTGCTCACCCTATCATCCATCTCAAAGGCAAAGGTGCCATGTCGTCCATCCAAGAGATATTGTCCAACACACCCATCCAAAGAAGGTATATCGTCCAACACATGGTCACCCTCAACCTCCATCTCAAGCATCACAAACGCTAGATCACTAGAAACCCTAAACCCTAAGGGTATATCGGCCACCAAAGGAAACTCAAGCAAGGTACATGCCTAAGCTACTACACTATGAATAAGAACAAGAACAAAAGGTAATGAAGTTAGGGTTAGAAATTATGTAACCCACCTTAAGCCCCAAGCTCCAGGTACTCCAAGGTCCAAAGCTATCATCCACCAAGATCTTCTAGGAGGGTGTATCGGCCAACACAAGCTAGATGGAGAGGGATATCATGCACTTGAGGTGGAGGAGAGACCAAAAGATCAAAGGAGACTAAGGCAAGGAGAAGAGCTACCTATATAGGAAGAAGGGGAGGAGAAACCAAGGTACAACCATGCCAAGTGTCGTCCACCCAAGGGACACTTGTCCTAGGGTTCAAGCCAACACATAAGCACACCAAAAGACACTTGTCCAGGATAGGCACCAAGTGTCACCAACCAAGGCCAAGCCACATGGGCGACACAAGCAACAACTCCAGCTGGGCGACACAAACATGCTACGGGGCGGCACACCACACCCTAGGTCGACACAAACTTACCTTGGACGACACAAGGCAAGCCATGCCGGACACAAAGCTCAAACAAGCCCAAGCAACACATCTCAAGGCCCAAACAAGCTCAACTCAGGCTCAAAGAACTCAAACAACAAGCCCAAGCCTTCCTCTCAACCCTAGAGGAAGCAAAGAGGGAAAAACATCTCACAAGATGACAAACTTGCACACAAAACCCTAAACTTGGGTTATTTGCAAGTAGCCCCTCGAACTCTCAACAAAGCACACCAAAACCCTAATCACCACTCAAAGGTGATTAACAAGCATCAAACCACCAAGGTTAAGCAAAACAAACAGGGTAAACCCTAAACGCAGGTCAGGGTCCTTACAGTTGATGTGCAAGACCCCTCTTTCCTGGTCGATTGAGGTGAGCCATCTTCTAAGGTTTTGGGTGTCCTTGTGCTTGAGGAAGATGATGACCTTGTGTGTGATGTACCTTGGACGATATGGGTTTGGGGAGGTGATGCCCGACAACCCTCTTGACCTAGCTTGTTGGGAGATAGGCTGCTGTGACAGGCGTCACACTACCTTTGTCTTGGCCGATAACACCAAGTGGTGATGGGTGTTTCCCGATATGCTGAAATACCTGGCACCCCCCCTGACGAGCGTTGCGCGTTGCACGCTTGGTTTCCTTTAGTGGCAACACAACATTGTGGCCGTTGTGTGTTGAACCCTGGGTGAGGGCAGGTGGTCTGATACAGCCCTTTTAGTGAGGGTTCGTGGTGCCTTTTGTGAGGGTTCCTTGTATCATGAAAACAACTTTGTGGTTATTCTCTTATTAAAACGTTGGATTGATAAGTGCTCGTTATGATTAAGGTGGTTCATTTATATTAACATGGCTATATACAAGGATGAGATCCTTTTGATTACCTGTTAATAATAAGGAGAAGAATTGGTAAGCTTATAAGTGGTTTGAGTAATGATGTACCCCATGCCTATGATCATAAGTTGATGCATGATTAAGAAAGTATATCTAGTCTTTGATGTCACCTTCTATTGATAGCATGGTCTCTCTCTGATAAACCTTCAATTATTGAAATACACTAACCATGCAGGTAATGCATAGTCAAATAAAAGGACTATGAGGCATATGTATATGTTGAGTAACCTTGTTGTGATTGTTACTCTTGATATTGAAATGATCTGTATAATGAACATGATTTCTATCCCGTTATGATGATGTTGTAAGCCTTGAGAGGCAGTGGCAATATATGATGAGGGATTGAGATCCCATGGTATGTGATGATCCTTGAGATGGATCTGGATGATTGGCAAGAGGCCAAGTGATAACATGTGATGTTGGAATTTTGAGATGGATCAGGTTGATGTGATTACAATAAAAGCATAATGTTGAGCTTATGTTGTCTATATTCTGTTATATCTTGCATGTTATACAACTTGGTTGAATCTTGCAATCCATCTAAAAGATACTAAATAATTACAGTGGAATATATCATGTAGTTGCCCTGGCCATAGATCCATCATCGTCAGGAATTGGTGATGGTGAAACAGGTTCTCCTGCGGGTTAACCCGGAGCGCATATTGTTGAGTATGCGAGGTTTCTCCTAGCCTAAAGTGAGGAGGTAAGAGTGAAACTTCAGTTGTAGACTCTAGGGTGCGGATTCAGGCCCATAGCCCAATTGTGATAAGAGTATGGTGAATAGGCCCATGGCTCAAGATATGTGATACGAGGAGCATGAATGCGTTCATGGCTCAGAGCACGGTGAACAGGCCCGTGGCTCAGTTTCACTAGCGCCGAGACCTGTACCAAGGCGGGCTAGGCAGAGGGTAGCCTGACCTTGTGGCTAAGACCACTTCAACATGAGACTGCGGTCCTAATTATGTTGTACTCGTGCACTGACCACGAGGTGGGAAGGTCGTGGAGTCCGACTCTTCCATTGACCTTATATGGCACCGACTCTGGGTTTCGCAGCCGTCGGTTGGAATTGAACGGTACAGTTCACCTCCTCAGGGCATAGTAATATGTAATTCAGCTGAATAGTACTACTGCTTAAGACAAACAGGAAACATTGGTTGAGGCCTTGTTTGTGTAGTTACTCTCATCATATCTTGCAGTTGCTTTTATGTTCCTCATATGTAGTAGAACTTATATACCTTGTCTTGTTAATTATGTTTCACAAGTAATACTTGAGTACATCTGGTAAGTTTGCTAGGTAGAGACAACTTTATCTTATAACTACTCTTGTTATACTTTTTATCAGTTAGCTGCTATATATACATCTGAGGTTTTGTAGTTTCGGAGGGGAGTTATGTTTCTCGCTGGGACAATGTTCAATTGTTTCACTCTGCCGATTTACACCTTTTTAGTTGGTCGAGCTAGACGTGGTGGTGGTTGCGGAGTTGTGGCCGAGTAGCAAGAAGAGAAGTAGAAGGCAAGCGATGGATATGTTGTTGTTTTGGATGTTTTGTAGCAGAGTCTTAGAGTCATCCCTGTACCCTTAGGTCCTTGGAGGTGTTTGACGATGTTTCATGATGTCTAGCCATCGATGTTTTGTATATCCTGCTGCTGGCCGGATGTGGGCCCTTATGTATGTAAAAACAGGTGATGAAGTCATGTGGTGACAAGACAACTATTGCTCTAAGTTGTGGATAAGTTTTGTATATGTTTAAATAACCTGTTTTCTTGCAGGATGTGGACTGGAATGTAATAGTTTCTCAGTTTATCAGTTTTCCGCAATTGGTTTTAATTAACCCGTGTTTTGGTAATCTATGGTTATGGTGATTTCCACACGTTTTCGCGTAACACCTCGCTGTCTGTGTGATAGTGGGATGTGTTGCCACAAGTTTTGGTATCAGAGCCCTAGGTTTGTTGAGTCTACATGGATTTAGGACTAGGTTGTGCTTGTTCTCGTGCATTTTCTAGATTTTCTTATAATCATCTTCTGCCCTCAGCTGAAGAAAAGCCAAGATGTCTGGAAACCATGAAGAACATGCTGATGCGCACAGTGATGTTGCATCAGTTGATGGATCTTTTAGGCAGGCACATGAAGATCGGGTGCCTGAGGTCCCCCAACCTGACCCAGCCATTCTTGAACATCCTGCCTATCAATAGCTTTTAGGGCAGATGATGGCTATGATGAATCTCATGGTTGAGCGATTGCCAGTGCCTCCTCCGTGAGCACAGGCTCCCCATAGAGAAGCATCGGGTATTGGGAAGACCTTCGAGCGGCTTCACCAAGTCAGAGCTTTAGATTATGCTGAAATGACTGATCCAGCGGATGCAGATCTGTGGCTGACATGTCTTGAAAAGGCTTTCTGGATCCTTGACATCCCCGAAGCAGACAAAGTAAAGCACGATGTCTACCTTCTGAAAGGTAGTGATGGTCACTGGTGGACCATCGAGGAAGAGAAGCAGCCTGGTGAGGTGATCTGTTGGGAAGTTTTCCGGCGCAAGTTCGTCAGCAGATACTTTCTGAAGACGTATCTGGATGAGAATATCAGTCAGTTTAAGAGCTTGTGACAAGGAATGATGAAAATCAACGAGTACGCGGCTAAGTTCATGGATCTGTTGAGGTTTTGTCCTCACATGGCGGTGACAGATGAGGAGCGGATCAGACATTTCGAGAAGGATCTGAGTTTTGAGCTAACAACACCTGTGTCTGCGTTGGAGAATCGAGAGAGGTTTGCTATGTTTGTGGAATCTGTACGAAGGATCGAACGATTAGTTAGGGACAAGAGAGAGTCTATGGCTAAGAAGAGACCTGCTCAGTTCCAGGGATAGAGTTTTGGTGGCTTCAAAAAGCCAAGGTTTGCGGCACCGTCAATGATGAGAAGTTCTGGTGTACCGTCTTAGTGGTCTCTGAGTAGGGGAAGAGGTTATGTCTCTTCACCGTCTAAGGCATACAGTACAACTTCTATGGCAGTGATAGGGCAATCTAGGCCACAGTTTGAGGACAGGTCATGCCATCTTTGTGGACAAGTCGGGCATTTTAGGCTCATTTACCTGAAGAGAGATGTTGAAGTGACGCAGCAACCGAGGCAGAATCAGCAAGGGTCAGACAGATAGCAGCCAAGTGGTAGTAGAGGGCGAGGACGCGGTCAAGTGTCTCAAGCGGGATTGTCTTCTCAAGGAAGCAGAGGACGTGGACAGCAAGCAATGGCTCAATTCTATGCTATGAGTCAGCCGGAGGCGATAGTCAACCCGTGAGTAGTGATAGGTCAGATGGACTTATTTCATTCTGATATGTCTTCTTCTTGCTTTATATCTGCTCTGGTTGACCTGGGTGCTACTCACTCTTTTATCTCCTATAGTATGCTTGAAAACTGTCATTTACCTATTAGCTGTAAGAAGGATAGATTGTTGTTAGAGACCCCTCTTGATGGTTCCTCGATGCTTCGAGAGGAGTGTCCATCTTGTGTCTTGTCTTTTTTGGGACACAACATTCAAGTGGATCTCATACCACTTGATATGCATGGGTTTGATGTTATCCTTGGGATGGATACCTTAGAGAAGTATAAGGTTGTTTTGGAATGTGGTTCCAAGCAGGCAGTGTTTGATGATGATGGGGAGAAGTGGATCTTCCAAGGAGATAGGAAGATTCTCCCGACGTGTCTGGTATCAGCTATGGTGGCAGATAGGTTGTTACGACAAGGATGTGAGGCATTCTTAGCTGATGTGGTGGATACCGCTGTGGCTACCAAGGTGAAAGGTCCTAGTCCCGAGGAGGTGACCATTGTCTGGGAGTTTGCAGATGTGTTTCCTGAGGAGTTTCCTGGTGTTCCTCCACCCCGAGAGATTGATTTCAAGATCAATCTGGTTCCAGGAACACAGCCAGTTGCACAGACACCATATAGGATGGCTCTAGTGGAGATGGAAAAGCTTAAGAAGCAATTGCAAGAGTTGTTGGACAAAGGTTTCATCTGACCAAGCACATCACCTTGGGGTGCTCCCGTGTTGTTCGTAAAAAAGAAGGATGGTTTGATGCGGTTGTGTATAGACTACCGGAAGTTGAATAAGGTCATGATCAAGAGCAAGTACATGTTGCCAAGGATAGATGAACTGTTCGATCAGTTGTGTGGTGCTACCGTGTTTTCGAAAATCGATCTACGGTCTGGATATCATCAGTTGAGGATAAAGACGAATGACATACCAAAGTCAGCTTTCAGGATGAGGTATGGTCACTTTGAGTTTGTGGTTATGCCGTTCGGGCTAACCAATGCACCTGCTGCTTTCATGGACCTGATGAACAGAGTGTTCCATCCGTTCTTAGATCAATTTGTTGTAGTCTTTATAGATGACATCTTGATCTATAGTCAAGACAGGCAAGAGCATGAGCGACATCTCCGACAAGCGTTGACTCTTCTTCGTCAACATCAGTTGTATGCCAAGTTCAGTAAGTGTGAATTCTGGTTGGAGGAAGTGACTTTTTTAGGTCATGTGATATCTGCTGAAGGAGTCAAAGTAGACCTGAAGAAGGTGGAATCCGTTGCAAATTGGGAACAGCCGAAGACGCCAACTGAAGTTCGTAGTTTCCTGGGTTTGGCAGGGTACTACCGAAGGTTTATCAAGGACTTCAGTGCGATTGTGTTGACAATGACAAAGTTGACCAGAAAGGATGTACCTTTTGTTTGGGATGATCGATGTCATCAAGCTTTCTAGAGTTTGAAGGAGAAGCTGACCAGTGCTCCAGTGTTAATCCTGCCAGAGACTGGAAAATGCTATGTTGTTTTCTGCGATGCTTCCAAGAAAGGTTTAGGCTGTGTGCTGATGCAGGAAGATCATGTGGTTTGTTTCGCTTTGCGACAGCTTAAGAAACATGACGAGAACTATCCGACTCATGACCTAGAGTTGGAGCAGTGGTTCATGCGTTAAGGATTTGGAGACACTATCTGTATGGGGAAGTGTGTCAGATCTTTACAGATCATAAGAATCTGAAGTACATCATTTCGTAGCATGAGTTGAACATGCGACAACGTCGATGGATGGAGTTGATCAATGATTATGACTGCACTATTGAGTATCATCCTGGTAAGGCGAATGTGGTAGCTGATGCGCTTAGCAGAAAGTCTTCTTCTCTTTCTTCAAAGAAAAGCACAGTTGAGTTCTCTGGTATGCCCTAGGCGAGATATGTTTGTTTCTTTGCGATAGTTGAATGTGCAGATGGAAGTTTATTTGTTAGCTAGACTTTTGGCACAGATGCAAGTCAAGCCTACGTTGAGACAGCAGATCAAAGATGCACAACAGAAAGATGATGCAGTACAGTTGATCCGATCAGAGTTCGGTAGTGAAAAGCATGATGGGTTCCATGAGTCCGAGGATGGGGTAGTTTGCTATCGTGGTAGGATGGTGGTTCCAGATACTGATGATCTGAGGAAGTTAGTGCTCGAAGAAGCACACACGTCGATGTATGCTATGCATCCAGGTGTCACCAAGATGTATCATAGTCTGAAGGACTTGTATTGGTGGCCTGGGTTGAAGAGAGATGTAGCTGAGTTCGTGGCGAGATGTGCGGTTTGTCAGCAACTTAAGGCAGAGCAGCAGAAGCCGGCAGGTACGTTGCAACCCTTGCCAATAACGTAGTGGAAATGGGATCATATAACCATGGATTTCATAGGTGGTCTACCCCAGACAACTCAAAATCATGATTCCATTTGGGTAATAGTGGATAGATTGATGAAGTGTTCCCAATTCTTACCAGTAAAGACAATGTATACAGCCTAGAAACTCGCTCGAGTATATGTGGATGAGATAGTACGTTTGCATGGTGTGCCAGCAACAATAGTTTCTTACAGAGGTCCTCAGTTCATGAGTCATTTCTGGGAACAGTTGCACAAAGCGTTGGGAACGCAGTTGAGGTTCAGTACCGCCTTCCACCCACAGATAGATGGACAATCTAAGAGGACTATTCAGACTTTGGAAGTTCTCCTTCGAGCTTGTGTATTGCAGTTTCTAGGCAACTGGTATGTACATCTTAGTTTGATAGAGTTTTCCTACAACAACAATTATCAGCAGAGTATTGACATGGCTACTTATGAGGCTTTGTATGGAAGGAAGTGCAGATCTCCGTTGTATTGGTATGTGTCTAGTGAGTATCAGCTCTTGGGTCCTGAGTTAGTACAACAGACAACAGAAAAGATCAAAGTGATACAGCAACAGTTGAAAGTGGCACAGGACAGGCAGAAGTCTTATGCAGAAAATTGCTGATGACCTTTGGAGTTCCAGGTAGGAGGCAAAGTGTATCTTAAGGTCTCACCATGGAAAGGTGTGCTAAGGTTTGGCCAGAAGGGTAAGTTAGCACCCAGGTATATGGGGCCCTACCCAGTTATAGCACATGTTGGCAAGGTGGCTTATGAGTTAGAGTTGCCTCCGGAGTTGCACAGGTTACATTCAGTGTTCCATGTCAGTATGCTGAAGAAAATCCATCCGGATTTAGGAACAATGATACAACCAGTGGAGGTTGAGCTTGATGAAGATGTGACCTACGAGGAAGGTCTTGTGGTGATCCTTGACAAAAGAGTTAAGAAGCTGAAGAGGAAGGACCTAGTTCTTGTGAAGGTTCTTTGGAATCATCGTGGCATTGAGGAAGCCACGTGGGAGCTTGAGGAAGAGATGAGGAGAAAATATCCCTCGCTTTTCTCTTCAGATTTTGGGGACGAAATCCATTAAAGGGGGTTAGCTTGTAAGGACCCTGACCTTTGTTTAGGGTTTACCCTGTTTGCTTTGCTTAATGCTGGTGCTTTGTTGCTTGCTAATCACCTTTGGTGGTGATTAGGGTTTTGGTTATGCCTTGTTGAGAGTTGGAGGTGCTACTTGCAAATAAACCAAGTCTAGGGTTTTATAGGCAAGTTTATCACCTTGTGAGGTGTTCCTCTCTTTCCTTGCTTCCTATAGGGTAGAGAAGTAGGTTGGGCTATTTGCTTGAGTTCTTTTGAGCCTGATGGAGCTTGTTGGGCCTTGAGGTGCCTTGTTTTGGCTTGGTTGAGCTTTGTATCGGCCAAGGGGAGAGTGTATCGCCCAAGATGGGGAGTATATCGGCCTAGGTGTATGTGTGTGTCTCCCACGATGCCTTGTTGTGTCACCCATGGTGTTTGACCTAGCCTTGACCTTGTTTGTGTCGCCACTAAGTGGACACTTGGTACATACCTTGGACATGTGTATAGAGCTTGCTATAGTGGTGGCTCGTACACTAGGACAAGTGTCCATAGGTAGGCAACACCTTGCTTGGTTCCACCTTGTTTTCTCCTCCCTTTCCTTCTATATAGGTGGTTCCTTTCCTTAGCTAGGAGTCCCTTTGGTCCCTTGGTTCCTCTCCACCTTGGTGAGCATGACACACCCTTCTTCCTTGCTAGTGGTGGCCGATACCCCCTTAGAGGAGCAGCCAGTGGACGATAGCCTTGGAGTCTCCATCTTCCTTGCTTGGTGGTGCTTGGAGCTAGGAGTTTGGAGCTTGCTTGAGGCGGGTTACATAACTTCCAACCCTAGCTACATTATCTTCTTCTATGATCTTGGTTATATGTTAGTAGCTTAGTACCTTGCTTAGTCTCCATGTTGGTCGATCCTTGTGGATTAGGGTTTCTCGGTGAGCAATACTCCTTTCTCTCCTTGGTCTAGAGGAGTGAGCTTGAACTCCTAGTATCATGAGCAACACCCCTCTTTCCTAGCCGATTGAGGTGACCTTGTGTTCTAGTTGTTTGAACAATACTCTCCTCTCACCATGGACTAGAAGGGTGAGCTTGGTTATGGTGTTGACTCTTTTTAGGGTTTCCTTGTGCTGACCCGTTTGGTGATGGTTGATGTGTAAGACCCCTCTTTCCTGGTCGATTGAGGTGAGCCATCTTCTAGGATTTCGGGTGTCCTTGTGCTTGAGGAAGACGATGACCTTGTGTGTGATGTACCTTGGATGATATGGGTTTGGGGAGGTGCTGCCCGACAGCCCACTTGACCTAGCTTGTTGGGCGATAGGCTGCTGTGACGGGCATCACGCTACCTTTGTCTTGGCTGATAACACCAAGTGGTGACGGGCGTTGCCCGATATGTTGAAATACCCGACACCCCCCCCCCCCCTGACGAGCATTGCGCGTTGCACGCTTGGTTGCCTTTAGTGGCAACACAGCATTGTGGTTGTTGTGTGTTGAACCTTGGGTGAGGGCAGGTGGCTCGATACAACCCTTTTAGTGAGGGTTCGTGGTGCCTTTTGTGAGGGTTCCTTGTATCATGAAAACAGCTTTGTGGTTATGCTCTTATTAAAACATTGGATTGATAAGTGCTCGTTATGATTAACGTGGTTCATTTATCTTAACATGGCTATATACACAGATGAGATCCTTTTGATTACCTGTTAATAATAAGGAGAAGAATTGGTAAGCTTATAAGTGGTTTGAGTAATGATGTACCCCATGCCTATGATCATAAGTTGATGCATGATTAAGAAAGTATATCTAGTCTTTGATGTCACCTTGTATTGATAGCATGGTATCTCTCTGATAAACCTTCGATTATTGAAATACACTAACCATGCAGGTAATGTATAGTCAAATAAAAGGACTATGAGGCATATGTATATGTTGAGTAACCTTGTTGTGATTGTTACTCTTGATATTGAAATGATCTATATAATGAACATGATTTCTATCCCGTTATGATGCTGTTGTAAGCCTTGAGAGGCAGTGGCAATATATGATGAGCGATTGAGATCCCATGGTATGTGATGATCCTTGAGATGGATATGGATGATTGGCAAGAGGCCAAGTGATAACATGTGATGTTGGATCCTTGAGATGGATCAGGTTGATGTGATTACAATAAAAGCATAATGTTGAGCTTATGTTGTCTATTTTCTATTATATCTTGCATGTTATACAACTTGGTTGAATCTTGCAATCCATTTAAAAGATACTAAATAATTACAATGGAATATATCATGTAGTTGCCCTGGCCATAGATCCATCATCGTCAGGAATTGGTGATGGTGAAATGGGTTCTCCTGCGGGTTAACCCGGAGCGCATATTGTTGAGTATGCGAGGTTTCTCCTAGCCTAAAGTGAGGAGGTAAGAGTGCAACTTCAGTTGTATACTCCAGGGTGCGGATTCAGGCCCATAGCCCAATTGTGACAAGAGTATGGTGAATAGGCCCATGGCTCAGGATATGTGATATGTGGAGCATGAATGCATTCATGGCTCAGAGCACAGTGAACAGGCCCATGGCTCAGTTTCACTAGCACCGAGACCTGTACCAAGGTGAGCTAGGCAGACGGTAGCCTGACCCTGTGGCTAAGACCACTTCAGCATGAGACTGTGATCCTGCTTATGTTGTACTTGTGCACTGACCACGAGGTGGGAAGGTCGTGGAGTCCGGCTCTTCCATTGACCTTGTATGGCACCGACTCTAGGTTTCGCAGCTGTCGGTTGGACTTAAACGGTACAGTTCACCTCCTCAGGGCATAGTAATACGTAATTCAGCCGAGTAGTACTAGTTCTTAAGACAAACACGAAACATTGGTTGAGGCCTTGTTTGTGTAGTTACTCTCATCATATCTTGCAGTTGCTATTATGTTTCTCATATGTAGTAGAACTTATATACCTTGTCTTGTTAATTATGTTTCACAAGTAATACTTGAGTACATTTGGTAAGTTTGCTAGGTAGAGACAACTTTATCTTATAACTGCTCTTGTTATACATTTTATCAGTTAGTTGCTATATATACATCTGAGGTTTTCTAGTTTCGGCAGGGAGTTATGTTTCTCGCTGGCACAATGTTCAATTGTCTCACTCCACTGGTTTACACCCTTTTTAGGTGGTCGATCTAGACGTGGTGGTGGTCGCAGAGTTGCGGTCGAGCAACAAGAAGAGTAGTAGAAGGCAAGTGATGGATATGTTGTTGTTTTGGATGTTTTGTAGTAGAGTCTTAGAGTCATCCCTGTACCCTCAGGTCCTTGGAGGTGTTTGATGATGTTTCATGATGTCTAGTCGTCGATGTTTTGTATATCCTACTGCTGGACAGATGTGGGCCCTTATGTATGTAAAAATAGGTGATGAAGTCATGTGGTGACAAGACAGATGTTGCTCTAAGCTGTGGATAAGTTTTGTATATGTTTAAATAACCTATTTTCTTACAGGATGTGGACTGGAATGTAATAGTTTCTCAGTTTATCAATTTTCCGCAATCGGTTTTAATTAACCCGTGTTTTGGTAATCTGTGGTTATGGTGATTTCCGCACGTTTTCGCGTAACACCTCGCTATCTGTGTGATAGTGGGATGTGTTGCCACAGTCACCCATAACTTAGATCTCTCAGGTAGGCAACTCTTGCCAATTGCATCATATGCAACTCTTGATAAGATGTCATATGCAACTCCTTGCCATGATCATCTCCATGCCTCAAGGTACTAGATCCTATCTAGGTCACCTTGTTAAGTCCGACCCAAAGCCAACACAATGAATATGCACCCTGCTAGGGCAGACCCACATATCCATCCTTCATGTTTCCACGAGATAGACAATGCACCACGCTAGGGCGTGCCCACACTTGGTCGATCAAGCTTTTCGCATGTGTCGCATTTGGAAGGCATCTAAAACTTAATATTTAATGAGGGATTTGGTTTTATATACATATACATATCCAATCACCACAATACATAGTACGTATCATATACATGCTATATCCCACAGAAAACATGCAAAATGATAAAAGCGATGAGTGTGGCCATCCTAATGTGATTCCTCGAGCCAAGAGGAATCACGGTCATCTAGGTCTACATCACATGCAACATGTACAAGATGAACTTTGTGCTTTGCCTTTCTAGGTTTGACCAACTCATCACATGATTGATCGGCTTGCCATCAGGCTGGTCGGCTGGGTGCCACTAGATGATCGGTTGGCTCCTCCAACCGATCAGTTCGCCTGGTCGTCATGCATCTCATAATGGCCGCCACCCACTCGTCTCGCTCCTTGAACCGGTCATCAACCGATCGGCTCACTCCTTGAACTGATCGTCTGGAACGTCAACTGATCGGTTCACACCTTGAACCGATCGTCTCAGCTGTCGTCAGGATGTCCTCCGTTCTTTGACATAACATGAAATAAAATTCTATCCTATTTTACATTGTTAAAAAGGGGAAACACCGAGTTAAATTCGGGGGGAGCAAAGGTAGGAAAGAAATCTCGAATTATTTTGAGTTACATCGGGAATAAGAGAAAGAAGATCTATGCGCAGACCGAGATGCAAGCAACCACATACAACCATACACAGATAGGGTTTATTGGCCATAATCACGCTATACATCCACCACAAAACTCGTTTAAGGGCAATGCATATCGAGTGCATTAATATTACATATTAATATTACTTATCGTACATGTATATTGGGATTTGTGGATTTAGGATTGGACATGCATAAAGCTAATTTTATTCGCATTGTATGCAGTAAATAAAGGCGACAAACCAAAATCGATCATATCGATAATACTAAAGTATAGAGCAGTTGATGTGGCTCTGATACCACTGTTGGGTTTTAGGGGAGGCAGAAAGGGTAGCTGAAGAAAAAAATTCCCCTCCCAAACCCATAACAAGGAAATGCGTCAACATCTATACAATAGGAAAGGATGATTTGTGGAATCATACCTTGTCCCGAGGCTTGCTCGGCGACAAAACCTCGTGGCTTGCACGGTCTTCACCTCCGGTCTTGGACGGTGTCTGTGCAGCTCCTGGTCGCACCAGGATTGACGACTCCTGGTCTCACAAGGACTGTCGGGATTGACAGCTATCCTCCGAGCGGCAGAAATCTCCCGCCTCTAAAGTAGTCCACACGGACCACCTGGAACTCCAATCTCCTTGTCTCACAAGGAATTGGAAGGAGTCGCACCCTCATGTCAGCGTACTAGTCACTGACACACTCTCCTGCCACCAGTCACTTTCTGCAGTTGCCTTTCCCTTGTTGTGCCTCCTGTATCGGGTAGCACTTGCTCGGGCTCTCTCGGTTACCAAAACCAGAGAGAATGACAACTTTACAGAGCAACTGGTTGCACAGAGTTGTACTTTGAGAAGCCCCCAATACCCCTATATATAGGAGGGTCATGAGATAAGGTTCTCTATCTCGTGCAATGTGGGACTAAAGCAGGAGTAGAAGGGTTCGAGATTTTCCACAAAAAAACAACCAACTGCATAACCTGAACCGATCATTTCATTTCTGAAATGGTCAGTTGGGGACCTGAGCCGTTCGGTTGACACCTCAACCGATCGGTTGGGACCCATGAAATGGTCAGTTCACTTCTGAACCGGTTGGTTCGTGGTCCTGGTCAGTTCCTGATTGACTTTTCCTCTTTTGTTTCTAATTGGTACCAAATACCAATCCTTGTTCCAATCAAATTGGGCAAGTGAAACGAAAAGAAATTTCTCACCAATCCTACTTTCCCAACATGCTCGGTTGGACCAGTTGAACGATCGTTTCAACACTTAAACCGATTGTTTCACCCTATCCATGAGCCGATCGACTCACCACCTGAGCCGATCGGTTCACCAAGCTCAGCCGATCGGTTCATCACATGAGCCGACCGGTTGGGAGTGCAGTGTAGAAATAGTCAATTGTAGTTTCAATCAATCTGATACTCTAATCAATCAGTCCAACACCTTGAACATTATGATACTGAGCTATCAATTGATTGAGTGTTTAATTGAACTACTAAACTCCTTTAGTAATCAATCTAAACATTGTTTGTGGACAAAACTCCTCTTCCAGGTTAAATCCTATGTGTGTGACCCAGCAAGTCCATTTCACGTTGGCAGTGAAAGTCCATAACACTTATGACTTCACAAGCAAAGAGCGGTGCCTAGTCACACATCAGTGCTACCCATGTGAAATAGAAAGTTGGAGAACAACTTTCAATCCTACAATCCATGAATGGTGTAACAGTGAATGTATAATTCCTTTGTCACTGATATCCCGAATGAACTTGAGGCATGGAATAGTCATCCTTTCAACGTTCATTCACTTTCTTGATCTCAGAGTAGATTGGAAGAGATATGTATGACATCAATATCACATACTGATTCACACATGCGTGCACGCCTTTCTCAATCCTACTCATCAAGTGGCCATGGATATCAAACTCCCTTAGGAGGGACAAATCCCATATCTATCACTCACCCCTCAAAAGCCCCATGTGTCAAAGCCACCCAATCATCACCTTTATAACAACCCATGTTTCAGGACTGCGTTTGATGATGTCAAAGTGTGCCCAACGACATGTGTTGAGTGTAGTGATTTCAGGTCAAAGAATCACACTCGCCACCATCACTGTTAGTACTGACTGTGACTACCATGTCATGGTTCCATGTGTGAAACTCATGGTGGGTCTGTCTGGTATACTTGTTCTCTAACAAGTACCTATGCATTTGGTTTGATATCTCTATATCATGAATAATGCGATTCTGTCATCAACCAACACCACAATCTAGTCTTGTGTGTCATTGCCGTCTATCTACCTTCCACAATGACATCCGAATAGAGACATAACAAGAATGTACAAACTCTTAGCATCCGTATGATCTCATCATTCATGTCCTCAACCTGAGAGCATACGTCATTGAGTAATGTCATTCTCTAGGCATTCAATATTTTCTATCACTATCTCATATGATTGTACCAGAAAGAATTGGAAGCTTTGCCTTTGATGTTTATCAAATCAATCTTAATGTATCCTACCAATCATCCCATGATTGGATCTCAGGGCATACATACCAACAGGTGTGACATCATCATGTGACATTAGGGTTTCTAGGGTTTGCATGGTTGATTTGGTGTTTGACCTAGGGTTTGATGTTATGATCTCTATACCACCTATGGTGAAGGTCCTGACCGAGACACATGCTTGGAAGCATGGTCATGATCGCAACAATCTTGTGAGGGGTAGGTCGAAGCACCCTGTCTACTTGTAACTTGACCAGGCACATGTGACCTAGGGTTTTCTCCTTAAAAGTGACTCGAATTGAGACAAGTTGATGAACATAGAGTCACGACCGCAACAAGAGGGAAATTGACCTAGTAGGTCACACCATAGTTGTTGGATAAACATGACAATGGATATTTGCATGTGAGTTGAGTAAAAGTTATCTCCTTGGAGGGCATGTGTCCTTGGTGAGCAATGTTGTTGACACCTCAAATATCTTCACTTCTCACCTCCTTTTGGGTATATAAACCATCCTCTTCACAACCAAGCAATATTTTTTGGCCTACAACTTTGTCTAATTCCTTATGACTGCCTTAAGAGCTTTAGGAGAAAGAAGAAAAAAACTTGATCTTTGGGTGGCCGGTCTTTGGTGCATGATTGAGGATCTTATGCTAGAGTTAGCTTTTGATGATGAATCTTGGAGAATCATCTCTTGGTAAGTAATATTTCCTTCTGAGATCATCCTTTCTTCTGACACTGCTTGTCTTTTTCTGCCTGTTTGGCCGTGGATCATCCATGGTAGTTCTTCTTGAAGATCTTTTTCTTAAAAAGATCATAAGCTAGGGTTATCATCATAAACTTGAGTGAAAGATAATCCTTTCTTTTTGGTTCAACCAAGATATATTTTCCTTTCTATGAACCTCCATTTGATCATGGAGTTTTCTTCTTGCTGGAGGTTTTTCCCTTAGACAAAGTGTTGGAGTTTGGTTGAAGGTCTTGACAACTTGAGTCTTGGGAGGTTGTTCCTCACCCAAAACCAAGTGGGTTTTATAACTTCACCTATCTCTATTATATGCATCTTTAAATTTGATCTTAATACTTTTTTTATGAATTCGTCATGATTGAATAAATAGAAAGTTTTGATCTAATTATATATATAAGGATATTGCCCCCCTTAAAGAATCTCTCTTGATGAACTTCATCATCATGGTTAGGGTTCCTTGAACACTCATGAATATGGTAATGCTCACCCTGTGTTGCTTGGTGCTCTGGGTTGATCACTTGTGTTGATCCTTGTAACATACCAGATCTTGGACCCTACCCTAGAGCTTTGACCTTTTGGGTTTATCCAAACAAAGTTGAGGGTGGAATGATCCTAATAATCTAAGGCATGAATAATGTAATTTAATATGTCACATAATTCATTTAGAAGTAATATGAACCTACATAATTTAATTGGATAAATAATGTGGCTAATGAACCATTAGTGGGCCATAAGGCATATCTCATAAAAAGAAATCCCAAAAGTGAAATATAAGTTTAAAATCGTGTTCCTTGGGTCCCAATTGTCTTGGGAGTCAAGTTTCACATTATTTTACATAATAATTCAGTTAATTCAAATTGGAAAAAGAACATGAGTGTTTTCCCCAAAATATAAAATAAAATAATAAATGACTCCAAAAGAGGAAAATAATTATAGATTTGTAATCTACATAATAAATATAGCCTTTGGGTAAATTTGCATCCAATTTGGATAAAGTTTTCTTAAAAGATTAAATTAGGAGAGAGAAAGTGTATATAACCTTCAAAATATTAAATAAATGCTCAAACAACTCCAAAATGTAAAATTGATGGAACATTCTTATTCAACACACTTAAGTTAACTGATGGATGAAGTTTCACCTAATTTGGATAATCCAAGTGTCATTAATGCACCAGGAAAGAGAAATAAAGAATATATTAAATAATACATCTACAGTTTCCAAAAGTGACATCTAACTGGATATTCGAAATCTACATGTTTAACTTAACTTTTATGCAAATTTTGGTTTAATTTGGATAAGAATAGGACCCCTAATTGAGGAAAGAGAAATATGTGCATTAATTGGTTTTAACTTTACTCCTAAATCGATTAAGCTATAGTTTCCTAATCTAATGCTATCACGTTAGCTTTGTTTTCCTTTTCCCATTTTGGCTTGGATCTGGACCTCTAAATCTCGATCAGACGGCGCGACACCCATCTCCTACCTCGGGTAGGATGGGCGCGTGAGAACCCAACTGCCACGCTAATATTTCACATATATCTTGATCAATTGTCGATCGTTTCTCGAGTTTTCTACACTAATGGTTTCGTGAGCTTATTCCGCATAGTTTGATTAGCTACTTGAGATCCAGTTGCCTTTTTTCACATTTTGCCCAATTTGTGGCCGCCAAGGCATCTCAGCCAACTGGCCTTTTCCACAGAACACAACATGCTATATATATAGCTATGCGCGAGCCATCCTCTACCCCAGGGAAACTCATCTCTTCTCCCAATTTCATCATTTACTCTTTCTTTGGCACTCAACGATTAGGTTTTTTGTTTCAAGGTTGCAGTGGATGTCCCTCTCTTCTCTTCACTTCTCCAGCCAAATTGGTGGCCTTGGTGAGTTCGGTTTGCTCCCTTGTACCTTCCTTTTCTTCGATTTGCGCTATAATCACGTCTTCTATTTTCCCCCAATTCTGGTTCATGAAGGTTGTTCCCTTCTTGTAGCCATGGCATGAGTAGAGGAGGTAGATGTCCCTTCTGGTTTTCCATTTATTCCCCCACTCGCCCTTCGTTTTCTGATTTTGTGCCAAGCGTATTTTGGTATTTTGGCATTGGCTTTCTTGGTCTCAAATGAGTTGAGTTGGCTGTTGACCACGCGACTTGGTTGCTGCTGATTGGGCCAAGTCAGTGGGTTGGTCTCCTTCTCTTCTATTCTCTCTAACAATCTCATTTTGACATTGCATTTTGGGTTTTTCTGATTGGTCGAAAGTCTAAAATCCATAACTAAATATCTCCTCATCCGAAAAATATGAATAAATACTCGTTGGATTCAGAAAAATAATACCTATCTAATGGTACAAGTTTTGATAACTAATTCCGAATATTAATAAAAGGAGTTTTCAATGGATGTAATTAATGATGAATTTACTTGTAAAAATCATAACTAATTATTTATAAGTTAGAAAAATATAATATAATATGTTTTGGACTCCTAATGACATATACTAAAGTATGGCATAGTTTTGGAAACCTGATTCACATAATGGTAAAAATATGGTTTTTAGGGTTTTGAATAATTAATGGAATCTAACCCTAATCCCACATACATGTAATAGGTTCTTTGGCTGCCTAGGCTTGGACCTAGAAGTGACTTTGAATCATTTGAATCTGAAGTTGAGGTATGTTGTATCCCCTATTCCTCTATAATGAGCAATTCAACTATCTTTTCATTCTTTTGACTATGGCCTATACAAATGTCTATCTTCTTGATATCATGGTTCATGTGAACTATCTTGCTTGTGATGAACTTGGATATTTTCTTGATATCTTATCTTGTGCCTTGGTGCATGCTGGTCTTTTATATTGTTATGTTCCCACTTTTAAGTGGATGTTTATATGTTTGTGTTGTCCATTGTGTGATGGCAACATTGTATTATTCTGACCATACTTGTCTACTTCCCTCTACATTAAACATGCTATGTGATTCAGTAGCACTAGAGTAGTGTAAATTACTTTGGTTTTGGGGCACTAATCCCCTATTATTTATTAAAGAGGGTGGAAGTATACCACTTCTCTATACTCAAGTGTGGCAGTAATCCATACTCAATTTTATATAGTTGGGAGATTGGCAGTATTCCTTTCTCTATCAGGTTTCAACTTTATGAGGGTTGGCCGCCAATTGTGTTTATATTGTTCTAGGGCTATGTTTATCTCACATGCATGCATGTTGATGAAATTGATGATGGGTTGTGTGCCCAAATTGATGATGGGTTTTGTGCCCATAAATCTTGAAGGGTTATGTGCCCTATTTCATAAGTGCTTATGTGGCACCACTTTTATATGTTGTTTTATGACAAGTATCCCTTTTGTTATGATTCTTTTCTCTTGATACTCGTTTGGGTGGTACTTATCTCTTGCATGGGAAGCCTTTAATATTTGATGTCCTTTATTTTATAATGTTGCTCAATCTCCTTTTAGTATGCACATACCAACCTTTGCTGGTGTCTCTTATTGTTTCTCTTTTACTGGGGTATGCTTCCAACCCTAGGTGGAGGATTTGGATGACAAGGCATGTTGACCTGGACTTAGATTTAGAAGTTAAAGCTTGGAGACAATCTTGAAGTGGTTTAGATTTCCTCTACATGGATCCTTATGATGTAAGTTTAAGATGTTCCTTTGTTTATAATTGAATATAGTCATTTCTTTATTCCGCTTCTATACTTTGGTCTTTTGATTACCATTAATAAAGATTTGAAAATTTAACACCCACTCCATCATACCTTTTGAGTGTGTTTGGACTGGAGGTTTTATTGTTCAAATTTTTAGTGGAGAAGTGATTTCACTTCTTTACAACATGGTATCAGAGCACATGGTAGTCAGAATTTGACTATTTCAATTTTGTCTCCCTAGTTAAACCCTTGACTTAGATAGTTGCCTCTAGGTCAGACGTTGATCGTAGATTTGACCAATGATGATCTTCTTATGCAAAAAGGTTTGATTTGAGGATAAGATTAGGTTATGAGGAAGTATTCATATGGAAATATTGTGACTTGGTTTCCGCAATTGATTTTGGATCCACATTTTGTTTCATCTCAAAAAGTTTTCATCGCCAAAAATTATTTTCAATTATACTACTATATGTACACAAGTTTTCTTTGATTTATCAAAGTTTTCTTGAACTAAGTCACAATGAAGAGAACCTATAGTTTGAGTAGAATCTAACCCTAGTTTTGTGACTAGGATTGATATAATGGTGTAGTTGACCTACCCTATGACTTTTGGATGTTCATGTAGGGTTGATAGGTTAGAGACAAAAGGACCTAAAACTCAACCCTAGATGGTGATGTGATAATTGGATACATGAGGAACATAAATCTCTAAACATTTCACAACTAAGAGATGTGGGTAGCTCTAAAAAGTTGTTTAGTTTGACTTGTTAGGTTGAACCCTTTAAGGGGTGGAGAGTAGTTAGTTGTTGATGTTTGGATCAATAGATTTTGAGGATGAAATCCTTTTAAGGTGTGGAGTGTTGTAACATACCGAATCTTGGACCCTACCCTAGAGCTTTGACCTTTTGGGTTTAGCCAAACAAGGTTGAGGGTAGAATGATCCTAACAATCTAATGCATGAATAATGTAATTTAATATGTCACATAATTCATTTAGAAGTGATATGAACCTACATATCAACCTTCCACAATAACATCCGACTAGGGACATAATAAGAATGTGTATACTCTTAACATCCATATGATCTCATTGTTCATGTCACGTCCTTGAATACATACATCATCGAGTATTATCACTCTCTAGACATTTATTATCTTACTTCACTATATCATAACTGAATAAAATAGAATAAATTGGAAGCTTGACTTTATTATTAATCAAATCATTTACAAGTTATGCGATGAAAATCATCATATTATTGTCTCTATGGGCATACATACAAACATCTATAAGGGTGCTAAATATTATCTAACCCTATCCTTAAGGGACCTCAAGGCCATCTACAAGATCTAACTCTTGTATCGTAATGGTTTGACTTATCTTGACATCTATAGTAAGATTCCCAACCTTGTGTCCTTATCATAAAACTTCATGCAGGTGCACAAGGATATATAATGGATTTCTCTAAATTACGTTCAAGGTTAGTCAACATAGTTTAAAAAAGAAAGAACTTAATAATCATATGAACAATAATTCAAAAAAATAATTTCCTATCCAAGCATTCATTTGAATAGACATATAAACAAGTGAATAATATTGTAGGGTCAAGAGATTAAGAGTACCTTGTGAGTAGACTACAAACCATACACCATGTGTAGATTCTAGTGAAGCTCCAATCCAAAGGATACCTAAGATATAAAAAGACATAATAGTGGGTATTAGATATGTAAGGTTTTGCTAATCTATACATCATATGAGTCATGTGCATGTTTCATTAGATCTAGGTTTCATTTAGTTCAAACATAGTTTCCAAAGTTCCAAACATGCATGTAATGATTCCTAATAGCACAAGTATCAACATTAAGTCCTAGATTCAAGTGAATTATCCACATTAGATTAGATATATATGTGAGATCATCTCTGATTTGGAGTAAGGGAATCGTGAGATTATATTATTGTCATGGTCTATTCATGGAAGATCATAATTAGCCGAATTAGATTCATTTCATCCAATAGGGTCATATTTATGAGTCATAGAGCATTAAGTAGAACAAATTAGAATTTAGAGCTATAGTATCATGATTCTAGCGATTTGTAGTCATTAAGATATTATGTATATCATTAGATTATTATCTAGTAAGGTTAGAGCCCAAAAATTAACATAAGCATCTAGAACATGTTAGGGGTCACATGTAGTCACAAGAGGACATGAGTGGGTTACATGACATTTTCCGGTAACAAGTCATTATAAAGAATGATTAGAGTGTTAACATGTAGTTTTGAACATAAGGATCCACTTTTGTTTAAGAATTAATGGTCCAATCATGTAGGTAGTTAAATATCCCATTTGAGGACATAATAGGGTATAAAGTGAGTCTTTGATCTACTCATGTCAAAGAATTATATGATATTAATCAAACATGGCACAAAGAATCACTTCTTTATATATTTCAAGACGAAATTATTTGATGCAGACAATATAAGACAATTCCTTATACTTATTAATAGATTCACATAAAAGAGATACTTTTAGACAAAGAATGTCCATAGGGGGACAAGATGATCATTAGTGTGCATTCACATGGTCCAAGATGTCAATCATAGTAAAATATAACTGAAGTTGTTGATTTAGTGGATTAGAGTAGCTAGGGGTCCTTAATAATACATGAAGCACATGATTAAGATTGGTAATTAGTCAAAGTTCACAAAGGCATCAATTTTACTAAAATAAGGGTGAAACATACAAAATTAGCAAGAGACATTAACATCATAAGAAAGGTGGCATTTTCTGAACAAAATCATATTTTATGTCATAGGATTTGGTTTAGGAACCTAGGAGATAGAGGCATTTGAAGATTATCAACTAACAATTAGGTTGTGTGGGATAATTACCCTTAATGGGGTGAGAGGTAGCAGTCTGCAGGTTGGTCTGGGAAGGAGGTGCACGCGGTAGCTCACGCTAGTGGATCTGCCTCAAGTGGTGCACGGTAGTAGTAGGCATCCTGGTGTGATGGATGGAAGTGGGAGACATCTATGGGTAGCATGTGGTGACATGATGCGGCTTAGAGAGTTGTTTCACATTCGTGAGCAGTCTAGTAGCAACCATGCCACGCATTGAGGTATGTGAAAGCCCAAGGGTCATGGTGTCTTCTGATTCATCATGTGATGCTTGCATATAGGAAAGAGAGGGGGGGGCAGAGGGAGAGAGAGAGAGAGGAAATGAGAGTGCCATAGAGGTATGTCTCTCATGGTAGTGTGATATGGGTCATCGACTCTTAATTTGACGCCCTGCACGTCATCACCTTGGTTGTGCTAGGGTTTTAGATGCTAGGGCAATGGGTGGTGGCACTGGAAGGGAGCTGATCAGGCATGTTGAGACTCCGGCAAGGGGAGGAAAAGAAAGGGGTGTGTAGGTGATGCAGTCCTATTTTAGGGCTTCATCCTGTGTCTTTTTGCATGATAATGTCATCTGAACATTGTAGATTGCAAGCTATTTCCTCCAATGTGCTTTTTTATGTCAAATGCACTTATGCCTCCTTTTGTGTGTTTTTTAGGGTACCCATGCATGCATTCATTCAAGGGAGAGAGATGAAGAACATCTTTGGGTCCTTGCACCCCGAGATTGGACCTACCTCTTCCTGAGCTCTCTTTGGATGCATAAGAATCAATCCAAAGTAAAAGGATCCCAAATGAAGAAACCAAATTAAAACTCAATAGCAAGAAGCATCGAAACGGTCGTGGCTAACCACCACGTTCATGGTGAATTAATGTCCAAAAGTTACAATAACATCACAAATTTTTTACATGAATGACCACAACCATGGACAACAAAATGGATGTGGCCATTGAAGACACCATGGCCGTGTTCCTCAGAAAGGCCATGGCTAGCATGCACCAACTCGCCCATGGCTCCTACAATGACCGTGGTGATTTATTCCTCAAGATGCCAATATTCAATAGTGACTCAGCTAATTTTACAAGTAAATGACCATGGTTGTGGCCATCAGCATGACCGTGGCCATTGAAGCCCACTTCTCCCATTGTGACAACCATGAACGTGGAGAGCCAAAGATACAACGACCATAGAGCAACCTTTCCTGTGGCCACCTCCTTTAACACGGTTGTGCTACCTAACATGGTCATGGTATTCCTTACCCAAGATGACTATTGCACCTGCCACGATCGTGGCCACCATTCACACTTACACCTCACCTCCACCTTCCACCTTATCCATTCCATTGCCCACGACCGTGCTATATAAAACCCACCATGGCCATGACACCTCTCCAGGGCCGTGGTGACCACCTAAACCTACTGTAATGACCCTACTTCCTAGTAACCCCCAATTAAGGAAGACCAAGAAGTCAGAGGCATTGTCCCAAATATAGGATAAATGTTTTGTAAATAATAAAAAATAATTAATAAATTCTACCAGATGCTAATATTAAAATGGGAATAAAATTTACTTTCACATACCTTCAAAAATAGGTAACTGAGACTTCTACCCATAGTAGAATTCTATCTAACGAAATCCACCTTGATAATTAAACTTTAATCTTTAGAGATTCCACTTTACTATTTGTCCAATTTATATATTCCTAAAACACAGACAAACAAAATGTCGGTCAGTATAAATGAATATACTGGTATGTGATGACAAACAAAATATTGGAATTAAGTTCTAACAGCCTAATCATAGCAAATAATTGTTAACAATGTAAGATTACATTTTGTATATGACTTCCCAACTGCTTTTACTCATACTCTAGGATACCCTCTCTTAGGGTTTAGTCCTTGCAAGGGACTTAAGGCTACCTTCTCCATCCTAAGCTTGGTACTTGGGGTCACATGTCTGGGTTCCCTATGGTCTTCCCTCTAGGGATTGACCACCTCTGACCTTCCCTTCGGGGCTTAGTCTCTTATCTTACATCCAGAGATGGTATGTAGGTTTGAGAAAGTAATATGTATGCTTAAATTGTGATATTCATATTCACTTTACAGATTACAAAAATAAAATCATCTAAGTAGTTATTTCCATGCAATCAATAAATCATCGATAAAATGTCGGGAAATTAAAGAGTGTACTCATAATTAACCACATACCTGATTTGGAGATCTCACAAGAAAAAAGCACAATTCAATCCAATCCAATCAGGCAATCTAAACAAGCAAGCAATCCAATCACACAAAAGCACCGAATTCTAAAAAGCATGTACAACCTATTTACTACATACTCATCGACAATCTACTTTTTTGACTTAGATTCACTTTCTAGGGTTTCTAATCCGAATTGGGGTTTCATTAGGGTTCCTTTAGATCTATTTACAACATTTCTCTTTTATTTTCTCAAAACCCTAAAACAACAGTTCTAGGTGCAAAAACCTAATTATGCAACTTAATCATATTGAGATCTTCATATCATCTAATAGGCTTAGGATAATCCTAGTATTACTTTTATAAATTTAATTTCGAAATATATCTCATTAGAACCCATTAACACCAAGATTGGGGTTTCTAAGCCCATTAATGCATATTAACATATAAACCCTAAATTAGGCTATTTATCACATGGATCAAATATTGAGACATCAAAACATCTTTTTATCAACAACAAGTTAATATTATCATATATTATCCATATTAATCATCTCAATTTCATAAAACATCAAATTAGGGTTTTTCTTAGTTATAAAAGCGTGAAGGTTAGAAATTTAGGCACTTTTCCAACGATGATCAGATTCAAGCCCTAAATCTATTTTTAATGGATTCCTTGTATTTTTATGATAAAAAATCATATATAGTTTGACTTCCAGTGAGGCCATCAAAAGCACCATTAACCTTGCAAGGTCCAACCAAACTCAGGGGCATTACCGGATGTGCCAGAGAGGCATGACAATGGAAGAAGCTTCGGGTATGCCTGTCTATGGACACAGGTGATCGGTGGTTTGTTTACTTGACAGAAGGATAGTTCCTCGCACCCTAGATGTGCAGGGGTCTGCGGATAGTTGGGGTGGTGAATATCCTCTCTCATCTCGAGATTTTGGAGGCTTATATATTTAGGAGGGCTAGTAATGGGATTCCTGCGGCTAAAATGGAGTTCTAACTCTAATGGAAATTTAGGGAAATCCCAAACATACATGAAAATGGAGGAAATAAGGGGTCTTCTAGTTCAGTTTTACCTCCTGAAACTTAAAACCAACTTCTTAGGACTCTTGGTAGATCAGGGAGAGAGGTACATAGAGTCCATCCCACAATTTACTGTTCCCCCTTTCCTAAATTAAGCTAGAGGTAGGAGACAAGTTCTCCACCATCAAATCCTTGATCAAATGACTAGCAAGTGACGTGACGTCACCATGGGCCGGGCCCAAGAATCCTAAATCAAATGTAAATTGTGACATTCAAATATGTCCTTCTCACTATAGGAAATATTACAAAAATCATATCTCTTAAACCGCTTATCCGTTTGATCCCAAATTTTATAGAAAAGTCCATAATGACTTAATCAACATTTGTGACAGGTTTGGTACTTAAATTCGAAAGTATGTTAGACTTTTCTTCATATGCAAGTTATCACTTATTAAGGAATATTTTATGCATATTTTCCCTCTCCTATTCTTTTATATTCCTTATTTGGATTCCTTTTACCAATAGAAACCTTGTGGATTCGAAATGTCATCCATGATGAGTCCATCACACATATTTCCACATATTTCTCATATTTTCATCATTATCACCAATTTCCTTCTTAATAATGCATTATTTGATTTCTTATTTTTCTTTTAAACATATTGGACTCTTTAACATATTATGATCCACAAAATCACATGCAGAAAGGAAATATTGCAAAGGAAATCCATTCAATACACATAAATCATACAATTCCCATAAGCATACATTTATTGAGGAAATTGCATTTCCAACCATATGAACCCAAAAATTGGGGTTATAACATCCTTCCCCTCTTATAGGAATTTTTCCCTCAAAATTCCACGAAACATACAAACAATTCAGGATAAGACTTTCCCATGTCCATCATTAGCTCCTAAGTGACTTCATCCTCTCCATGGTGCTTCCAAAGAACCTTTATCATCTTATATACTTACACCTGAGTTCTTTCACCTTAGTATCTAGAATACTCACAGGTGACTCAGGATATTTTAGCCTCCCTTGAAGCTCACTAATTTCATGGCTCACATGGCTCGGGAACATCACATAGTGCTCTAGATCAGACCCATGGAACACATCATATATCATGTTATCCTAAGGGGTAAGGATAAACATAAGAAACTCCACCAATACATCTCAAATGGACCCATGTATTTTGATTCGTATTTCTTAGATATAGCTTAGAGGGGTCGGGTTTTCATAACACATGGTCACCCACAATGAACTGCATGTCAGTCTGCTTCGCATCAGCTCACGACTCCTGTCGATCTTGGGCTTTCTCAACCATTGCTCGATCAAAGAGACTTCATCTGCACAGAATGTGGTCTCTCAGACCTTCCCGAGGTCCTCTCACTAACATCATCCTAATGAAGTGGTGATTGACACGAACTCCCTCAATAGAGCTTCTTACATCCTAATACTGGCTATGGTGGCTATCATCACGAGCAAATTCTTCTAGGGGCAGGAACTACTCCCATGTATCACCCTAAATGAGCACACATGCTCTCATCAGACCCTCTAAAGTTTGGATCATACTTTCTTGACTGTCCATCAGTCAGGGGGTTATAAGCTATGTTAAACTTCAATCTAGCATCAAGTTCTTCTTATACGTACTTCCACAACATGGAAGCAAACTTTAAACCATTCTCAATAACATATGAACTCGAGTCACTGTGCAGTTGAACTATTTCTCTTATATATATATATAGTTCAAGTAGATCTGTCATACTGGAATGTGTCAACTTGATAAGGCGATCTACCATAACCCATATTGCATCATGACCTCTCTTGGTCCGAAGAGACTCACCACACTATCTATGGTGATCTACTCCCATCCCCTCTCAGGGACTCATCACTACCTATAGCACTCACTGTGTTACTAGTGTTTGGCCTTCAACCTCTATCATGTTAGGTGACAGGCTACATGCAACTCTATATACTTCTTCATCTCAAGTCTTAGAAGTGCTACTACAAACTTTAACTATCTTAGTAGTACCACGGGGTACTTAAAATCATAAACTCATGCATGTCATGATTCCTCAAGGTTGACTCCTCAGAAACCCTAAAACACTCTAGTAGTGGGTTTCACGACCTCCCTTTTCCTGAGAGGTGTTTCTAAGGTTCTTACAACCATCCTTCTATCTCATCAAGCTTTGGGCTGGCTAACTGAGTATTCTCCAACTTGACCAATGGGTCTGGTTGTATCTGGGTGTTAGCCATATAGGTCTCATCTTCTAACAAACTTAGGGTTCACCTAAGATCCTCTTCCAACCTCTCTAATGGCCAAACAAGATAGCTTTATACCTGAGATGTGCCACGACTAACAATGTCTGTTTACTTATGTGCTAGGTGATGGTGAAAACATACCCTTCATATACACTACTCATCATCCTCATCTCAGGTTTAGGTCTAATTGAGTTAAGAAAACTTCAAGCTCATCATCTCAGTTATCAAATCCAAACTTATAACTCATAGATTCCAAATTACTTCAAGAGTGGTACGTCATCATATTACCTCTATTCTCTTCATGGTTTCAAACCATCTATCCCACGTACTCTCAAAGATGTGGTACTTCTTTCATCCTCAACCATTATAGAAAGGTTTCAACTCATATCACTTTTATCCTTAGTATATAACATTCACTTTGTCCTATCTCTCACACCCATAATGAGAGGAAATAAGCATTTGGCTACAGTCCAAATATAGAGCTCATCCTGTTCCAAGAGTAGAGATGGTACATCACACATTTCCATTATCCTTTAGTTGAAACATACATCACCTATCCCCACATCATGAATATCTCGAACCTATTTTTACATCCATTGAAAGGTTGTTCCCAAACACTCTTGGGTTTTCATATTACTCATGTATATATATAGTCAACTCCTCAAGGTCCCTAAGGTTAGAGTACTTTTGGGGTCATCCCTCTTCCCTAATGCATCTAGGGAGTGCCTCCCTCATTTTCCATTGGGCCCCATGAACTCATGAAGGTGGTCAACCTCCTAACCCATGGTCCTTGGGAAACGATAGTTGTTACCTCCTGACCCTATGGTCTTATGCATTTAGAGAATGAACAAGTCCTACTCCCAACATTCTTATCCTTACCTGACCTTAGTATTGATTTAGGATTCTATCATAGTGTTGGGTTTTGTGGGACAGAACATGAAGCGGAAACAATTTTTTTTATCTAACTACAAGCCCATAACCAGCAGATCGCATCAACAACTATGCAATAGGAAAGATGGTTTAGTGAGATATACCTAGTCCTGAGGCTTGCTCAATGACAATACCTTGTAGCTAGTGCGGTCTTCAACCACCTAGTGTTCGACGACGTCTATGTAGCTCCTGGTGTAGACCCAGACTACAGTTGACGGTCATCCTCATGAGCGGCAAAAATCTCCCACCTTTATAGATAGTCCACACGGACTACTGAGAACTCTAGTCATCCTGAGATGGATATACTAGAATGATTTGTCCCCTTATGTCAACGTACTATTCACCAACACACTCTCCCACAATCAGTCACTTTTCTGTAGTTCTCTTTCCCTCATTGTTCCTCCCTAGACGGGTAGAAATTGCTTGGGCTCTCTCAGTTACCACAACTAGAGAGGAAAACAACTTTATAGAGCAATTGATGTTCTGAGTTGTGTGTTCTAAAAACCCCCCTGTACCCCTTTATCTATAGTAGAGGGTAGGGTCAGGGTTCCCAGTCTGTGCGGGAGTAGAAGGTGTAGATTTTGCATGAATTGATTGTACTGTAGCAGGTGAATTGGTCATTTCACAACTCAACCGGTTGTTTGGGAAGGTGAGCCGATTGGTTCACTTTTGAACCAATCAGTTGGAAGTGTGAAATGGTCAGTTCACTTAGTGAACCCGTCGTTTCACTTCCCAGACTTTCCCACAATTGACTTTCCTTATTTGTTTCTAATTAATGCAAAGATTAATCCTTGTCCCAATCAAATTGAACAAGTGAAACGAAAATCTTTTCTCACAAACCTGAAAACCCAAAACATGCTCGGTTGGCCCATTTGAACTGATCAGTTCACTAGAGTGAACCGGTCATCTCACTGGCCATGAGTCGATTGGTTTACCCAGTGAGCTGGTCAGTTGGTGGTCTAGGTTGTGCATAACTCAGTCAATGTAGTTCTCAATCAATCTAACACTCTAATTAGTTAGTTCAATACTTGAACTTGATGATTCTGAGTCAAGTCTATTGATTGAACATTTAATTAAGTACCCAAACACTTTAGTAATCAATCTAAACATCATTCATGGATAAACTCCTCTTCCAGGTTAATTGTATGTGTGTGACCCTATATGTTCCATTTCACATTGGCAGTGAATGTCCATAACTAACTTATGACATCATAAGAAAAGAGTGGTGCCTAGTCATACAGCAGTGCTACCCAAGTGAAGAGGAAAGTAGGAGAACAACTTTCAACCTACAATTTGTTATTGATGTTATAGTGAATGTATAGTCCCTTTGTCACTGATATCTAGATTGAACTCAAGGCATGGACTTCTCATCCTATACAAATGTTCAATCCATGTTTCTTGATTCAGAGTAGACTGTCTGAGATATATGCAAGATCAATGTCATACATTGACTCACACGTGCATGTCCATGTATTTCTTAGTCTCACTCCTCAAGTGGCCATAATATCACACTCCCTTAGGAGGGACAAATTCCATATCTATCACTCACAATCAAGTCCCCATGTGTCAAAGTCACCCAATCATCACCATTATAACAACCCATGTTTTAGTATTGTGTTTGATGATGTCAAAGTGTACCCAATGACATGTGATGAGTGTAGTGATTTTAGGTCTATGAACCACAGTCGTCACCAATACTATTAGAGATGATCCTGACTAACCAAGTGTGGTTTGCATGCATCACTCTTATGGTGGGTCTATCTGATATAGTGTTCTCTAACATGTATCTATGTGCTTGGTTTGATATCATATATCATAACTAATGAGATTCTGTCATCAACCAACACACACTCTAGTCTTCTGTGTTATTGATGTCTATGGTTATTTCGACAATAACAACCGACTAGGGACATAAGAAGAATGTATACTCTTAATATCCGTATGATCTCATTGTTTAGGTCCTTAACTTGAAGACATATGCCATTCAGTAATACAAATATTTAGACATCTAACATGTTATATCATTATCTAAAAATAGATTAAACATATAGATGGAAATTGCCTTTATTATTATTATTCAAATAATTTACATAGTATGCCATTACAATCATCACATGATTGGATCAATGGGCATACATACCAATAGACTCCCACTTGCACTTAGAGCTAATCACCAATGAACCTTAGTCCTTGTGATCTAGCATGACCATCATGCTTCTACTATGAAAGTGCCTTAGTCAAGGGATCAACAATATTGTCTTTGGTAGGTACTCTGCAAATCTTCACATCTCCTCCTTGTATGATCTCTCATATGAGATGGAAGCGCCATTGTATGTGCTTAGACCACTAATGTGATCTGGGTTCTTTAGCTTGTATAATAGATCCATTGTTGTCAAAATAAATCTCGATTGCATCATAGATGCTAGGAACCACCCCAAGTTTAGAAATGAACATATTGATCCACACATCCTCCTTTATTGCATGGGATGCAACAATATACTCGGCCTCTATCATAGAATCTGCAACTATCTCTTGCTTGGAACTCTTCCAGCTCATCACTCCATTGTTGAGGCAAAACACAAATCTTGACCGTGATCTGTAATCATCTTTATCGGTTTAGAAGCTTGCATCGGTGTAACCCTTTACCACGAACTCTTCCTTACCACCGTAAACGAGGAATTGATCCTTAGTCCTTCTCAAGTACTTTAAGATGTTCTTCATGGCTGTCCAGTGAGCATATTCAGGATCTAATAGGTGTCTTCTCATCATGTTGAGTGCATACGAGACATCCAGATGTGTGCACAACATTGTGTACATGATGGATCCAATTGTTGATGCATATGGAATCCCATTCATGCCCTCCTTATCTTCAAAAGATTCGGGACATTGAGCTCTAGTGACGGGAACTCCATGCCTCATGGGTATGCTTCCTTTCTTTGAATTCTCCATGCTGAACCTCTTCAACACTTTGTCAATGTATGTGCTTTGACTTAGTCCAAGAAGCCTTTTGAATCTATCTCTATAGATTTTGATTCCTAAGATATAGAAAGCTTCTCCCAAGTCTTTCATTGAGAATGTATTTTCAAGCCATGTCTTTACCTTTTCTAAAGTAGGAATGTCATTCCCCATCAATAGTATGTCATCTACATACAATATGAGGAATCTAGTCATGCTCCCACTAACCTTATTGTACACACAAGACTCATCTTCATTTTGACTAAAGCCAAACTCTTTGACTACTTCATCAAATTGAAGATTCTAGCTCTGAGATGATTGCTTCAATCCATAGACTGACCATTGCAACTTACAAACTTTATATGCATCCTTTGGATTTATAAAACCTTCAGCTTGTGTCATGTATACATCCTCAACAAGATTCCTATTAAGGAATGTGATTTTAACATCATCTTCCAAATCTCATAGTCATAGTAGGTTGCAATATCAAGCATGATCCTGATGGACTTAATCATGACAACTGGAGAAAAGGTTTCGTCATAGTCAACAACTTGAACTTGTCTGAAACCCCTTGCAACCAATTTGCCTTTATAATTTTGCACATTTCCATCCATGTCGGTCTTCTTCTTGAAGACCCAATTGCACCCTATGGGTTTTACTCCTTCAATTGGAACCACCAAGGTCCATACCAAGTAGGTATACATGGATTCTATCTCTGATCTCATGGCCTCAAGCCATTTCTCAGAATTTGGCCCCTGTGTAGCTTCTAGATAGGTTGTTGGCTCATCATCTATGACCAACTCAATGCCTTCTTGAGTCACAAGATATCCAAATCTCTTTGGCTCAAGGTGAGTCCTACTAGATCTACGAGGTTCCTATGTTACCTGAGGTATATGAGATTCCACAACAAATTGTGATTCTCTATGTTCCTCTTATACATCTATTGGTTCAATATTTTCTTGTTGGTCTCAAACCTCTTCGAGCTCTATTTTCCTCCCACTGATTCCTTTGGAAATAAATTCCTTTTTTAGGAATACACCAGTTCTAGAAACAAACACTTTGCTATCAGATGGAGTGAAAAAGAAATATCCCCTAGTTTCCTTGGGATATCCAACAAGGTAACACTCATCTAATTTGGGTCCAAGCTTTTCAGGAAACATTTTCTTGACATAAGCTTTGCATCCCCAAATCCTCATAAAAGACACATCGGGACGCTTCCCATTCCATATCTCATATTGTGTCTTTTGAAAAGATGTAGATGGTACATGGTTAAGTGTATATGCGGTGGTTTCAAGAGCATAACCCCAGAAGGAAGTTGGAAACTCATCATAGATCGCACCATGTCTAGTAATGTGTGATTCCTTCTTTCTGACACACCATTATGTTGTGGTGTTCTAGGTGGAGTCCATTGTGATACAATACCATAGGCTCTCAGAAGGTCCTCAAACTGTTGGCTTAAGTATTCTCCCCCTCGATCGGATCGAAGTTCCTTAATACTTTTGCCAAGTTGATTCTATACTTCATTCATGAAATCCTTGAACCTTTCAAGGGTTTCTGATTTATGTTTCATCAAGTAAACATAATCATACTTACTAAAGTCATCAGTAAAGGTAATGAAGTACTGATACCCACCTCTAGCATTTGTTCTAAAAGGCCCACATACATCAGTATGTATGAGTCCTAATAGATCACTCGTTCTCTCACCTTTTCCTGAAAAGGGAGCCTTGGTCATCTTTCCCAATAAACAAGATTCACATGTCTCTAATGATTCAGAATCAAAAGAGTCCAAATATCCATCTTTATGGAGTCTAGATATGTGATTCTCATTTATTTGCCCTAGATGACAATGCCAAAGGTATGTTTTGTTTGAGTCATTGAGTTTTTGTCTTTTGGTGTTTATGTTGTATGCACTTATCAGTAGATCTATCAGATTTAGACCATAAGACATCGGGGAACTACCATAAAAGATTCCATCTTTAGAAATGAAACATTTTCCATTCTTGAAAGAAATTTAAATCCATCCTTGTCCAAATAAGATACAGAAATGATATTCCTATTAATGGCAGGTACATGATAGCAGTTTTGTAACTCTATTATCAGCCCACTTGGTAGAAATAACTCATAGGTTCCTACTACACTGGCATCAACTATTGCTCCATTAGCAACACGTAGTTCAACCTCTCCTTTTGCTAAAGGCCTACTTCTTTTTAGATCCTTCACATTTGAACAAATGTGTGATCCAAATCTGTTATTAAGTACCCATGATGAAGAAGTAGTAAAGTTAATCTCAATCACATATACACAAGAAGTAGAGATCTCTATCTCTTGCTTCATCTTCCTTGATTCCCTTAATCCTCTCCATATTTTGAGAGTAGAAGACTTGCACTTCAGCTTGGGGGGAGAACACTTCTCTGCCTTGCATGTGTCCTTGGACTCCATTCCACTGATCACTATCATGGAAGTATCCTTCTTCTTTTGTGCCTCAAACAACACCTTAAGTGTACATAGAGTAGATTCTATGGCCACTAGTATCTTAGGAATATGCAGAACACTTCTCGTAGTCCTTAACTAGTTATGGAAATTTATCTCAATTAAATTTCCCGATTTAAATGATAATTTCTTTTCCATTTGATTCTATAAGAGAAAACATTTGCATTTTGTCAAAACTGCTTTTGATTTGATTTGAATTGAATAAACTTGACGATATTAATTAGGCCTTTAATTAATTATTACTCCCACTATTTTTATCAAATTGATAATCCTCATGTATCAATTTAGAAGATTGCAACATACAACCTTCTAGTAAGTAAGACACTGACTTCCTCTTAGTTATGGACCAACGAGGGCTATCACCCACAACTAGATTCTTTCAGGTAGGCAACCTTTTCTAATTGCATCATATGCAACTCTTAATAGATGTCATGCACAACTCCTTGTCATGATCATCTCCATGCCTCAAGGTGCGTAATTCTATTAAGATCACCTTATTAAGTCTATTCCTATAAGCCAACATGATGAGTACACACCCACATACCCACCATCACACTTTTATGAGATAGATGGTGCACCACGTGAAGCCGTGAAAACCCTTAATCGATCAAGCTTTTCACGTGTGTTGCTTTTGGAAGGCATCTTAAACTTAATATTTAAATTGAGGGGTTTGATATTTATATACATATACATATCCAATGACAACATATATAGTACGTATCATATACATGCTATATCCCATAAGAAAACATGTGAATCGATAAAGTGATGATTATGTCCATCTTGTTGTAGTTCCTTGAGCTACAAGGAATTACGGTCATCTAGGTCTACATCATATGCAACAACCTATAGTTGATGAAGATATGTGCTTTAGCCATTTTGGGTTGATCCGCTCATCTATAATTGATTGGCTCACCCCCTGGCCTGTCGGTTGGTTGTCACCAACCAATCATCTACCTCGTCTAGACGGTAGGTTCATTGGGTCGTCGTGCTCCTTGTCAGGATACCAACTTCTCATCTCGTACCATCAGTCAGTCGTCTCGGTCCTCCAACTGCTCGTCTGGGCATCCACTGATCTTTGACATAACAAGAAATAAAACTATCCAACTTTTACATATATCTTTGGGAAACCTCGAGTTACATTCCAGAGGAGCAAAGGTAGAAGAGAAGGCTCAAGTTATCTCTAGTTACATCTAGAATAAAAGAAGGGACTCGGTACACAGAATGAGATGCAAACAACCACAACCAACCAATCACACACATAGGGGTTTATAGGACATAACCACACTACACATGCACCATCAAAACCATTTTAGGGTGACACATATCAATTAAATAATCAGATATGCACATTAGCCAGTTAAAGTATTTGTATCATATGCAATAAATAAAAGGCAATAAACCAAAATCCGATCATATCGATTAATCCTAAAACATAGTATGTTGATGTGGCTCTGATACCACTGTTGGGATTTGTGGGACAGAATAGGAAGCGAAAACAAAAATTTTATCTAACCACTAACCCATAACCAGCAGATCACATCAAAAAATATGCAATATGAAAGATGGTTTAGTGAGATATACATGGTCCTGAGGCTTGCTCAGCAACAATACCTCACAACTAGTACGGTCTTCAACCGCCTAGTATTCGACGGAGTCTATGCAGCTCTTGGTGTAGACCTAGACTACGGTTGATGGTCGTCCTTATGAGCGGTAGAAATCTCCGACATCTATAGATAGTCCACACGGACTACCGGGAAATCTAGCCATCCTGAGATGGACTGACTAGAATGAGTCATCCCCTTCTATCGGTGTACTAGTCACTGACAGACTCTCCCACAATTAGTCACTTTTCTACAGTTGTATTTCCCTTGTTGTTCTCCTTAGATGGGTAGAACTTGCTTGGGCTCTCTCGGTTACCAAAACTAGAGAGGACAACAAATTTGCAGAGCAACTGTTGTTCTGAGTTGTGTGTTCTGAGAAGCCTCATGTACCCCCCTATTTATAGTAGAGGGCAAGGTCAAGCTTCCTAGTCTGTGCGGGAGTAGAAGGGTCCTGATTTTCCATGAACTGATTGTACTACGGCATGTGAACCAGTCATTTCACAATTCAACCAGTCATTTGGGCAGGTGAATCAATCAGCTCGGTTGGGAGTGTGAACCAATCGGTTCACTTAGTGAACCGGTCATTTCACTTCCCAGACTTGCCCACAATTGACTTTCCTTATTCATTTCGAATTAATGCAAAGATTAATCTTTGTCGCAATCAAATTGAACAAGTGAAATGAAAATATTTTCTCACAAACTAGGAAAACCAACACCTGCTCGGTTGGTCCATGTGAACTGATCGGTTCACAAGAGTGAACCGGTAATCTCACTGGGCATGAGCTGATCAATTCACCCAGTGAACCAGTAGGTTGGTGTCTAGGTTGTGTAGAACTCAGTCAATGCAGTTCTCAATCAATCTGAGACTCTAATCAATTGGTTCAACACTTGAACTTGATGGTTCTGAGTCAAGTTATTGATTGAATGCTTAATTGAGTACCTAAAAACTTTAGTAATCAATCTAAACATCATTCATGGATAAACACCTCATCTAGGTTAATCATATGTGTGTGACCCTATAGGTTCCATTTCATGTTGACAATGAATTTCCAAAACTAACTTATGACATCACAAGCAAGGAGTGGTGCCTAGTTGCACATCAGTGCTACCCAAGTGAAGAGGAAAGTTGGAGAACAACTTTCAACCTACAATCTGTTATTGGTGTTATAGTGAATGTATAGTCCCTTTGTCACTGATATCCATATTGAACTAGAGGAATGGACTTGTCATCCTCTACACACGTTCAATCCATGTTTCTTGATTTATAGTAGACTGTCTGAGATATATGTAAGCTCAATGTCATACATTGACTCACATGTGCGTGGCCATGTATTTCTCAGTCTCACTCCTTAACTGGCCAGGATATCACACTCGCTTAGGAGGGACAAATTCCATATATATCACTCACAGTCATGTCCCCATGTGTCAAAGTCACCCAATCATCGTCGTTATACCAACTCATGTTTCGGGACTGCATTTGATGATGTCAAAGTGTAACACCCCCACCTCCCGGTAACCCCCAATTGAGGGAAACCCGAAGGTCAGAGCCGTTATTCAACTAACAGGATCAAAGGTTCGACAAATAATCAATAATAATTATGAAATTATACTAACTAACTGGAATTTGGTATAAAATTAAAACTTTGCTTACCTTTGAAAACTTTGGAAATCTATCTATCCAGATCTTGACTTATTCTATCTAATCCTCCTTGCACTTTATTTCTTATTTCCACAATGTGTCACTTTACTATTTGTTCTTTCAATTGTTGTTCCTAAAACATCGACAACCAAAATGTCGGTCAGTATATCGAAATATACTGGTATGTGGGAACAACCAAAAACTTGCAAATATTGCTAACAATTTAATAATCACAATCAAATTAATTAACAAGCAAATTTACACTTTTCAGTATGACATTCTCCATCGCTTTTTCCCTAACCCTAGCATACCCACCTTAGGGTTCCCTTTGCCAATGACTTAAGGCCACCCTCTCAATCCTGAGCTTGGTGCCTGGGTGTCACCACTCATGGTGCCCACTAGTCATGTGATATCATAGGCCACCTTCTCATTCCCAAGCTTGGTGCCTGGTGTTACCACTCAAGGTGTCCATTGGTCTACCCATCTGGGCCTGACCTTTGGCATCATCCATCAGGGTGGCATGTAAGTGCGAGAATCCATACTTTTATTATTAATGTGACAATCACAGTGACTTTATAGTTTGCAATTATGAACATCCAAACTAATAATTTGCATTCAATGTGATTAACCATCTGGAAAATCCTTGAGAAACTAAGGTGGTTATTCATAATTAACCACATACATGTTAAGTAGACTTGAATGCAGAAATAACTCAATCAATCAGGAATCAAGCAAGAACACACACACAAGTGTTCCTGAAAAGGCATCAAATTTATCTATCATTAATCATGTCCTCATGATCTATTACTCCTAGTTGTCTTCTAGGGTTATTACTCCCTTTTTAGGGTTTTGACCATAATTAGGGTTTCCATTATTTTTACCTTACTTTTATCAAATATCCATCAAACCCTAATTATCTTGTCTTATTTTCCATTAAGGTCCTTAAGATCAAGTTTGGACCACGAAAACCCTAATTTTTAGATTACTATATCTTTTCTTTTGTTTTCCTCTAATTTAGGGTTTCTAACATATTAATCAACATATTGAGTTAAAAACCCTAAACTTGTAATTCTATCATCAAAATAGGTTAAAACCATCTAAATAAGTAAACAAGTTAACCATACTCGAATTAACCTATTTGCAAGAGTAAATATATCTTTTATCAACCATTAGGGTTTCTAACCACAAATTAATCCCCTTTTTATTCAAAATATGTACTTTTGCAAAAAGAGATATATTTAGGCTTTCAAACGATTTTTAATATATACCTCATATTTTTGTGATCATTTTTCATGTATTGAATTTTTGCATCTGTGTTTTCTATCACCCGATACAATTTTATCAAGATAATTCCTTTTTAGGTTTATTTGCTATTTTCTAGAAAAATGCAGGGCCGCCCGATCCATGGGCCGCAGATCCACTGAGGATCTAACGGCCACAAATACGCGCGCCTATTATGTGCGATCAAAAGAAAGCAAAGGTCGATTCTAATCTCGTCACTACTGAAACAGGCGAAGGGCAAATTGGTCAATCTGTGGTTCTTCTCTTCTTCTACCTCTCGACTTCATTGTTGTAGCAACGATGGTCAACCGCGAGGTTGACTCTGGGCTGTAGTGCTCCTTTGCTCGGGCCGACGGTCCAGGGAACTCCGCCTCCCCTCTTCGAACTCGATGATGCCTTCCATCACTTGCCAAGGACACACCAAGATCTTCCCCCACTCGCCAGACTCTAGAGACGGTCTCCGAGATGCCGAGGGTGCAGGTCAAGACGAACATAGCAATTGAACGCACTGAAGCACTCCTTGCTTCCTTTCGCAGAGCTTGGGCTAGCGATTAGGGATGCTGGTTCCCTCCATAACCCTCCCCTATATATAGGGTCAGGGCAAGGTCCTACCCAGTTCGGCATTTCCTGGATTGGCAACCAAACCCAGTCGAACCAGGGATGACCCTTTAGTTTCAACTCTTGCATTCAAAGGAAACATCAGCCAGCTTTCCAACCCAGTGGATTGCGAGGAATCCAAGAGGGAAAGTCCCTATGTAACTTGCGGAATCACAATCCCAGTGGAACTTGGGTGATGACTGTTGACCGTTAGATTAAAATCCAACAAATCTCTTTGCACTCGTTCAAACAAAGGAAATGTCTTTTTCTTTTAATTCAGAAATAATTTCCAATTTGAAGATAATTTGCAAAAATGATTTCTCCCAAACCATAACTCTTTTCTTTCTCAAATATTAAGGGAAAGTTCCTTTTAATATTTCCTAGCTTTATAAGAAATTTGGGAAACAACTTGTAATGGATGAGAAGGTTTTCTTCTCTCCCAAGTTATCTTATCCTATTAATCAAAATTAATTTATATTCCTTTTTCCTTTTTTATTATCTTGTTATTTTGGGTCCCTTGGACCTCAAGAAAACCCAAAGGCACAGATTCCCACATTGGGGAATATTGGTTTGCCTTTATCTTCTTTTAAAGGTCAAATTCTCATATTTCCCTTTTATTAATCAATTTCTTTTCCTTTTTAATTCTCTTTTCAAGGATTTCTCTTTATCTCTCTTCTATTTTCCTATTGGAATTCCTTTTAACATTAGGAATCCTTGGGATATGAAAATCCACCAAGGATAACTCAATTATACCTCTTTTCACATATTTTCCACCTTTTATCATTATTTGCAATTTCTTTCTTAATAAGGAAATACTTAATTGGTCTTTTCTTTTCTTATTGCATTATCTATGCCACTTTGGACTCCTTGGAACCCAAGGAACCCAAAAGGCATGAAATCCATCCTTGGATTGCATTCTTTTGCCTTCCACAGGTTTCCACATCTCTCTTTTCTTAAAAACTCAATTATTAATTTATTAATTGAATTTCCTTATTATTGGGCCCAATAGCCAATAAAGCCCACAAAGCAATCATCAAGGCTATTGTAACGAAATTCATGTAGTCAATCTTTATTTGTTCATTTATCTTTAATATGAGAAATTACATTTCTCAGCAAATGAACCCAAAATTATGGTTGTAACATCCTTCCCCTCTTATAAGAATTTTGCCCTCAAAATTCCATCAAGCAAGCAAACAGACCGGATAAGCCTTTCATATGTCCATCATGGCTCCCATGTGGATTTACCCTTTCCATGGTGCTTCCCAAGAACCTTCATCGTCTCGTATTCTTCCATCTGAGTTCTTTCTTACCTTGGTATGTCATACCCTCATAGGTGACTCAGGACATTTCAACCTCTCAAAAGCTGAATAGGTTCAAGGCTCAACACATGGGTGGGTAACTCACATAGTGCTCTAGATCAGACTCATGGAACACATGACACATCATGTTATCCTGAGGGGCAAGGCTAAACACAACCATCTCCACCAATCCATCTCAAATGGACCCATATATCGGGGACTCAGCTTTCTCATATTTAGCTTAGAGGGGTCAATTTTTCACATTATATTCTCTCACAGTGAACTGCATGTCAGTCTGCTTTCCATCAGCTTGTGACTCATGTCACCCTTGGGCTCTCTCTCAGCCATTTCACAATCAAGCAACTTCATCTGCACACACTGTGGTTCTTTTCTGAGCTTCATGAGGCCTCCTTCACCAACATCATCTTAATGAAGTGGTGACCGACACAACCTCCTTCTAGAACTTCTTTCATCTTGATAAAGGCTATGGTGGTTAACATCACATCTTAATAACTGTCTCTTTGTATCACCCTGAGCAAGTTCACCTACTCACCTCAGACCCTCTAGTCTGGATCATACTAACCATTAGTTAGGGTGATAAGCGGTACTAACATCGAGTTCTGCATGTTTCTACTTCCACCTCATGGAAGTGAACCTTTAGGTCATACTCAAGAACTTTTGAACTCACATCATGGTGTAGTTGTACCATCTCTCTCTCTTATGTAGTTCAACAAAATCTATCTCATGGCAGTACTCCTTTCTTCTCATGTCATCTAGGTAAGGTGATCTACCATAACCCATATTGCATCTTGACCTTCTTGGTCAAGGGGAGACTTGCCACCATGCATAGTGGATGAACTCCCATTCCCTCTCGGGGACAATTTATCCTCTATGTCAAAGCATTGGTTTACTGGTGTTCGTCCTTCACCTACTATCATGCGTGGCCACAAACCACACGCATCTTCATCTTAAGCATCTGAAGTGCTACTATCGCTTACTATCTCTGTAGTATCACTGTGTATGGTGATCTTAAAATCATGATATCCTGTATGTCATGATTCCTCAAGCTTGATACCTCAGAAACCCTAAGCCACTCTCATCAGTGTTTCATCACTTTTCTTTCCAAAGAAGCACATTTGAGGTTCTACAACCATCCTTTCATTACATCACAAACTAGGCTGGCTAACCAAGCCCTCATTAACTTGTTCAACATATTTCGTTACATCTGAGTGTTAGCCAAACTTATCTCTTTTCCTCCTCTTAAGGTTAGCCTAACAACCTCAACTTGTTCTAATTTCCAGCTAAACTAGGTAGCTATATCTCAACCAGAGCATTCATTACCACTTCTTATCCTTAGGTGTTAGGTAACATTGAAGACATACACCTCCATGTATTCCAGTTATTATCTCATTACAACTCTAAGTTTCTCTTCATCGAGAAGCTGTGATCTCATCCTCATTGTGATCAAATTCAACCTTGGTTAACTTGTACATTCCACATAGCTCCTAATAAAACATCCTCATGAGCTGACTACACTACTTTCTCTTAGTGTTTGTAAACCATCCATGTATCATTCACTCCACCAAGGTATGTTATCATCTCTGTCCTCATACCTTGTAGCAACGTTCCAACTCACATCATCTTTTATCCTTGGTGTATGGCATGCATACTGTCCTATCTCTCACTCCCATAACATGAGGAAATAAGCATTTGGCTGCAGTTCAAATATAGAGTTCTTCTTGTTCCAAGAATAGAGATGATACATCCCACATCGCCAGTACACTTTCAATTCTAAGTTGAAATGTGAAACTTATGTATCTTTATCTCAAGCATCATGATATCAAAGTTACTTCCATGGGAAACTGGTCTCGAACCTACTTGGGTTTACACACAATCCTTGGTCATCCCCTCTAGGTCTATAGGGTGCCGACACTTTTGGGGTCATCCCTCTTCCCTTATGCATCCAGAGAGTGCCCTACTCATTTGCCCTTTGGGTCCCATGAGATCATGAAGGTGATCAATCTCCTAACCCATGGCCCTCAGACAATGATAGTTGTTACCTCCCGACCCTATGGTCATGTGCAACTAGGGAATTAGGAAACTCCTACTTCCATCGGTCTTATCCCTACCTGACCCTAGGATAGACTTAGGATTTTTTTATGGTACATGTTCAACTTAGAACCTTACCCAAGCCTTCATCATCTCTCTCTGCATTCATGGGCCGACTTTCATCCCTTCATAGGGGTCATGGTGACCTATCTTCCTTGGTCAGGACCCATACTGGTTACCTACATGGTAATACATCCACATGCACTTAGAGATGGATATCTATGGGTCTACAGGTTCATTCTCATATCATGTACTTTTCACTTAGCTTCTCAAGATCCTATGAGACCTCTTTAGGTTACCTCAAAACCAACAAAACTGATATACACCTCACAAAAGGGTCCCTCTCCCAAGATGGGAGGAAACTACAACTATTGACCACAAGGTCACAACCATCCCTAGGGTTTACATTCACATGAGCAAGCCTAACCCAGCAACTAGTAGGGCATAAGAAGACCACCTATTAAACCATGCTAGGTCATACTTGTTCTCTTTCCTCAATCATTAGATCAACTTAATCGTGAGGGGTTCATCAAACATACCCTTAACTTAAGTGGTTTCCTTTATCTCTACGCATGAGGAGTACCATGCTCGAAACTATAGAGACTCAAATCTCATCATGAGCATTGGGTACACTGCTTCACCTCTTAGGCCTAGGAACCCTAGGTTCACCTTCGGGTGTCCAACTGCATGCTCAACCTCTTAACTATGAATCAAGCATGTCCAAGGTATGTCATCCTTTCATTCGAGCAACACCTCAGAGTTGAGTCCTCTTCCAGGACAACCAACTAGGTACAAGGGTTCACAACTTGCTACTTCATCCTCTTCAAGTTTAAGAAACTCTACTCAGGAGGTAAACACCTATACCATTGGCATAGAGGTACTAGTAGACTCATCCTCTCTCAAGGGTTTGGTTCCTCGCATGGAAACCAAGACTTCATTAGCCTCCAAGGGTCAAGCATACGGAAACCACTATCATCCACTTAGGTCGCATCATCCTCAACTCCCACTATTCCTCAAGTTTCGGGGTTTTAGGGTTCCAACCTTCTTGCCCGAGGTCTTCTCTCTCTCTAGATCTAATCCTACAACCAACCTCTCTATAAGAGGTCCTTTCTTCATGAAGGATCAAGCTCACAAGCATACCTCTATGTGGGTGAAGCCTATGCTCAAACTTGTGTTTGCTTATGATTATCCATAGCCCCTTATGCTTATCTCCTAAGCCATCCATCCTATCCTTCTGGCCTCAGTTTAAAATTACTATTCAAACTACTGATGTACTCTGGGTGCCAACTATATCCTACTTGCAACAACCCATAAGGTTTCTATAGATTCTTCTCTAACCTCATCCATGAAGGAGCTATCCTTCGCTCAAACATGCATGACCCTTCCCAGGGTTGGGTTTCCAAAGGAACTCGGTCATCAACTTCTCATGGTTCATATGGCATCCAAGGCATGTTTATCATGACATCTAACTCATCATGTCATCTCTCTCTCTGACCTTCACTTAGGGTTAGGGTTAACATCATCCTCAGAGGATGTGCTAGGTCTCTACTTTTAATGGAGGTCTCTACCTCTAAGACCAAGTCTCTCTACTCATCCTCCTGACAAGGAGGTCTATCCTCAAGTTTCTCCTGAGAGCAATGACAACTCATGTCATACGACCTAAGAATGTATCTATTCTTCAGTTTGCGCTTAATCTATTAAGCTTATGTCCATGACACCTTATTTACATGCTTTTCATTAATTTGATGGAGGATTCCTTAGACCTTATTAACCTTTCCCATATCTCAAGAGGGTGAGGAGAAGAGAGGAAACCCTAATCCTTAAGGTCCTTAATAGAATTTGAGTTGAGAAGGGAGGAACAAGATGAGAGAGTCTTAAAGGTATCTTATTTGGAGTCATATCCTAAAATATCGGCCAGGCAGTCACACAATCCGGGAGTCCTCGTATTCTGACTAGCGTTGCAGAGGAAAATATTGCCAGCCCCCGGACGTGATCCTTTTCTAGACACCTCAATCTTTTGGACAATCCTCTAATAACTCCCTCGGTTCTATGGAATTTCCAAAATTTAATAATTATTAACGATTAGATTAGGAACCTATGCTCTGATACCAATTGTAACAACCCCGCCTCCCCATAACCCCCAATTAAGGGAGACTCGAAGGTCAGAGCCGTTATTCAACTAACAGGATCAAAGGTTCGACAAATAATCAATAATAATTATGAAATTCTACTAACTAACTGGAATTTGGTATAAAATTAAAACTTTGCTTAACTTTGAAAACTTTGGAAATCTATCTATCCAGAGCTTGAATTATTATATCTAATCCTCCTTGCACTTTATTTCTTATTTCCACAATGTGTCACTTTACTGTTTGTTCTTTCAATTGTTGTTCCTAAAATGCCGGCAAACAAAATGTCGGTCAGTATATCAAAATATACTGGTATGTGGGAACAACCAAAAACTTGCAAATATGGCTAACAATTTAATAATCACAATCAAATTAATTAACAAGCCAATTTACACTTTTTAGTATGACATTCTCCACCGCTTTTGCCCTAACCCCGGCATACCCACCTTAGGGTTCCCTTTGCCAATGACTTAAGGCCACCTTCTCAATCGTGAGCTTGGTGCCTGGGGGTCACCACTCATGGTGCCCACTAGTCATGCAGTATCATAGGCCACCTTCTCATTCCTGAGCTTGGTGCCTGGGGTCACCATTCAAGGTGTCCATTGGTCTACCCATCTGGGCCTGACCTTTGGCATCATCCATCAGGGTGGCATGTAAGTGCGAGAATCCATACTTCTATTATTAATGTGATAATCATAGTGACTTTATAGTTTGCAATTATGAACATCCAAACTGATATTTTGCATTCAATGCGATTAACCATCCGGAAAATCCTCGAGAAACTAAGGCGGTTATTCATAATTAACCACATACCTATTAAGCAGACTTGAATGCAGAAATAACTCAATCAATCAGGAATCAAGCAAGCACACACACACAATTGTTCCTGAAAAGGCATCTAATTTCTCTATCATTAATCATGTCCTCATGATCTATTACTCCTAGTTGTCTTCTAGGGTTATTACTCCCTTTTTAGTGTTTTGACCATAATTAGGGTTTCAATTACTTTTACCTTACTTTTATCAAATATCCATCAAACCCTAATTATCTTGTCTTATTTTCCATTAAGGTCCTTAAGATCAGGTTTGGACCACAAAAACCCTAATTTTCGTATTACTATATCTTTTCTTTTCTTTTCCTCTAATTTAGGGTTTCTAACATATTAATCAACATATTGAGTTAAAAACCCTAAACTTGTAATTCTATCATCAAAACAGGTTAAAAACCATCTAAATTAGTATTCAAGTTAACCATACTCAAATTAACATATTTGCAAGAGTAAATATATCTTTTATCAACCATTAGGGTTTCTAACCACAAATTAATACCCTTATTATTCAAAATATGTTCTTTTGCAAAAAGAGATATATTTAGGCTTTGAAACCATTTTTAATATATTCCTCATATTTTTGTGATCATTTTTCATGTATTGAATTTTTGCATCTGAGTTTTCTATCACTCGATACGATTCTATCAAGATAATTCTTTTGAGGTTTATTTGCTATTTTCTAGAAAAATGCAGGGACGCCCGATCCATGGGCCGCGGATCCACTGAGGATATAACGGCCACAGATACGTGCGCCTATTATGTGCGATCAAAAGAATGCAAAGGTCGATTCTAACCTCGTCACTACTGAAGGAGGCGAAGGGCAAATTGGTCAATCTGCGGTTCTTCTCTTCTTCTACCTCTCGACTTCATTGTTGTAGCAATGATGGTCAACCGCGAGGTTGACTTTGGGCTGTAGTGCTCCTTTGCTCGTGCTGACGATCCAGGGAGCTCCACCTCCCCTCTTCAAAATCGACGACACCTTCCATCACTTGCCGAGGACACACCCAGATCATCCCCCACTTGTCAGACTCCGACGATGGTCTCCGAGATGCCGAGGGTGCATGTCAAGATGAAAAGAGCAATTGAACGCATTGAAGCACTCCTTGCTTCCTTCTGCAAAGCTTGGGCTAGCAATTAGGGATGCTGGTTCCCTCCATAACCCTCCCCTATATATAGGGTCAGGGCAAGGTCTTGCCCAGTTGGGCGTTTCCTGGATTGGCAACCAAACCCAGTCGAACCAGGGATGAATCCCTTCGGTTTCAACTCTTGGATTCAAAGGAAACATCGGCCAACTTTCCAACCCAGTGGATTGCAAGGAATCTAAGAGGGAAAGTCCCTCTGTAACTTGTGGAATCACAGTCCCAGTGGAACTTGGGTGATGACTATTGACCGTTGGATTAAAATCCAATAGATCTCTTTGCACTTGTTCAAACAAAGGAAATGTCATTTTCTTTTAATTCAGAAATAATTTCCAATTTGAAGATAATTTGCAAAAGTGAATTCTCCCAAACCATAACTATTTTCTTTCTCAAATTTTAAGGGAAGGTTCCTTTTAATATTGCCTAGCTTTATACGAAATTTGGGAAACAACTTGTAATGGATGAGAAGGTTTTCTTCCCTCCCAAGTTATCTTATCCTATTAATCAAAATTAATTTATATTCCTTTTTACTTTGTGATTATCTTGTTATTTTGGGTCCCTTGGACCTCAAGAAAACCCAAAGGCATGGATTCCCACATTGGGGAATATTGATTTGCCTTTATCTTCTTTTAAAGGTCAAATTCTCATATTTCCCTTTTATTAATAAATTTCTTTTCCTTTTTAATTCTCTTTTTAAGGATTTCTCTTTATCTCTCTTCTATTTTCCTATTGGAATTCCTTTTAACATTAGGAATCCTTGGGATACGAAATTCCACCAAGGATAACTCAATTATACCTCTTTTCACATATTTTCCACCTTTTATCATTATTTGCAATTTCTTTCTTAACAAGGAAATATATAATTGGTCTTTTCTTTTCGTATTGCATTCTCTATGCAACTTTGGACTCCTTGGAACCCAAGGAACCCAAAAGGCACGAAATCCATCCTTGGATTGCATTCTTTTCCTTCCAGAGGTTTCCACATCTCTCTTTTCTTAAAAACTCAATTATTCATTTATTAATTGAATTTCCTTATCATTGGGCCCAATAGCCAATAAAGCCCACAAAGCAATCATCAAGGCTATTGTAATGAAATTCATGTAGTCAATCTTTATTTGTTCATTTATCTTTAATATGAGAAATTACATTTCTCAGCAAATGAACCCAAAAATTGTGGTTTTAACACAAAGTGTACCCAATGACATGTGATGAGTGCAGTGATTTTAGGTCTAAGAACCATAGTCGCCACCAATACTATAATAGATGATCCAAACTAACCAAGTTTGCTTTCCATGCATCACTCTTATTGTGGGTCTGTCTGATACACTATTCTCTAACATGTATCTGGGTGCTTGGTTTGATAATTTGAGTTTATAGACCAGTCTTTTCTAGATTTTCCCATTGTCTTTTCAAGTATCTTCTTGATTTGTCTATTTAAAACCTCCATTTGATAAGAAGTATGAGGATGATATGGGGTAGAGATCTTATGTTTTACTCCATACCTTTTTAGAAGTGCCTCAAAGTATTATTGTATGAAGTGCGAGCCACCATTGATGATCATCGTTCTAGGAACTCCAACTCTTGGGAAGATGATTTTGTGAATAGGAACATAACTTTCTTGGAATGATAGGTTAGCATGGCCACTTCTTCTATCCATTTTGATACAAAGTCGACGATGACTGATATGTACTTCTTTTCGAAAGGAGGGAAGGGTTTCAAAAATTATATCCCCCTTACGTCAAAAGTTTCAATATCAATCCAATCAGTGAGGTGCATTTGATTTCTCTTGATAATATTTACAATTCTCTGATATGCATCACATTAATGAATATAGGCATGGGAATCTTTAAATATGGTTGTCTAGTAAAATCCTAAATTCAAAATCTTCATAATAGTCTTTTCGGCATCTGAATGTCCTCTATAAGGAGAGGCGTGACATTTCTTGATAATTGATTGAGATTCGTCATTGGGGGCACATCATCTATAAACATTGTTTGCACACCTATTCAACAACAGTTGGTCATCCCAATAATAATTCTTTATATCTAAAAATAATTTCTTTTCCCGGTTGTATGTCATGTCAAGTGGCAGTTGTTGGCAGGCAAGATAGGTACAAAAATGAAAATGCCATAGTGTGCCATGCTCCATGGTGCAAATAGCTAGAAGTAACTCATTTTTGTAAGATTCATTAATTAGTAAGGGGTTATCTTCTTCAACCTATATTCATGGAAGGTTATCTACCACCACTTCCCTGGATCCCTTCTTTTCCATAATTTTGTGATCAAACTCTTATAATAGAAGGGCCCATCATAGGAGGTGAGGTTTAGTGTCATTTTTCTTCTTCAATTATTTAATTTCCCCATTATCGGTATAGACGGTTACTTTTCCTTTCAACAAATATGATCAAAATTTATCGAAGGAATAAATGATTGCAAGCATTTATTTTTAGTAATAGTGTGATTTATTTGTGCCTCATCAAGAGTTTAAATCGCATAATAAATCACATGATACTTCTTGTCCGGCTATTGTCCTAGGACCACCCCAATGGCAAAGTCACTAGCATCACACATCAACTAGAAAGAAAGGTCCCAATCTTGAGCTTGCATGATTGGTGTGGAAGTCAGGAAATCTTTTCAAGAATAAAAGGCCTTAAGACATTCTTCACCGAAGACAAAAGGGGTGCCTCTCACTAGAAGTTTAGAAATAGGTTTCAATATTTTTTGAGAAATCTTTGATAAAACAACAATAATACCTAGTGAGGCCTAGAAAGCTTCAAGAAGAAGAGATAGAAAAATAGGGAGGTAGCTTCAAGATGGCTTTAATCTTGCTTTTGTTGAATTCAATTCTGACTTCATACACCTTCCTGAGAAAAATACCTTCTCGTACCATAAAATGGCACTTCTCCTAGTTAAGTACAATTTGGTTTTCTTCACATCATTGAAGTACACGAGTCATGTTTTCAGTCAGTCATCAAAAGATGACCCATAGATGGACAGGTGGTCATGACTACTTCCATAATTTCATCAATGAAATTGGAAAAGATAGCTGACATACACCTTTAGAAGGTGACAGGAGAATTGTAGAGGACAAATGCGATTCAAAGAAAGGCGTAAGTTTTGTAAAGACAAGTGAAATTGATCTTCTCTTGATCATATGGATGGATAGGAATTTGATAGAAACTAGATTAACTGTGTATATACAAGAAGTGATAGTGATATGCAAGTCATTCCATGACATGATCAACAAATGGAAGGGGGAAATGATCCTTTCTTGTTGTGGTGTTTAATAATCTATAGTTGATGCACATGTGCCAACCAGTTAGTATGAGAGTGGCTAATTCCTTTCCATTACTTCCTTTGATGACAATCATTCCTCCTTTCTTTGTTACCACATGTACCAAACTTACCCAATTATTATCACTAATGGTGTAAATGATCCTGACATCGTAGAGTTTGATAACTTCGTTTGGTATGACTTCATGCATCTTATCATTTAACTTTATCAGGCCTTGGCAGGTGGTCGGGCAGTGTCCTCTAAGTTTATATGATGCATGCCAACAGTGAGACCAAGGCCTTTGATGTCATCTATACAATAGCTAAGAGTGTTTCATCAAAGTTTTAATTCTATTGGAAGCTTCCCTTGTTGATCATATGTCGATTGAGAATTTATAATTGCAAGGTGTCTTTGTCATCATCTAAAATTTCATACTTCAAACCCTTAGGGAGAGGTTTTAATTCAAGAGGTGGCTCTGATGCATAAATGTCTTTTGGTTCTGCTCGAAGAGATATATACTTGGTAGTTTCAAAAGAACCTTGTTGATTTGCTTCCTCCTCTTCTGTGGCTTCTAAGTAACCCAAGATCGCTTCTACTTTAGAATCCATAATTCCAAAAGTGGTTTTAGTGAGTTCTTGTATTAGGAGATACACTAATATTATGTTCTTGAATTTTAGCGCATACCTAAATGTAAAATTTAGTGAAATTACTTATTTCTACCGGAGAGGGTCCCTTCATGTGATCAAACACATTGAAGTCAATGTGATCATTGCCAACCAAAATTGTTGTTAGTCCATCTGCAACATCAATCAAGCACAAACAATGAAGAGAAAAGGTGAGTTGAAAATAATTGGGAAAATATTATCTTCAACATGTTAATGATGACCATGTCACAACACTAGTACATATAACACCTTTAACATTGGTTAAGTAAGACTTCTGTCGTTGGTTTTGAAGTGACAACCAAGTGGATGACACTAAAAGTAGACTCCTTCAGCATCGGTTACATAACCGATGACGCAAAGTCATTACCGATTACAAAACACCAGCAGTCGGACCATAGGCATCAGTTTCTAGAAAACAACCGACACAATTAAGAAATTGTTTTCGGTTGTTGGCTTTTAACCGATGCTGATGTTTTTTTTCTTATCAACCCCAAGCTTGTTGTCTGGTTGGTCAGCAAGATGCAGAACATGTACTTCAATTCTGTTGAACTGTAGGTTTACAACATCCTTTGATTTTAGCCAATAACAGGCCACAAACATGAAAATATTAACAAATATATACATCATATATAATTATATATATGGATCATGTGATTTACACACATGTATAAGAACATTTAATTTCAAATATGATTCATCACATGCACATGTAGACCCCTGTAGTTCCATTTCATTCCTCCATTTCATATTCACACACATTTAGCAATCTGTAGTCCATTAATTCATTTCATCTCTTTTCATATTCATGCATAGAAACATTCATTCATTGCATATTCACAAACACATATAGATAAGACAATTAAAAAAAAATCATTCATACATAGTCTTTCAAAGTTGAACATGTTATCAAAATACTAATTATCACAACAAAGTTTAGAAAATAGCATGACAGTAACTAAACCAGGGGCTTGCTGTACACCCCTAAACATGTGCATAAGACGGGAAAGTAAATTTGTTTCTTGGACCTACTTTGTTGATGTTGTTGTGTCATGGAGCTCGTTGTTGTTAGATGAATCTGAACTGACGGTGATAGGGAAATGGACGATACCAATAGTAGGAATAGAAGGGAAATCGGATGTGTTTTCCTCGTCGAATGAATCCAAATATGTGCTATCCCCTGTCGATTACTCAAATTGGACCAGATGATCAGGTGTCTCATTGTTGATGTTGGTTATCCAAACCATGATGGTATTATTGCCAACCAGATGAAGAAAAAACCTGTCGCTACAGCCCAATAGCATCTTCCTAACCCACTCACTCCAACTAGATGTGGATACAAGATTTTCATCAACATTGTGCTTAACCTCGATAACAAATGTTGAAGTTCCAAAATTTAGGGTCACTACACCATCCGTGTAGCATCTTCCATTTAGATAACACCAATGTTTAGGTATAGTGAGTTGTGCTAATGAACGATCGTCTAGAACCGTGTAGCATCTTCCATTTAGATAACACCAATGTTTAGGTATAGTGAGTTGTGCTAATGAACGATCGTCTAGAATGATGTCTAATTGTTCTTCAATAGGGAATAGTTACATTGGGGTAGTGGCCCAAGCCATTATATCTACCCTACAACAATGTAAAATGTTGACAAAAAGTAATATAAATGAAAGTACTAACAACAGAAAACTACATGAGTTATTTCATATTCATGACGGAGAAATAATTGATGATGAGGATGATGATAAGGATGATGATGATGATGAGGATGATGATGATGATGATGATGGATGATGATTGAGGATGATGATGATGATTATGGATAATGATGATGATGATGAGGATGATGATGAGGAGGAGGATGATGAGAAAGGGAACTTATCATCCTCATCATTCTCATCATTATCTTCATCATAATCCTCATCATCATCCTCATCATCCTCATTATCCTCATCATTATCCTCATAAACATCCTCATCATTATCCTCATCATCATCCTCCTCCTCATTATCATCATTACATGAGGATGAGGATGATGATGGATGATTCAGGATGATGATGATAATGATGATGATGATGATGATGATGATGATGATGATGATGATGATGATGATGATGATGATGATGAGGGATGATGATGACGATGAGGATGAGGATGATGATGATTGATGATGATCATGGCTGAGGATGATGATGATGATGATCATCATCATCCTCATCATCGTCATCATCATCATCCTCAATCATCATCATCATCATCATCATCATCATCATCATCATCATCATCATCATCATCATCATCATCATCATCATCATCATCATCATCATCATCATCATCATCATCATCATCATCATCATCATCATCATCATCATCATCGTCGTCGACATCGTCATCGTCATCATCATGGCCATCATCATCATCATCATCATCATCATCATCATCATCATCATCATCATCATCATCATCATCATCATCATCATCATCATCATCATCATCATCATCATCATCATCATCATCATCATCATCATCATCATCATCATCATCATCATCATCATCATCATCATCATCATCATCATCATCATCATCATCATCATCATCATCATCATCATCATCATCATCATCATCATCATCAATCTCATCATCATCATCATCCTCATCCTCGTCATCATCATCCTCATCATCCTCATCATTATCCTCATCATTATCCTCATCATCATCCTCATCATTATCCTAATCATCATCATCATCATCCTCATCCTCATCCTCATCATCATCACATGAGGATGATGATGATGATGAATGATTGATGATGAAGATGATGATGATAATGATGATGAGGGATGATGATGAGGATGATGATGATTGATGATGATGATGAGGATGATGATGAGGATGATAATGATGAGAGGATGATGATGATGATGATGATGATGATGACGTTGATGATGATGATGATGATGATGATGATGATGATGATGATGATGATGATGATGATGATGATGATGATGATGATGATGATGATGATGATGATGATGATGATGATGATGATGATGATGATGATGATGATGATGATGATGATGATGATGATGATGATGATGATGATGATGATTGAGGATGATGATGATGATGATGATGACGATGAGGATGACGATGAGGATGATGATGATAATGATGATGAGTATGATGATTCCTCATCATCATCCCATCTTCATCATCATCCTCATCATCCTCATCCTCATCATCCTCCCATGATGATGATGATGATGATGATGATGATGATGATGATGACAAATGAGGATCATCATCCTCATCATCATCATCATCATCGTCGTCGTCGTCATCCTCATCATCATCATCATCATCATCCTCATCCTCATCCTCATCCTCATCATCCTCACATCATGATGATGATGATGATGATGATGATGATGATGATGATGATGATGATGAGGATGAGATGAGATGATGATGATGATGATGATGATGATGATGATGATGATGATGATGATGATGATGATGATGATGATGATGATGATGATGATGATGATGATGATGATGATGATGATGATGATGATGATGATGATGATGATGATGATGATGATGATGATGATGATGAGGATGATAATGATGATGATAACGAAGATGATGAGGAGGAGGAGGATGATGATAATGATGATGAAGATGATGACGATGAGAATGATGATGATATGATGATGATGATGATGATGATGATGATGATGATGATGATGATGATGATGATGATGATGATGATGATGATGATGATAGATGATGATGATCATGATGATGATGATGATGATGATGATGATGATGATGATGATGATGATGATGGATGATGATGATAACAATGATGATAATGATGATGATGATGATGATGATGATAACAATGATGATAATGATGATGATGATGATGATGATGATGATGATGATGATGGTGGATCCCATCATCATCATCATCCCTATCATGATCATCCTCATCATCGTCGTCATCATCATCATTATCGTCGTCGTCGTCGTCATCATCATCATCATCATCATCATCATCATCATCATCATCATCATCATCATCATCATCATCACATCATCATCATCATCATCATCATCATCATCATCATCATCATCATCATCATCATCATCATCATCATCATCATCATCATCATCATCATCGTCGTCGTCGTCGTCGTCATCATCATCATCATCATCATCATCATCATCAACATCCTCATCATTATCATCTCATCCATCATCATCATCAACATCATAATCCTCATCCTCATCATCATCCACATCTATTAATTCAATTCATTCTTCCATTTTGTGTTTATTCGTTCATTATTAAACCCTAATTCAATATTAATCAACTACACCATCTTAGAGAAACTAAGTGCAAATCTAATTAATTAAGTTTGTTAATCCATCATTAACACTAATCAATAGTAATAAACTATACGGTAGCATTATTAATCCTAAGCTCAAATCTAGTACTGATTAAACCACTCACCGCACTAGTGGATCAATCGGGCTGTGGTGGCGGCGCCCGGAGGTGGAAGTGGCCGGTGCTGTGAAGCAGAGGAGGTGCAGGCGGTGGTCGATGGCAGTGAATGGAGTAGATGAAGGTGGCTAGAAGAAGGCTCCTCACTCCGCCTAGATTAGGTGGTGGTAGTGACGTGAGCAGGTGGTGGTGGCCGACGTATGGACAACAACAGTAGCTCCAACGTGAGTAGCTAGCTTCAACACACGGAGGCGGCAAGTAGATTCAAGCTCGTCATCGTGGTGCACGGAGGTTGTGAGCATAGAAGGGGAGGTGGCAAAAAAATTGCCAGACCTATCTAGGCGGGAGAAGATCGGGAACTAAATAGCGAAGGGGAAAAGTCTGGCTCGCGCGTGTGCTACTAAGTAAACACATCCACGTCGGTTACTCCTCCAAAACTGACAATAAATAATAGAATGAATTTTTCCTCACAAAGGATATTTAGTCATCAATTCTTTAACAAAAACTGATGACAAATGAGGGGATAAAAACTTTCACGGGGCTTGGCGTGGAACATGTTTCGTCAGATTTTACACAACCGACGCCGAATTTAAATTTTTTGGAGGCAAAGTTTTTCGCTGAAAAATTGTATTTCGCGGGTGATTTTGGACGTCGGTTTTGTTTATTAAAAATTGACGTTAAAAAAAAGTGAGACTTGTGTCTTTTGCAAATCAACCAGTCTTCACATATAGGTGTCAGTTGTCTTTATAAGCCGACATCTTAGACTATTGACGTCGGTTTTTGTGCACCAACCGAAGACATCAAATGTGACGTTATACGTCATTTTTGTACTAGTGCAAGGGATAAATAAACTTCCCATTCAAAGGGGGATGTCTTTGATAACACCAACTGGCTTGGTGTAGGCATTATCATGTAACTAAATTCTCATATTCAAGGGGACTATGTTTCTTAGTCTCAATTAGATTGCTAGAGAATGTGGCATGAGACTTATGCTTGCTCCTAGATCAGCCATGCCATATATTGTTAATCTGTCTCCTAAAAGAAACAGTAGTGTAAGCCCCAATATCCTTTTGTTTAGTTGGCATAGTCCACAGGAAAAGTGTTGTGGCCATTCAGTGCAGACACACAATTTCTATCTCCCCTCTTTTTCTCTTCTTTGTGATAATATCATTTATAACTTTGGAATATGTTGGCATTTTATAGATGGCATCGATGAGAGAAATGTCCAAGTGTATCTTCTTGATGGTATCTAATTTTTTTTATATCTTTTCTCAAGTTACACTTAGATGAACAGACGGGAAAATGGTGCCCTAGATGAGATTTTAGAAGAACCAATGGATAAAATGGTTTTAGTCATTCTTGATGATTTCATGGATGTTGGAATGCCTCTTTCTCCTAGATTTGTCAAGACATAATCCTCTTCAACCATGGGTACATTCAATGTGGTACTAGAGTAGTGTGTCACCATCCTTGTAGTCTTGCTCTTTGGGCTCTATTTAGTGCTAGACGGAAACTGTCTAAAGGGGTTTTTGATAGATGCAACTATGAAGTCTAGTTGTTGGTAAATCATTGTAATTTGCTACTTCCTGTCACTAATTTTACTGTTCACATTCCCTAACAGAGATTGAATGTTGTACATAAGGTTACCATTGCTCACCTTACATTCCCCCAATCTTTTATTGATGAAGTTTTATAAGTTTATGGATTTATGTTGCTATTGGAACAAGTTTCCCCTAGGTGTTCTACTAAAATTTCGTTGTTTCTATTGTAATTTGTTTTATGAAAACCCTAGGGTTTGCCTCTTCCTATGGCTTTCCTTATGACCATTGGTTGAGAAGTATGATTTAGACCGTAAGAATTTTCTTCTGCCTATGCATTTTTGTATGAGAAACTTGGGTGGTCGGACCTTTTGCAACTTACATAAGATACATTTTCTAAAAGAATCATTTGTTGGTCTTAAGATTCATAAGTATATATGCAGTCATCGACTCCAGGAATGCCTTCTCCACAAGTAACACATTTCATGATTTCTTCAGTGTGGTATATGGAATTCGCTTCCTTCAGATTATGCATCTTTGTTCCACCTTGTGTAGTTTGGAATTTAGATAGTCAAGCAACTTTGATTCAGGAGTAGTGGTGTTGATGGTTGATGTGGTTCTAGAAGAGTCTCTACCATAGTCTTGTCCAGCTTGCAATGCATCCATGCTATTGATGATTTCTGTATAAGTCTTGACATCATGTTTCATGAAGTGGCTTCTTGTTGCTACACTGAGGAAGGTTCTTTCTACTGAGGTAAGTCCTTCACAGAAGATGCTTATAGGAAAACCATCATCAAAGTTTTTATGTGAGGAAACTCATAGGTACTCTTGGTACCTTTCCCAAGCATTGTACAAGTTCTCATTAGTCTTTTCAATAGGGATAATTTTGTGAACAAAGGCTTCAAATAGTATTTTTCAAGTGGAGACTCCTTTTAGTGATAGATATTAGAGCAACACTTTGTCTCTTAGGGAGAAACAAAAACCATTGAGGTAAATAATGTCTGGAATGACCCTATTTATTTTAAGGGTGTCACACAAATTTGTGAAGTCATCAATATGATGATAGGGGTTTTCTTTGACATAAATTCCTCCAAAGGTCGGGTATTTAATAATAATAAGGAAGACCTAGTTTAATTTTAAGTTGGCCACCGATATGCAAGGTATGACAACATGTTCCATATAGTTTTTGGCTCGGGCTATGGAAAATGAATGGAGGAATGAATAATTCTTAGGAGACTATTCCACGAATGGTTGAGGAGCCATTGGATTGTCAAAAATATGCTCCTCTTGTGGAAATTAATGACAAAATTCTAGGGTGGAAAAGTGAGGGTAAATAAACTACATGCAAAACAATGGAACGATTCATATTTGAGGATTGGAAACATACATGATAATGAAGGAAGGTGTAAAAATAAAAATATGTAATTGAGTCTATTGCTGAACTTAAGGATACAAACTAATTCTACATAGACCCCAAATTCTTAGTGGTTGTACGTTGCCTTATCCCTAGCAGTGACACCAAAAGTTGTTCACACTTTTTCGTGGGTCAAAAGAGTAGAAATGTTTTTCCCAATTAGAGATATTAGACCTTAAATTTATATCTAAATTCAAAAGGTATCCACAACTCAACATGTAGTCTATTATAGTAATATGGGGTCGAACATAGGGATAAAGAGAACAAAAAAGTAAGAACCAGAGATCTAGGTTTAGTTTAGTTGAATAGAAGGAGTAAATTTGGTATTCCGATTAAGGAATGAATTAATTCTAATTTTAGATAGTAAATCTGCGTTATGAAAGGTCAAAAGATAAGAAGATAATTATGGAAATGATAATAGGGGTCTTGGATTAGGTTTCACCAATCAAATAGACTTCAATCATGCAAGACCTTCTCTTCTAACTTATATATGTTCCTGGCATATTTTGCAAACAATTATAAATGATACCCACACCTTCCTTCTTTGGAAATATGGGTAGATTTCTATCTAAAATTATCTCTCTCGTGAGATTATAACCAATAATCAAGAATAGAAATACGGACTTTTCCATAGGAGCTCCTCGCTCTATGGTGTCTTGTTACTAATCTATACTCTTATTAAAATCATTCTCTTAAATAAATCTAGAATAAATATCACAAGAAGGTATCAAACAAGTGACAGATTAAAAACAAGAGTGTAAAACAAAATTGTAAGAACACATGTATTAAACAGAAGAAGGAAAGACTACATGGTAGGGAGGATGTAACGACCCCGCCTCCCGGTAACCCCCAATTAAGGGAGACCTAAAGGTCAGAGTCGTTATCCCAATTAACATGATCCAAGGTTCAACAATTAATCAATAATAATTATGAAATTTTACCAACTATACTAAAAGGCTGTAATAAAAGTAAACTTTGCATACCTTTTCAAAAAATTTGGAAATCTACTTCTATCCACAACTTGGATCTATTCTATTTATCCTCCTTGCACTTTATTTCTTATTTTCACAATGTGTCACTTTACTATTTGTTCATTTCAAGGTTGTACATATAATGTCGACAAAAAAAACATCGGTCAACATATAAGAATATGCCGGTATGTGGGGACAACCAAAATTTCACAAATATGGCTAACAATCTAATTATCACAATCAAGGTAATTAACAAGCCAGTTTACATTTTCAATGTGTCATTCTCCACTGCTTTTGTTGTAACCCTGGAATACCCCCTCTAGGGTTTCTCTTTTGCCATTGACTTAAGGCCACCTTCTCAATCCTGAGCTTGGTGCATATGGTCACCTCTCATGGTGCTCATTAGTCATGCAACATAGAACATCTTCTCATTCCCAAGCTTGGTGTCTGGGGTCACCTCTCATGGTGCCCATTGGTCTTCCCTCTTGGGCTTGACCTTTTTGCATTATCCATCAGGGTGGCATGTAGGTGTGAGAATACACACTTATTTTACAATTGTGATCATCATACTGACTATATAATTTGCAAGTATGCACATCCAAACTAATATGTTGCATTCAATGTGATTAACCATCCAGAAAACCTTTGGGAAAACTAATGCAATTAACCATAATTAACCACATACCTATCAAGCTGATTTGAGACAGAATTAATCCAATCAACGCAAGAAATCCAATAGGCAAGCAAGCACACAAAGAGATCCTAAAATATGCATACAATTTCCTATCATTGATCATGCCATCAAGATCTATTAAACCTAGCTTGCTTCCGAGGGTTTCTAGTCCACTTTTAGGGTTTCCATTGCAATTAGGGTTTCTCTTCATTTTTACTATTTTAAACCCCAATTTTTTACAATTTCTCACGAACCCTAATTGTCTCATCTACTCTTCACGAAAGATATTAAGGTTACCTTTTAACAACATATAACCATAATTTCATATTAAAGGCACAATTAACCATCAATTAAGCCCATTATGGCTCTTTTACATTAAAACTACCATTTTTATCCTTTTAATTAATGACAAGATCATTAGGCCCAATTATCACCTTTGGTTCCCTTCAAATTAACAATTCTTAGTTCATTATGGTCTAATTCAAATATAAACTCTATTTATCATTAATTCCACCTTTATCCATTAGAAAACCCTAATTACTATATTAAGGGTATTTATCCACAATTAGGAACTTTTATACTCGAAATAGCTTTGAACCATTATATCTTAGTTTTACACATGAATTTGAATAGTTAAAGCCATTACAAATCTTAATTACTAACATTAGGGTTTCAAGGCCCCTAAAAGCTCATTTATATACATGGAACCCTAAATTAATCAAATCGCACATAAGGTCCATCCTTTTAGATCTAATGTATCTTTTTATAATCAACAACTTAATATCAACATTAATTATCTTTATAACCCTTCCTAATGTAAGGTTAGGGTTTTTCATCAATTAAACCATTAAAGATAGCATCTTTACATACTTTTTGAATTGCAAGAAAAATTAAGCCAAATATAATTTATTTGTGTTCCTCTCATTCTGAGGATACATTTTCATATTTTAACTTTATTCATCAGAGCTTCCTATCAAAAGTTATGATTTATGCAAGATAAATTATTTTATTGATTTATCTATTATTTCCTAAAAAATCATCGACCGCTCGATCTATGGTCCACTGGACCATGCGAGATCTAATGGTCCGTGATTGCACGCCTCACTAGAGATCAAACTAAAGAAAAGGGCGAGGATACCCTTACCTGGTTAATGAAAGTGCGAGGGTAAATGGGTCTTGTACCCCTATTTCTTCTTCAACATCGCAATCCCTATCTCCTGCAAGCGAAGCCCAACCATGGTCAGCACCATGGTTGACTTTGAGATCCAGCCTCTATCGGCGCTAGACAAGGCCACCACAACCTCCTCCGTACCCCTACGAACTCAACCGTGGTCTCAGCTATGCCCGATTTGGCCGGAGTCACCAGGACGGAGGAGCTTTTCTCCAACAAGGTATCTTGGTCTAGGGAAGAGGTGAAGACCAGCATCCAAAGTGAAATTGTTCACAGGGTCGTGATCGCGAAGACCAATAGGGTCTCTCGGAGATGTTTGCATCACAGTTGGGGGTCAGCAACCCTCCTTTTATAGGAGGAAACTCATGGAACCAACCTGCCTCTATGGCAGTTTGGGCAAATCTTCTAGAAGTAATGAAACCCTAAGAAATCTAGGGTTAAACAACTCAGACTGGCCTCCCGAAGTGGTTGATCCAATTTCTAAATTTTCTCATCCATCCTTTCGCGAGAAAATTGATTTGGAAAAACTGATCATACTACTCCCCTAACCTGTTCCATCTGGGGTAAATGATGAATGATTCACCCCTGGATCTTGATCCAATGGCTGACGTGTCATGCAAAGAACAAAGGAAATCAGTCCCAGGTTTCTAATTAAATCAAATCATGACATTTATTGATTTCCTCCACACATTAGGAATACTTTCAAAAATCATATCTCCCAAACCGTTTATCATTTTAATCTCAAATTTTAGGGGAAAGTCTATAATGACTTAATATACCTTTCTTCCAAAATTGGACTCATTATCTAAAAGAAAACGTGCCTTTTCTTTAGGTGTAAAATATTACTCAATTAGGCTTATTTATCCCATTTTTCTCTTTCTTATTTTCTTATTTTCCATTATTTCTATTCCTTGTAGTCCAAGAAAGAAAGTGGGGTTTGAATTATCACTCATTATGACCAAACCCTCACTTCTCTCTTTAATTCTTGCATTATCTCCTTTATTTCAAATATTCTTGATTAATTGTTTCTCTTTGGTTTTTCTTTTGATTTTTGATTCCGTTTTCCATTAGAAACTATGTGGACACAAAATATCATCCAACATGGATCCATTATCGAAATATCCACATATTTCTTGTAATATTATTATTATCTCATATTTCCTTTAATAAAGCAATATTTCATTTGATATTTTCTCTCTCTTGTTACAATATCTTTGCAAATTGGACTCCTTGGAACCCAAGGAACCCAAGAAGCATGAAATCCACCTTTGGATAAAATTCCTTTTCCTTCTAGAGGTTTCTACATATTTCTTTTCTCCATTTCTTAATTATTCATTTACTAATTGAATTTCCTTTTTCTTTTCCTTGTTATTGGGCCCAATAGCCAATAAAGCCCACATAACAACCAACAAGGCTATTGTAAACAAAACTTTTATTCAAAAAAATTATATCATTATTGTTCAAATATCTTTAATAGGAGAAATTACATTTCTCATCCAAAGATCCCAAAATTTGGGGTGGTAACATCCTTCCCCTCTTATGGGAATTTTGCCCACAAAATTCCACTAGGCACACAAACAAATAGGATAAGCCTTTCTGATATCCATCATGGCTCCCATGTCGCCCCACCCTTTCCATGGTGCTTCCCAGGAACCTTCATCATCTCATATTCTTCCATCTGAGTTCTCTCTCCCCTTGGCATATCGTACCCTCATAGGTGACTTAGGACATTTCAGCCTCTCATAATGCTGAATAGGTTCATGGCTCAACACATGGCTTGGGGTACCTCACATAATGCTCTAGATCGGACTCATGGAACACACTATTCATCATGTTATCCTGAGAGGTAAGGCTAAACACAACCATTGTTACGACCCCACCTCTCAATAACCCCCAATTAAGGGAGACCGAGATGTCGAAGCCGCACCCATAACTTTTGGATCAAAGGTTCGGCAATTAACCAAGAATAATTATCAAATTTTAACAGACGAAATGGGAAAATTGTAAGAAAAATAAACTTTTACATACCTTTTGAAAACTTGGATTTCTAAAAAAACTATCCAGAACTGAAACTTGTCTAACTAATCCTCCTTGTATTTTACTTCATGTATTTCACAATATGACGATTTATTGTTTGTCCTTTTGGCTTGTACCTAAAACGCCGACAAACAAAACGTCGGTCAGCCGAAGCTGGTATTTGGGGGAAACAATAAACGTGCAACTATGATAATAATATAATCATTCAAATGATCATTTAACAACCAAGATTACATTTAAAATATAACTCCATGATCCCTGAGTACCCTATCCTCTGTGTTGGCCCTGTAGTGGACCTGGATACTACCTTCATTATGGTAGATCCCCATTAAATCCCTCATGGTCCCACCCATAGGTGAACTAGTTTCTAGGGTAGAGTCACATGGCACTACTCGTAAGTAGCCCACTCCTTAACCCATGGCATACTAATGGGTCTCATGGCACTACACTTGGTAGCCCAATTTCTAACCCACGATAACCTAGACCTTACTCTAGGTTACCCCTTTTTAGCCGATACAAGCCACAGAGGTGGACCCGGATCTAGCCAGTTATACATGTATATTCATAGTGATATTCATATTCACTCTATAGTTGCATGATATAAAAGCATCCAACAGTTATTTCAAGCCATGAGGGAAACATCGATAAAATCCTCAAAAAACTAGTGGGGATAATCATACGCGTAACCACATACCTGATTTGATGATTTTACAAACATTAAGCAAATCCAACCAAGAATGCAATCCAAGCAAGCAATTCAATAATCATATAATTCTTGAAAAGAATATGTACTCTATTTATTAAAAATCTACTTTATTGACTTGGATTCACTTTCTAGGGTTTTTGTATCCATTTTAGTGTTTCACTTTGCAATTAGGGTTTCCCTTCATCTTTTACCATATTAAACACTAATGTTATGCCATTACTCATAAGCCCTAATTATCTCATCTATTCTTCAATATTAAGGTTATCTTAACAACATATAACTCTATTTTCATATTACAGGCACATTAATCATCAATTACTTATATTAATCTTCTTTTACATTAAAGCTATTTTTTTATCCTTTTAATCCATTCCAAGATCATTATACGCACCTATCATCAATTCAAATTTCTTTAAGGTCTAATTAACATATGAACTCATTTTGCCATCAATTCTACCTTTTATTCATGAGAAAATCCTAATTACTACATTTAGGGTTTTTTATCCATAATTAGGAACTTTAATGCTCGAAATAAATTAGAACCATCATATAAAAACACATTTTCATATCTTTCAAATTAAATATGATCTTATCTTCTTTTACCCAAAATTTGTGTTTCTAAATACTTAATCATTCTCATATGGGGTAAAAACCCTAAATTATGCAATTTCACATCTAGATCAGGTTCAAATCTGACAATATCATTCAACATGTTATTAATACTTCATTGAACCCGTTAAGCATACTAGATTCAACCTTTAATCACAAATAGGGTTTTTAACTTAACTTTGATGCACTTTTCATCAACTTATTGTACTTTTCCAATTAGGAATGGAATCAAAATTTAATATTATTTTTATTGGATTCCTCTCGTTCTCCTGATCAATTTACATATATTACACGTATTAATCTGAGCTACCAATTTTTAGTTATGAAATTCACAAGGATTTACTTACTTGGCCAATCGGATTGCGCCACGTCACGCAATACATGCAACGTTGTTTTCTTTGGAAACATGTCGAATTGACTGAAATGCCCTTGGTTAAGTTGGACGTTCTTCAGCCCGTGGATGGGCATAACCGTTAAACGCGTCCAACCTTCTTCAACCTCATGAAACCCAGGTTGAGCGCCGCCCTGTTGCACCTCGGGTGTTCGCCCCTCTCCATCATTGGCTCATGGACTGCCGGCAATGGCCGCCCAAGCTCCGCCATCGTCCGCTGCACCTAGTGCACCTCCAAGCCACAGTCAAGTCGGCCGTTCCCAAGCAAGGCAGGTCTTCTACAACTGCCGCAACCGCGGCCACAAAGTAGACTTCAGGTAGGTGTTGTACGAAGACGAGGGCACGGATGTGATTTTTGCTCCATCGTAGGTTGTCGGGGAAGCTTCCTGCCTCCAGCAAGACCACAAAACCAACCTTATTTGTTCCAAGGATATAGATATACCCTAGGGTTAGGGTTTTTGTACTAAATCATGGAAGAAGAGGATAAAACGAGGTGTGGGATCTTCTGGGTTCTGTCCACGATCTTTCCCTTATATAGGGAAGGTAAAGAAGCCCCAGGATGGCTTGCCCATGAAGAAACGCTACCCTTTTCCAAAAGGAATTTGATTTCTTCATTATTAAGCAAGTTCCTCTTTCTCTCTCTCCTAATCATCTCTTTGATATACCTTATTTCTTGAATATTTTGTAATACGAAAATCCTTACTCTCTTTAGTCTTTCCTTTTAGTTGTTTGCCACAAAATCATGTTTTCTTTCAATAGAAAATACCACCTTTTGAAAAACAACACAAAATTCATTAATAAAGTATCACATTATCCTTTTATTTTGCAATCTTGGTATTTTCTCTTTCTTTCCTTTTTATTGGGACTCCTTGAATCCCAAGAAACTCTATTATTTCGAAATCCTTTTTATTGGATACTCATTATCCTTCTAGATGCATCTAAATGCATTATTCTTCATTATCTTGTTTTATTCTTATTAAAATATCTCTTTTTGAGTATTTCTCTTTATTTCTCTTTTATTTTCCTCATTGGTATTCCTCTTATCCTTAGGAATCCTTGGGATACGAAATTCCACCAAAATAACTCAATTTTACCTCTTTTTACTTGTTTTCCACATTTTACCATTATTTTCAATTTCTTTCTTAATAAAGAAATACTTAATTGATCTTTCCTTTTCTTATTACTTTTATTTGCAACTTTGGACTCCTTGGAACCCAAGAGGCATGAAATCCCTCTTTGGATTTGCCTTCTAGAGGTTTCCACATTTTTCTTTTCTCAAATATTCAATTATTCATTTACTAATTGAATCTTCTTGTTATTTGGGCCCAATAGCCAATAAAGCCCACAACACAAACATCAAGGCTATTGTAAACAAAATCCATTTATTTCAAATACATTATATCATTATTTGTTTAAATATCCTTAATATGAGAAATTACATTTCTCGGCAACTGAACCCAAAATCAGGGTTGTAACATCATTCCCCTCTTATAGGAATTTTTGTCCTCAAAATTCTATCAAGCAAACAAACAATTCAGGATAAGACTTTTCCATGTCCATCAACAGCCCCTACATGACTTTACCTTACCCATGGCACTTCCAAAGAACCTTTATCATCACATATTCTTTTCTCTGAGTTCTTTCATCCTGGCATCTATAAACTGCACAGGTGTCTCATGCCATTTCAGCCTCCCTTGGGGCTCACTAGGTTCATTGCTCAGCACATGGTCGGGGTACCTCACATAGTGCTCTAAATTGGACACATGGAACTCATCACACATTACATTATTATGAGGGGTAAGGTCAAACGTAACCTTCTCCACCAAACCATGTCAAAAGAACCCATGCATCGGGGACTCAACTCTCATAGCTATATCTTAGAGGGGTCAGATTTTCATGTCACATATTCTCCCACAGTGAACTGCATGTCAGTCTACTTTGCATCTGCTCACGACTCTTGTCGTCTCTAGGCTCCTTTCATCCATTGCATGATCAAAGCGACTTCATATACACATATTGTGGTCCTTTTCTAGCCATCACGTGGTCCTTTCACCAACATCACCTTACTGAAGTGGTGACCGACACAACCTCTCTTACAGAGCTTCTTAAAATCCCGATACTGGCCATGGTGGTTAACTTCACATTTTGCATAGGACAAGAACTGTCTCTAGATATCACCCTGAATGAGCACACATGCTCTCATCAGACCCTTTAGTCTAGATCATACTAACCATTAGTTAGGGGTGATAAATTGTACTAACATCGAGTTCTTCATGTACCTACTTCCACCTTTTGGAAGGGAACCTTTAGGTCAAACTCAAGAACTTCAAACTCGCATCATGGTGCAGTTGAACTATCTCTCTCATATGTAGTTCAACCTGATTTGTCCCTTGACAGTACTCTTTCTTTCTCATGTCATCTAGGTAAGGCGGTCTACCATAGCCCATATTGCATCTTGTCCTTCCTTGGTCTAGGGGAGACTTATCACAACATCCATAGTGATGAACTCCCATTCCCTATCGGAAACTCTTTATCCTTTACATCAATGCACGGGGTTACTGGTGTTCATCCTTCACCCTCGGCTTGCATGGCCATATACCGCATGCAACTTTATCTTAGGTATCTAAAGTACCACTGTCACTCATTATCTTCATAGTACGGTGCATTTTGATCTTAAAATCACGATTTCCTATATGTCATGATTCCTCAAGATCGATTCCTCGAAACCCTAAACCACTCTCATCAGGGTTTCATTACCTTCCTATCCAAAGAAAAGCATGTGAGATTCTACAACCATCCTTTCATTGCATCGAGGACTAGTCTGACTAACTAACAACCATTAACTTGCTCAACATATCTTGTTACCTCTGCGTGTTAGCCAAACATATCTTCTTTTCCAATCTTAGGGTTAGTCTAACAACCTCTTCTAGCCAAAATGGGTAGATATATCTCAACCAGAGCATCCATTACCACTTCACATCCTTAGGTATTAGGTAACATTGAAGACATACACTTCCATATGTTTCACTTATCATCTCAAGCTTGAACTCAAAGTCTATATTTATTGAGAACACTCTGAGCTCATTCTTCTTGGTGATCAAACTCAACCTTGTATGACTCATATCTCATGATAAAACATCCTCATAAGGTGACCACCTCATTCCTCTTAGTGGTTGCCAACTATCTGTTTATCATTCACTTTACCAGGGTATGTTATCTTTTTTGTCCCCATATCTCGTGGCAACGTTCCAAACCGCATCATCTTTTATCCTTAGTGTATGGCACGCGTACTACCCTATCTCTCACTCCCATAACAAGAAGAAATAAGCATTTGGCTGCAGTCCAAATATAGAGTTCTTCCTATTCCAAGAGTAGAGATGGTACATCCCACCATGCCGGTACACCTTCAAATCTAGGTTGAAACGTGATATCTACGTCTCTACATCACAATCATCTCGATATCAAGGTTACTTCCATGGAACACTAGTTTCGAACCTACTTGGGTTTACACCCAATCCTTGGTCATCCCCTCTAGGTCTATAGGGTGTCGGCACTTTTGGGGTCATCCCTCTTCCCTTATGCATTCCAGAGAGTGCCCTACTCATCTGCACTTTGGGTCCCATGAGTTCATGAAGGTGATCAATCTCCTAACGCATGGCCCTCAGACAATGATAGTTGTTACCTCCTGACCCTATGGTCATGTGCAACTAGGGAATTAGGCAACTCCTACTTCCATCGGTCTTATCCCCATCTAACCCTAGGATGGACTTAGGATTATCCATTTATAGTACATGTACAACTTAGAACCTTGCCTAAGCCTTCATCATCTCTCTTTGTATACATGGGCTGACATCCTTCCCTTCATAGGGGTCATGGTGACATGCCTACCTTGGTCATGCCCCTTACCGGATACCTCCATGGTAACACATCCACATGCACTTAAAGATGGATATCTATGGGTCTATAGGTTCAATTTTCATACCATGTACTTTTCACTTAGCTTCTCAAGATCCTATGGGAACTTTTTAGGTTACCTTAAACCAACAAAACTGATATACACCCTACCAAAGGGTCCCTCTCCCAGGATGGGAGGAAAACTTCACCTTAACAACAAAGGTTACAAACGTCCCTATGTCTAGGGTTTATATCCATATGAGCATGCTTGACCCTATCAAGCCATTAAGGCACAAGCGGACCACCTGCTAACCCATGCTAGGTCACTCTTATTCTCATCCTCAACATTATATCAAGGTCATACCTCCCCATGTCATCAACTTAGTTGGGAAGGGTTCATCAAACACACCTTAAACTTAAGGGGCTTCCCTTTTCCTCTATACATGAGGAGTACCATGCTCGAAACTATAGCAACTCAATTCTCATCATGAGCATTAGGTATACCACTTCCCCTCTTAGGCCTAGGAACCCTAGGTTCACTTTTAGGTGTCCAACTGCATGCTCTATCTCTTAACCATGAATCAAGCTTGCAAAAGGCATGAAAAGCACTTCCTGTCATCCTTCAACTCGAGCAACACTTAGAGTTGGATCCTCCTCAAGGACAAACAATAAGGTACAAGGCCTCTTAACCTGTTACAAATCCTCTTCAAGGTATACAGAACATCTTCTTCCTTTCTCAGAAGGTAAACACTTATACCATAGGATCATAGGTGCCAAAAGCCTCATCCTCTCTCTAGGGTTGGGTTCTTCTAAAGGAAACCAAGATATCATTAGCCTCCAGGGGTCAAGTATAAGGCAACCACTATCATCCACCTAGGTCGCATCATCCTCAACTCCCGACTTTGCCTTATATCTCAGAGTCTAGGATTCCAACCCTCTTGTTGGGTTTCCTTCTCTCTCTCTAGAGCTAACCCTACAACTTCCCTCACCATTAGAGGTCCTCTCTTCATGAAGAATCAACCTCAAAAGCATGCCCCTACTTGGATGAAGCCTATGTTCAACTTATGCTCACTCAAGGTTATCCATAGTTCTTTAAGCTTATTTCATAAGCCATCCTTCACTCTATCCTGGTTAGGGTTCCAACCCATTTCTCACACTACTAACATACTTTGGGTGCATGCTATGCCCTACTCGCATAAATCCATAGAGTTTCTATAGGTCCTTCACTAACATCATCATCGAAGGAGCTATACATTACTCTAACATGCGCGACCCTTCCCAGGGTTGGGTTGCCAAAGGTGCTAGGTCACCCATGGATCATATGGCATCCCAAAGGCATGTCCTTTCAAACACCTGGTCTATCGTGATATCTATTCACCACTTCATCTCTTTCTATCCAACACTTAGGGTTAGGGTTATCATCATCCTCAGAGGATGTGCCAGGTCTCTACTTGCAATGGAGATTTCTATCTCCAAGACTAACTCTCTTTATCTATCCTCCTAATATGAAGGTCTAGCCTCAGGTCTGTTTTGAGGGCATGACAACTTATGTCATATGACCTAAGCATGTATCTATTCTTTAGTTTGCGCTTAATCTATCAAGCTTATACCCATGACATCTTATTTACATGCTTTTCATTTAATTTGGTGGAGGATCCCTTAAACCTTATCAACCTTACCCATACCTCAAGAGGGTGAGGGGAAGAGAGAAGACCCTAATCCTTAAGGTCCTTAACAGAATTTGTGATGAGAAGGGATGAATAAGATGAGAAAGTCCTAAAGGTATCTTATTTCGATTCATACCCTAAGACTTTGGCCAGGCAGTCACACGGATCCAGGAGTCATCGTATTCCGACTAGCGGTGCGGAGGAAAATATTGCTAGCCCCCAGTCGTGATCCTTTTCTAGACACCTCCATCTTTCGGATAATCCTCTAATAACTCCCTTGGGTTCTATGGAGTTTGTAAAATTTAATAATTACTAATGGTTAAGTGAGGAACCTATTCTCTGATACCAAATGTTACGACCCCACCTCTCAATAACCCCCAATTAAGGGAGACCGAGAGTTTGAAGCCGCACCCAAAACTTATGGATCAAAGGTTCAGCAATTAACCAAGAATAATTATCAAATTTTAACAGACTAAATGGGAAAACTGTAAGAAAAATAAAATTTTACATACCTTTTGAAAACTTGGATTTCTAAAAAAAATTATCCAGAACTGGAACTAGTCTAACTAATCATCCTTGTATTTTACTTCATGAATATGACAATTTACTGTTTGTCCTTTTGGCTTGTACCTAAAATGCCGACAAACAAAATGTCGGTTAGCTGAAGATGGTATGTGGGGGAAACAATAAATGTGCAACTATGATAACAATGTAATCATTCAAATGATCATTTAACAACCAAGATTACATTTTAAATATAACTCCGCGATCCCAGAGTACCCTATCCTCTGTGTTGGCCCTGCAGTGGATCTGGATACTACCTTCCTTATGGTAGATCCCCATTAAACCCCTCATGGTCCCACCCATAGGTGAACCAGTTTCTAGGGTTGAGTCACATGGCAATACTCGTAAGTAGCCCACTCCTTAACTCATGGCAGACTAATGGGTCTCATGGCACTACACTTGGTAGCTCAATTTCTAACCCACGATAACCTAGACTTTACTCTAGGTTACCCCTTTTTAGCCAGTACAAGCCACAGAGGTGGATCCAGATCTATCCAATTATACATGTATATTCATAGTGATAGTCATAGTTACTCTATAGTTGCATGAAATAAAAGCATGCAACATTTATTTCAAGCCATGAGGGAAACGTCGATAAAATCCTCAGAAAACTAGTCAGGATAATCATAAGCTTAACCACATACCTGATTAGATGATTTCAGAAGCATTAAGCAAATCCAACCAAGAATGCAATGAAGCAAGCAATTCAATAATCACATAATTCCTGAAAAGAATATGTACTCTATTTATTACACACTTTATCAGGAATCTACTTTATTGACTTGGATTCACTTTCTAGGGTTTTTGTATCCATTTTAGGGTTTCATTTTGCAATTAGGGTTTCCCTTCATCTTTTACCATATTATACCCTAATTTTATGTCATTACTCATAAATCCTAATTATCACATCTATTCTTCAATATTAAGGTTATCTTAACAACATATAACTCTATTTACATATTACAAGCACATTAATCATCAATTAATTTCATTAATCTTCTTTTACATTAAAGCTATTATTTTTATCCTTTTAGTCCATGCCGAGATCATTATACGCACCTATCATCAATTCAAAGTTCATTAAGGTCTAATTAACATATGAACTCATTTTGCCATCAATTCTACCTTTTATTCATGAGAAAACCCTAATTACTACATTTAGGGTTTTTATCCATAATTAGGAACTTTAATTCTCAAAATAAATTAGAACCATCATATAACAACATATTTTCATATCTTTCAAATTAAATATGATCTTATCTTCTTTTACCCTAAATTAGGGTTTCTAAATACTTAATCATTCTCATATGGGGTAAAAACCCTAAATTATGCAATTTCACATCTAGATCATGTTCAAATCTAACATTATCAATAAAAAGGTAATTAATACTTCATTTAACCCATTAAGCATACTAGATTCAACCTTTAATCACAAAAAGGGTTTTTAACTTAACTTTAATGCACTTTTCATCAACTTATTGTACTTTTGCAATTAGGAACGGAATTAATATTTAATATCATTTTTATTGTATTCCTCTTGTTCTCCTGATCAATTTTCATATATTACACGTATTAATCTGAGCTACCAATTTATAGTTATGAAATTTGCAAGGATTTACTTACTTGGCCAATCAGATTGCGCCACATCATGCAATACATGCAACGTTGTTTTCCTTGGAAACATTTTGAATTGACCGAAATTCCCTTGGTTAAGTTGGACCTTCTTTAGCCCATAGAGGGTCATAAGCGTAAAACGCATCCAACCTTGTTCAACCTCGCGAAACCCAGGTTGAGCACCGCCCCGCTGCACCTCGGGGGTTCGTCCCTCTCCATCCTTGGCTCGTGGAGTGTCGACAATGGCCGCCCAAGCTCTTCCATCATCTACCGCACCCAGTGCACCTCCAAGCCACGGTGAAGTCGGCCATTCCCAAGCAAGGTAGGTCTTCTACAACTGTCGCAACCGCGGCCGCAAAGCAGACTTCGGGTAGGTGCTGTATGAAAACGAGGGCACAGATGTGATTTCTGCTCCATCGTAGGTTGTCGGGGAAGCTTCCTGCCTCCAGCAAGACCACAAAACCAACCTTGTTTGTTCCAAGGATAGAGATATACCCTAGGGTTAGGGTTTTTGTACGAAATCATTGAAGAAGAGGATAAAACGAGGTGTGGGATCTTCTGGGTTCTATCCACGGTCTTTCCCTTATATAGGGAGGGTAAAGAAGCCCCAGGATGGCTTGCCCACGAAGAAACACAACCCTTTTCCAAAAGGAATTTGATTTCTTCATTACTAAGAAAGTTCCTCTTTCTCTCTCTCCTAATCATCTCTTTGATATACCTTATTTCTTGAATATTTTGGAATACGAAAATCCTTACTCTCTTTATTCTTTCCTTTTAGTTGTTTGCCACGAAATCATGTTTTCTTTCAATTGAAAATACCACCTTTTGAAAAACAACACAAAATTCATTAATAAAGTATCACATTAGCCTTTTCTTTTGAAATCTTGGTATTTTCTCTTTCTTTCCTTTTTATTGGGACTCCTTGGATCCCAAGAAACTCTATTATTTCGAAATCCTTTTTATTGGATACTCATTATCCTTCTAGATGCATCTAAATGCATCATTCTTCATTATCTTGTTTTATTCTTATTAAAATATCTCTTTTTTAGGATTTCTGTTTATTTCTCTTTTATTTTCCTCATTGGTATTCCTCTTATCCTTAGAAATCCTTGGGATATGAAATTCCACCGAAATAACTCAATTTTACCTCTTTTCACTTATTTTCCACATTTTACCATTATTTTCAATTTCTTTCTTAATAAAGAAATACTTAATTGATCTTTTCTTTTCTTTGCAACTTTGGACTCCTTGGAACCCAAGAGGCATGAAATCCCTCTTTGGATTTGCCTTCTAGAGGTTTCCACATTTTTCTTTTCTCAAATATTTAATTATTCATTTACTAATTGAATCTTCTTGTTATTTGGGCCCAATAGCCAATAAAGCCCACAACACAAACATCAAAGCTATTGTAAACAAAATCCATTTATTTCAAATACATTATATCATTATTTGTTTAAGTATCCTTAATATGACAAATTACATTTCTCGGAAACTGAACCCAAAATCAGGGTTGTAACAACCATCTCCACCAATCCATCTCAAATGGACCCATATATCGGGGACTCAACTTTCTCAGTTGTAGCTTAGAGGGGTCAGATTTTCACATCACATACTCTCCCATAGTGAACTACATGTCAGTCTACTTTGCATCATCCCATGACTCATATCACCCCTGGGCTCTCTCTCTCAGCCATTGCACGATCAAAGCGACTTCATCTGCACACACATTGGTTCTTTTCTGACCTTCACGAGGTCCCTTCACCAACATCATCTCAATGAAGTGGTGACTGACACAACCTCCCTTACAGAGCTTATTTACATCCTAATAATGGCTATGGTGGTTATCATCATATCTCTGAGAGGGCAAGAACTGTCCCCCTATGTATCACCCTGAATGAGCACACATGCTCTCATTAGACCCTCTTATCTGGATCGTACTAACCATTAGTTAGGGGTGATAAGTTGTACTCACATCGAGTTCTTCATGTACCTACTTCCATTGCATGGAAGTGAATCTTTAGGTTATACTCAAGAACTTTTAAACTTGCATCCTGGTGCAGTTGAACCATCTCTCTTACTTGTAGTTCAACCGGATCCGTCCCATGACATCATTCTTTCTTTCTCATGTCATCTAGGTAAGGCGATCTACCATAAACCATATTGCATCTTGACCTTCCTTGGTCTAGGGGAGACTTATCACAACATCCATAGTGATGAACTCCCATTCCCTCTCGGGGACTCTTCATCTGCTATATCAACACACTAGTTACTGGTGTTTGTCCTTCACCTTCTGGATTGCATGGTGACAAGCCACATTCAACTTCATCTTAAGCATCTGAAGTACTACTGTCACTTACTATCTTCATAGTACCACGGTGTATGATGACCTTAAAATCATGATCTCCTGTATGTCATGATTCCTTAAGATTGATTCTTCAAAATTTCTAACCCACTCTAGTTGGGGTTTCATCACCTTCTTTTCCAGAGATTAGCATTTGAGGTTCTACAACTATCCTTTTATCACATCAAGGCCTAGGTTGGCTAACCAAACAACTACTAATTTGTTCAAAAAATCTCATTACATCCGAGTGTTAGCCAAACATGTCTCCCTTTTCCAACTTAGGGTTAACCTAACAACCTCTTCTAGCCTCTATCTAAACTAGGCAGCTGTATCTCAACCAGAGCATTCATTACTACCTCACATCCTTAGGTGTTAGGTAATGTTGAAGACACATACCTCCATGTATTTCCCCTTCTCATCTCATCTCAGAATCAACAAGAAAACTTAGAGCTCATCTTCTTGGTTATCAAACTCAACCTTGTACGACCTACAAATTCCACATAGCTCATGATAAAAACATCCTCACAAGATGACCACCTTAGTTCTCTTAATGTTTGTAAACCATCCACATATCATTCACTCCACAAGGGTATGTTATCATCTCTGTCCTCATACCTCATAGCAACATTCCAACTCACATCATCTTTATCCTTGGTGTATGGCATGCATAATGTCCTATCTCTCACTCCAATAATAAGAGGAAATAAGCATTTGGCGGCCATCCAAACACAAAGTTCTTCCTGTTCCAAGAGTAGAGATGGTACATCCCACATTGCCTGTACACCTTCAAAACTAAGTTGAAACATGCAACTTAAGTCTCTACATCATAATCATCTCGATATTAAAGTTATTTCCATGGAAAACTGGTCTCGAACCTACTTGGGTCACCACACAATCCTTGGTCATCTCCTCTAGGTCTGTAGGGTGCCGACACTTTTGGATTCGTCCCTCTTCCCTTATGCATCTAGAGAGTACCCTACTCATCAACCCTTTGGGTCCCATGAGTTCATGAAGGTGATCAATCTCCTAACCCATGGCCCTCAGACAATGATAGTTGTTACCTCCCAACCCTATGGTCATGTGAAACTAGGGAATTAGGAAACTCCTACTTCCATCGGTCTTATCCCTACTAACCCTCAGATAGACTTAGGATTCTAATATAGTACATGTCCAACTTAGAACCTTACCCAAGTCTCCATCATCTCTCTCTGCATTCCTGGGCTGACCTTTGTCCTTTCAAAGGGGTCATGGCGACCTGTCTACCTTGGTTAGGCCCCATACTGGTTACCTCCATGCTAACACATCCACATGCACTTAGAGATGGTTATCTATGGGTCTATAGGTTCATTCTCTTACTATGTACTTTTCACTTAGCTTCTCAAGATACTATTGATACCTCTTTAGGTTACCTCAAAACCAACAAAAATTGGTATACACCCTACAAAAGGGTCCCTCTCCCAGGATGGGAGGAAACTACACCTTTTATGACAACGTCCTTATATCTAGGGTTTACATCATGCTTTACCTTAGCAAAGTACTAAGGCACAAGAAGACCACCTACTAAATCATTCTAGGTCATACTTGTTCTCATTCCTCAATATTGGACCAAGAACATACCTTCCCATGTCACCAATTTAGTTGTGAGGGGTTCATCAAACATACCTTAGACTTAAGGGGTTTCCCTTTCCTCTCACCATGAGGAGTGCCATGCTCGAATCTATAGAAACTCAAATCTCATCAAGAGCATCAGGTATACCACTTCCCCTCTTAGGCCTAGGAACCCTAGGTTCACTTCTCTGACATCCAACTGCTTGCTCAACTTTTAACCACGAACCAAGCATGTACAAGGTATGACATGCACTTCCCATGATCCTTCTACTTGAACAACACTTTAGAGTGGAGTCCTCCTCAAGGACAACCAACTAGGTAAAAGGCCTCACAACTTGCTACTAAACCTCTCCATGGTCTAAGGAACTCTTTTTCCCATCTCAGAAGGTAAACACCTATACCATAGGCACATAGGTACAAGAAGCATCATGCTTTCTCTAGGGTTTGGTTCCTCTAAAGTCAACCAAGATATCATCAGCTGCTAGGGATCAAGCATGAGGCAACCGCTATCATCCACTTAGGTCACATCATCCTCAACTCCCCAATGTTCCTCATACCTCAGAGTCTAAGCTTCCAACCTTCTTGCTTGGGTCCTACTCTCTCTCTCTCTCTAGAGCTAACCATACAAACAATCTTACTACTAGAGGTCCTCTCTCCATGAAGGATCAAGCTCACAAGCGTACCCCTACATGGGTGAAGTATATGTTCAAACTTATGTTCACTCAAGATTATCCATAGCCCCTTTATGCTTATCTCATAAGCTATCCAACATACTTTCCTGGTCAGGGTTTTATACTAGTGTCAGCACTACTAACATACTCTGGGTGCATACTATGCCATGCCCATATAAGCTCATGGGGTTTCCATAGGTTCTTCACTAACCTCTTCATTGAAGGAGCTATCCTTCACCCTAACATGCACGACCCTTTTACAGGTTGGGTCGCCAAAGGTACTAGGTCATCCAAACTCACATGTCTCATATCGTCATGGGCATCCAAAAGCATGTCCACTCACACGCCTGGTCTATCATGACAACTAACTCATCATGCCATCTCTCTCTCTAACCACTACTTAGGGTTAGGGTTTGCATCATCCTAAGAGGATGAGCCAGATCTCTTCTTGTAATGCAGGTCTCTACCTCCAAGACTAACTCTCTCCACTCATCCTCCTAACAAGGAGGACTAGCCTTAGGTCTCTCTTGAGGGCATGACAACATATGTCATACGACCTAATCATGTATCTATTCTTTAGTTTACGCTTAAAGTATTAAGCTTATGTCCATGACATCTTATTTACATGCTTTTCATTAATTTGGTGGAGGATTCCTTAAACCTTATCAACCTTACCCATACCTCAAGAGGATGAGGAAAAGAGAGAAAACCCTAATCCTTAAAATCCTTAACAACATTTGAGTTGAGAAGGGATGAACACGATGAGAGAGTCCTAAAGGTATCTTATTTCAAGTCAAATCCTGAGACATTGGCCAGGCAGTCACACTAATCCGGGAGTCCTCGTATTCCGACTAGCTGTGCAGAGGAAAATCTTGCCAGCCCCCAGACGTGATCCTTTTCTAGACACCTCTGTGTTTTGGAAAATCCTCTAATAACTCCCTTGGTTTCTACAAAGTTTGTAAAATTTAATAATTATTACAGATTAAATGAGGTACCTATTCTATGATACCAAATGTAATGACCCGCCTCCCGATAACCCCCAATCAAGGGAGACCCAAAGATCAGAGCCGTTATCCCAATTAACAAGATCAAAGGTTCAATAATTAATCAATAGTAATTATGAATACCAACTATACTGAATGTGTGACGACACCCGCCATCAATTGAGATAACAAGTGTCATTAACAATAATAAAACATGCGGAAGCGATCGTTAGCAGCGGAATTACTGAAAATCACCAAAAATTAAAACCATTTATCAAAAGATCCATTCTCAGGAAAACTCTTTCATTTAGAACCAAAGTAAAACATTACATCCTAGTTCATATATATACATATCATGCCTCATTACACAAAATATCAGATCGATGAATCAAAACACTATCTCCTAGGACTTGAGAGTACAGAGACGACACATAGGACTATCTACACAACACCAGACAGCCAATGTCTCCACCTATTGGATCACTGCTGTCCCTGTGACTGCTGCTGTTGTTGCTCACCCACTGAAAGGTTTCTTCCTCTTCTTCGGCGATTACCTAAAATTTAATCCCACGGGGGTGAGACAATTATAAAAATTGCCCCAGCGAGAGATATATCTCTCTACCAGAAACATTGTTATTGCTGATAATAGAATAACACTGAGCAGTAGAATTATATTTACTCAACAACAGGTAAATCATTGAATAAGATATGCAGAGCAGTATTCTCTATGCAATCATTTCAATTATAACTTGATTAAGCAGCAAGTCATTCATTTAATAAGGAATATGAAGAACATGTATATCATTTATCCAACTATGATATAATAGTCCATGTATCATCAACCATTGATTCTCACAATTCAATCCTAAGAAAATATGCTACACGACTGATTACGTTTTACAATCATACTTATGCTCTGAGGAGATGAGGCATACCGCTCATACTCCAACCGAACACAGTTACATAAAGCATCGATACCACACATAGGCCAATGGAAGAGACGGATTCCCATGAACTCAACTTTCTCGGTCAGTACGAGATAACATGCAGGACATCTTGTGTGTCTGCTAGATAGCTTTCCAGGGTATACTGGCAACATCACTATTAGAGTTATAGCCCGTAGCATATACTCCCTTCAGGATATGGCCCGTAGACAATGCCTGGTATTATTTGTGGAGTCATGGCCCGTAGCCATGCTCTTATTGGGGTATGGTCTGTAACCAATCCTGTTCATAGGACATAGCCCGTAGCCATTCCTATGGGGCATAAGGATATAATTTCCCAATTACCGCCACATATTCAAAAATATGTGTTCCGTGTAAACTCGTTTCACCATTCAGCTAATTTTGACGTTGATGGATCTGTGGTCAGGGCAACTACATTATATGGTATTACTTGATTAATTAAGTACATTATCATATTCTTTTAGCATCAGCCAAGTTTCCAAACATAACTTAATAAGACAAATGCTATAAAGAAAACATGTACTATTTCCATTAATCACTTCTCGGTCTTTATAAGACATTGGGAGCTCAGTCCCTCATTTCAACACTGGGAATTCTCATCCCTTCACAATTTCAATACCATAACCATGTGATCCTGGGTATTCAAACCCTTAGCTCATCACCTGAGCATTGTTACCACTTTCTCAGGTAACTAACACCTTTAGGTCATCTGACCAAGATAAGTATGATACTTGCTACACAAGCATCCATCATAGCACTTGAGGCCCATTAACTCTCTTGCTACCACTTACCAGGCAACAAGGTATATTATGGCACACAAGGCCCAATAAACAAATTCAAATTAATAACACATCATAGCTCATACCTGGATATGCCCATCATATCATGATACCTGCATGGTTATCACATATGATAGCAGTACATCAATTATCTATCAACACCATGCAGAAACAAATGTATCATTAATTTAAGGTATCACCCTTATTCCTTTACCAGGATTAGGGTTTCCATCACATATCATTACCCTTCATTAGAGTTAGGGTTTTCCACTATTAACCATTTAGGTTTTCAAGATCATATTATCAATGATCAAACTCTAATTCATTGCTCCACACATCTAGGAGCCAACATTTATACCATAAGTATTCAATCATACTTATTTATTCTCATCATTTACCATTAAATGATCATCAACACAAGGTATGAGTTTCTCTCTCATCCTTAAGTTGGGAATCAACAAAACAACCATGATAGGTCACTTTCAAATCATCTCTATGTCAGGCATAGAGCACCACAACCGTGCAACCAGGAACGGCCGTGCAAAGAAAGTCAACACGGCCGTGCTACCTTGCACGGTCGTGCAAAGTGAATCCACCACGGCCGTGCTACCTTACACGGTCGTGCTACAAAAGATCATCACATGAATCATATTCATGTATGAATTTTATTCTTTTATCCTTTCAACTTGATTAGGTCACATCAACCCTTCAATCAAGTTCATACAATTAGGATTAACATAGTGTATCAAGTTATTGATCCTATAAGCAATTAGGGATTTACCCCTTAATTGGCACTAATCACTTAGGTACTATTAGGGTTTCAACCTTTGTACCTTCATTGATTATCATTACTAATCATAATTGGATCAATAGAACATTCATCATCTTAATTCTCAAGAGATTCAATCACATTGAACCTTCATTACATAAGGTATCCAATTGAATTAGGGTTTCCAATGTTGATTCCTTCAATCATTGAATTCATGGAACCAATCATCAATTTGACCTATCCTCATACTTTAATTGAGTTAAATAGGTCAACCTTCAACTGATTTGACCCTCAATTTACCCTCAATTGATCTTCAATTAGGGTTTGGAATCGATGAACCATCAACACTAATCAATGCAGGATTAGTTACTTTGAAACCCCTGAACCATCATCCAAATTGAACATGACCTGACCCCAAACGGTCTTGAGGTCGTTTGGATGACCACCAAACGGTCTTGAGACCGTTTTCCCATCATATCATCAAAATCCAAGTCAACCAATTAAGTTTTGGATCATTGGATTGATCACCCAATCAGCAATTGAATACACTTTAACTTAGTAACCTTGGATCATCAATTGCTTAACCATACTCACCCCTGGACCTCTAAACGGTCTTTGGTGACCTCCAAACGGTCTTGAGACCGTTTGGATGAGCTCCAAATGGTCTTGAGACCGTTTGGCTCATCCAAGCCTTGGATTCTAGTGAAATTTCACCAAGGTTTGGTCTATTGAGTTGATCAACAAATCAGCAATTGATTGCTTTGTAACTTGGTAACTTTGGGCCTTCAAATAGGCAACCATACTTAACCCCAGACCTCAAAACGGTCTTGGGTGATCCCTAAACGGTTTTGAAACCGTTTGGGTGATCCCCAAACGGTTTTGAAACCGTTTGGTCCAATCAACCCAAAACATCAACTCAACCACTTGCAAAATCAGCACTTAGCCGATTAGGGTTCATACCACATCTTTGCATCTTCAAATACATATCCATACTTGACCCTAGACCGCCAAACAGTCTTGGGTGACCCCCAAACGGGTTTGAGACCGTTTGGGTGATCCCCAAACGGTTTTGAAACCGTTTGGGCTAATCAACCCAAAACATCAAATTAACTCATTGGAATTTCAGCACTAATTTCAATTAGGGTTTGCCTAATTGATTAGCCTTCAACTCACAATTCCTTGGGAATTAACCCCTAAAATTTGGTGAGTCATTAAACAACATAATTAGTAACAGTAATATTAAACGGTAAACCCTTGGTCAACTCACTCAAACGGTTTTGAAACCGTTTGCCCAAAAAGGTCAAGTTAATCAGATTGAAAAGCAGCACTTAATCCAATTAGGTTTACCTAATTGATTAGCCTTCAACTCACGATTCCTTTGGAAATAATCCATAAAATTTGGTGAGTTATCAACCAACATAATTAGGAACAGGAATCGCAAACGGTAAACCCTTGGTCAACCATATCAAACGGTTTTGAAACCGTTTTCCCAAAAAGGTCAAGTTAATCAGATTGAAAATCAGCACTTAATCCAATTAGGTTTAGCTAATTGATTAGCCTTCAACTCACGATTCCTTTGGAACTAATCCATAAAATTTTGGGAGTTATCAACCAACATAATTAGGAACAGTAATCTCAATCTTTCAACCCTTGGTAAACTCCCTCAAACGGTTTTGAAACCGTTTTCTCCTAAACGGTTTGCAAACCGTTTGGTCACCAAACGGTTTGGTGAAACCGTTTGGTCCCAACTTCCAAACCGTTTGCCCAAGATATTTGGGGAGCTGTGTGCTTATGATGATGTCATCATCATCAAGATTCATCCCTGAAGTTCTAACAACTTTTGATTTCATGAATTAATCAATTTCAACCAGCAATTAATCAAGATAATGAAGGAATCATTGAAATTACAAGATTAATGGTGGAATAACAATGTAAAAGGGTTCAAGTTATAAAACCCACCTTCAAATCTGATCCCAAGCTCGAATATTCACGGCTCCAATGGTGGTTTAAGCTCTAGCAACCTCCCAAGGTCGTTTCTCAAACTTTTGGAGTGAAAGGATCGGCTAGGGTTGAAGATGGAGTGAAGAAATGAAGGAATTACACATTGTTTTATGATTTTCACCATGAAATCATGAAGAATGAAGATCAAATGCTTAACAACAGGTTAGGGACGTGCTCCCTGCTGTCCTTAGCCTTCTTGGTTGGTTTTTAAAGCAAGGGGAAGAAAGTAAATCCGAAAAAGTCCTTAGGTGGGTTAGAAAAGGCTCTTTTATAAGGAAATTGATGAAAGAGAAAATGTTTTATTTAAAATCAATTAATTACAAAAATAGTACCACCTCTTCCTCCTTGTTTTGCTTGCATACAAAGGCAAATCAAAGCCACCGAACTACCTTCCATTATCCATGGATTAAGGGAAAAGAAAATAAGCACCTTAATCCATTAGAATATCATTATATCTTTTTGAGTGGGAATTCTTTTCTTTATAATAAGGTGAGTGGAATTTCACCTCCTTAAGATATTTTCGGTCCTTGATAAGCTCAAGGACGTTCACACATACATCTGAATCCAACCATTTTAATTTTGGTTGAAGGCCCTTTAATTAATACATTCATTTTTGCCCTAAATCGAGTTAGGGTTTCAATTAGGATTAAATCTTGATTATTTTAATATCAAGATTCTCTCTCCTCCAACTTAATTCAAATGAGGTGCCCCTCTCATTTTCTTTGCTCTACATGATGCCAATAAATATTGGGGACCTTATTGAAGTGGGAATTTTCATATTGAACCCTAGATTTTGGGTAAATTGCACATTACACCAAAACTAGGTTTTATTGCACAAGGATTGCTTTACAAGCTTAATCTTGGTGTCCAAGCTTGTGGAAACCATTCTACTACATCATATTCATTCTTATGATGTCTCAACATCATAGGAACATCTTATCATGCAACATTTGCAAGTTGACCCCTCAACTTGGGTAATTTGCACTTTAGTCCAAAATAAGCAATCATTGCTTCAACATTGTCCAAACAGGACCAAAATTGAAACATAAGTTCCTCATGAGCCCTAATTACTTTTCACAAGATGAAATTAAGCATATAATCATCTTTCTTAATAAAAACACCTAGGGTTAAAACATAACCCAGGTCAGGGATGTTACAGAAAGGTTGTAATAAAAGTAAACTTTGCATACCTTTTCAAAATTTTTTGGAAATCTAATTCTATCCACAGCTTGGATCTATTCTATCTAATCCTCCTTGTACTTTATTTCTTATTTTCACAATGTGTCACTTTACTATTTGTTCATTTCAAGGTTGTACCTAAAACATCGACAAACAAAACGTCGGTCAGCATATAAGAATATGCCGGTATGTGGGGACAACCAAAATTTCACAAATATGACTAACAATCTAATGATCACAATCAAGGTAATTAACAAGCCAATTTACATTTTAAATGTGTCATTCTCCACCACTTTTGTCCTAACCCTGGAATACCCCCTCTAGGGTTTCTCTTTTGCCATTGACTTAAGGCCACCTTCTCAATCCCGAGCTTGGTTCCTGGGGTCACCTCTCATGGTGCCCATTAGTCATGCAACATAGACCACCTTCTCATTCCCTAGCTTGGTGTCTGGGGTTACCTCTCATGGTGCCCATTGGTCTTCCCTCCTAGGCTTGACCTTTTTGCATCATCCATCAGGGTGGCATGTAGGTGTGAGAATACACACATATTTTACAATTGTGATAATCATAGTGACTTTATAATTTGCAAGTATGAACATCCAAACTGATAGGTTACATTCAATGTGATTAACCATCTAGAAAACCTTCGGTAAAACTAATGCAATTAACCATAATTAACCACATACATGTCAAGCTGATTTGAGACATAATTAAACCAATCAACGCAAGAAATCCAATAGGCAAGAAAGCACACAAAGAGATCCTAAAATATGCATACAATTTCCTATCATTGATTGTAACATCCCTGACCTGGGTTATAACCTAACCCTAGAAGTTTTGCCTAAATATGTAATTAAACACTTGTAATTATCTTTTAGCAGGCAATAAAAGCCCCTAAGGAACATATGTTTCCATTCCTGTCCCCTAGGAGCAATGTTGTAGTATTGTTTTGCAATACAAGGATCTATGTGCAAATTACCCAGTTAAGGGATTAACTTGAAAATTGCACATGTTGAGATGTTCCTCTGATGTTGAGACATCATGAGGATGTTTATGATGAAGTTTGAGGGATTTCCCAAGCTTGAGCACCAAGGTGCAGCTGTGGAAGCAACCCCTGTATTTGAAAACCCTAAATTGGTGTAAAGTGCAATTTACCCAATTTGAGGGGTGCAACTTGTAAAATACATCATCTAAAATATCTTTTATGACTCTTGGCATCATTTAGAAGAGAAATGATGAAAAGGTCACTTCATTTGAATAATCATATAATAAAGAACACCTTTGTGATTGAATAATCAAGGTGTATGTATAAAAGCCCTTTTATGTGTATGCTTTAGTGATGGGTTGATCCTCTTTGCCCTCAATTCTTGACCTTAGAAGGAGTTTGTACTTATAAATCAGATGTGGGGACGTGCAAAGAAGAAATAAAGGACTTAGATGAGAAATGAGGACAACATATGTTCTTATGTTGAAATTTCACCTAAGTATATATATACTACCTTCCCCACTTAGCAAGGGAACGATCCTCTTCTTTTCATTTCTTATCTCCCTTGCTCAAACCGACTAAGGCAGAGCTCTGGAGCAGGGAAGGATTACCAAGGGTCCTAGGTAAGTTTGGATCATCCCTTTTGCTTAAATTCATGGAGGAAACTCATTTTCAAGGTTGAATTCATGGCTAGCTCACCTAGCTCTATCTTTCTAGCCATTCCTTTCCAACTTTTCCTTGGAGAATTCACCTTGGCCGACCTGTGGAGCTCAAAGACGCCATGAAAGCTTGGATCTTGAAAGCTTGGAGCTCAAGGAACAACCTTTAGGCGGGTTTTATAACTCTAAACCTTATGCTTTGGTTATACATCTTTTTCTATGCATATAGTTGCTAGTTCTCCTTCTTCCCTATCTTACCTTGCATCCTTGCAAGCAAAATCGTGAAGAACTGCTACTGATCTTGAGGTAGAAGATAAGGGCGTTAATTCCTATGCTTATCCATGTATTTTTCCACTTTACTAAATGGTCCTTACCAATTGCCCATACGGTTTACACAACCGTTTGGTGGGCAAACGGTTTCAAGGTCGTATGAAGGCAACGGCCTTCAAGACCATTTGGTCACGTTGACCAAGCGAAGACCGTATGGGAATCTTGTTTATAATTATGTAGGTTAATTACCCACAAAATTTGAGGGGTTAACTCCAAAGGAATCGTGATATATAAGCAAATCAATTAGCAAATCCAATTGAATTAAGTTCTGATTTTCAATCTTCCTAATTTGCTCTTTTTGGGAAAACGGTCTCAAGACCGTTTAAGATGGTTGAACAAACATTGAACGTTTGGTATTACTGTTCATAATTATGTTAATTAACGACTCACCAAATTTGATGGATTAATTCCAAACGAGTCATGAGTTGAAGGATGATTAATAGGGCAAACCCTAATTGAAATCAGTGCTGAATTTCCAATGAGTTAATTTGTGATTTTTGGGTTGATTAGCCCAAACGGTCTCAAGACCATTTGGGGAATCATCCAAACGGTCTCAAGACCGTTTGGGGATCACCCAAGACCGTTTAGAGGTCTGGGGTCAAGTATAGTTGACCAATTGAAGGTCCAAAGGTACCAAATCATATTGCATTTAAGTATTGATGTGATGATCAACTCAATAGATCAAACCTTGATGAATTTTCACTAAAGTCCAAAGGATGGATGGGAAAACGGTCTCAAGACCGTTTAGAACTCATCCAAATGGTCTCAAGACCGTTTGGTGACAACCCAAGACCGTTTGGAGGTCTAGGGTTAAGGTAATTTGATCAATTGAGGGCCCAATTATAGTGGGTTATTGAAATAATTAAATTGCTGATTTATGACTTAATGAAGGTTCAACCCCTATCAAATCAACTTAGATTTTGATGAATTCATGGGCAAACGGTCTCAAGACCGTTTGGAGGTTATCCAAACGATCCCAAGACCGTTTGGGCCAAGTTTGGGCCCAATTGGAGGTCAATTGATAGGTTCAACCTTGTATTGATTCACATTGTTGAATATTGATGACCATCCGATTTGAAACTCTAATTGAGATGGACTTAACCCTAATTGGATTACAATTGAGGGTTAATTTGGTGTCCAATTGATTGAGGCTCATCCTAATTGATTCAATTTATAAGTGGTTAACATGGCTTTGGCCAATTGAGGGCTTCAACATACTTAATCATAAACAATTGTAACTTTTGAACCATGTTGGAGGTCCAAACGGTTTGAGCCCATTTGGACCAAACGGTCTCAAGACCGTTTGGGCTCAAACGATCTCAAGGTCGTTTGGACCAATCGATCTCAAGACAAGTTGATCAAACGGTTTCAAACCGTATAAGCTCAAACGGTTTGGAAAGTCAAACCTAGCATACGGTCAACGCACCCAAACGGTTTGGGCAAATGACCTTGAGGTCATACGGTCTTGGAGTCAAACCTGGCATACGGTCAATGCACCCAAACGGTTTCAAACCGTTTGGTGGTTGAAGGTTGAAACCGTTTGAAGGTTTTCAAGGTTATTTATACATAATCACTTGAAGTTGTAATTGGTTCAATGGTGATCTAATCTAAACCCTAATGGTAACTTAGAACATTAAGGGACTAAGTGATTAATGAATTGACCCATGATGGTGATCATGAGGTAAATTACCAAAATACCCTTGAGGTGTTTAATTGAGTAATACCTTTCTCTAATAAAACCCTAATCACATGATAATGATGTTTTGGCTTATGCTAGTCAATGAGGACTTAACCCAACCTGATCTAGAGTGGTGTTATCACCATCTACTAGTAAAAGGAGAGAGAAAGTATCATAAGAGAGAGAAAGTACCCTTTTATAGTGGAAACTTAAGTAAAGTACCTTCAATACATATGAATGTGCATGATTAGGGTATGATCCACCTATGTAAGATCATGGAAACCCTAATTATGATGTTTAAGTGAATCTTAATCTTATCTAGGAGCTTTAATGATGATGTATCTCATACATGATGATGTTATGAGATCAATTCACCAATAGGTGAATAGTAAACCCTAATTCTAGGATGATGACATGTATTGTGAATAGTAAACCCTAATTGATGAGATTCAGGGAAACCTAGCTCTTGTAAGAGTAGGGAGATACAACTTCTTTAAATGAGTTATTTACTGTTATCAGTTGAATTGACCAGGCAGGTTCCTATATGAGGATGATCATATCCAGGTATGGATGATGATGCTATATTCATTGAAAGCATGTTGTCCGCTTTATGAATAGTGATATATCCTGGTGCCTTGATAGTGGCATCTTATGAGATTGATGGGCTGTGAGAGCCATGAGTATCATCAAGGTCATGCTTAACAGATGACTTGTGATGAGAGAATTGAGAAATGGTAATTGATGTAAGTTAGACTTGTTACATTTAGTATCTTTCCTTCTTAGCTGTTATGCTAATGTTTAAATGTTCAAGAACATGTATGTTATCTGATAAGTGATAACTTATGAGTTGATAGGTTGAATGAGTCATGAGTAATATGTGCTGATGATTATCAAAGGTCATATTATTTAGATGATCAGATAAAATAAGATGTTCTTGGTAATAAATGTTATAATTAGTCCAGGGGTTTGGACTCTCACTTTCCGGATTCTTAGTGATAGGATGTTTAGGGAATGATATCCCTATGTTAAATTATGAAATGTGATCCTAATATAGAGTGTCACTATGTAAAATTCTATTACAAGATAATCCTATGAAAGGCTTAACTACAGACTTAGGGGTGATGAATGTAAATAACCCTTGTGTCACTTGAGTTTGGTTAAGTATGATTTCATGTGTACTAATCATACAGTTATGTTGTGGTTTTGGAATCCTAGCACCTTGTAGAAAAGGGTATGGCTATAGGCTATGATATCCCTTATTATAATGCCAGGTGATGGATATATGATCTAAGTCTGAAGAGAGCCAGTGTGGTAATGATGGATTTATAATAAATAAATGATATACATGTCCTTTTATTCTAAAAGAAAAGAGATATGTGGGTTGATTTAGAGATGTTTTGCTTCTAGTAGGAGGAATAGATTACAATCTGTGAAACATTGTTCTAACTACTCTTAAAATATATATGACTTCTTTGTGTACTGTTATTCTCTTATTCTGTAATAATCATGTTTCTGGCGAAGAGTTATAACTCCCGCTGGGACAATTTTTTTTAAAAATTGTCTCACCCCGTAGATTTCAATTGTTTTTAGGTGGACGTCAAGGACGAAGGGACCAATCTCTAGGTGACCAGTATCAGTAGCAGTAGTACCCGAAGCAGTAGTAAATCCCAGGTGGAGATTTAGACTGCTGAGTTATATAGATAGATAATCAGTCCTATGTGTCCTCTATACTCTCAGGTCCTTGGATTCATGGTCTGAGTTTTGTTTCGTCTCTTGAGATTTTGTAGCATGCTGTGTCTAATTACTCAAGAAGTAATTAACAGAGACGTAAACAGTTTATCTTGAATCTATGAAAGGAATTTTATGGTTTCAATGTCTTATCTCAAAAAGTTTTAATTTCCGCTGATTTTTGGTATTCCGCTGCTAAACGAATCGCTTCCGCTATGTTTACTTCGAAGTTTATGTGTTTATCTCAGACTTTGGAGATCAGAGCCCACATTGATCATGCCATCAAGATCTATTAAACCTAGCTCACTTCCTAGGGTTTCTATTCCACTTTTAGGGTTTCCATTGAAATTATGGTTTCTCTTCATTTTTACTATTTTAAACCCCAATTTTATACTATTACTAATGAACCCTAATTATCTCATCTACTCTTTATGAAAGATATTAAGGTTACCTTTTAACAATCAGATTAAAGGCACAATTAACCATCAATTAAGCCCATTATTCCTCTTTTACATTAAAACTACCATTTTTATCCTTTTAATTCATGACAAGATCATTAGGCCCAATTATCACCTTTGGTTCCCTTCAAATTAACAATTCTTAGTTCATTATGGTCTAATTCACATATAAACTCTATTTATCATTAATTACACCTTTATCCATTAGGAAACCCTAATTACTATATTAAGGGTATTTATCCACAATTAGGAATTTTTTTACTTGAAATAGCTTTGAACCATCTTATCTCAATTTTATACATGAATTTGAACAATCAAAGCCATTAAGAATCTTAATTACTAACATTAGGGTTTCAAGGCCCCTTAAAGCTCATTTATATACATGGAACCCCAAATTAATCAAATCACACATAAGGTTCATCCTTTTAGATCTAATGCATCTTTTTATAATCAACATGTTAATATCAACTTTAATTATCTTTATAACCCTTCCTAATTCATTAATCATCAAAGATTATGGTTTTTCATCAATTAAACCATTAAAGATAGCATCTTTACATACTTTCTGAATTGCAAGCAAAATTAAGCTTCAAATATAATTTATTTGTGTTCCTCTCATTCCGAGGATCAATTTTCATATTTTAACTTTATTCATCAGAGCTTCCTATCAAAAGTTATGATTTATGCAAGATAAATTATTTTCTTGATTTATCTATTATTTCCTGAAAAATCATCGGCCGCTCGATCTATGGTCCACTGGACCACGCGTGATCCAATGGTCCGTGATCGCGTGCCTCACTAGAGATCAAACTAAAGTAAAGGGTGAGAATACCCTTACCTAGTTAATGCAAGTGCGCGGGCAAAGGAGTCTTTTACCCCTATTGCTTCTTCAACCTCGTGATCCCTGTCTCCCGCGAGCGAAGCCCAACCATGGTCAGCACCATGGTTGACTTTGAGATCCATCCTCTCTCGGTGCTAGACAAGGCCACCACGACCTCCGCCACACCCCTACGAACTCAACCGTGGTCTCAACTACGCTCGAGTTGGCCGGAGTCACCGGGACGGAGGAGCTCTTCTCCGACGAGGTAGCTTGGACCAGGGAAGCAGTGAAGACCATCATCCAAAGTGAAATTGTTCACAGGGTCGTGATCACGAAGACCAATAAGGTCTCTCAGAGATGTTTGCATCATAGTTGGGGGTCAACAACCCTCATTTTATAGGAGGAAACTCGTGGAACCAACCTGCCTCTATGAAAGTTTGGGTGAATCTGCTAGAAGCAATGAAACCCTAAGAAATCTAGGGTTAAACAAATCAGACTGGCCTCCCGAAGTGGTTGATCCAATTTCTAAATCATCTCATCCATCCTTTCACGAGAAAATCAATTTGGAAAAACTGATCGTACTGTTCCCCTTTCTTGTTCCGTCTAGGGTAGATGATGACTGAGTCACCCTTGGATCTTGATCCAATGGCTAACATGCCATGCGAAGAATAAAGGAAATCGGTCCCTAGTTTCTAATTAAATCAAATCGTGACATTTATTGATTTCCTCCACACATTAGGAATACTTTCAAAAATCGTATCTCCCAAAATGCTTATCATTTTAATCTCAAATTTTAGGGGAAAGTCTATAATGACTTAATCTACATGTCTGCCAAAATTAGACTCATTGTCTAAAAGAAAACGTGCCTTTTATTTAGGTGTAAGATATTACTCAATTAAGCTTATATATCCCATCTTTTCTCTTTCTTATTTTCTTATTTTCCATTATTTCTATTCCTTGTAGTGCAAGAAAGCAAGTGGGGTTCGAATTATCACTCATTATGACCAAACCCTCACTTCTCTCTTTAATTCTTGCATTATCTCCTTTATTTCAAATATTCTTGATTAATTGTTTATCTCTAGTTTTTCTTTTGATTATTGATTCCTTTTTCCATTAGAAACTATGTGGAGACAAAATCCCATCCAAGATGGATCCATTATCCAAATATCCACATATTTCTTGTAGTATTATTATTATCTCATATTTCCTTTAATAAAGCAATATTTAATTGATATTTTCTCTCTTGTTGCATTATCTTTGCAAATTGGACTCCTTGGAACCCAAGGAACCCAAGAGGCATGAAATCCACCTTTGGATAAAATTCCTTTTCCTTCTAGAGGTTTCTACATATTTCTTTTCTCCATTTCTTAATTATTCATTTACTAATTGAATTTCCTTTTTCTTTTCCTTGTTATTGGGCCCAATAGCCAATAAAACCCACAAAACAACCAACAAGGCTATTGTAAATGAAATCTTTTATTCAAAACAAATTATATCATTATTTGTTCAAATATCTTTAATAGGAGAAATTACATTTCTCACTCAAAGAACCCAAAATTTGGGGTTGTAACAGAGTACCTGATGGTTGTTCCCAAACCAAGTTGTGAAGTCTAGCCACTCATGGTACTAAGATAAAATATATTACATTGAACAAGTCATGACAAGGAAAAGAGAGGGCAGAATTCGACACAAGGGTAGGTTGAATGATCGATCTATCCACCTTTTGGTTTAATTTGACAAGGAGGTCATCGACTAGGGGTTGATGGCCTCCACTATTCCATACGATCATCACTGAAACAAGTTGGCATGTGGATCTATAAATGTTACTAGTTGGACGCCAAGCCTAGATTTCGATGATCTTGCTAGGTCGATGACACTAGCCAAGTTGATGGTCTCTAGATTGGCTCTAATCTTGGTGGCAACCTTTCAGCTTGTTGACTCCAAAATCCAAGATGCCTTGAAGTGATGCCCTTGGGGACTATTTATAGGGTTTGTCTTATGTTTTTTCTGTCTCAGATTAGTCCATGTGGCTTGGAATCTTGGTCTTCCCGACATCAATCTGGGGATTTGATGGGTGTTTGGTTGAATTAATGATCTTCATCGACCTTGAGGATTGTCGATCTCTTTAAGGACTGACAAGTTCATTTTTGATCGACTATTGACCTGAAGGTCGACAAATAATTTTGTACTACCAATTTGATGGTATGCCACAAATGCCAAGCTCAATAGAACTTTATCAATCTTTGATATAGATGTCTTCTTGTCGATCTCAAACCCATCATCCTTTCTGATCAATGTCTATAAGCTTGATGGACGGATCCATATGTCTCTAAATCAAAGCTTCAAGTATCAATCTGATAGGTTGATGAGCTTTGGTAATATGTTGAGATCGACATCTTTGTCATGAGTAATGATAAATCTTGGAGGTCAATGGTTGTGTCATCGATCTTCATGATTTTGAGTTAATTTTTTGCAATTTGCAATAAAACTTAGTTAGAACCAGGTAATTGGTATTTTAGTATAAGATGAGAACCATTTTATCATATGATTTTATTTATGAAAAAGTCTCAGAATATGCATAAAAGATGATGTTATCAATCTTGCAACTCAACAAAACATGCAGACAAATTTTCTAGAGGATACATATAAGAATATCATTCAATACCAATAGTCAGGCCAAAGAGGTATATAAATGTACATTGGTCCAGAAACCTATTCATTATTGGAGTCACACGACTAATTCAACATGATGAAAGAACATACCCACATACATGTATAAGATTCCATATCTGAAAGATCATTATGACTATATTCGCTTTTCATGTGTGTTTATGGTCATATTATTGCAAACCGATCAACCCATGGTTATATGTTACAAATATCATTTAGATCATCAAATCTAATAAATAAATGTAGTTACATCGATTAGAGCTTCGATCAAGATTATGATTCTTATATACATTTGATGCCAATTTTGAAGAAACATCAAGATCAAGATTAGATTAGACATTCAACATGATCATATGCAATCTTTTATTCCAAAATACCTCATTAGGAAACAAAATACATGATTAATAAACTTATGCATCATTTCATACGACTAAGATTAGAAATGGGTTCTAATACCAAAACTGAGATCTTTGCAATGTAGGGATTACTTATGATCAAAATTTTACATAAATTTGCCATATTTTTCACAATCCTAACTTTTTCAACGGTTTATGCAAGATAAAGATATTCCTATCATGAAAAGGATGTTACCGTTGGCCGATATGAAAAAGGGCCGGTCTTCCACTGCACGACCCAACAGAAGCCATGCAGCCCAGCCCACAAGCAGTCAGCCAGTCAGGTAGAGGCCAGCAGCCAGCGGGTCTTCACGGCAGTTACACGACCACCGGGAAGGGAATCTGTGAACCCGGTCAAAGCGTCCGCTCCAGTCCCTGTTTGAGCGCATGACCCACGTGAGGGGATTCTCCATGGCTCCCCTATTCCGCCCAGGGAGGATGTCCTCTTCTTCAATGGGGAAGGTATGGATTGGAGAGCGTAAGTGCTTACATTACGGCAGGTAAGGCCGTGTTAGGAATTTTCAAGGCATGGCGTAAGACGGTTTTAGTGAAGGAAAGGATTTATGTCTTGGGATACACACGGAAAATGATTTAGCATAACTTTCTGTTTCGTCCTCCCCCCAATGATTGGGCATTTGTTCTAGTGCAGAGAATTCATATTGAGATGAGTGGTGGCACGCAGTACAGTGTAAATCTAGAGATTAAAGAACTCTCGAATAGTGAAGCCATTCCCGACCTCAGGAAGAACCAACCAACAAAACGAAAGTAACGCTAAAAGCAGAAAAATTATACGATAACTCACAAATTTCTTTGCCTCTGCCCTCGGGATTGGGTGCCTCCTTTAACTACATCCACAATGGTACTGCAATCCGTTTCTATAACCACTCTTGTGAAACTACTACGCATAGACTTCTTCATGGCTTCATATATAGTACTGCCTTCCGCTCTGCCAGAGACTTCTTCATCACGGCGAGGATATGGCCCTGTTCTCCTCTCCATGCTTCTCCTAGCAGGTAGATTTGGCTTATAAGCCGTGTTCGTGATGACCTTTATGATCTCCGGCGACGGCCGTGTCCATGGGTTCGTTCTATTTCTCACAATGATCCCGGGTCTCTCTGACTTGACTTCATGATCCTGCTTGGCAGTCCCTGATGAGATTTGTGAATCCCACCACTAATGACCGGAGATATACCGGTTTATCCTCGAACAGCTCTTGTTTCTCGCCGTCCATGCAGTCCAGCACACGATAGCCCAGTCTCCCATCTTTTTATCGTCATTCAGTTGAATAATTTGATGTAAGAAGGCCTTCGGCTTCAATAGCTCCGTGTCGAGATCTGGGTCATCAACCTCGTTGCAGGCCCATGCCCACCTCGCGTGTTCAAAGGTGAAGATCGCATGAGCTATGTCCACACGTTCCTGTTCACACCGTCTACAACGGTTTTCTTCAGAGATGTGTCTGTAGTTGAGTCTTTCAGTCGTGGGAAGGATATTGTTGCTCGTTACATGAAGTGGATAAGCTTAGAAGGTTGTTTCCTATTCCACATTCTTTTCCAGTCCTATTCTTCCTGCCTTCCAGGTCTCCTGCCTCTAACTTCAACCACTGGTAAGCCAATCTAACTGCGTAACATCCCTTCTCGTCGGGCATTCTGTAAACCTCATCTTGTTTGTTGTTTAGGTAACAGAGGGTGGATAGGATCTTGTTGGCTATGTATGGCGGAAAGGACCTGCTTACCGAGTCAACATCCCAGTCCCTTGACATGTGTTTGACGAGGTGGTTGACTGTCCTCGGACCCTCGCCCGTGCCTACGACATTGATGCCTAATGAGCCGGCCATGCTGGGAACCCATCTGTCTCCCTCACTAGGCGCGCATAGCCGCATATCCGATCTTTGTCTCCTGAATTGCACCAATAATGATGCACCACGTGTAACTTGGGTCCCCTCCGACCCGGGCATTGAAAATGCTATCTTTCTTGAAGTATTTGTCTTTGGGGACTCTAGATATCAGAAGGTTCGGATTAGTCGTCAACCTGCAACCTTGTTTCCCAAACATCAGTTGGTTAAAACCTTTCGGTCCTTGAACCCCACACCTCCCTTCCTTTGGGCTCACACAAACTATCCCATTTCACCTAGTGAATTTTAGTTTTCCTTTCTTTGGATACCCACCAAAAGCGTGCCATCATACTACTAATCTCCTCCAAGATGCCATCCAGTAGTTTGAAGATGCTCATGTAGTATGTGAGGATTGCTTTGATAACCATTTTGATAAGGACCTATTTACATGATCTTGAGAGCAATTTTTCCTTGCATCCTTAGAGTTTCTTCCATACTCAGTCTTTAATGGTGGGGAAGACAATCTTATTAGATCTTCCCATGGTTGTTGGGAGGCCCAGGTACTTCTCATGTCTATCTACCTCTCTAACTCCCAATAGGTTCTTAATGGAATTCCTCCTATCTTTAGTGATATTTTCCCGCTGAATGAGACTTCTGATATTTCATAATTTATCTTCTATCTAGATGCTCTCTCATATTGGTTGATTAAGTCAGCTAGATTGGATCACTCTTTGGTAGTCACCCTAGAGAAAAATATGTTGTCATTTACAAAGAACAAGTAAGATGTCCGAGGGCCTAGTCTACTGGTTTTAGTCATGTGTGAGATATTTTTTTTGTATTGCTTTGTGTAAGTAAAATATAAGGCCTCAACATAAAAGAGAAAGAGATAGAGAGATATTGTGTCTCCTTGGCGAAGCCCTCTTGTTGGTTTGATGGATCCCCTCTGTGCGTTGTTGATGATGAACGAGTGTGACACTGTAGATATACAACTCACTTTTCCCCCCACTTCCTTGGTAGTTCCACCTTTTCGATAACTAGTGTCTTGGCTTACTCGATCAAGTTAATCCCAAAAAATAACAAGCACCACAAACAAAAGTATTAAATAGTGCATAAACTATAAGATCATGTTCTTTCATACATGTATCTCACACCTCCAAAATGGTGATGCATTCACAATGAAATTAGCTACATAAGAAGCAGATAAGAATAACATGCATGGTATTAGATGATGATCATGTAATATTGAAAAGTCCATAAGAATTTTCAACACAATGCTAAATTTAATATATTATATATAAATTTGGATAGGTGGAGGATTGGAGGTCCTTACCCACTAAGGTAGTGAGTTAGAGTGTAGTGGGTAGATAAGTACATGATAAAAAATGTGTTATCCTTAACATCCCCCCTATAAGGTATATATAAAGAGCAAACAAGTTTATCCTTACCCATTAACAACTCTATCATAGTGGTGATGGTTCTCCTTCCCTTATCTGTTCTCTTACGTCCCTCTGACATATAAGTTCCCTACCAATTTGTCCATGGTGCAATGGAGATGATAGTTGCAAGTTAGAATCGTTCTTTCTGTATCCTTCCCTATAGACTGTATGTGAGGGGTCAAAAAAATGTTTTGATGGTTTTGAACTTTGATATCATGTCAAATAGACCTTTCCATTCAAATGGTTGGATGATTGGGAAGAAATGGTACTGATCCACAAACTTGCTCATTCTCAAGCATTCAATAGAAAATACAGGAGGTATACTTACCATTTGTTAAGGAGTTAGTTACCTGATTATTTATTCAACACAATACCTTTATTCTAACTTATCACCATTGCTCTAAAATATTACTAAAAGACCTCTCCCAATCATCCAACCATTTGAATGGAAAGGTTTATTTGACCATTGTTAAGGAGTTAGTTACCTGATTATTTACGCAACACAATACCTTTATTCTAACTTATCACCATTGTTCTAGAATATTTACGAAAAGACCTCTCCCAATCATCCAACCATTTGAATGCTTGAGAATGAGCAAGTTTGTGGATCAATACCTTTCTTCCCAATCATCCAACCATTTGAATGGAAAGGTATTTTTGACTTGTCACCATTGTTCTAAAATATTTATGAAAAGACCTCTCCATCAAACATTCATAACTTACAAACCACGATACATAATGTAATTGAAATTTGATCAATGTTTCCTAATTAAGGACCTTCATTTTGACCGAATTGCAAATTGATAAGGGTACGTTGGCCATCCAACAACTTCCTTGTCAAGATATATAATAAATTCTGCAAAATACTTAATACTTTATTTTCTATGAAATACTTTTCTAATTTTTTCAAATCTTATAATTCCAAAATATTCACCTGCCATCCATTTAAAAAGACATCAAAAAAAATTATTAGGAGGTCTAAATTAGTCGTCAACCTCCAACCGTGTTTCCCAAACATTGCTTGATTAAAACCTTTTTGGTCCTTGAACCCCAGGCCTCCCTTCTTTAGGGCTCACACCAACTATCCCATTTCACCAACTAAATTTTACTTTCCCTTTCTTTGGATCCTCACCAAAAGTGTGCCATTATACTACTAATCTCCTCCAAGATACCATCTGTTACTTTGAAGATGCTCATGTAGTCTATCGAGATTGCTTGGATAACCATTCTGATAAGGACTTATTTACATGGTCTTGAGACCAATTTTTTTCCACCCTGAAAGATTCTTTTGTACTCTGTCTTGAATGGTGGAGAAGACAATATTATTAGATAGTCCCATGGCTGTTCGGAGGCCCATGTACTTCTCATGTCTATCTACCTCTCAGGCTCCCATTAGGTCTTAATGGCATCCTTCCCGCCTTTAGCGATATTTCCGATGAATGAGACTTATTGTTTTTCATAACTTATCTTCTGTCTAGATGCTCTCTCATATTGACTGATAAAGTCAGCTAGATTGGATCACTCTTCAGTAGTCATCCTAGAGAAAAGTATGTTGTCATTTGCAAAGAACAAGAGAGATATTTGAGGGCCTAGCCAGCTGGCTTTAGTCCCATGTAAGAGTTTTTTTTACTATTTTGTGTAAGTAAAAGATAAGCCTTAGCATAAAAGAGAATGAAATAGGGAGATATCACGTCACCTTGGAGAAATCCTCTTGTAAGTTAGATGCATCCCCTCCTCACATTGTTGATGATGAACGAGTGTGACACTATAGATACACAACTCACTTTCCCCCCACTTCCTTGGTATCCCACCTTTTCGATAACAAGTGTCTTATAATTTTACATTTTATGGCTTACCTAATCAATTATGCCCCATAAGAAATAGAAAGCACCACAAACAAAAGTATTGAATAGTGTATAAACTATAAAATCATGTTCTTTCATACATGTATCTCATACAAAAGTATTAAATATTCCATGATGTAATGGATGTGACAAATGCAAGTTAGAATTGTCCTCTCTGCATCCTTCCCTATAGACTATGTGTGAGGGGTTAAAAGTATGTTATGATGATTTTGTACTCTGATTTCTAGTCAAACAAACCTTTCTTTTAATATGGTTGGAAGATTGGGAAGAGAGTTCCAGATCCACAAACTTGCTCATTCTCACGCAATCAAAAAAATATAGGAGGTATGCGTACAATTTGTTAAAGAGTTAGTTACCTAATGGTTTAATCGACACAATACCTTTATTCAAACTTGTCACCATTGCTCTAAAATATTTCAAAAATACATCTCCATCAAATGTTTATAAATCACAAACCGCGAATGTAATGGAAATTTGATCAACATTTCTTTATTTAGAAACCTTCATTTTGACCAAATTTCAAACTGAAAAGGGTCTGTTTGGCCATCCAACAACTTCATTGTTAAGACATATAATAAATTCTACAAAATACTTAAATAACATTTGATTTTTCTTAAATACTTTCCTAATTATTTCAAATATCATCATTCCAAAATATTCTTGATCCGTCTATATAAAAAGATATCAAACCTTTTTATCAACCATATTTTTCATATGGATAGGGGAACAATTCAGAGAGATTGGAAACACATAGTACAAAATTTATTATATAAGTATTGATAGACATTGAAATGGCGTTGGAATTATTGTTGATAAGATGTAGAAGGATGATATAATAAAGATCACACTGAGGGGAAATATTTTTAATATTATTAGTGCTTATGCCCCTAAGTTGGACTTATTGAGGAGGTAAAAAGTGACTTTTGAGATAGTGATGAAAGTAATTGTCTTTCTATATCTTGGAAAGAGCAATGCCCTCTCCTATAAATAGGAGGGGAAAAGGAAGCAAGTACCAAACTCTAATGGGCCAATTATACTTAGGCCTATATTACATAAGACTTAAATGAAAAGAAAAATAGAATTAAAGATAACACAATAGCTAAAGACAAACATATCTCAATACTCCCACTAAATATGGAGCATAGATATCAATCATACCAAGCCTGCAACACAACTCAACTCTCTTGTTGTAGAGAATTCTATTAAAATATCTATAGATTTCTCATGTATAGGTAGAAAAGGGGTAGTGATCTTCTTAGGCAGCACAACATCTAATACAAAATGACAGTCCACCTCAATAAGCTTGGTCCTTTCATGAAATAAAGGAATACTAGCATTGAAGGTAGAAGAATGATTGTTATAGTACATTGGAATAGCATGAATGATAGGAAACACATAGTCAAAAAGAATAGTTTTATCCATAATAGCTCACAAGTAGTATGTAACGTTTCATGATACTCCAATTCTACATTGGATGTAGCAACACAATTTTGTTTCTTATTTCTCCAGGTAATCAAGTTACCCCCTACGAAGGTAAAATAGCCAATAGTAAATCTGATATCAGATTTACACACTGATTAATCAACATCACAATATCTAGTCACATGTAGATGCCCATTTCTTTTATAAAACAATCCATTTCCATGTGCGTTCTTTCAATTGTTTCAATACTTGGCATGTATCTTACTAGTGACATTACGTAGCCCAATCCATAAATTGGCTAAGAACACCAACAACAAATCATATATCTGGCCTAGTAATAGTAAGATATAAAAGTTTACTAAGTGAGCATTTGTAGATAAATTTATCTTCTGAGGGATGAGTAGATTTTGTCCATAGATCATATGCTTGATCCATTGGGGAGACTATAGGTCCGCAACCAAGCATTCTAGTTTCAATAAGTAAGTCTAGAGTATACTTTCTCTGAGATAAATATACTCCATCCTTGTTATGTACTGCCTCAATGCCAAGAAAATACTATAGATGCCCAAGGTATTTGGTTATGAAATGCTTCATAAGATATTTCTTTGTATCAAAAATCCCTTCGTCATCACTTCCAGACATGATGGTGTCATCAACATAAAGAATAAGAAAAATTATTCCAGAAATAGTGGTTTTAATAAACAAAGAATGGTCACATGCATACCATGTGAAACCAAATTTTTGCAATACAAGGGATAACTTGTCAAAACATGCACATGTACTATGTTTGAGGTTATGAATGATTTTCTTCATAAGACATACTTTACCAAAGTACTCCCTTTGAAAAACATAACGTGGAGGTTGTGACATATACACAATCTCCTAAAAATATCCATAAAGAAAGACATTCTTAACACTGATGTAAGTGTCAACTTTTATTAATAACAATAGAAATTAGAATACAAACATAATTAAGATGAGAAACATGAGAAAAGATTTTGAAGCAATCAATCCCATCTTCTAGTGTGTATCCTTTAGCAACAAGTTTAGATTTAAGACGTTCAATTATCCCATCAGGAAAGTATTTCACGATAAAAACCCATCACCAGTCAACAACTTTGCTACCTATAGGGAGATCAATAAGGTCATGTGTCCTACGAGAGGCGCATCCTTTCCTCATCCATGGCTTGTTTCCACCTAGAGTGTAATAGTGCCTCTTGAAAATCCTTTGGGATATAAATTGCAAATAAAGTAGTAGTAAATAGAGCTATGGAAGCATTCAAATGTGCTGTAGAAACATGTTGAGATATAAATAATTTGGTAACAGATTGTTGCCCCTTTTGTAATATAGTTGTAACATAAGAATCAAAAGTCATAATAGAATCAATATATCACCATTATCTTGAGGTGGATCATTGGTCTTAGAAGATGCCAAGGTAGGGGATACTTTGGGTAGAGACGCATACACAATGGGGTTAGGAATGGGCATAGTTGGAAGAGGCACCTAGTTACTAGGTTTAGAAAAGAAAGATGTATCATTGATGTAGATGATGTTCGAACTAACATACTGACAACGTAAAACATTTAAGCCCCTTTTTGTACACGAGTAACTAAGAGAACAAAAACATAAAGCAAAGGACTACAATTTATCACTTGTAGGTTGGTGATTATGAAGAAAACATAGCCAACCAACAACTTTTGATGGTGAAACAAAGATTGGTTCATGGGGATAAAGAAATATAAAATGAATATTATTTGGAGAGCAAAAAGAACATTTGATTGATGGGATAATTGGCTAAAAGGATGTCATCTACCCAATAAAACTCAGGGGCTTTCATCTCAATTAGTAGAGTGTGATGCACATAAAGGAGATGTATTTTTTCCTTTTTGAAAATCCATTATGTTGTTGGCTATAGGGACAAGAATTTTGGTGAATAATCTCCTTGGCAATATAAATCTTTTAAAAACAATGTTACACATATTCAAAAGTCTTATCAGTGCAGAAAAATTTAGGAGTACCATAAAATTGAGTCTTTATTTCATTTAGGAATTTGGAGACAATGTATAAAACTTTGTAATGATAATAATAAATCCAAGTAGCAAAAGACCAATCATAAATAAAGGTTACAAAATATTGTATGCTAATACTATGATGCCGTGCGACACAAACCATGAGATAACTCCAAAGCAAACGTGGAAACAAAACCAAACAGATAGATTACCAAAAAAAAACTGGTAGTTAAAACTATTTTCATTAAACACCAAAGTAGCAAAAACCTTTACATGAAAGTCCTCACAGGACACAAAGCACTTACATATGTATATACATATAATAGAATCTATTAGGTATGCCATTAACCTATTACAAGAGAACCTGTTCCAAACATATATACATATCCACTGTATCTTTACATCAAAAAGGAGAACACAAGATAAAGCCATGAATCGAAAGCATGTCTACAAAACACACCTAAAAACCATCTAGAAGACCTGAGTGTACATGGACGACTCTAGGACTCTACACCAAAAGACTAGAAACACTTCCAACCTTATTGTTACAACCCCAAATTTTGGGTTCTTTTGGTGAGAAATGAAATTTCTCATATTAAAGATATTTGAACAAATAATGAAATAATTCTCTTCAAATAAATGGATTTCGTTTACAATAGCCTTGATGATTGTGTTGTGGGCTTTATTGGCTATTGGGCCCAAATAACAATGAAATTCAATTAATAAATGGATAATTGAATTTTAAAGAAAAGAAATGTGTAGAAACCTCTAGAAGGAAAATCCAAAGAGGATTTAGTGCCTCTTGGGTTCCTTGGGTATCAAGGAGTCCAAAGTTGCATAAAAGTGCAATAAGAAAAGAAAAGATTAATTAAGTATTTCTTTATTAAGAAATAAATGGAAAATAATGATAAAATGTGGAAAAGGAGTAGAAAGAAGCATAAATGAGATTTCTTGGAGAAATTTCATATCCATGAGGTTGCTAATATTAAAAGGAATGCCAATGAGGAAATTAAAAGAGAAATAAAAAGAAATCCTAAAAAAAAGGAATATTTAAATAAGAGATAAACAAGATAATGTGAAATAATGCATAACGATGCATCTAGAAGGAAAATAAGTATCCAATAAAAAGAATTTCTAAATAATAGAGTTCCTTGGGATCCAAGGAGTCCCAATAAAAAGGAAAGAAAGAGAAAATACTAAAAAGGAGAAATAAGAGGATAATGTGTTTCATTATTAATGAATTGTGTGATATTGTTTAAAAGGATGATATTTTCTATAAAGGAAAATAGGATTTCGTGGTTAATGGATTAAAATGCAAGAACAATGATGATAAGAGAAAGGATTTTCGAAATCCTAATATTTATAGAAAAAGGTATATCAAAAAGGGTAAAGAGGTAGAGAGAGAATATATTAATTCTTATGGGAGGAATATGTTTCCTTTACGTATGGGACTTGTTTCCTCTTGAATCTCGTGGATAAGCCACCTAGGCCCTATCTACCTCCCCTATATGAGGGGTACGACCCTGGGCCAAGCCCAGAGGATCCCATACATCGCTTTCCTCCCTTGCTTTCATCTTCAACCCTAACCCCGAGTATCACCATGAGAATGATGTAAAGAGGGGGAAACAGAGGGGTACGTCAAAGGCCTGGTGTTCTACGGAGTCAAGGAAAAGCTTTTCCATCAAATATGTGCCCTAGGGTGCGCACAAAGGCAGCCGTCGGGCTGCAGCGACGGCCACAGAAACCTGGCTGTGGGATGGAGAACCAGCCGCGTCGACCATGTTTTGGTGGAGCTTTGGGTGCGCCCTGGTGCGGCAGAGGTAGGGAAGCCTTTCCCTGGCAAAGTTTGTGGCCCACGGAGAGAGAAAGAGCCGCGCATGGGCTGCAGAGCGGCACCTAGGGCGTCTGCATCGCGCGTTCTGAAGGAAGAAGAAGACCTCGACCGTTTTGTCGATTCTACCCCTCCACGCGCTAAGGAGCCTGCCACTCAAGTGAGGGGCAAAGTCGTCATTTCAAAATGTCCAGATCTGCAAGGTGCGTGCATGAGAACAAGGAGTGATGTGGCACTCATTGATTGGCTAAAGGTATTCCTTATTTGTGAAAATCATATCTAATAAACCGTAGCTCGGATTAAAACAAGTTTTATATGAAAATTGATCCTCAGAACGAGAGGAACCCAAAGAAATTATGTTTGAAGTTTGATTCTAATTGCAATCCGAAAATTAATGGAAGTAATCATCTTTGCTACTTTAATGATTAAGAAACCCTATTTTAAGATGGTTAATGTGTTTAATAGGATTTAATGCATCTTTAGAGTTGATGTTAACCTTTTAAATGTAAAAAGGTACATTAAGATTGAAAAGGATGATCTTTGTACGTAATTAGTATAATTTGGAAGATTATGTACATAAATATGTTTAAAATTTGAAAAGTACATAAAGCTATCATCTTTAATGATTTAATTAATGAAAAACCCTTAGATTTGATGGTAGATGGTATTAATGACATTATTTGGATAATTCAAGCTGATATTAACCTGTTGTTAATAAATGTGAAAACAAGATCTAAAATATGATCTTTTTATATAATTGGCTTAAGTTAGGGTTTCGTGCATGATTATGCATTAATGAGATTGAAAACCCTAATTTAAGAGAATATGTCTTTTAATTGGTTTAATTGTTTAAATCCATGAATAAATAGGGATATGATGATCCTAAGTCAATTTGGGTATAAAAGACTATTAAAGTGGATAGTTGAGCAATTAAGGTTCATATAAATGGAAAAGGATATTTCATGGTTTGTTAACCTAAAAGGGATTAAGTTTGAAAAATTGATCTAAGAGACCCTAATGGATATTAATGAAACCTTAATGCGGATTAGAAACCCTAGAAAGTGAATCCAAGTCAATAAAGTAGATTCTTGATAAAGTGTGTAATAAATAGAGTACATATTCTTTTTAGGAATTATGTGATGATTCAATTACTTGCTTGGATCTGTTGATTGGCTTGATTGTATATACATGAAGTATATGTTGAGTAATCTGCATGACACATCAAATCAGGTATGTGGTTAATTATGAATAACCACTTAGTTTCCCTATGGTTTCCCGGATGTTTAATCTCATTGAATGCAACTAAACTATTTGGATGTTCATATTGCAATTATAAAGTAACTATGACTATCACATAATGTATATGCCTTCTAGCTCAGATCTTGGTCCCCTCTGTGTCGTAATGGCTGACCTGGTATATGGCTACCTAGAGGGTAGGTCCATCAGGTCATGAATGACTTAGTATATGGCTGCCTAGAGGGTAGGTCCATCAAGTCACCTTTACAGAGGTACCATATAAGTCCTTACAGGGACAACACAGAGTTGTGGATAGGTATGGACTGGGTAGTTTGACTTAAAACGTAATCTTGATTGTTAAACGATTAATTGCGTGATTATATTGTTAATATAGTTGAACATTATTGTTTCCCCCACATACCAGCTTCGGCTGACCAACGTTTTGTTTGTCGGCATTTTAGGTACAAGCCAAAAGGACAATTAGTAAACTGTCATATTGTGAAATACATGAAGTAAAATACAAGGAGGATTAGTAGAGTAGAATCCTTAAGAGGATAGAAGTTTAGAGATCCAAGTTTTCCAAAAAGGTATGCAAAAATTTATTTTCTTACAGCTTTCAGTATACTATGTTAAAATTTGATAATTATTCTTGGTTAATTGTCGAACCTTTGATCCGGAAGTCATGGGTGCAGCTTCGACCTCTCGGTCTCCCTTAATTGGGGGTTATCGGGAGGTGGGGTCGTAACACTTATCAACGACTATCCTTCTTGCTGCTGCTCTACCTTAGTTGTACGATCTCTACCTCCTCATGCACATCCACCTAAAAGTTGTGGAGAACCCATGAGATTCCAAATCTTGACGGGAGATATAATTCTCCACCAACACTATTATTAGCACATATAAGGCAATAAAGAACATAAGTAAAGTTACAACTATGATGAGAAAGTAATCATTTCTAATAGTATGAGCAATTACAATGGGATTGTGAAACATCTTCTCACCATGAAAGGAATATGAAGAACATGTAATTATACTACCAACTAATTTGTACAAAAGCAAGCAAGGCCTCATCCAAAGTTTGCATATTTGATCCTAACCAAGTATACTACACAACTGATTACGTATTTTATTATGCCCTGAGGATTTGAGTCGTACGTACCACCCAAATCCAACCGACCACTATTAAGTCGAAATTGATGCCATACAAGGTCTATGGAAGAGCTGAAATCCATGACCTCACTAAACCTTGTGGTCATTACACAAGTACATAGCAAAGACATACCAACCAACTACAACATGTACCATATAATCAAACAACAACAATCCTAGCCCACCTTGGTACATGTCACATTGCTAGCGAAACTAGGTTACAGTCTGCAACTGGACTCCTACTAAGGTATGGCCCATAGTCAATCCTATGAAATTACATAAGCAACATATCAGTGAGCTACAGCCCGCAACTTCACTCCTTCCAGGGTATGGCCCGAACCAATGTTGTGGATGCATATACTCAACAATATATGACTCCAAGCTTCAACTAAGGAAATTTTCTTTCACCATCCAACAAGTGTTGACACTGAGATGGATCTATGGAACATGGAAAAACTACATGATTAAGTTACTCTTGATTAGTCAAGTCAATTAAGTGTCTTTTAGCATTAATCAAGTTACAACATATGAAGTCATAATAAACTCTACAAAGATAAGAGAATAACACATTTCTGGAAGATACAAACAAATAGGGTGTGAACTTGTCACACTATCACCACATGATGCTTGTATTATTTTCATTCACCACAACATCAATACCAAAGTCACATACTATGGGATATCAATCCTTCAGCTCTCCATTCATGTATCACAAGTGCTTCAACATCCCTTTTTAAGGTTCATTCAACCTGTATCATGTTTCATCACAAGAGAATATCATAGCTATGATGATCAAGCTCATAGCACCTGCATGGTTAGAAGTTCATAAATAAGAGAGATAACCACATAACATCATAACTATACCATGAAAGAGAAACAAGAAAGTCTCATTTCACATCGTTAGGGGTTAGGGTTTCTTCTTAGCCGATTAGGGTTAGGGTTTCTTCTTAGCGGATTAGGGTTTACAAAGCTAGGTCCAACCATCAACCCTAAAAACATTACCCTCCATCATCTTGGAGTGTATATGTATTAGGATACATCATTAGGGTTGAATAGATAACATTCTAAACAACATTCTATATGGCTTACGTATCATTCATATGTGAATATCATTAAGTGTTCAATGTGCTTCTCATCCACCTACCATCACCCTATGTTGACCACATAACCATCATGACCACCCATCATGGCGCATGCCACGACTACGACACTCATGTGTCTCAACATGTCCTGACCTTCCCCTCTAGCTCATATCGGGTCCGTGACACCTAGGGTAAGGGTTTAACAAAATATCTTAACCAGAGGTGTCCCAACTTCCACCCATGTCATGACCCAAGACCATCATGGTCGTGACCCTACACACTAGGGTGAGTATCAACTCAAGCAAGGAAAGAATAAGACACGAACACCAATGTGACTAGGCCACTTAACACCAAAACCTTTGACCTAACACAATACTACCATACTCAACCACAAGGAAGCATCTCCACCAAAAGCTATCATGGTCGCAAAGACCAAGAGGGAAGTGTCATGACCTCCCTTTATCGGGTAGGACTTGCTCATGCTCTCTATTAGCTACCACAACTAGAGAGAACACACATTTTCAGAGGGAATAGAGTTATGTCTAAGAAGCTCCCAATACTCCGTTATTTATAAGAGGGGTTAGGTTCTAGGTTTCCAATCTGTGTGGGAGTGGATGGGATCGACAACTCATGATATTTCACAACTGACAAGTGACAAACTGGATGGTTCACAAGAAATCCAGTTTGTTCACATGCGAGCTGATTGGTTCTCTTAGTGAACCCGTCCTTTTTCCATGTTTCCCAATCACATATGAATTGACAATTCAAATCCAATTAATGCATAATATGACATTAAACTTATCCTTGATGCAACATAATTTCTCCAAGAATCAGGCATGTCACAACCCAAACCCGTTAGTTGGTGACCTGAGCCGATCGGTTCATTGAGTTAACAAGTCGGTTCACTCCCCAGTTCAGGAAGAACTCAACAAATTCAATTTTCTAATCAACATGACACCCCAACTGGTCAGTTCAACACTTGAACTGGTCATGTGGAAGTCTAATCAGCTAATTTATTACCTAGATTGAATACCCAAACACTTTGGTAATTAATTCAATTATCATTCATGATTAAACTCCTCTTATAGGTGTATCCTATGTGTCTGACACCCTATAGGTCCCATGTCATGTTGATAGTGAATGTCCATTACTAGTTTACGACATCACAAGAAAAGAGTGGTGCCTAGTCAAACATCTATGCTACCCAACTGAATGGAAAGTTGGAGAAAAACTTCAACCTACAATATGTGTAAGATGTTTCAATGGTTGTATAATTCCTTTTTTTTTAATATATGAAATGAACTCGAGGCATGGAATCATCATCCTCAAAATGTTTTATCCATGTTCCTTGAACCTAGAGCAGACTGTCTGAGATATATGTGACTTCAATATCATATATTGATCCACATGTTCATGCACATGTGTTTCTCAGTCTCATATACAAGTGTCCAGGATATCAAACTCCTGTAGGGGGTACAAACACCATCTATATCACCCACAGTCAATCCCCATGCGTCACAACTACCCAATCATCACCATTATGGCAATCCTATTCAAGGTTACATTGGATGGTGTCAAAGTATACAAACTAAATGTGATGAGTGTAGTGACTTCAGTTCTAAGAACCAAAATCACCACCTTCACTATGAGAGATGACTACGACCACCATTTATGGCTTCCATGTGTCACTCTCAAGGTAGGTCTATCTAATACACTATTTGCCACCAAGTATATGTGTGCTTGGTTTGATATCACATACCATGACTGATGATATTCTATCATCAACCAACACACACTCTAGTCTTATGTGTTACTGATATCTATCGGCCTTCTATAGTAACAAATGAATAGGGCCATAACAAGAATGTACATACTCTTAGCATCCATATGATATCATTGTTCATGTCACATACTTGAAGACATACATCATTGAGTAGTTGTCGTTCTTTAGACATTCATTATGTTTCATCATTATCTAAAAAATGAGTGAAACATAATGAACCAAAAGCTTGACTTTATTATTAATAATCAAATTCTCTATGTAATATGCCATCATAATCATCATATGATTGGTCGTCTAGGCATACATACCAACTGACTTCCACTTGCACTTAGAGCCAATCAACTATGAGTCCTATTCTTAGTGATTTAAAAATATCAATCATGTTTCCATTGTGCAAGTTTGTCTATTGCATGTTTCTCATCTCTTAATTGTATGCCATTTCATATGAGACGAAACTGAAAAAGCTATCTGATATTCCATGCCTAATCGGTAACTCATTTGTTGTCACAATATCTCTACTGTGTCAACAATTTTTGGAACATCTTTAAGTTCATCCATACAAATTTTTAGATCCATATAAGACCCACGTGTGTGTTCATAACACCAGGATACTTGACTTCTATTGTAGAATAGAATTAATGGTCTATAATTCTAAACCCTTCCAACTCACAACTCTTTACTTATAATTAAACACATTTTATATTGCAATCATTTTTTGTCATTTGGAAACTTGCATCAATGTAACTCCTTACACTCAACTCTTCATTGATGCTATAATCTAGAAACTTACCCTTTAGTGATTCTCAAGTACTAATGGATATCTTTTAGCGGCATTCCAATGAACTTCATTGGAAACTAAAATCATCATGTCATGTACAATACATGCAATACTTATGGGATGATTACATTATATATCATAAATGATAGATCCGTTTTCTAGTGCATATGACATCTCAGTCATGTTTTTCCATTCTTCTCAAGAATTGGAACATTGGATTCTTGAGAAACCAATCCCATCTATATTGATAGATTCTCTCTCATAAAATCCTTCATGTTGAACTCTTTCAACATTTTTCTATTGTATGTGCTCATATTTAGGTCATGAAACTTTCCAGAACTATCTCTATAGATCTCCATCCCTATAACATAGGATTTTTTTTTTACTTCATGTTCATTGTTGAAGGTGTTTTTGATGCATGTCTCAATACTAAAAGTGTTGAGATGCATTCTTCATCAACATTTGAAATATTCATATATGATCCCACTATATCTTTTGTAATAAAAAATTCATCTTTTGTCTTTCTCAAATCAAAATCTTTGACTATCTTGTTAGAGCAAAAGAAAAAAAAAGTGAGATGTTTGTTTCAAACTTTAGATTGAACTCTATTGCTTATAGACCTTATTTGCATTCATGAAGTTATAAAACCTTTAGTTTGTGTCACATACACATTCTTTCATGTTATTCCTTTAAAGGAATCTGGGTTTAACCTTCATATGCCAAATCTCACAGTCTATAAAATCTACAACAACAAGCATGCCAATTAGTATGGGAATTTCTTCATTTTCAACAATTCAAACTGATCTGAAAAGCTCTGTAACCAATCTGTCATTTTAGGCTATCCATGTTGGTCTTCATTATGAAAACCCAACCATACCCTTTGGGTTTAATCCCTTTAGGTGGTACTAGCAAGGTCATACCTTATTAGTGTACATGGACTCCCTAATGGCCTTTAAGCCACTTCTCAAATTCTATTTCACAATAGCTTTTAGTTGATTTGTTGGCTCATCATCTCATGACAAACCTATCTAAGTTTTTGGATTCACAATCCTTCTATCCCATATGTGTTCTACTAGAACTATGACGTTCTGTGTTACATAAGGAACTTGAGATTCCACAAAAAATTGTGATTCTTACTAGTTCTCATTGCCCTTTCTTGTTGACCTTGAACTTTTGAGTTTTTGTTTACTCCCACTGATTCTTTTGGAACCTAGTTATCCTAGAAACAAACATTTTGTTGTTGGATTAGGATTTAAGGTAGCATTCAACAACCATGGTTTGTGGATAAACTTTTTCAGGGAACTACTTTCTATTTATAAGATCTAGTCCTTAAGACATATCGGGACATTCCCATATCATATCTCATATGATGTCTTTTAAACTATTTTAGATGGTACATTGTTTTAGTGTAACATATATATCCATGAGGAGATTAGAAAATTAGATTAAATGAATATCACATCATGATCCATTAGGATGTAATTCCTTCTGTCTAATATATTATCATGTTTCGGGTGGAAATGACTTGTGATACACTATCACAGTCCTTTCCAGAAGGTCTTCAAACCATTAATGTAAAATATTTCCACATTAGATCTTATCAAAATAATTTTATCAAAGTCATACTACATTTATAATCTCCTTGAACACTTCAATAGATTCATGATTATATTTCTTCAAATACAACCCCTATATTAACTGAGATAATCAATAAATATAATGAAGTACATATAATTATCTCAAGAGTTTGTTCTGAAGGGTTTTATGTATCAACATGTATAAGCCCTAATAGAATGCTTTCTCTCTCCACCACACCTAGTGAGAGTTGGATTGCCATATTGCTCATAGATGACACTTGCATGTCTTGGTTCAATAACCAAAAGAGTCTAGATAAACATCATTATGGATTCTAGTAATACATTTCTCATACATGTGATATAGATGACAGTGCTATATATTGTTTGAGTTGTCAACTATAATCTTTTTGTATTTACATTATAACATTCATCTTTAGATCCTTTGATATAAAGATCACTAGATGTTTAGGGAATTGCCATACAAGATCACATCTTTGAAATAGAACAATCAACAACTGTTTATTGATTATCAACCTTGTCAAACAAGATTCATAAAGAAAAATGCTTCTATTGTTGGTATGTATTCCCAGAGGGCCAATCATATGATGATTGGGATGATGCATTAGATACATGATTTGATAATTAGTTACAAAAGGCAAGCTTCCAATTTATTATGTGTAACATACCAAATCTCAAACCCTACCCTAGAAGTTTGACCTTTTAGGCTTAGCCAAACAAGGTTGAGGTTATACCTAAGTGATGTTTAATATGACCCTAGAAAGCTAATGCATGTATAAATCACCCTATTATAACCTAATGTTCACACATTAGACTCATGCCAATAATGGAACATAAAATGTGTCACCTAATGTATATAATGGAATACATGATAATTCATGCTTAATAATCACATATGACTTATTTGGATGGTAATAAGAAGTTAAAGAACTTAATCAGATAAATACTTTTCGTTAATGGGCCACTAATGGGCCATATGGCATATCTCATTAAAATAAATCTGATAAGTATAATCTAAGTTAAAATCATGTTCCTTGGGTCCCAATTTCCTTGGGAGTCAAGTTTCACATTATTCACATAATAATAATTAATTTAATTCTTTATGGAATGAGAAGATCTAGGTTTTCCCCAAAATATCAAATAAAATAATAAATGACACCACAAGAGCAAAATAATCTTGGATTCATAATCTACATCATAAATATAGCCTTTGGGTGAATTTTCATCCAATTTGGAAGAGATTTGGTTAAGAAATGAAATTAGGAGAGAGAAAGTGTGTAGAACTTTCAAAATATTAAATAATTGTACAAACAACTCCAACATGTAAAACTAATCCCAAATTCATATTCAACATATCAAATATAAATTAAGGATGAAGTTTCACCTAATTTGGATAAACCTATTATCATTAATGCATGAGGTTTCAACCTTAAAATAATAAATTTAAGGTTTTGCTAATTAATGCATCTAAATTTCCAAAAGTGAAATATAATTGCAAAATTCGGATCTACATGCCTTAATTGGCATCTCTTCCAAATTTCACCCAATTGGGATAAGGTTTGAACCCTCAATTATACAGAGAGAAAATAATGCAATAGTGCATTCACACTTTATTTAAATCGGTTTGGGATTTCATTTTTTGTGTCACGCCAATAGTTTCCCTATCACACGGTAGAATTTATTTAATTGATTTCACATTTTGTTTGAACCGTCGGATCGTGTTTTGTACTACCACGATTATGTCTCTTACCTTGGGTAGGAGACCTCACGCACGTGTATAGTAACTGAGAGTTTCTCTCCATCTATTCTCTCTCCATTGTCCATGATTTTCTTCGATTTTTTCACCTTTGAATTCCTTGTTCAATTCCAGATATATTGATCCCTATTTTCATAACCTAATTTTTATTCATCTGGATTCACCCAAAATTCTACTCTCCTTTCCTTTTTCCCCTGGATCACAATCACCTCATATCCTCTGCCTATATATATCTAACCACCCAGAAACGATGTTGGGCACCTACCAAGCCTTCCTCAACCTTCAATTTGACTCATTGATGCATGGTTTGTCCCATCAACCTATGCCTACCTTCCTGCAAAATCATGGAGTGTTCTTCCTATTCCCACCACCATGAATCAATTCAGCTTTCCAAAACCTTCTATATCAACTAACAGATGCATCGAAACAACTTCCATCATTTTGAGACTTGGTAGGTTGGCCTCCCCAAATCAGCTTTTGGTTCTGCCTTCGGCGCTCAGGTCCTTGGTTTTCTAGCTTCCTCATTGCTAGCAGGCTGTGTGAGAAGCATCATGATGGCTTCGCGAAGCTATTCCATATAACAGTTTCCTCTACTTTTGCGTAAATCCTTGTTTTGCACTTTTTCTCTGACCTCATGTACCTATAAGCTCCTTCCATTGTTTCTTCATGGTTTTGGACAGTTTTTGTGCTTCCCGGTTTGGTTTGGGTTAACGAAGGCAACAAATATCTTCCCAAGGGTTTTAGTGGTCGTTTGATCAGACTTGGTTTCCTTGGTTCTAGTTTCTGGTGGTGTTTGTCTTCCATGTCAAGAGAGCATCACAAGAGAAGATTTTCTTTTGTGTTTTCACTTTTGTACCCTCCGATTCTCATTTTTCTTGATTTTTCTTGACAGGGGCTTTTTGGTCCCTCCACATTCTATCGCTTTGACTCTTTTTGGGACGGCTGGCCAACATGTCTTAGCGGTCTTTCAAGTTGGCCTACTTTTATTGGGCCAACTCGGATCACGCGGCCTCTCCCTCTCTCTCTTCTCTCTCACCTGTGGTTTTCTAATTTGTAATTTCCTAATTGGACGAGATTTAAAAATATATAACAAATAATCTACTGGTCAGAAAAATATGGAAACATACTTGTTGAAAATAAGATCTGACTAATGGTATAAGTTTTGATAACTAAATCCAATGATTAATAATATGTGTTTTCGATGGATCTAATAAATTAAGAATTAACTTATTAAAATTCATAACTAATAATTTGTAAGTCAGAAAAATATAATAAAATATGTTTTGGACTCCTAATAACATAAACTAAAACATGGAACAATTTTGATAAACTAATTCACATAATAATAACAATGTGGTTTTAGGGTTTGATTAATGAATATGAAGTTGCACAAAATCTACCTATATGCTTAATAGGTTCTTTGGAGGCCTTGGCTTGGACCTAGAAGTGACTTTGGACTTTAGACTCTGAAGATGAGGTATGATTGTATCTGTCACGACACCCGCCATCATTTAAGATAACAAGTGTCATTAACAATAATAAAACATGCGGAAGCAAATCAATTGCAGCGGATTAGCAAAAATCAGTGAAAATGAAAACCATTTGCAAAGAGATCCATTCATAGGAAAACTCTTTCATTCAGAACCAAAGTAAAACCTTACATCCTGGTTCATATATACATCTCATGTACTATTACTTCTCGAGGAATACAAACATCAACTACTCTGTCTTAACTGTACATAGGTAGTATAAAACCGTCGAGGCTTAAAGCCAAAATCTCAGATCGATCCATCAAAACATTACTCCTAGGACCCGAGAGTACAGAGACGACTCATAGGACTTTCTATATACAACTTGACAGCTCATATCCCCACCTAGGATTTACTGCTATCCCTGCTACTGCTGCTGCTGCTCTTCCTCTGTAATAGGTTCCTTGCCTTTTTGTCGGCGGTTACCTAAAAATTTAATCCCACGGGGGTGAGACAATTATAAAAATTGTCCCAGCGAGAGATATAACTCCCCGCCAGAAACATTGTTATTGCTGATAATAGAATAACACTGAGCAGTAGAATTATATTTACTCAACAACAGGTAAATCATTGAATAAGATATGCAGAGCAGTATTCTCTATGCAATCATTTCAATTATAACTTGATTAAGCAGCAAGTCATTCATTTAAGAAGAAATATGAAGATCATGTATATCATTTATCCAACTATGATATAATAGACCATGTATCATCAACCATTGATTCTCGCAATTCAACCCTAAGCAAATATGCTACACGGCTGATTACATTTTACAATCATACTTATGCCCTGAGGAGATGAGGTATACCGCTCATACTCCAACCGACCACGGTTACGTAAAGCGTCGGTACCACACATAGGTCAATGGAAGAGCCGGATTCCCATGACCTCAACTATCTCGGTCAGTACGAGATAACATGCAGGACATCTTGTGTCTCTGCTAGATAGCTTTCCAGGGTATACTGGCAACATCGCTATTAGAGTTATAGCCCATAGCATATACTCTCTTCAGGATACGGCCCGTAGCCAATGCCCGATATTATTTTGTGGAGTCATGGCCCGTAGCCATGCTCTTATTGGGGTATGGTCCGTAACCAATCCCATTCATAGGACATAGCCCGTAGCAATGCCTATGGGGCATAAGGATATAATTGCCCAATTACCCCCACATATTCAAAAATATGCGTTCCGAGTAAGCTCGTTTCACCATTCAGCTAATTATGACGCGGATGGATCTGTGATCAGGGCAACTACATTATATGGTATCACTTGATTAATTAAGTACATTATCATATTCTTTTAGCATCAGACAAGTTTCCAAACATAACTTAATAAGACAAATGCTATAAAGAAAACATGTACTATTTCCATTAATCACTTCTCAGTCTTTATAAGACATGGGGATCTCAGTCCTTCATTTCAATACTGGGAATTTTCATTCCTTTGCAACTCAATGCCATAATCATATGGTTCTGGGTATTCAAACCCTTAGCTCATCATTGAGCATTATTACCACTTTTTCAGGTAATTATCACCTTCAGGTCACCTGACCAAGATAAATATGATTCTTATTACATAAACATCTTCTCATGGCACTTAAGGCCCATTACTTCTCTTATTACCTCATACTAGGAAATAAGGTATAACATGGCACATAAGGCCCAATAACCAATGTCAATACATAAAATGTCATAGCTCATACCTGGCTATGTTCATCATCACATCATACCTGCATGGTTAGTACAGATGATAATACATCAATTTCATATCAGCACCATGCAAAACAATATATAACATCATTATTCAAGGGTAACACCACTATTCCCTTACCAGGGTTAGGGTTTCCCATTTCTCATTAATTCAGACCCTCTTGAGTTAACCAACTTTATCTTGTATTAAGGTATTTCCCCTCTTAATACATTCCATCACAGAATACTCACCCTTAGCATATAATGCATAGGCCACACATTAGAATTGTCCAGCTATCTCACATGATATGGACTTATCTTAGTTTAAGGAATAACTTTATTATAAAGTTTCCTATAAACAATCGCAATGATACACCCTCAACTAGGGTTTCACAAGGATACACCCTCAACCAGGGTTCACAATGATACACCCTCCACTAGGGTTTCACAAGGTTACACCCTCAACCAGGGTTCACAATGATACACCCTCCACTAGGGTTTCACAAGGATACACCCTCAACTAGGGTTTACTAACATCCTAATTAGTGATTTCACATGTAGACAACCTCTTATTAAGGTTATACATTGAATCAGCCTCAATTAGGGTTTACATCATGTATTGGGTCCATGCATTTGTTATGCATTAATGACTAGTACCATTAAAGGTATCTCCCACCTAATCACATTAGGTTTTCAAAAAGGTTTGATCAATTAGACCTTCAATAACATGAGGTATCCAATTGAATTAACCAAATTGAACCACACTCAGTTCTAATCAATGGAACTTCAACCAATTGGATCATCAACTCAATCATCATTTGAATCATGGATCACCCCTCAATTGGGACTTCAATTATGGTCTGATCTCAATGGGATTAGGGTTTATAAACACCAATTAGAGCTTTGAAGTTGATTATCAATCATGCTACTAATTGTGTTTCAATTGATTGCATTGGACCTTCAACCATTGAATTCATGGAACCAATCATCACTTGGACCTATGCTCATACTTCAATTGAGTTTAATAGGTCAACCTTCAACTAATTTGACCCTCAATTGACCCTCAATTGGTCATCAATTAGGGCTTGATTCAATTGAATTAGGGTTTGGAATTGAAGATCCAACAACACTCATCAATGCAAGATTGGTTACTTTGAAACTATTGAACCATTATCCAAATTGGGTATGACCTGACACCAAATGGTCTTGAGGTCGTTTTGATGACCTCCAAACGGTCTTGAGACCGTTTGCCCATCATATCACTCAAATCCAAGCCATCCAATTAAGGTTTGGATCATTGGATTGATCACCAAATCAGCATTGCATTGTATAACAGCTTGGTACCTTTAGACCTTCAAACACCTAACCATACTCAACCCTAGACCTCCAAACGGTCTTGGGTGACCACCAAATGGTCTTGAGACCGTTTGGATGAGCTCCAAACGGTCTTGAGACCGTTTGGCCCATCCAACCTTTGGATTCTAGTGAAAAATCATCATGGATTGGTCTATCGAGTTGATCAACAGATCAACACTACATTGCAATATGATTAGTACCTTTGGACCTTCAATTGGTCAACTATACTTGACCCCAGACCTCCAAACGGTCTTGGGGTGATCCCCAAACGGTCTTGAGACCGTTTGGGTGATCCCCAAACGGTCTTGAAACCGTTTGGGCTAATCAACCCAAAATCTCAACTTAACTCATTGGAATTTCAGCACTGTTTTCAATTAGGGTTTGCCTAATTGAATAGCCTTCAACTCATGATTCCTTGGGAGTTAATCCAACTTATCACCACATAAAGAACCCAAATGAGTATAAATATATATGTGATATATATGTAATTTTCACCTATCATCATAAAATCGGGTTTGATGGTGGATATGCAACATGGTTATGGTGTGGGCATGGTTGTGGTTATTTATTCCTTTTGTTAATCGGTCTGTGTATCGAGCCTCTCTCTTCTTTCCAAATGTAATTTAATGCTCTTCTTCCTATTTTCCCTCTAATGTAACTCGAGGTTTCCCCATATACAATAGAAATAGTATAATTTTAATTTATATTTTGATGTGAGATAACAATCTAAACAAAGGAGAAATGAGAAGCTCATGAGACAATGCAATCGACTGAAGGACTGAGGAGGCCAGATGATAGGATGATGAACTGATTGACTGGTGGCCTAACTAACTGACAGAGGTGTCCAAACACTGCTTGGACCTGAGAAGTAGATGACCGCTTCAGAAGAGCCCAATTGAGGAACTAGGAGGTGAGCTGACCGGTTCAAGAGTTGAACCGATCAACTCGGATTGGTTCAAGCATAGATCTTCACCAAAATCAGGTTGTATATGATGTGGACCATAGGAGGTAGTAATTCCTTGTGGCTCCAAGGAATTACATTAGTATGGCCATAACCATCTCTTATGTGTTTTATTTATTGCATGTGTTTGTTTGTGGTTATATCATGTATATGATACATACTATATATGTGGTGATTGGACAAAGTATATGTATTTATAGGTATACACATGAAAATGTCACACATGAAAATCTTGATTGCCAAGCGTAGGTGATGCCAAAGCATGGTACATCGTCTATCTCGTGGAAGTGTGATGGTAATGATGTAGGTGTCGCCAAAGCGGGGTACATTATTATTTTGTTGGTTTTTGGCTCAGGTTTAACTGTTATTCTTAGATAGTTTAAGACCAGAAGCATGCAGATGATCATGGAAAGGAGTTGTGCATGTCATCTATCCAAGAGTTACATATGATGCAACTGGCAAAATGGCCTACCTAAATAGTCAAGTTGTGGGCCATCACCCAAAGTTGATTCATTTTTTTGATCGGTTAAAAAAATGTGTTGCTATAAAAACCAAAACTTTGGGCACGAAAGTAACCCATACAACAAAGCTAGAAACTCGCACAAGGGCACAAAGTACCCCAAACAGCAGAACTAAAACCATGATCCCAACAAGCTGGAATCAAAAGAGGTCCTATAAAAGGACTCCCGAGAAGGAGAGAAAAGAAAAGGTGACCGTTCGAACTATCCTATACTAACAACTACCATGCAGCTGCTGTACTGCTTACAAAAGACATGATAGTAAGCTAACAATATGAACACCTTCAAAATGTGACATCCTACCTTCTGAGGCAAACTTGACTGCCAGGGTCGATAGAACCATCAAGGAGGAATAGCCAACAAGACTCTTCTCTACCAAACCAAACAAACTCCCAAGCTGCATAATCTGGTCCAAAAGGAACCAACAAAGGTAATACCAACTGTTCATGTCCATGAAAAAGAGAGCCCCCCTGTCCTCCATATGCATTTTTCTCAACACCTGAAAGAATGGATTCTAAGAAAACTTCATTTCCATCTTCATTAACCATATCAAAACCTCCCAGGGATCTTTTGGAATAACCATATGCCTCCAAGAAGCGTGCTCCTAGTCACCTGCTTGCATAGAGACTCCTAACTCCATGATCAGAGGCACTGACTGGAGGAGAACAAAGCTCAACCAATCTCTTCCCAGCTGAAATTCGACCAACTTAAGGAGAGGACCCCTATTTTCACAGAGGCAGCTCACCGTTGAAGGAAACAACTGTACGCACCAACCAAAGAGAAAGAGAGGGAAACCTGACTTCCCTTGAACCCCCACCACCAGAAGCGCTTGCTCTCAGAGGCAATCCGTCGACCAAAAAGAGGGTGACCCACCGTGCCTGTAGGGAAACCAACACCGTAGAGATGAGGCTGCATCTCTGAGCAGGCCAGGGGAAACCTGAGAACCCTAAAGAGGAGGCCAACATCACTGGAATAGGAACCCGCCATCCCGAGGAGCACCAGGGGCAAAACCTCTCGGAACCCACCCAAAGTTGATTCATGATTTAATGAAATATGTATATTGGCCCACTAGAATATTGAACACTTTAATCTTCTGAATTGATATTGAGGGCTATCAATTTGAACAAAATAGTGGGAGCTATAGTTAATTAAATACCTAATTAATATCCTCAAATTTATCAAATCAAATGAATTTTTTTTTTTGAAAAGTCGCAATATTTCTTTGTAGAATCAACTATCAAACACAAACATGATCAAACTATGGCTAGTCCTTGAAAAGGAAAAAGTGAGATAAAGTTGCACAATTGGTTAAGGACTTTGAGAAATATACTCATCAATGAGCAAAAGCTATGTCTTGAAAGACCAGTACTAGAGGAACCTGCTCCAAATGTGCCTAATGCTGAAATAGGTGCTTACTTGAAGCATGCAAATAATGCCATAGACATGGAATACCTAATGCTATGTTGTATGAACTATGAATTGCATTAACAACATGAAAACATGGAAGTTCTCGAGATAGTAACACATCCTAAGAATCAAGTAAAGCAAAGAAGGTATAATGTCTCTAAAGTGCTAATTGAGTGCAAACTGACAAAAGGAGGTCCAATAGAACTCCATGTGCTCAATGTGATTGGACATATGAAATGACTGGGATTTGTCTTAGGTCAAGAGTTGACCATGAATATGATTATGCAAGTGTTGCATGAATCATATAGTCAGTTTATTAAATGCTTGGCATGTTGATGCCAATGCAAGGAAGAAGAAGGACAAATTTGTGATGGCGATCAATGTAAATGAGTCCTAGGGTAAAAGCAAAGCTACGAAGTGTTCTGAGGCTAAGATGAAGTCCAAGTATTCTACACTCAATATGGGGAGAAGGGTAAGTGTAAAAAGTATTTGTCCTTTTCACTTAAAGGATAAAGAAAATAAAGTGCCACCATTGTCACTTGTCTAGACATTGGAAAGGAATTATCCTCCTTATAGAGGATCTCATGAAGAAGATGGAGATAGAGATCTCTACTTCAAGACCTGAGAAGAAGTAAGCTAGAACTGTACAAAGCAAAGGTTGTTTTCTTAACAATGGGAAGTTTTCATTCATGGACACATAATTGAATTAGTGAATTACTATTATGTACTTGCCATTGATGAAAACATTATAAGTTTTGTATGACAAGAACATTATGTTCCATCTTAAAAGATATGATATTTTATGGAAATTCCCTATGTATCTCAAACTATACTTGATATTTGTAAAGACAAATATGTATGACACTTATACATAATGACTTGATAACTCAAACAAACTGAATACCTATAGCACTGTCATCTAGAGAGCATAAATGAGAAATGCATTTCAAGAATCCATTTGATGGTTATCTAGACTCTTTTGGTTATTGAACCAATAGAGACATGCATGTCCTATTTGTTTTGGAATACACTAGTCGTAGTGGGAGATCTAGTATTTCATTAGGACTAGTACATATTGATGCATGTAGACCTTTTAGAATGAATGCTAAAGGTAATCACAAGTACCTAATCATATTTACTGATGCGACTAGTAGATATTGAAATTTGTATTTAATGAAATACAAGTTTGAATCTCTTGAAGTATTCAAGGAGATCATAAATGAAGTACATTACTAACTTGGTAAAAGTATTAAGATAGCTTAATATGATCGATGTTGAAATACAAAAACTAAGACTTTGAGGACCTTCTGGAGATATCGTGATAGTGTATCACATTGAACTCCACCTGAAACATATTGATGTGTCAAAAAGAATTAATCTTACCATGTTAAGTCTTGGTATGATTATCAACATATCTAGCTAAGCTATCAATATTCTTTTTGGCACATGCTTTACACTAAAACAATGTACCGTGTAAATTGGTTCAAAAGACACCATATAAGATATATAAAGGGATGTGTCCTATTATGTCTTTTAAAATGATTAGGATTGAAAGCTTGTATAAGAAAATTGTTTCTTAAAAGGATTTATCCACAAATCACATGAATGTTATCTTGATGAATACTAATTATATTCCAACCTGACAAGAAAGTCTTTGTTGCTAGGATGGCTGAATTCCTAAAATGGAAATTAGTTCCAAATGAATCAATGGGAGTAAAAGTAAAACTTAAAATGTTCGAGACAAACAAGAAAACATAGAACCTAAAGAGTTACAAAGGAATAAGGAGAATCACAAGTTGTTGTGGAATCTCAAATTTCCTATGTAAAACATAGAACTAATAGTTCTAATAGAACATGCCTTGAGGTTGAAAGATTATGGTATCTTATAACTCAAAAGGCAGCGAGTTGATCATATAGATGAGTCAAAAATCTACCTAGAAACTATTGAGGGACCAGAAATTGAGAAATGGCTTAAGGCCATAAGATGAATGATGGACTCCATATAAACCAACAAGGTATATCCTAGGTGGATCCACCTGAAGGGGTAAGACCCATTGGGTGCATTTGAGTCTTTGTAAGAATACCAACATGGATGGGTAGATTGGTTGCAAAGAGCTTCAAACAAGTTCAAGGTGTTGAACATCATGAAGTCTTTTCACCAGTCCCATGGTTAATCCCATTTGGATCATGCTTGTTGTTGCACCTTAGCATGATTGTAAGATTTGACATATGGATAACCTGCATTCCTTAATTGGAACAATTAAGAGGATTTGTACATGACACAACCTAATGGTTTTATAAATCCATAAATGTAAATTGAGTCTATAAGTTATGAAAATCAATCTGTGGATTGAAGCAAGAATCTTAGAGACATTCAAAGCATTTGACTTGAGTTAAATGAAAATGAAATTTGTGATTAATAAATTTTTATGGGAACCATGTGAATAAGTTATTTCCTAGAGATAGGTGAAAAGATGTGTGATGGCCTTGCAAGCCATGAGAATACTTGTACAACCAATGAAATGAATACCTTGGTCTAAGGACCTAGAGGTAATGGTTACCTATTACAAAGGTAACCATGCTATGTGATGATCTAAGGGTTTGAATACCCAGATCTATTAATCATGATAATGATGTGAAGGGATGAGAATTCCCAGTAATGTGATAAGGGATTGAGATCCCAGATAACATGTGTTTTAAAGATTTGAAAAGTACGTGATAGATGTATTACACCTTTCGTTGTAGCATTTCTGGTGATTAAATGAAACCCTAAGGGTAGGGTGTTCAATGAATGAGTATTGTGATATCAATGTTCTTAGTTATTATTAATAATTCTTGGCTTGATAAGTAATTAACTCTTAATTGAGTTATTAGATGCACAACTCAAGATTTGGGATGATTTGCACGATTCTAGTGTGTATGTGCCAAGTGGACATGAAATCTAATTATTTAAGAATTTTAGTCTGCCTGGATGTATTGTATGTTGATTACTCAGTATATTACATTGCTTTGAATATACTGCTCTGCCTAGTTTAGAATGATATACATGTTGTATTATAACTTCAAATAAGTAGACACAACACCATAAAGATACCATAGTAAAGTATAAGTAAGAGAAGGGTACAATGTAGAAAGATATTTCTAGGAATAATAAAATAATACATTTAGGAGCCATGAACACCGTAGAACCCCTATGTGAGGTCTGCGCCTTAGGGGTGAAATGACCTAACCCTGATAGTGTCCAATATATGGGGGTCGGAATGTGCTATCAGGTGGCATGGGGGACAAAGCCCTAGTGGAAGTCTCCTTAAATTATATTTTACAGTGTCCAACATCAACCAAAAGCCCTTGTGGCACTAGAGTATTGAAAAGCCAAGAGGTGGCTTGACTCTCCGCTTGTGTGCTCAAGTTAGAGGAGGAGTCCATTTTAGGCCAGAGAGCCATTTCCCTATTGCAGACCAGGAGAGTAGTCAGACCTAGCATTTCCCGGGTGTGTGCGCTAAGTCTTGTACGGTGTGATCGTAGTGCACTGCGAGTCTTCATATGTAGAGTACACTGCATATGATCAGGGCATAATAAAATGAATGAGAGGTCAAACAAGTGTGTACAGTTATTCAATTATTCTTTGTATGTTTCTAAATTATTAGTTCTCTTTATGATCAATCAAGCATTTCATATATTGATTCACTCTTATAGATATTTAGTGTATCCTGTCATATTTATGATTGTCAATTATAAGACTCTCTGAAGGTTTCTACTCTTATAATTGATATCAATTGCTCAAAAGTATATATGTAATTATATCAGTGCTTTAGACTATTTCTTTGAAGTACTCATTCAGTGAGTGACTAGGCTCACCCCTCTACTTATAATTTTTTAGGGAAATCACATGGACTTGAAGAAGATATCATTGCATCAGAGTATCTGCCACAAGAATTAAGTCTGAGTATAGTTAAGTTCAGTCAGTCCCTGTCACTCTAGGTCCTTGTATAGATATGAGAGGGAGGTGTAAATGATGTTTTGTATGTTTGTTTCCTTAATAGGAGATAATGCAAATGATTGTCATGTCATATGTACAAGGAAGTGTGAGAAATAGAATGAATGTATGGATGTGTATCGTTTATGTTGAGATCATATTAAAGTAATCAAAGTTTGATTCTCTTACACAGTTGTTTATGTGATTGGATGAAAGAAAAACAAAGAGTTGAAAAAGAAGAAAAAGTTCAGGGTGATCTTTGTATTATGATAAATCCTCAATTTTATACCCTAATCTCATGATTAATGGTAATTGTTACAACCTCAATTTTGCATATGTTTTCATAATTGAAATGTAATGTTTTTATGAATATGCACTTAATTGAAAAGGTTGTATGATTTTCTTCAAAGAAGGGATTTCTTTGCAAATTTCCCTTTTGATAGGAATTTATTGGTTCCTATTATTAGATTAATCCAATAATGTATATCAAAGAGAAGAAAAGTCCAAATATTAGAAAAAGATATAAGATAATGAATATTAAGCAATGTATTTATGAGAATTATATAGAAATCTCTAGAAGGTGGCATTAATGGCCACAATTGAATAAATTTTGTTTATATGTGATTTCTAATGGAAGAAATAGGACAAGAGGAAAAAGGAAATAAAAGATAAAGCAAAATCCTTGAAAAGAAATCTTTTAATAAAGAAATAAGTAAGATAATGAGAAATAATGTATGTGGATGCATCTAGAAGGATAATAAGCATCTGTAAAAAGGAATTTCAAAATATTAGATTTTCTTGGGGTCCAAGGAGTCCCAATGGAGAAGAAGAAAGAGAAAATACAAATAATACAAAAGTCTTAATATTAGGATAATGTGTTATATAATTAATGACTTTTGGTATTATAAAAAAGAAATACTTTTGCGATAAGAAAGTAAAATTTCATGGCCAATGGATTAAAAGCCAAGCACAAAGAAGATAAGAGAGATAATTTTTGAATTCCTAATAACTAAAGAATATAGATTATCTTGGAGATAATTAAGAGAGAGAGAATACTTTTTAATTAAGAAAAGTTGGTTTCCTATTGGGAAAAGAATTCATTTTCTTCATGGGAAAGCATGTTAAGGCATTGCTACCCTCCCCTATATAAGGGGTAGAACCTTTGGCTCGAGCCCAAGAGAATTCCATGCATCCCTCTCTCTCCTTCTTCTTATTTTCTCTAAAAACCCTAACAAAAAGGAGCAGCGTGACCATGGAGCAACGAGGAGCCAAGGAGGGGTTGTGATGGAAGCTTGATGTGCCACGATGCTAGAGAGAAGCTTAGCCATCGTCGCCATGCCCTAAACCATGCGCAATAGCAGCCGCATGGCTGCAAAATCAGCCGCATGTTGCAGGCCGTCATGCTTGAAACTAACCATCTGGGTCATGAGCTGGGTGGCGCCGCAAGTGCAGCGGAGGGCGGCAGAGCTGGGGCAGTAACTGGAGGTGACTTTTGAGGCCTAGGGAGGAGATGGCGGCCCCACGTAGGGTTGCAATCGGAGGCCTCTATCTACGTCGGGAAGTTGAAGATGACCTAGGGCCATTGGATGCATTTGCCCCTCCGCGCTATGCTGAGCCGACCACTTAAGCGAGGGCAAAAGTGTCTTTTCATTATGTTCTCGGCCGGCTATGTATTGCATGGGTTTGTTGACGTGTCAACATCCCATTGGTCCAAGTAAGTGAATTTGGTAAAATTTGTATCTATTTATTGGTAGCTCAGATGGATACATATAATATATGAATTTTGCTCCGAAAAATTTGAGGAATCCATTAAAATAGGTTTAGAACTTAATTTCTCTTAAAATTAGAAAATTAGTTGAAGTTATCAACTTTAATGCATGAATGATTAAGAAACCCTAATTTACGATGATTAATGAGTTGGGAAGGGTTATATGGATGTTTAAAGTTGATAGTAACCTATTGATTATAAAAAAAACACATTATATCCAAAAGGATAATGATTATGCATAGTTTAATTAATTTAGGGTTCCATGTACGTGAATATGCTTTAATGGGCCTTGAAACCCTAATTTTGGTAATTATGATTCTTAATGGCTTTAATTGTTCGAATGCATGAATAAAACTGAGATTTGATTATTCTAAGCTATTTTGAGTATAAAAGTTTCTAATTGTGGATAAATACTCTTAATTTGGAAATTAGGGTTTTCTAGTGGATTAATGTGAAATTAGCAATAAATACAGTTCATATGTGAATTAAACCATAATGAAATGTGAGTTGACAATTTGAAAAAAACCAAAGATGATAATTGAGCCTAATGATCTTGATATGACTTAAAAGGATAAAGATGGTAGTTTTAGTGTCAAAGAGTCATATTAGATTTAATTGACATTGAATTGTGCCTATGATGTTGAAATTAGGGTTTGTGAACTAAAAGGGTATTAAAAGTGATAAAAGCTTTATGGGGGCTAAAACCCTAATAAAACTATAAAGTTGGCCTAGAAATCCTAAGGTGGAATCCAAGTCCATCTTGAGAATGTTTTGAATAAAATAATGACACTTGGATGTTATGCATTAATTTCAAGATATTTTTGATTTCTTGTTTGATTGTATTGAATATTAATGCTTGGACATCAAGTTACTTTGGATTAGGTACGTGGTTATGCTTATAGTTAAATCGCTTTAGTTCCACGACGATTCCCGAATGTTTTATCGGTTGCTTGAAAATAACTACTTGGATGGCTTTTATTTCATGGAACTATAAAGTGACTATGGTTATCACCATAAATATGTATACCTAACTAGCTTAGATCCTAGTCCTCCTCTGTGGATTTGCTAATGATGAAAAGGGTAACCTAGTATATGTTCTACCTATTAGGTAGGACCATCAGGTTATCATGAGTTAGGAATTGGGAAACCTATGTGTAGTGCCATGTGACTCTGTAGAATATCATGAGTTAGGAATTGGGATACCCATGGGTAGTTCCATGTGACTCATCAACCCTAGATATTGATCTACCTATTAGGTAGGATCATGGGGGTTAATTGAGATCTACCATATGAGAGGTAGTATCCAGGTCCACTGTAGGGACAAAACAGAGGTTAGGGTATGTATGGATTGATTAGTTATGTTTAAGATGTAAAGTTTGCTTGCTAAACCATAATTTCTTGCAATATGTTGTTACAGATAATTTCCTGATTATTGTTTACCCCACATACCGACATATTCATTTATGCTGACAGATGTTTTGTTTGTTAGTGTTTCAGGTACAAATTGAAAAGGTCAAACAGTAAAGTGGCATATTGTGAAATTAAGAAATAAAGTCTAAGAAGGATTGGTTAGAAAAGAATCCAGAGGTGGATACAAGTTAGATATCCAAGTTTTTGAAAAAAACGTTATGCAAAGTTTTATTTTTATTACACATTTCAGTATAGTCATGGTATAATTTAATAATTATTATTGATTATTTGTCAAACCTTTGATCCGGGAATTTGGGATAATGGATCTTCCCTCTTGGTCTCTCTTAGTTGGGGGTTGCCGGGAGACGGGGTCGTTACATTTGGTATCAGAGCATTGGTTCCTCATTTACTCTTTAATAATTATTAAATTTTACAAACTCTATAGACCTCGAGGGAGTTATTTGAGGATTTTCCGAAAGACAGAGGTGTCTAAAAAAGGATCACATCTGGGGGTTGGCAATATTTTCCTCCGCACCACTAGTCAGAATACGAGGACTCCCGAATCTATGTGATAGCCTGGCCAATGACTTAGGATCTGACTCAAAACAAGATACCTTTAGGACTCTCTCAACTATTTTCATCCCTTCTCAACCCTAATTATGTTAAGATTATGAGGTTTAGGGTTTTTCTCTCTCTTCCTCACCCTCTTGAGGTCAGGGTATGTATGATAAGGTTAAGGAATCCTCCACCAAATTAATGAAAAGCATGTAAATAAGATGTCATGGACATAAGCTTAATAGTTTATGCATAAACTAAAGAATAGTTGCATGCTTAGGTCGTATGACATGTGTTGTCGTACCCTCAGGAGAGACCTGAGGTTAGATCTTCTTATCAGGAGGATGAGTAGAGAGTGGGTCTTGGAGGCAGAGATCTCCATTAAAGGTAGAGACCTGGCACATCATCTGAGGATGATGCTAACCCTAACCCTAAGTGGTGGTGAGAGAGAGAGATGGCATGATGAGATGGAAGTCATGGTCGACCTTGTGTGTGGGTTCATATGATGTTGGTTTTGAATCCCTATGATAGAGTGAGCCATGTGAGGTTGGATGACCTAGTACCTTTGGTGACCCAACCCTAGGAAGGGTCGTGCATGTTAGGGTGAAGGATGACCCCTTCATTAATGAGGTTAGTGATGACCATATAGAAACCCTATGGGCTCATATGAGCATGGAAGAGCATGCACCTATGTAGGAGAGTATGCCAGTAGTGTCGTCAGTAGGTTGAAACCCAAGCCAGAAGGGCATGTTGGATAGATTATGAGCTAAGCATAAAGAGCCATAGATAATCTCGAGCGAACATAGGTATCACCCATGTAAGTGTATGCATGCAAGCTTGATCCACCCTTTTATAGAGAGAACCTCTAGTAGTGGGGTTGTTGTAGGGTTAGCTCTAGAGAGAAAGAGAGAAAGACCCAAGCAAGAAGGTTGGAAGCTTAGACTCCTGGATGTGAGGAACCCTGAGGAGTTGGGTATGTTGCAACCTAAGTGGATGGTTGCGGTTGCCTCATGCATGACCCCTGGAGGCTTTTGGTATCTTGGTTGCCTTTATAGGAACCAAACCCTAGAAGAAAGATGAGGTTGTTGGTACCTATGTGTAGATGATATAGGTGCTAGGGATAGGAAGAAGAGTTCCTTAGACCATGAGGAGGTTTAGTAACAAGTTGTAAGCTTTTATACCCAGTTGGTTGTTCTTGAGGAGGACTCGACTCTGAGGTGTTTTTCAAGTGGAAGGATTATAGGACGTCCATGATGCACCTCGTACATGCTTGGTTTGTTGTTAGAAGGTTGAGCATGCAGTTAGACAGATGATGCATAAAAGTGAACCTAGGGTTCCTAGACCTGTAAGAGGGGAAGTAGTAGTACCTAGTGCACCTGATGCTCATGATGATATTTGAGTTTCTATAGATTCGAGCATGGCACTCCTCATGTTTATAGGAAAAGTCTATGTTTGATGAACCTCCTACATATAGGTTGGTGACATGGGCATGTATGATGATGGTCCAATGTTGAGGAATGAGGAATAGTATGACCTACCATGGAGACCTAGCATGGTTTAGTAGTGGTCTGTTTGTTAGGAATGTGCCTCAGTAGGTTTCTAAGTCTAAGCATGCTCATGTGGATGCAAACCCTAGACATAAGTACGTTTGTGACCTTTGTCACTATCAAGAGATAGTTTCCTCCCATCCTGGGAGAGTGACCCTTTTGTAGGGTATGGATCAACTTCTTTTGGGTGTCAGGAAACCTTAAGAGGTCTCATAGAGTCTTGAGAAGCTAAGTGGAGAGTACATAGTATGAGAAGGAACCTATAGACCCATAGATAACCATCACTAAGTGCATGTGGATGTGTTACCATGGAGGTAACCAGTATGGGGCCATACTGAGGTAGGTAGGTCACCCTGATCCCTATGAAAGGATGTAAGTCAGACCATGAATGCCAATAGAGATGATGGAGACTTGGGTAAGGTTTGAAGTTGGATATGTACTATGTTTGAATCCTAATTCTATCCTAGGGTCAGGTAGGGATAAGATTGATGGGAGTAGGAGTTGCCTAATTCCCTAGTTGCACATGACAATAGGGTCGGGAGGTAACAACTATCATTGTCTAAGGGCCATGGGTTAGGAGATTGATCACCTTCATGAACTCATGGGACCCAAAGGGCAGATGACGAGGGTACTATCTGGATGCATAAGGGAAGAGGGACGACCCCAAATGTGCCAGCACCCTATAGACCTAGAGGACATGACAAAGGATGATAGGATCACCCAAGTGGGTTCAAAACTAGTTTTTCATGGAAGTAAAATTGATATCGAGATGTTCATGATGTAGAGACATGTGTTGCATGTTTTAACCTAGACTGGAAGGTGTACCGGCAATGTGGGATGCACCATCTCTACTCTAGGAATGGGAAGAACTCTGAATTTTGACTGCAACCAAATGCTTATTTCCTCTCGTTATGGGAGTGAGAGATAGGGCAATATGCATGCCATACACTAAGGATAAAGATGACGTGAGCGGAAATGTAGCTATGATGTACCCTTGTGGAGTGTACGATGTGTGGATGGTTTACAAACACCAAGAGAACTAAGTTAGTCATCTTATTAGGACGTTCTTATCATGAGTTGTATGAAATTTATAAGTTATATAAGTTTGAGTTTGATAACCAAGAAGATGAGCTCTAAGTTTTCTTGATGAAGATAGACCTAATGTCCAAGAAGAGATGAAATGTGGAATACATGGAGGTCTATGTCTTCACTGCTACCTAGCACATAAGGATGAAAGGTGGTAATGGATGCTCTTGTTGAGACGTTGCTGCCTAGTTTAGCTAGTAGAAAGGCTGGAAGAGGTGGTTATGTGAACCCTAAGTTGTGAGATATGTTTGTCTAATGCTTGGATGTAACGAGATCTGTTAATCGAGTTAGTGGTTGCTTGGTTAGCCAACCTAGGGCTTGTTGTGACGAAAGGATGGTTGTAGAACCTCAAATGCACTTCTTTGGAAAAGAAGGTGATGAAACCCATGACTAGAGTGTTTTAGGGTTTCTGAGGAATCAACCTTGAGAAATCATGACATACAGGAGATCATGATTTTAAGATCGCCATACACCTTGATACTATTAAGATAATAAGTGGAAGTAGTACTTTGGATGCCTAAGATGAAGTTGCATGTGGCTTGTCGCCATGCATGCCAGGAGGTGAAGGACGAACACCAATAACCTAATGAGTTGATATAGAGGATAAAGAGTCCCTAAGAGGGAGTGGGATTTCATCACTATAGATGTTGTGGTAAGTCTCCCTGGACCAAGGAAAGACATGATGCAATATGGGTTATGGTAGATCGTCTTACCTAGATGACATGATCTAAGAGAAAGAGAGAGTATTGTCGGGTGACAGATCCGGTTGAACTATATATATGAGAGAGAGATGGTTGAACTACACTATGATATGAGTTTAAAGGTTCTCGAGTGTGACCTAAAGATACACTTCCATGCGATGGAAGTAGGTACATGAAGAACTCGATGCTAGTACAACTTATCACCCCTAATTGATGATTAGTATGATCTAGACTAAAGGGTCTGAAGGAAGCATGTGTGCTCATTCAGGGTGATACATGGAGACAGTTCATGTCCTATGTAAGATGTGATGATAGCCACTATAGCCATTATCGGGATGTAAGAAGCTCTGTAAGGGAGGCTGTGTCGGTCACCGCTTCATTAAGATGATGTTGGTGAAGGGACCTCGCGAAGGTAAAAAAAAAGACCACAGTGTTTGCAGATGAAGTCACTTTATCGTGCGATGGCTGAAAGAGAGCCCAGGGGTGACATGAGTCATGAGCTGATGCAAAGAATTCTGACGTGCAGTTCACTGTGGGAGAATATGTGATGTGAAAATCTGACCACTCTGAGCTATAGCTGAGAAAGTTGAGTCCCCGATACATGAGTCCATTTGGGATGGATTGGTGGAGATGGTTATGTTTAGCCTTACCCCTCAAGATAACGTGATGTTGTTGGTCTGTATGCCCTGAGAGCCAATCATGAGATGATTGGTGGGATACATTAAGATTGATTTGATAAACATCAAAGGCAAGCTTCCAATTCCTTCTGGTTCAGTCATATGAGATAGTGATAGAACAGATTGAATGTCTAGAGAATGACAGTACTCAATGACGTATGCTTTCAGGTTGAGGACCTGAACGATGAGATCATACGGATGCTAAGAGTTTGTACATTCTTGTTATGTCCCTAGTCGGATGTCATTGTGGAAGGTAGATAGACAACAATGACACACAAGACTAGATTGTGGTGTTGGTTGATGACAGAATCGCATTAGTCATGATATAGAGATATCAAACCAAACACATAGGTACTTGTTAGAGAACAAGTGTACCAGACAGACCCACTGTGAATTTGACACATGTAACCATGACATGGTAGTCACAGTCAGTACTCAAAGTGATGCTGGTGAATATGATTCTTTGACCTGAAATCACTAAACTCAACACATGTCGTTGGGCACACTTTGACATCATCAAACGCAGTCCTGAAACATGGGTTGTTATAAAGGTGATGATTGGGTGGCTTTGACACATGGGGCTTTTGAGGGGTGAGTGATAGATATGGGATTTTTCCCTCCTGAGGGAGTTTGATATCCAAGGCCACTTGATGAGTAGGATTGAAATAGGCATGCACACTCATGTGTGAATCAGTATGTGATATTGATGTCATACATATCTCTTCCAATCTACTCTGAGATCAAGAAAGTGAATGAACGTTGACAGGATGACTGTTCCATGCCTCGAGTTCATTTGGGATATCAGTGACAAAAGAAATATACATTCGTTGTAACACCATTCATGGATTGTAGGATTGAAAGTTGTTCTCCAACTTTCTATTTCACTTGGGTAGCACTGATGTGTGACTAGGCACCGCTCTTTGCTTGTGAAGTCATAAGTGTTATGGACTTTCAATGCCAACGTGAAAAAGACCTGCAGGGCCACACACATAGGATTTAACCAGGAAGAGGAGTTTTGTCCACAAACAATGTTTAGATTGATTACTAAAGGAGTTTAGTAGTTCAATTAAACACTCAATTAATTGATAGCTCAAAATTATAGTGTTCAAGGTGTTGGACACATTGATTGGAGTCACTACTATAGAAATAGCATTCAGTGTCACTTTTCTGGGCGTCAGTTATTAAGGAAAACCGACGCCTACCATATAAGGCGTCGGTTGTTTAAGCAAACTGACGTCTATATTCGAAGACCAGCTAGACACGGGTATCACTTTGTATTCAGCATCAGTTGTTTATAACAAACCGACGCTTTAAGTCGCCCACGAAATCCAAATTTTGATAAAAAAAATAGTGTCATTTTCAGCGTCGGTTATGTAGGTATAAACCGACGCCTATGTGCGATGAAAATTTGTGCGAAAAGTGTCACTTTCAGCGTCGGTTATCCTTGTATAACCGACGCAGAAGGTGGTTCCCGCCAAACAATTTCATGAAAATATCGTCCAATTGGACGTCGGTTGTTGCAAACAACCGACACTAAAGAGGTTTAGGCGTCGGTTGTTTGAAACAACCAACGCTATTTGGGAACTTTATTACCCGCGATCGCCCGACTCTTCCCCTTTCTTCTGTTTCATTGCGAGTCGATTACCTTTTCTTCTCTGCTGCCGCCAATTTCTTCTTCGGCGCCCCCTTCTCCGACAATTTCTTCTCCGGCGCCCCCTTCTCCGGCGCCCCCTTCTCCGCCGCCACTCCTGCACCTTCTCCGGCGCCCCCTTCTTCGCCGCCCCTACTGCTCCAGCGCCAGCGCCTGAGATTAGGCACCGCCACACCTGAGATTAGGCGCCGCCACGCCCCTGGTGCTCCTCCACCGCCGTCGCGCCGCCGCAACCATCATCTCCAGCCTCGCTGCTAGCTGCTCCTCCACCACCGTCGTTGCTAGCTACTCCTCCAGCCAGAGCCACCAGAGCCTCTACCTTCTTCCCTCTGACAAGGTTGGTCTTCCCGTTGCTAGCTGCTCTACGTTTTTTTGCATCGATTAAATTTTTGTGATAAAAATGCATGTAATGTATTTGATTAGAGTTAATCTAATCTGGATGTTCATAATAATGTAGTATGTTAAATATGATGATTAGGGATACATATAATGTCTAGTACACAAATATTAGATGATATTCAAGAAAACCCTAGTTTGATGAGCATGTTGTTAATCATGTTAATTATGATTCTTCTATATATTTTGATGTCATTATATAATTATGTGATCCCAACATATTAAATTGAATTAGAATGATTTCATGAATTATAGGATTTTAAAGTTGATAAACATGTACATGCGGAAATAGGGTTATTAAACCAATGGTTATAACATAGTATGATCTTAATCTAATCTGGATGTTCATAATAATGTAGTATGTTAAATATGATGATTAGGGATACATATAATGTCTAGTAAAGATTCCTAGACCTTTTGTTTGAAACTATTGATTTCTTGATTTATTATTTAATAATGCTTTGTTGATTAGGATTAACCATTTTGCCTGTAGTTTATAGACATTTATTATATATAAGAATGACAACACATGTATTTGTTGGCCTAGAAACCCGTCCAAGATTTACTCATTAGGAGTAAATCTTGGATAGTCCCCGATTTGGGACTGTTCTTGAACACCTAATCTCACTTAGGATGTAATTGTATAATGTGTATTGGGTTTTCGAGAAAATTTCGGTAGCATTTCCCCGTTTGTTCTCTAAGTACATATGTACTTAGAGAACAGCGGGGAAATGCTACCGAAATTTTCTTGAAAACCCAATACACATTATACACTTACTAGTGAGATTAGGTGTTCAAGGATGGGATAGGTGGTACACATTTATTATATATAAGAATGACATCAAATGTGTTTGTTGGCCTAGAAACCCGTCCAAGATTGACTCATTAGGAGTAAATCTTGGATAGTCCCCGGTTTGGGACTGTTCTTGAACACCTAATCTCACTTAGGATGTAAGTGTATAATGTGTATTGGGTTTTCGAGAAAATTTCGGTAGCATTTCCCCGTTTCTTCTCTAAGTACATATGTACTTAGAGAACAGCGGGGAAATGCTGCCGAAATTTTCTCAAAAACCCAATACACATTATACACTTACTAGTGAGATTAGGTGTTCAAGGATGGGATAGGTGGTACACATTTATTATATATAAGAATGACATCACATTATACACTTAGGATGTAAGTGTATACCCTAATCTTTTCCTAATATATACTTGTTTCCTAATATATACTTGTTTTCTCTGATCATAGAATGGATAGATCATGAATGTCCATTCGTAATCGTTGCACCCCAGAGTTTATATCTGGTCTTGATCAGTTTATTAGATTTGCCGAGGAACATAGGAAAACACCTACAGATAGGTTCTACTGTCCATGTAGGCATTGCGGTAACAACTTGAAAGTCAACACTGGTGAGGAAATCAAAAGTCATGTCATGTGCAACGGGATTGTACAAGGCTATACAGAATGACACTGGCATGGAGAGATTTCAAAATCGAAACCAGTAGATGTCGATAGTAGTGCTTGGGTGGAAGAAGAAATTGCCTCTGATGATGTAAATGTGAACGAACCAGTTCCAGCAGACATCGTTGATGTGATGCTGGATAGTTGTAGGGTAGAGCACACCGATCCACCTCCTATCTTTAGAAACATTGTGCATGATGCTGAGATACCGTTATACACAAGCTATGCTAAGTTTACGAAGCTTAGCGCTGTGTTGAGATTGTATAAGTTGAAAGCTAACAATAGATGGAGCGACAAAAGCTTCACTTCATTGTTGACTTTGTTGAAAGAAATGCTTCCTGAAGGAAACGAGCTGCCAATCTCAACATACCAGGTAAAGAAAATGTTGTGCCCAATGGGAATGGAGGCCAAGAAGATACACGCATGCCCGAATGATTGTGTATTATTTCAAAAGGACTATGTAGATTTGAAAGATTGTCCAAAATGTGGTGCATCACGGTATAAATTGACGACTTTGGGGGAGTCCAAAACTGGTTCTCCTGCCAAGGTGTTGTGGTATCTACCTATAATATCATGATTTCAACGCTTGTTTGCAAATCCGAAAGATGTGAAGAATTTGAGGTGGCATGCAGATGTTAAGAAAAATAATGATGGGATCCTGCGACATGCGTCTGATTCCCCACAGTGAAAGAAGATTGATCTATTGTACCCCAAATTTGGTGAAGAAGATAGGAATCTAAGACTTGGGCTTTGTACAAATGGAATGAATCCGTACGGGACATTGAGCAGCCAACATAGCACTTAGCCAGTCATGCTTGTTATATACAATCTTCCTCCCTGGATGTGTATGAAAAATAAGTACGTTATGTTGTCATTGTTGATATCGAGCCCTAAACAACCCGGAAATGATATCGATGTTTATCTTGAACCTTTGATTGATGACTTAAAGAAAATTTGGGCTGAAGGTGTGATGACCTATGATGCTTCAGCAAGAGAGACATTTCGTTTGCACGCTATGTTGTTTTGCACTATTAATGACTTTCCAGCATATGGGAATTTGTCTGGATATAGTGTCAAAGGAGCTAAAGCGTGTCCTATATGTGAAGAAAACACTGATTCAATAAGACTAAAACATGGCGGCAAGACTGTATATCTTGGTCATCGAAGGTTTCTTTCAAAATTCCATCCGTATCGTAGGAAGCGCAAAGCATTCAATGGATGGAATGATGAACGGAGTGCACCTAAACCTATACCAGGGGATGTTGTTTATGAAAGAGTAAAAGACATTGTCAATGAATTTGGTAAGAAATCACAATGTAGTATGGCCACACGGAGTGACAATTCTTCATTCAAGAAGAAGTCAATATTTTGGGATCTTCCTTATTGGAGTTCTTTGACAGTCAGGCATTGTATCGATGTAATGCACGTTGAGAAAAATGTCTGTGATAGCATCATTGGTACTCTGTTAAATATACCAGGTAAGACTAAAGATGGGATAAAATCCAGAATGGACCTACGTGAAATGGGAATAAGGTCAGAATTAACAGAATTACGTGAAATGGGTAGTAAAAGAACATACTTACCTCCCGCTTGTTACACGTTGTCTAGAAAGGAGAATTTTTTTTTTTTGTGAATGCTTGGTAAATGTTAAGGTGCCAGATGGTTACTCATCCAACATCCGTAGATTGGTATCAATGAAAGATCTGAAGTTGATAGGTCTTAAATCTCATGATTGTCACACTCTAATGCAACAAATATTACCCGTGGTAATTCGATCTATATTGCCGAAGCATGTAAGGTTTGCAATTACCAGACTTTGTTTCTTTTTCAACAGTCTATGTAGTAAAGTTATTGACCCTGATACTCTCAATAATTTGCAAAGAGAAGTGGTTGTTACCCTATGTCAGCTTGAGATGTATTTCCCTCCTTCGTTCTTTGATATCATGGTACATCTTGTTGTCCACTTGACTAGGGAAGTGAAAATTTTGGGACCAGTTTTCTTGCATTGGATGTATCCCTTTGAACGATACATGAGCATTTTTAAAGGTGATGTTCGAAACCGTTATCGGCCTGAAGGGAGTATTATTGAAGGTTATGTGGCGAGAGAGGTTATGGATTTTTGCAATGACTTTCTCAGTGGTAATGACACTCCTGATAATGACAAGAATTTTGAGGAGGGCAAAGGAATTTTGGGATCACGGGTGAAAGTAATCAGCCGTGAGCAGTTGGAACAAGCTCACTTGTATATTTTACACAATATGGATGAAGTGAGTGTTTATATCGAGGAACATACCAATTTCATAAAGAGACAACATCCTCGAGCAAGTTCAATGTGGCTTGCTAGAGAGCATAATAAGACTTTTACTAAGTGGTTTGAAGATAAAGTCTTACATCAACTATCTCAAACACCAAATGATATTACAGAAACTATCAAATGCCTCGCCTTTAAACCAAAACCGAATGTTATGTCTTATGAAGGGTTTGACATTAATGGATTCACATATTACACAAAGCGCCAAGATGATAAGAGTGTCATCCAAAATAGTGGGGTCACTCTTCAAGCGTCGACTATGTACTTTGCAAGTGCAAAGGATAAGAGTCCGCGTGAAGCTAAAATGTCATATTACGGTGTCATTGAGGACATTTGGGAGTTTGACTACATAGATTTCAAAATTCCGCTCTTTAAATGTAATTGGGTTGATAACACCAAAGGAGTTATAGTGGATGAATTGGGTTTCACTTTGGTGAACTTTGAAAAGATTGGCGAGAAGGGTGAACCATTCATATTGGCATCACAGGCGAAATAAATATTCTATATCGATGATTCTGCGAATGATAAATGGTTGGTTGTTCTTCATGGTAAAAGACAATTCATTGAAGATCCTATAGATGAAGAAGAGTACTATGATAAGTATGATGACTCCAGTCCATTCTCAGTTGGGTTGCCAACTCCACAAAATATTGAAGCTAATGATGACTTATATGTGCGCGAAGATCACAATGAAGGATTGTTAATTGATAAAAGATCACAATTTTAGAGACATGTATGTTTATACAAATGCTAAATGTTTGCCTTTTTCTAGTTAATACAAATGCTAAATGTTTGCCTTTTTCTAGTTAATACAAATGCTAAATGTTTGCCTTTTTAATGACATTTTCATATGGCTGACCATGATGAGCATGATGTCCATGATGAGCATGAAGTCCATGATGAGCATGCTGTCCATGACGAGCATGGCGAGGATACCAATGTAAGTTCTAAAAACATATCCTGTATTTCTATAAAATTCATTATCTTCTAGTTATGTCATATATCCTATATTTCTATATTGGGCTAATTTAGTGTGTTTATTTTTGTCAAATTTTAGGTTGATGATGTACCTGTACCCACTGAAGCACTGGAGCAACTTGATGCACAGCACCAAACACTTAACAAGAAAAGGGGCATCACTCTGTTGAAGAAGTTATTAGCGCTAAGTGGTAGTGGATCCAAATTGGTGGTGGAGTTTGATAATGGAGGAAATGCAATTGGAGTGAACCGCAATAATTTTGTAAACTATCTTGGGTGTACCACTCGGAGCCATTGTGGTGTTAAGTATGATAATTGGCATAAAGTTCCTCAAGGGAAAAAAGACTTGATATGGAAGGATTTATGCGTGAGTTATTATTATTTGCAATTCTATTTTGTAGATTACAAATTCTATTATTTGCAATTCTATTTTGGATACTAGTTAATAACATTTCTATTTTACAGAATCTGTTTGCATTGGATGAGAAGTTGCATCGTAAAAGTGTGATGCAACGCGCTGGAAAGATGCTTAGGAATTATAGGACAAATCTGAACAGAGAATACATAAAAGAGGGTGATAAGAAGAAGAAGTCAGCCCTTGAACAATGGAACTTCTTGGACAAAGAAGATTGGGACAATTTTGTTGCTTCAAGAAAATCTGAAGAATTCAAGGTATTAGGCGTCACTCCCAATTTAATTAATATACATTGTATTCACCTATTCAAGATTAACATTTAGTGCTACTAACCAAATCATTAATGTGCATACTAACTAGGCCCTCAGTGACGCACAAAAAGCAGGGCGTGCACTGAATGTGCATGACCACACTATGGGTCCAAAAGGCTATGCAAGCGTTCGCCAAAGACTACAGGCGGAGTCTGCGGCTACTCAGCAGTCTGCTGCTACTCAGGATTCTGCTCCTACTCAGGAGTCTGCCACACCCATGCCTCGCCATGATATCTGGATAGCTGGCAGGCAAAATAAGAAGGGTGAAATAAAGAAGCCTGTAACTGCTGAGGCGGCTGCAAAAATGGTAAAATACAACTCTTAGAGAAATCGTTTGAATATTGATTATTTGTGGTGTTAACTTACCAATTTCTATTTATGGTGATTAGCGGGAGCTGCACGAGCAGAGGAAACAAGGCACGTTCATCCCTCAGGGCGCAAGGGATGAATTGACAGTTGCTCTGGGTAACCCAGAGCATCCTGGACGTGTTAGAGGTGCCGACACTGGTGTTGGCATCAAAGCATTCTTTGGGCCATCCCAGTGCAAACCCAGAGCGGGACTTTCTCAAGAAGAGGTAACCTATTCTTTTTTTAGAATGTTACTACAAAAGGAAATTCATTAATAAGAAGCTAATGTTTCTTTTATCCATGTATAGGAGAATAAGAGAGTTGAGGATTTAGTTGCTAAGAAGGTCAATGATGTAGTTGCTGAGAAGGTCAAGGAAGAATTTCTGCGGTGGCAGGCATCTCAGGCTTCCAATCAGCCTATGGCGACCCACTCTTCTCCTGATGCACACACTGCAAGTAATCCTGGAGACCCATCGCCTAGCACGTCTATTGTAAGTATTGTTTATGACATTGTAGCTAGTCTTTTCAAGATGATATGTTTTCAAGATTATATGTATATATGTATAACATTCTTTACGTAAATTTGTAGGCATTGAAGCCATGTCTCTTAAGAATGCAAGACTATGTTGTTGCAGAGGCGCAGGCTTACCAGTCCCTTCCTGGGGCAACGTTTCATGGGACTCCAATGCCACAGGGCTACATTCGTGTGAGCCCGCTACATGTATTACCCGATTGGAGGGAAGTTGCGTTGCCATATGCCCACCCAGATATTGATACACTTGGTGAGGCAGAAGGTGGGGTCATATTGTGGCCCAAAGCAGATGTCGTCTACATGACTGAAATTGTAAACTAAATTTACATTGATTTAGACTGTTAATGTGTATATATGATGTCAAATGATGTGAAATTATATATACAGGTTAAAAAGAAGACACCAGGAAAACCTAGGCCTCCACCTCCACTTCCCGCATTACCAACTTGGGTTCCAACTGACCTAACATACCCGTTAGGTCCTGCTTGTAGGGGAATGGCATGTTGGCTATGGGCACATAATATACATTTCCCTATAATAGTTTCTTTAGATGCAGATTATGCAGGTCAATCATACGATAGCTCTTTATTTATACAAGATATTATTGAGCTGTTTATGTATGATTGGCTGAATACATCAATGATAGAGACATGGATAAGGTGAGATCTTGTTTATACATCCATATACCTTGTGTAAGATCCGGTGATCTGGTTTCTTATATATTAATGCATACGCCTATATGTTTTGCAGCTACTTAGTCGAAGATCATTGCAAACAATTTGCATTTGATCATTTGGGATTTTTGATTCCATCATTGATTAGTTTGGTAGCTAAAGACCCTGATAATGTTCAACAATACTGTATAGATGCTTTTACAATTTTTGGTCAGCAAAAGAAGACGATAATAATAGCTCCATTCAATGTCAAGTAAGTTTACTTTATTTATAATTTGGACTTAAGAAAATTCCATTTTTATTTTGCATTTTGAGTTATTAATTGTTAACTTCTTACCTCTAGCGGTAGACATTGGGAGTTACTAGTTATTGTCCCCGGGACATTCACTGTTTATTATCTAGATTCTGCGGGGAGTACATTGAACACTAAAATTGGACACGTAATGAGAATGCCATTATTCTGGTGAGAAATATTTCATTTTTATATCCGTTAACATCTTTTATTACATTACTATTTACTTATGCAATTTATTGTGTCATATTAACATGTAGGGGTTTAGATGCATTAAAAAAGGCTGGAGGAACGGTCCCAAGGAAAAAGAACCAGCCAATAAATTGGCAGAACGTACAAGTAAGTTCCCGACTCGAATATATATATTATTGATGTGAATTGTGCTTAGTTGTATTATTTTGTATGTTTCAATTTATAGTGTGCTACACAAGACAATGAATGGGATGCGCATACTATGTGATGCGATTTATGCAGATCATTATCAAACATGCCGCATTGGACATCGATAGCATACATGAGGTATTATATATAGTCTCATTAGTTAGTATGAAATATATCAATCTTATTTTTATATTATTACTTATATATATACATCATTCTCTTTGCAGGTGTTTAAAACTGACCACACTATAGGTAAACGCTTAAAAAATATACATGCTCTATATACGATGGAAGCATTAAATGAAATAAGAGAAGAATGGGCAAAAGCCATACAAGCAGTGGCAACTGTAAGATATAATTGGGATGTTGATAGCGATAATGAATGATACTTTGTAAATGAATATTTCTGAATGTTAATACATGTATTTGAATGTTTCTACATGTGTGAATGTGAGAATTGAATTGATGTCTGAATGTATGTACTTGTTTGAAATTTTCCTTGTGACTTTTGCAGGTTTGCGGCCTGTTTGTAGGATGATATCAATGGATGTCGTAAACCTACAGTTCAGAAAACTGAACTACAGGTTCTCATCCTGCTGACCAACCACAGTAGGCCTGCAAACTGATATGAAAAAAAAAACAGATATAGGCGTCGGTTATTTATAGAAAACAGTCAGCAAAAACCTACAACGTCGGTTTTTTTCAAAAAACTGACGCCTGATGTGGCCAAAGCAGTCCTGGAAATGGCGTCGGATATGCGTATCAAACCGATGCCTATTTAATCTATAGGCGTCGGTCTTTTGGTATATAACCGACGCCAAAAGTGTTCGCGCCACAGAAAATGGCGTCATCTAGGGCACTTTATGCGTCGGTTATCTACTAAAAGACTGACGCTATATTCCATATAGGCGTCGGTTGTTTAGTAAATAACCGACGTAGAAAGTGCTCTAGATGACGCCATTTTCTGTGGCGCAAACCCTTTTGGCGTCGGTTATCTACTAAAAGACTGACGCCTATAGATTAAATAGGCGTCGGTTAAAAAACTGATGCCGAAGTGTTCGACCTTTAGCGACGCCCACATAGGCGTCGGTCGGAAACCGACACCAAATGGGGTTAAACGACCGACGCCAAAGGCCGTTTCTGTAGTAGTGAGTATCAGATTGATTGAAACTGCAATTGATTGATTCTGCACAATCTGCACTCCCAACTGATCGGGTCATGTGATGAACCGAACGGCTCAACTTGGTGAACCGATCGACTCAGGTTGTGAGTCGATCGGCTCTTGGTCAGGGTGAAACAATTTCTTCAAGTGTTGAAATGATCGGTTCAACTGATGCAACCGAGCAAGGAGGGAAAGTAGGATTGGTGAGAATTTTCCTTTCATTTCACTTGCCCAATTTGATTAGAACAAGGATTGGTATTTGATACCAATTAGAAACAAAAGATGGAAAGTCAATCGGGAACTGACCAGGACCACGAACCGACCGGTTCAGAAGTGAACTGACCGGTTGAGGTGTCCCAACCGATCGGTTGAGGTGTCAACCGACTGGCTCAGGTCCCCAACCGATCATTTTAGAAATAAAACGATTGGTTCAGGTTGTGAGTTGGTTGTTTTGTGGAAAATATCGAACCCTTCTACTCCTGCTTTTAATCCCGCATTGCCCGGGATGGAGAACCCTGTCCCATGACCCTCCTATATATATAGGGGTATTGGGGGCTTCTCAAAGTACAACTTAGTGCAACCAGTTGCTCTGCAAAGTTGTCGTTCTCTCTGGTTTTGGTAACCAAGAGAGCCCGAGCAAGTGCTACCTGATAAGGGAGGCACAACAAGGGAAAGGCAACTGCAGTTGCGACTGGTGGCAGGAGAGTGTGTTGGCGACTAGTACGCTAATAGGAGGGTGTGATTCCTTCCAATTCCTTGTGGGACAAGGAGATTGGAGTTCCAGGTGGTCCGTGTGGACTACTTCATAGGCGGGAGGTTTCTGCAGCTCAGGAGGACAATTTTCAATCTCGACAGTCCCGGTGAGACCAGGAGTTGTCAGTCTCGGTGCGACCAGGAGCTGCACAGATACCGTCCAATACTGGAGGTGAAGACTGCGCAAGGCGCGAGGTATTGTCACCGAGCAAGCCTCGGGACAAGGTATGATTCCACAAACCATCCTTTCCTATTGTATAGACGTTGACGCGTTTCCTTGTTCCGGGTTTGGGGGATAAATTTTTTTGTTTCTGCTGCCTTCTCTACCTCCCCTAAAACCCAACAGATGTATGATGTGTTCCACAAGTATGATCTAGAGCACTATGTGAGGTACCTGAGCCATGGGCTGAGCAATGAACCTAGTGAGCTCCCAAGGGAGGCTAACTTACCTTGAGTCACCTATAAGGGTACGAGATGCCAAGGTGAGAGAGAGCTCAGGAGTATAGAATATGACATGATAAAGGTTCTTTGGAAGCACCATTGAGAGGATGAAGCCACATGGGAGCCAATGACGAATATGGAAAAGTCTTATCATGAATTGTTTATATGTTTGGTGGAATTTTGAGGGCAAAATTCCTATAAGAGGGGAAGGATGTAACAACCTCAATTTTTCATATGTTTTCATAATTGAAATGTAATGTATTTATGAATATGGACTTAATTGAAAAGGTTGTATGCTTTGCTTCAAAGAAGGGATTTCTTTGCAAATATCCCTATTGATAGGAATTTTGTGGTTCCTATTATTATATTAATCCAATAATGGATATAAAAGAGAAGAAAAGAAGAAAAGTCCAAATATTAGAAAAAGATACAACATAATTAATATTAAGCAAAGTATTTATGAGAATTATATAGAAATCTCTAGAAGGTGACATTAATGGCCACAATTGAGTAAATTTCATTTATATGTGATTTCTAATGGAAAAAATAGGAAAAGAGGAAAAAGGAAATAAAAGATAAAGAGAAATCGTTGAAAAGAAATAAGTAAGATAATGAGAAATAATGGATGTGGATGCATCTAGAAGGATAATAAGCATCGTTAAAAAGGAATTTCGAAATATTATATTTTCTTGGGGTCCAAGGAGTCCCAATGGAGGAGAAGAAAGAGAAAATACAAATAATACAAAGTCTTAATTTGAGGATAATGTGTTATATAATTAATGACTTTTGGTATTATAAAAAAGAAATACTTTTTCTATAAGAAAGTAAAATTTCGTGGCCAATGGATTAAAAGCCAAGCACAAAGAAGATAAGAGTGATAATTTTAGAATTCCTAATTATTAAAGAATATAGATTATAAAGGATATAATTAAGAGAGAGAGAATAATTCTTAATTAAGAAAAGTTGGTTTCCTATTGGGAAAATACTTCATTTTCTTCATGGGCAAGCATGTTAAGGCATTGCTACCCTCCCCTATATAAGGGGTAGAACCCTTGGCTCGAGCCCAAGAGAATTTCATGCTTCCCTCTCTCTCCTTCTTGTTGTTTTCTCTAAAAACCCTAACAAAGAGGTGCAACGCGACCATGGAGCAACGAGGAGCCAAGGAGGGGTTGCGATGGAAGCTTGATGTGCCACGATACCAAAGAGCAACTTAGCCATCATCCCCATGCCCTAAACGATGCGCAGTAGCAGCCGCATGGCTGCAACGTCGGTCGCACGTTGTAGGCCGTCGTGCTTGAAATCGGCCATCTGGGTCACAAGATGGGTGGCGCCCAAGTTGCGGCAGAGGGCGGCAGATGGCGGCAGCTTTTGAGGCCTAAGGAGGAGAGGGCGGCCCCACACAGGGCTGCAATCAGCGGTTGATGCATATGTCGGGAGGTTGAAGATGACCTAGGGCCGTTGGACAGATTTGCCCCTCCGTGCTATGCTGAGATGACAACTTAAGTGAGGGAAAAAGTGTCTTTTCGTTATGTTCTCGGCCGGCTACGTATTGCATGGGTTTGTTGACGTGTCAGCATCCCATTCGTCCAAGTAAGTGAATTTTGGAAAATTTGTATCTATTTATTGGTAGGTCAGATGGAAACATATAATATATGAATTTTTCTCAGAAAAATACAAGGTATCCATTAAAAATAGTTTTAGAGATTAATTACTCTTGCAATTTAAAAAGTAGTTGAAGTTATCAACTTTAATGCATTAATGATTAAGAAACCCTAATCTATGATGATTAATGAGTAGGGAAGGGTTATATGTATGTTTAAAGTTGATATTAACCTTTTCATTATAAAAAGAACACATTAGATCCAAAAGGATAATGATTATGCATAGTTTAATTAATTTAGGGTTCCATGTACATGAATATGCTTTAATGGGCCTTGAAACCCTAATTTTGGTAATTATGATTCTTAATGGCTTTAATTGTTTGAATCCATGAATTGAACTGAGATTTGATGATTCTAAGATATTTTGAGTATAAATGTTTCTAATTGTGGATAAATACCCTTAATTTGGTAATTAGGGTTTTCTAGTGGATTAATGTGAAATTAGCAATAAATAGAGTTCATATGTGAATTAGACGATAATGAAATGTGAGTTGACAATTCAAAAGAAACCAAAGATGATAATTGGGCCTAATGATCTTGATATGACTTAAAAGGATAAATATGGTAGTTTTAGTGTCAAAGAGACATATTAGATTTAATAGACATTCAATTGTGCCTATGATGTTGAAATTAGGGTTTGTGAACTAAAATGGTATTAAAAGTGATAAAAGGTTTATGGAGGCTAAAACCCTAATAAAACTCTAAAGTTGGCCTAGAAATCCTAAGGTGGAATCCAAGTTGATCTTAAGAATGTTTTAGATAAAATAATGACACTTGGATGTTATGCATTAATTTCTGGATATTGTTGATTGCTTGTTTGATTGTCTTGAATATTAATGCTTGGACATCAAGTTACTCTAGATCAGGTATGTGGTTACGCTTATGGTTAAATCGCTTTAGTTTCACAACGATTCCCAAATGTTTTATCGGTTGCTTGAAAATAACTATTTGGATGACTTTTATTTAAAGCAACTATAAAGTGACTATGATTATCACCATAAATATGTATACCTAACTAGCTTAGATCCTAGTCCTCCTCTGTGGCTTTGCTAATGATGAAAAGGGTAACCTAGTACATGGTCTACCTGTTAGGTAGGACCATCAGGTTATCATGAGTTAGGAATTGGGCTCCCTATGTGTAGTGCCATGCGACTCTGTAGCATATCATGAGTTAGGCATTAGGCTACCTATGGGTAGTGCCATATGACTACCCTAGATATTGATCTACCTGTTAGGTAGGATCATGGGGGTTAATTGGGATCTACCATATGAGAGGTAGTATCTAGGTCCACTACAGGGACAACACAGAAGTTAAGGTATGTATGGATTGAGTAGTTATGTTTAAGATGTAAATTTTGCTTGCTAAACCATAATTGCTTGCAATATGCTATTACAGATAATTGCCTGATTATTGTTTCCCCCACATACCAACATAATCATTTATGCTGACCGATGTTTTGTTTGTCGGCGTTTTAGGTACAAATTGAAAAGGACAAATAGTAAAGTGGCATATTGTGAAATTAAGAAATAAAGTTCAAGGAGGATTAGTTAGAATAGAGTCCAGAGGTGGATAGAAGTTAGATATCCAAGTTTTTGAGAAAAAAGGTATGCAAAGTTTTATTTTTATTACGTCATTTGGTATAGTCATGGTAGAATTTAATAATTATTACTGATTATTTGTCGAACCTTTGATCCGAGAAATTGGGATAACGGGTCTGACCTCTTGGTCTCCCTTAATTGGGGGTTACCGGGAGGCGGGGTCGTTACATTTGGTGTTAGAGCATTGGTTCCTCATTTAGTCTTTAATAATTATTAAATTTTACAAACTCTGTAGAACCTGAGGGAGTTATTAGAGGATTTTCCGAAAGATAGAGGTGTCTAAAAAAGGATCACGTATGGGGGCTGGGAATTTTTTTCTCCACACCACTAGACAAAATACGAGGAGTCCCAGATCTGTGTGACTGCCTAGCCAATGTCTTAGAATTTAACTCAAAATAAGATACCTCTAGGACTCTATCATCTATTTTCATCCCTTCTCAACCCTAATTCTGTTAAGATTATGAGGTTTAGGGTTTTTCTCTCTCTTCCTCACCCTCTTGAGGTCAGGGTATGTATGATAAGGTTAAGGAACCCTCCACCAAATTAATGAAAAGCATGTAAATAAGATGTCATGGACATAAGCTTAATAGTTTAAGCATAAACTAAAGAATAGTTGCATGCTTAGGTCGTATGACATGTGTTTTCGTACCCTCAGAAGAGACCTGAGGTTAGATCTTCTTATCAGGAGGATGAGTAGAGAGTGGGTCTTGGAGGCAGAGATCTCCATTAAAGGTAGAGACCTGGCACATCCTCTGAGGATGAAGCTAACCCTAACCCTAAGTGGTGGTGAGAGAGAGAGAGATGGCATGATGAGATGGAGGTCATGGTTGACCTTGTGTGTGGGTTCATATGATGTTGGTTTTGAATCCCTATGATAGTGTGATCCATGTGAGGTTGGCTGACCTAGTACCTTTGGTGACCCAACCCTAGGAAGGGTCGTGCATATTAGGGTGAAGGATGACCCCTTCATTAATGAGGTTAGTGATGACCATATAAAAACCCTATGGGCTTATATGATCATGGAAGAGCATTCACCTATGTAGGAGAGTACGCCAGTGGTGCGGGTAGTAGGTTGAAACCCAGGCCAGAAGGGCATGTTGGATAGATTATGATCTAAGCATAAAGAGCCATAGATAATCTCAAGAGAACACATGTTTCACCCATGTAAGTGTATGCATCTGAGCTTGATCCACCCTTTTAGAGAGAGAACCTCTAGTAGTGGGGTTGTTGTAGGGTTAGCTCTAGAGAGAAAGAGAGAAAGACCTGAGAAAGAAGGTTGGAAGCTTAGACTCTGGGATGTGAGGAACCCTGAGAAGTTGGGTATGTTGCGACCTAAGTGGATGGTTGTTGTTGCCTCATGCATGACCCCTAGAGGCTTTTGGTATCTTGGTTGCCTTAATAGGAACCAAACCCTAGAAGAAAGATGAGGCTACTGGTACCTATGTGTAGATGATATAGGTGCTAGGAATAGGAAAAAGAGTTCCTTAGACCTTGAGGAGGTTTAGTAACAAGTTGTAAGCTCTTATACCTAGTTGGTTATCCTTATAGGACATGCATGATGCACCTCGTACATGCTTGGTTCATTGTTAGAAGGTTGAGCATGCAGTTAGATGGCTGATGCATAAAAGTCAACCTAGGGTTCCTAAATCTATAAGAGGGGAAGTAGTAGTACCTAGTGCACCTAATGCTCATGATGAGATTTGAGTTTCTATACATTCGAGCATGAAACTCCTCATGTTTAGAGGAAAAGGAGATCCCTGAGACTAAGGTCTATGTTTGATGAACCTCCTACATATAGGTTGGTGACATGGGCATGTATGATGATGGTCCAATGTTGAGGAATGAGGACAAGTATGACCTACCATGGAGACCTAGCATGGTTTATTAGTGGTCTGTTTGTTAGCAATGTGCCTCAGTAGGTTGCTAAGGCTAAGCATGCTCATGTGGATGCAAACCGTAGACATAAGGACGTTTGTGATCGTTGCCGCTATCAAGAGATAGTTTCCTCCCATCCTGGGAGAGGGACCCTTTTATAGGGTATGGATCAACTTTTTTTGCGTGTGAGGTAACCTTAGAAGGTCTCATAGAGTCTTGAGAAGCTAAGTGGAGAGTACATAGTATGAGAAGGAACCTATAGACCCATAGATAACCATCACTAAGTGCATGTGGATGTGTTACCATGGAGGTAACCAGTATGGGGCCTGATCGAGGTAGGTAGGTCACCCTGATCCCTATGAAAGGATGTAAGTCATACCATAAATGGTGATAGAGATGATGGAGACTTGGGTAAGGTTTCAAGTTGGATATGTACTATATTTGAATCCTAATTCTATCCTAGGGCCAGGTAGGGATAAATCCTAATTCCCTAGTTGCACATGGCCATAGGGTCAGGTGGTAACAACTATCATTGTCTGAGGGCCATGGGTTAGGAGATTGATCACCTTCATGAACTCATGGGACCCAAAGGGAAGATGAGGAGGGCACTCTCTGGATGCATAAGGGAAGAGGGATGACCCCAAAAGTGTCGGCACCCTATAGACCTAGAGGAGATGACCAAGGATGATAGGATGACCCAAGTGGGTTTAAAACCAATTTTTCATGGAAGTAAGCTTGATATCGAGCTGTTAATGATTTAGAGATATGTTTTGCACATTTCAACCTAGACTTGAAGGTGTACCGACAATGTGGGATGCACCATCTCTACTCTTGGAACGTGAAGAACTCTGAATTTGGACTGCAGCCAAATGCTTATTTCCTCTCGTTATGGGGGTGAGAGATAGGGAAATATGCATGCCATACACCAAGGATAAAGATGACGTGAGTGGAAATGTTGCTATGATGTACCCTTGTGGAGTGTACGATGTGTGGATGGTTTACAAACACCAAGGGAACTAAGGTAGTCATCGTATAAGGACGTTCTTATCATGAGTTGAATGGAATTTATGAGTTATATAAGTTTGAGTTTGATAACCAAGAAGATAAGCTCTGAGTTTTTATGATGAAGATAGACCTAAAGTTTGAGAAGAGATGATATGTGGAATACATGGAGGTCTATGTCTTCACTGCTACCTAGCACATAAGGATGAAAGGTGGTAATGGATGCTCTTGTTGAGACGTAGCTACCTACTTTAGCTAGTGGAAAGGCTGGAAGAGGTGGTTATGTGAACCCTAAGTTGTGAGATATGTTTGGTTAACACTTGGATGTAATGAGATCTGTTGATTGAGTTAGTAGTTGCTTGGTTAGCCAGCCTAGGGCTTGATGTGATGAAAGGATGGTTGTAGAACCTCAGTTGCACTTCTTTGGAAAAGAAGGTGATGAAACCCTTGACTAGAGTGTTTTAGGGTTTCTGAGGAATCAACCTTGAGAAATCATGACATACATGAGATCATGATTTTAATTTCGCCATACACCTTGATACTATTAAGATAGTAAGTGGCAATAGTACTTTGGATGCCTAAGATGAAGTTGCATGTGGCTTTTCGCCATGCATGCCAAGAGGTGAAGGACGAACACCAGTAACCCAACGAATTGATATAGAGGATAAAGAGTCCCTGAGAGGGAGTGGGAGTTCATCACTATAGATGTTGTGGTAAGTCTCCCTAGACCAAGGAAATTCAGGATGTAATATGGGTTATGGTAGATCGCCTTACCTAGATGACATGATCTAAGAGAAAGAGAGAGTATTGTCGGGAGATAGATGTGGTTGAACTATATATATGAGAGAGATGGTTCAACTACACCATGATGTGAGTTCAAAGGTTCTTGAGTGTGACCTAAAGATTCACTTCCATGCGGTGGAAGTAGGTACATAAAGAACTCCATGCTAGTACAACTTATCACACCTAATTGATGATTAGTATGATCCAGACTAAAGGGTCTGAAGGGAGCGTGTGTGCTCGTTCAAGGTGATACATGGAGACAGTTCCTATCCTATGTAAGATGTGATGATAGCCACCATAGCCATTATCGGGATGTAAGAAGCTCTGTAAGGGAGGTTGTGTCAGTCACTTCTTCATTAAGATGATGTTGGTGAAGGGACCTCGTGAAGGTCAGAAAAAGACCATAGTGTATGCAGATGAAGTCACTTTTATCGTGCGATGGCTGAAAGAGAGCCCAGGGGCGACATGAGTCGTGAGATGATGCAAAGATGTCTGACGTGCAGTTCACTGTGGGAGAATATGTGATGTGAAAATCCAATCCTTCTGAGCTATAACTGAGAAAGTTGAGTCCCCGATACATGAGTCCATTTGGGGTGGATTGGTGGAGATGGTTATGTTTAGCCTTACCCCTCAGGATAATGTGATGTATGATGGGTTCTACAAGTCTGATCTAGAGCACTATGTGAGGTACCCGAGCCATGGGCTGAGCAATGAGCCTAGTGAGCTCCCAAGGGAGGCTAACTTACCCTGAGTCACCTATAAGGGTACGAGATGCCAAGGTGAGAGAGAGCTTAGGAGTAAATATTATGAGATGATAAAGGTTCTTTGGAAGCACCATGGAGAGGATGAAGCCACATGGGAGCCAATGATGGATATGTAAATGTTTTATCCTAAATTTTTTATATGTTTGGTGGAATTTTGAGGGCAAAATTCCTATAAGAGGGGATGTTACAACCTCAATTTTGCATATGTTTTCATAATTGAAATGTAATGTTTTTATGAATATGGACTTAATTGAAAAGCTTGTATGCTTTGCGTCAAAAGAAGGGATTTCTTTGCAAATCTCCCTTTTGATAGGAATTTAGTGGTTCCTATTATTAGATTAATCCAATAATGGATATAAAAGAGAAGAAAAGAAGAAAAGTCCAAATATTAGAAAAAGATACAAGATAATGAATATTAAGCAATGTATTTATGAGAATTATATAGAAATATCTAGAAGGTGGCATTAATGGCCACAATTGAGTAAATTTCATTTATATGTGATTTCTAATGGAAGAAATAGGAAAAGAGGAAAAAGGAAATAAAAGATAAAGAGAAATCCTTGAAAAGAAATAAGTAAGATAATGAGAAATAATGGATGTGGATGCATCTAGAAGGATAATAAGCATCCTTAAAAAGGAATTTTGAAATATTAGATTTTCCTGGGGTCCAAAGAGTCCCAATGGAGAAGAAGAAAGAGAAAATACAAATAATACAAAAGTATTAATATGAGGATAATGTGTTACATAATTAATGACTTTTGGTATTATAAAAAAGAAATACTTTTTCTATAAGGAAGTAAAATTTCGTGGCCAATGGATTAAAAGCCAAGCACAAAGAAGATAAGAGAGATAATTTTCAAATTCCTAATAACTAAAGAATATAGATTATCAAGGATATAATTAAGAGAGAGAGAATACTTCTTAATTAAGAAAAGTTGGTTTTCTATTGGGAAAATACTTCATTTTCTTCATGGGCAAGCATGTTAAGGCATTGCTACCCTCCCCTATATAAGGGGTTGAACCTTTGGCTTGAGCCCAAGAGAATTCCATGCATCCTTCTCTCTCCTTCTTCTTGTTTTCTCTAAAAACCCTAACAAAGAGGAGCAACAAGGAGCCAAGGAGGGGTTGCGATGGAAGCTTGATGTGCCATGATGCCAGAGAGCATCTTAGCCATCGTTGCCATGCCCTAAACCATGTGCAGCAGCAGCTGCATGGCTGCAATGTCAGCCGCACGTTGCAGGCCATCGTGCTTGAAACCGGGGGTCTAGGTCACGAACTGGGTGGCGCCCCAGGTGCGGCAGAGTGCGACAGAGCTAGGGTGGTTGCTGGTGGCGACTTTCGAGGCCTAGGGAGGAGAGGGTGGCCCCACACATGGCTGCAATCGGCGGCTGCTACATATGTCAAGAGGTTGAAGATGACCTAGGTCCGTTGGACGGATTTGCCCCTCCACGCTGTGCTGAGATGACCACTTAAGTGTGGGAAAAAGTGTCTTTTCTTTATGTTATCATCTGGCTATATATTGCATGGATTTCCTGATGTGTCAGCATCCCATTGGTCCAAGTAAGCAAATTTTGTAAAATTCGTATCTATTTATTGGTAGCTCGGATGGAAACATATAATATATGAATTTTGCTCAGAAAAATGTGAGGAATATATTAAAAATAATTTTAGAGCTTAATTCCTCTTTCACTTCGAAAAGTAGTTGAAGTTATCAACTTTAGTGCATTAATGATTAAGAAACCCTAATCTATGATGATTAATGAGTTGGGAAGGGTTATATGGATGTTTAAAGTTGATATTAACCATTTGATTATAAAAATGATACATTAGATCCAAAAGGATAATGATTATGCATAGATTAATTAATTTAGGGTTCCATGTACATGAATATGCTTTAATGGGCCTTGAAACCCTAATTTTGGTAATTATGATTCTTAATGGATTTAATTGTTCGAATCCATGAATAGAATTGAGATTTGATGATTCTAAGCTATTTTGAGTATTGTTTCTAATTGTGGATAAATACCCTTAATTTGGTAATTAGGGTTTTGTAGTGGATTAATGTGAAATTATCAATAAATAGAGTTCATATGTGAATTAGACCATAATTAAATGTGAGTTGACAATTCGAAAGAAACCAAAGATGATAATTGGGCCTAATGATCTTGATATGACTTAAAAGGATAAAGATGGTAGTTTTAGTGTCAAAGAGACATATTTGATTTAATTGACATTCAAGTGTGCCTATGATGTTGAAATTAGGGTTTGCGAACTAAAAGGGTATTAAAAGTGATAAAAGCTTTATGGAGGCTAAAACCCTAATAAAACTCTAAAGTTGGCCTAGAAATCCTAAGGTGGAATCCAAGTCGATCTTGAGAATTTTTTGGATAAAATAATGACACTTGGATGTTATGCATTAATTTCAGGATATTGTTGATTGCTTGTTTGATTGTCTTGAATATTAATGCTTGGACATCAAGTTACTCTGGATCATGTATGTGGTTACTCGTATGGTTAAATCACTTTATTTTCATAGTGATTCCCAAATGTTTTATCAGTTGCTTGAAAATAATAGCTTGGATGACTTTTATTTAATGCAACTATAAAGTGACTATGATTATCAACATAAATATGTATACCTAACTAGCTCAGATCCTAGTCCTCCTTTGAGTCTTTGCTAATGATGAAAAGGGTAACCTAGTACATGGTCTGCCTGTTAGGTAGGACCATCAGGTTATCATGAGTTATGTGTACCTGGAGATAGTGATTTGAAAGAATAGATTCTTGAGGAAGCGCATGCATCGATGTATGCTATGCATCCATGCAACATTAAGACGTACATGAATCTTAAGGAGTTGTACTGGTGGTCAGGTATGAAGAAGGATGTAGTTGAGTACGTGCCTAGGTGTAGTGTGTGCCAGCAGGTTAAGGCTGAGCATCAGAAACCTGCAGGTACCTTGCAATCTATTCCTATACCATAGTGGAAATGAGAACATATCACAATGCATTTTGTGGTAGGATTGCCCAAGACATCCAGAGGTTGTGACTCGATATGGGTAATTGTGGATAGACTGACTAAGTCTGCTCACTTTCTTCCAGTTAAGTCAACCTTTGATGTCCCAAAGTTGGCTAAGATATACGTGGATGAGATAGTCAGGTTGCATAATATCCCAATTTCAATAATACCAGATAGAGATCCTAAGTTCAAATCCAAGTTTTGGAATCAGTTGCATCATGCTTTAGGTACAAAGTTGAGATTCAGTACAACTTTTCACTCGCAGACGGATGGTCAGTCAGAGAGGACCATTCAGACTCTTGTGGACATGCTGGGAGCATGTGTCCTACATTTCAGAGGAAGTTGGGAAGAATACTTGATCCTTATAGAGTTTGCATACAACAATAGCTACCATTCCAGTCTTGGTATGGCTCCGTATGAAGCTCTGTCTCTTTTCTTCTCACCCAGTGTTTTTAAATGATTGAGTTTTGAAGCGGGAAAGGAAAAAGTATGTCACACGGTTTGGGCATCCGAGTCCCCTGCCCTGAAGGAATTTCACTCTGACACCCAAATCCTCTTGATCTACCGATTAGGTAGGATCATGGGGGTTAATTGGGATGTACCATATGAGAGGTAGTATCCAAGTCCAATGTAGGGACAACACAAAGGTTAGGATATGTATGGATTGAGTAGTTATGTTTAAGATGTAAAGTTTTCTTGCTAAACCATAATTTCTTGCAATATGTTGTTACAGATAATTGCATGATTATTGTTTCCCCCACATACCGACTTATTCATTTATGTTGACCGAAATTTTGTTTGTCGACATTTTAGGTACAAATAGAAAAGAACAAATAGTAAAGTGGCATATTGTGAAATTAAGAAATAAAGTGCAAGGAGGATTAGTTAGAATAGAGTCCAGAGGTGGATAGAAGTTAGATATCCAAGTTTTTTTTAAAAAGGTAGCAAAGTTTTATTTTTATTCCAGCCTTCGGTATAGTCATGGTAGAATTTAATAATTATTACTGATTATTTGTCGAACCTTTGATCCAGGAAATTAGGATAATGGCTTTGACCTCTTGGTCTCCCTTAATTGGGGGTTACCGGGAGGCGGGGTCGTTACATTAATTATGAGATCGTGGTGTAACAACTTTGGTACCAGAGCTTAGGCAAAGTCGTCAGGGACCATTAAGTTAGTAAGTTAGAGTCATAAGTGTGGAAGATAGGAGATGTTATGATGTTAGCTTTGGGGATTTGAGTATTTGGATATCCTGGCCCAATATTTGAGTACCTGGATCAACTAGTATCAAGCTACTCTATCTATTTTTTCATGTATACCCTGGCCAGGTATACAGTGAAAGGATGGGCTAGAGAGAAACCCTAGAAATACTAGGGTTAGAAATAAGATAAGTAACATGAATTAAGAGCATAAATATAAAATGAGATAGAACTTTCATTTCATATTGTTCTTTTATTGGAGATGAGTAGAAATGCTCTTATATTTTGAAATTTAGATATTCAATATTTTGAAATATATATGGGTCCTTAAGATTTGTTGTAAACTATGCAGTTCTAACAAATATTGATTACATTCTTCGTTTCTACTAGACTAGAAATGATCTTTTAATGGACTTTACTAAGTGGATATTCTTTCCACATGTTTGAGATTAATAGGAGTTGGTTAATCTTAAGTAGCTCTTTGCTTCAGGACTGTAGGTTTGGCCTGGTCCGACTGGCATGATGCGTTACTAGGATCTAATGACTCCTATTAAAAATATAATAAGAGTAGACTCTAGATAAATTAGACCCACATCATAGTGAGAATGTACATACACTAAGATGTTGAAACATATGGGAAAGATTAAAATAACTAAGAATCAGTTGAAATTGATGTCTGAGATCCAACTTTGTGGCCTCATATGAGAAACCCTTAATTGGGAATAAAGGAACGTGACATAAGGTTCAGATTAAGTTTAATTATTAGTATTATATGAACTCTAAATATGAAATATGGAAAAGATATGAGAAAAGTATGTAAGGGGCCAAGATAGTAAGAATCAATCATGAGGAATGGATTATATAATCGAGTACAATGTTTTTATGTACTCCAAAGCAAAGGGAAAATAGAAGAAAAGAGTTAAGTATTCAATAAGTACATAGAAGTGAAGATTCTTCAGAAAAGTTAAAGTGCAGAGAACTAGATGAGCATGTAAATCATAAAACTAGGATAAGAAACTTAGTTGAAACAACAAAAAATGTTGGAAATAATGAGCTTGATTAAGGAATGAGGGTTATGATATAATTGAGGGCATGGAATGTATACCTTTATTGTGAAGTTAATACATTCATCCAACTGCCTTTGGATTCTAAGTCTCTATAGAACAACAAACTAATTTCTAAAAGAAAAAAAAAGTGTAGCTTAACCAATGAATAAGTCATACAAAGGTAGACTATATTCAAGAGGTAAAAACTTGATCAAAAGAAATACTAAGTTTGACCCATGCATGAGCCATTTGATTTAAAATGAAGGATATGTAATGTATTAAACATGAGTTGAAACTAGTAGAGAGATTATGGATTTAGAGTTTCAACTTTACATTAGCAGAAGGATAAAAAGAAATATGTGCAACATGGTATATATGATCATACACCTAAAAGAAGCAACATGAACATAAGAGAAAACTAGAAGTTAAAGATGATATGTGGAATAGAAGTATATGGTAAGGGGATTATGGAAAGTAATGAAAAGGTTTGAAACGTGGTGGAGTAATATAGATTATAAAAGAAAGATGTTGTGAGATTCAAGAAAGTGCTAATTAGTCAAGTATCCTTGTTGATAATTAATTAAACCTACATATGAGAAATGTATTAATGAATGTTTGAAGATAATAATTCTAAGTCTCAAAATCATCTTCTCTTTCATATCTTCCTTAATGAAAGCAATGTGGGAATGAAGTGATAAGAAAATGAATCATATCTGATGCATAACCACCATGGTAGAGGCATCTAGTGAATGTAATAATGACATACAATATGACGATAAAACCCTAGCAAGGTAAATTGAGAATGTAATGTATCTGAATGGCCAAGTAAGAGAAAGGAAATTCAATTGATAAGATAAGGAAGACTTTAGTAAAACTTGTGAGATCCAACGTTTGACTTTCAAATTAAGGGAGCAAGGTTACACACAACAACGTCATGCTACTGATAAGGACCAAACCCTAGAATGTTTAGAGTTGTAGTAGTTCAAGGGTTGTCACTAGTGATTTGACCTTGAATACTAGCATCTCTATAAAACAAGATCATGTGATTTGCACTATGAGAAGTAAACTAGCATTGATAGTAATCCTAGCTAATCTGAAAGGTTGATGAACAATATGAAAATTTTTTAGAGAAAGGGGTAAGAAATAAATTTGAAATGTAACAAGTGTGTTTTGAACAAAAGAAGAAGTGCAAGATGAGAAAAGTGTAGTCTATAACAAATTCTTGCAGTGATATCAAGAATGATGAATAATCTATTCTTAGCTTGTATGTTTCAATTTTAGGGATGTTTAATCTACATGATTAAAATGAGAAAGATAAGTAGAAAAAAAGTAAGTAGTAATCAATGAGAAGAGAGATAAGAGAAAACAATGGCTTTTAGTAATATGTGAATTTGTTTTTAGAAGTATAATTTGTTGAAGGTATATTAAGGGATGTAAATTGGTTCTACGTATGATTTCAGTGTACATGTACAAGCAATATGTTAATTTTAGGTGTCTGATAGTTGTAGTCATTCATGCCAGTAATCCATCTTAGTATTGTACAATTGTTGTATGGTGATATGGTTCAAATGATGATAAAACAAATGGAGGGTTACCCTGAATAAGGTAGTCTTACCTATTCACTCATACGAATAGAAGGGATGATAACCATATTGTATTGATATGTAACCCTAATTAGGTATAGCTTGTTATAGCTAGCTTTAATATAATTAAGTGATTGTAATTGGGTATGAATAGTCCTTGAATGACTAATGCAATCATGGAGTACTTTGTTACTATGTTTTTTTTGGAAATAGGTAAATATATTGCCAAAGGGATTAAAAGCCCAACCAAACAACACAAGATGTATACATGGGGGTGTTATCTACAAAAACCCCAGTATCTTTTAGCTTGCTCTGACAGACCAAAAGAAAAGCCTTCTTTACAACTTAAAGCACAGCCTAAAGCCAGCGGTATCTTGGCCACGATCTTCTCCTCGTTCCTAGCCAAACCTCCATGAATCCTACTGTTTCTCTCCTCCCATATGTAGTAGCAAGCACCAGTCAAGCAAAAAACCCCAACCGCAGCGCTGCTTCTGTTCTTTAGCTTCTCATTAATTTTTATAACAGTACTAATGAGATCCACTTCTTTATAACACTACTTTGTTACTTTTGTTGAAACCCTAGTATGCTATAACTCGATGGTTACATCTTGAATTCTGTGTGGTCTCATACTAGAGAATAGTATGGAATGTAATGGTAATGCTTCACCTTATGCATCCATGATCTAATGGGGATGTCATGAGTAGTATTGTACAATTGTTGTTGAATCTAGTCTTCCAACTCAAGACTATTTTTCTATTTGAGTAGCACAATAGTAATATTCAACACAACATAGTGAACTCTCTTTTGTGACTCAGAGGTAATATAAAACAATAGTACATATTGAGCCGTATGAATTGAGATGGTTGGATCATATTATCAATGTTGAGGTAACACCTCAACAGTATGAAACTATTGAAATAGTTGATTCTCTATCTACTCTATGATTGATTGTGGCATAGAGAATTTGTTTGTTATCATTGAGAACTATTTTAACATGTTGTGATTAGAAAAGAGATAAAGGTCTTAATGTTGAAAACTACATTCAAGTATTAAATACAAGAATGTAATGACAAATAAGATTTTAGAAGCTTAAAATTAACTTTGAATATACTTTGTTTGCGTATTTATATTTCGGGGACGAAATTTTTAAGGGGGTGAGAATTGTAATGACCACATTTGTGCTTAATTGGTAAACTAGGGTTTACCTGAATGATTACATGCTTGATTAGATTGAACATTATTTAGACTTGATTAATGATAGTAGATCAATTATGATGTTTCAAACCTAATAAGAAACTCTAACTATGATTTTATTTTGAAGAATTAGGGTTTGAGAAATGTAAACCCATATTGGCAAAAATTAGGGTTTTGATAGTACATGAATATGGAATTTAATCAGGATAGCAGTGTGTTAAATGATTTTTCATATTTTCCAAAATATTTGTATTTAATTGAATTTTGGATATGATATGGAGAACTCAATCATTCATTTCAGTGAAAAATGTAAGAATTTTATGATGTTCTTTAAAAGTTATTCTCGGTCAAGATATATTTCAACCGACCATGCTGACGGAATGTTGTTCAGTAGTATATTGTTTGATTTTTAATTATTTATTGGTAAATCCAAATGATATGAAATTTTAACTAAAATTTTAATTGAAATTTATTGGTAAATCCAAATGATCTGAAATTTTAATGACATGTAAAATATTTATAATTTTTGGATGCGTTTAGACCTTATCAGTAGACGAATTACAGTAACTGACATTTCTGTAGAATTCTAGATAGCAGTGCACTATTTAATTTTTATTTATTTAATGGAAGTTTGGAATGATCTCAAACTTTTAATAAATCTTTTTAAATAAAAAATACACAACATGATAAATTCGCATAATTTTTGGAGGAGGTTTGATCTCTTAAATACACGAATTTACAGAAAGCTTTTTATGACAGAAAAAAATTTGTTGAATAAGAAAAAGTATAGTAAAGGGTCAAAGTGCAATTGACTCAAGCAACTCAATTGCTCTATATGGTCAACCTAACACACAAGGAGCTCTCATAATTCGTGATTCAATCTAGAGAAATGAAATTCTAGATAGAGATAGAGAGTTAGGGTTTGAGAGGAGAAATTGATGGAGATGCTGACCTAGGGTTTTGCGGTCCGAGGAATGATGAAATCATTTAAAGTTAAATTTTGTGGATATAGTTTCATGGTGAATCTTATCTCACATGTCAAAATACCATCCCTCCTCTGATTTGATCCAAAATGGTATTAAAACTTCCCCTTTTCTCACTCTTTCTTCATAATTGCTCATTTTTAGGGTTTCCGAGTTGAAAGGAAGAAGAATTCAGTGAATTACTAGGGAATTGATATGAGATCAAGATTTTTAGCGATAAGCTACATTTTGAAGGTGTTTTCACACCTTAGGGTGAATGAGAACTTTCTTTAAATAGTATATTGCACGAAAATTGGTTAATTCATCCATAATCTTCAATTGCTAGTATGCGGCTACAAACCCTGAATTGTCTATTTGTTCTAAGTTGTTGCAAAATGATATCAAATGCATTCTTCCTCTATTTGGATGAAGTTCAGATGATAAAATCATATTAGAAATGTATACAATACATCCTAATGAGAATTCCCTAAGTATTCACAGAGGTTATAAGAGTAAAATGAAATATAGGGAATTCGTCTATGACTGAAATTTGTTGTATAAGTAAATAGAGAAAATTGTTTATCTAGATCCCCTTGGTTATGAATGATTGTTTATCTAAATTCATAGTACATATATGTCAGATACTATCTTGGATTTCATTCAAAGTGAATAGTGTTTGTTTGATATCTTAGTAAATAGGGTGAAACCTTAGATGCGAGGAAATTTGGATATTTGCGAATAGATATCGTGAAATCCATTTGAAGGGATTTTCTTGACATGATAGACTTTAATTATTCAATGTTATTATTGATGCATGATATCCTAGTGAATGGAATGCAAACCCAAATTCAACTCAGTTCCAAGGTTTCATACATATATTGATTTTATATGATTTTTTGATAGTAGTCTTTATTCAATGAATGTTTATGTCGCATGAAATCTTTATGGGAGCCATCTGAATAAGTTGTTGCCTAGTGACAGGTGACAAGATGTGTGATGGCCTTATGAGCCATGAGAATACTTGTACAACTAGTGAAATGAATACCATGGTCTAAGGACCTAGAGGTAATGGTCACTTGTTACATAGGTAACAATGCTATGTGATGATCTAAGGGTTTGAATACCCAGATCCAGTAATCATGATAATGATGTGAAGGGATGTGAATTCCCGGTAATGTGATAAGAGATTGAGATCCCATGTATCATGTGTTTTAAAGATTTGAAAAGTACATGATAGATGTATTACACCTTTCTTTGTAGCATTTGTGGTGATTAAATGAAACCCTAAGGGTAGGGTGTTCAATGAATCAAGTATTGTGATATCAATGTTCTCAATTATTATTAATAATTCTTATCATGATAAGTAATTAACTCTTAATTGAGTTATGAGATACACAACTCAAGATTTGGGTTGATATGCACGATTCTAGTGTGTATCTGCCAAGTGGACATGAAATCTTTTTATTTAATAATTTTAGTCTGCCTGGATGTATAGTATGTTGATTACTCAGTATATTACAATGTTTTGAATATACTGCTCTGCCATGTTTAGAATGATATACATGTTGTATTATAACTTCAAATAAGTAGATGCGACACCATAGAGATACATGAGTCAAGTATAAGTAAGAGAAGGGTAAAATGTAGAAAGAGCTTTCTAGGAATAATAAAATAATATACTTAGGAGCCCTGAACACCTTAGAACCCTTATGTGAGGTCTGCACCTTAGGGTTGAAACGGCCTAACCTTGGCAACATCCAGTATATGGGGGTCAGAACGTGCTATCAAGTGGCATGGGGGATGAAGCCCTAGTGGAAGTCTCCTTAAATTTTAGTTTGTAGTGTCCAACATCAACTACAAGTCCTGGTGGCACTAGAGTACAGAAAAGCCAAGAGGTGGCTTGACTCTCCGCCTGTGTGCTCAGGTTAGAGGAGGAGTCCAGTTTAGGGTAGAGAGCCATTTCCCTATTGCAGACCAGGAGAGTAGTCAGACTTAGCATTTCTTAGGTGTGTCTGCTAAGTCTTGTATGGTGTGATCGTAGTGCACTGCAAGTCTTCATATGTAGAGTACACTACATATGATAATGGTATAATAAAATGAATGAGAGGTCAAACAAGTGTGTACAATTATTCAATTATTCTTTGTATGTTTCTGAATTATTAGTTCTCTTTATGATCAATCAAGCATTTCATATATTGATTCACTCTTATAGATATTTACAATATCCTGCCAAATTTATGATTCACTACAAAAAACTGGGCCATTATTCACGGGAGAGTCCTGTCACAAACCCCTCTCTACAGGCCCTCAGAAATAGGGATGGTTGAGGGTCTGGCCCTCACAAATGGTCCGTGAAGAGAACTCACGTGACAAATACCAGTGGCCCTCACAAATACAATTGTGAGGGACTATTTAGCCTTCATAAATACATTTTTGAGGGACTATTTAGCCTTCAGAAATACATTTTTGAGGGACTATTTAGCCTTCATAAATACATTTTTGAGGGACTATTTAGCCTTCATGAATACATTTTTGAGGGACTATTTAGCCTTCATGAATACATTTTTGAGGGACTTGATGGTCCTGGAGAATATATTTTTGAGGGGCTATGTGGTAGTCATGAATGCCATTTTGATGGTCAATCTGGACCTTCATCAATATATTTATGAGGGACTACTGTAAATGATTTGGTTATTGATTATTGATTATTGAATGATTTATTAAATGTTAATTAATTGTTACTATAGTGAATATCAAATTTTAAATGAAAACTTTGTATACATAACCTCAAGCAATATTTTTATACTAATTCACATGACATCATAAGAATATTCAACACCAAAATGACACATAAAAATGTTAAATCACCTCAAACCAATTTTTGATATTGAAGCAAAATATTATCCATACATTGCGTGCTCAACGTTGATATAAATAAAGAGTACATATGGTTTTAAAATTTGAGATTGATGACAATGAACATATCATGCTAGAAACTCTTAAGATCTATAATGTCTCCATATTCCTTCAAATGGTGTGGTGCTCTTCATCAAAGCCAGGCCTCATACGGTTAGGTACTTGAATATTCTTCTCCTTAAAATGACAAATCATTATACTCATAGAATTTAAAGTTAATACATAAATCATAGTACAACAAATAACTTACCCTTATATTTCGGTTTTGGTCTACTCCAAGGCGCATTGTCGGTCGAAATGCATCATTAAAAGAAATTCTACCCTATCAATATAAATACAAAAAGGAATCAGAGCGAGTGCGAAGTAGAGAAAAATGTAAGTGAACCAACGTAGCAGCAACATGCACCCGTAAACTAAAATTATGGTTGAGCTCAGTAACTAATACATAATTAAAAAAACTCAGTGGGTTAGTTAAATAGTACATGCCTATATCTCTGTTGACTGCACTTAGTTTATTTCATAAGTGAGATGCATCTACACATACAAAAAGAGGACGATCCTCTCATGATTAACCACATGAACATTATTTTGCAGAAAAACTTCACATTATTGATGAGCATGAATAAAACTCTATCTATACACAAGCCTATATCTCATTCCAACTTCCATGCAGTTGGATCGTAGAGTTTAAACATTAGAACAGACTCCAGTAGACAATTTAACATTAGAACCTCAATTACTGCAGCAAGTTGCTGCTTCCACTCTAGCAACCACCCCCTCTCTCCCTCCACAACCTCTTAACACCTACACATTCTACTCTTGAACCATCTTTAGCATAGCAGCAATATGATGCTTCCACATCAGCCAACAACCACCCCAAGAAACCACCTCCACATCAGCAACATGCTACTACTTCCTCCCATCTCCTAGAAACCACCTACAAATCTACAGACCACCCGATCTTCCATCATAACATCATCATCTCCTAGCAGCATGCTACTGCACGCCACCACCAGCCCACACCATCAGCCACCACCAACATCCCGCACCATCAGCCACCACCAACACCTACATATCAGCACTCCCACCCACTAGCCAACACCACCACCACCATCCAACATCCACCACCACCACCATCCAACATCCACCACCATCAATCCTAAGGGTTTTTGGAAACCAAAGGGAGGCTGCAGCTTTATCCTCAATTGAGATGTTAATTGAGAAGTTAAAGGAATTTCACAACCACGAGCTATGAGGATAAGATATGAAGATTAATAATATGTAGTAGGAATTGCACAACCACGAGGACAACATAACATACCTAGAAGAGTTGGGACCTAACGAACTTGTATCATCAGTGTGCTTACATATATTAGAGATATTAGCAGCATGAAGTATATGAAGAAATTGACATCTTTAATTTGAATTGATAACTATAGGAGAATCAGGGACAACAAAATTAACATGAAGAAAATGAAACAACAGTAAGAGGAAGACAAGTACGAATTGGTGAGAGAAAATGGGATAAAAAGAGCATGCAAATGGTAGAAGTTCTATAGGAAGAAGTCAGAATAAGACAAACCAAGGGCAGTAAAAGGAGATTGAAAGAGGAAGAATCAACAAAACAAAATAAAAAATAGCAGTAGCAGGTGCTGAATTAGAAAATATAGAGGAAGGAATAGGTCAGTGAAAATAAATGGAAACATGCAAACAACAGTGGCTAAGAGAGGAGATTTAGGAGGAAGAAATCAGAAAAAGAAAATTAGATATGTAAATAGTAGTAGTAGATTTCGTAGCAGGATGTATAGGACAAATTTGAAAAAGAAAATATGCACATGCTTGCATAGTAGTAGGAGGGAATATAGGATGAATAACTCAGAAAAAACATAGCAGCAGGACGCAGGAATAAGATGCAGGAGAATGGATAAAAAAAGAAAAGAGAAAGAAGCAAGAACAATAAAAATATGAAAAAGTAGAAAAAACTTAACAAACAGCGCTATGAGGACATACCAATTTGGCCCAAATCAATCCTCATTTCCCCAAATCAGACCTGATTTTCCTCAGAGCAGACCTAATTTTCCACAATTTGACCTGATTTACTCTAAATCAGACCTATATCAACCATGCAATGACTGAAGGTGATCTAATTTGACCAAATCTAGACTCGATTCATGCTAGTTTAGCCTTTAAATTTCATAATTTGGGCCTAAAATGCCTTAAACGCCCACTTCATGTAGATAAGCTGAAATGAATTACTTACATGATTTAAACGCTGATTTCTTGGTGTAAAAGACACCGATGAAGATGTGGTTGGTGTGTTCTGCATTTGAGGATAACTTTGTCGATTATTACCAGAAGAAGGGGACCAACTTTCAACTGCAGCCTTTAATAAAGTGTACATGTTAATATTCTTATGTGTATGAATATTGAAAATAATCTATAGCTGTAATGAGTTACCTGTGGCGCAAAGATCCGTGGATGTCCATTGCCTTGTATGGAAAGCCTGCCTACTCCATTCTCCCTTGAATTGGCTTGTATGGAAAGTCTACCTACTCCAGTCTCCCTCGAATTGCTTGGTCTAGAAAGTCTTCCTAAGCCATCCCCGCTTGAATTATTTTGGCTGGGAAACATGCCTACATCTGCACCATTACTTGTGTTGTCTTGTATGTGAAAAGAACCCACATCCGACCTATTTGTGACACTTTGCATGTGTAAGACACCTGTAGTATTCTGATTGGGGTATTCAGCTGCACAATCAACATTAATAATGCCATCCTATAACAAATACATCAACAATGTCAAAAAAAAATTATATATTACATTGACATAGACAACTGAATCTGAGTTACCTGTGATTGATTATACCAAGTCATTAATTGGGAGACGGAGTTCTTCAATCCATTTACTGTTTCTTCAAGTTCCTTAAGTTTATCCTGAAATAGAAAACAAATTACAAACATCAATCTAATAGACTAGTTGTAACTAATAGTTCAAGTTTAGATTCTCTCCAACATACATCCTTTGCATTGCTTTCCTCAAGAAGCATTTCATATCTTATACGGGCAGCTTTTCCCCTATGTCCTACCTCTTTGTGCCCAATTCCAACACCTCGGATCCTAGCCTTTTTGGAAGGATTTAAAACTTGCAAATAAGCATCACGTGTTAGATTATCAACACTTCTAGGATCTATTTCTTCTTGGTTTGCTACTTGGTTTTCCACGATATCAGAGATTTCAAGCTGTAATTAGAAAGCATCATAAAAGGAAAGCTTAAATTGAGATATCTAAGCATATGTAGCTTTGTAGACATCATAGGAAAACAAATATCCATTTTCTAACCACTTGTGGGCTTTTTTCGTAAACTTTTTCCAAAAATTTGTTAAGAGGCACAACGGGTTGATCTTCACTGACCTACACATGATAGATAACATAATAATTGTCCATGTTATATGTTCAACTCCTACTAAGAAAGATAAGTGTCCATTATTAATACCATTTCTGCCCGATAACAACTCCATGGCTTTGATCCTGTGGTATGATCCATCACTTTTTTTGCTCTGTTTGCCTTGTTGATCTCGGAAATTTTCTAAACCATAAGAAACATATAATTAGAAAAAGTAAATAGGTATACATGCAAGTTATATGAAACCATCCTCAATATAAGCAAGCCAATAGCTGGATGTGGAAGAACATCCTCAATATAAGAGATAGATATCTCTCTAATGTCCAATTCCACATTGGAAAGGGGACTGATGTGAAGTGTGGAGTGTGGAAGCTCCCTGAGATCAGAGGAATTGAGCAGAATAAAAAAATCTGCAGCAGCGTTGAAGTACACCTGCTGCTGGAACAGAAATGAAGTACACCTGCTAAAGAACAAAAATGAAGCTCTTGTTTCTACTCTTATCATTTATCACATATGGATACATAGAAACAGATGTGTTTTTGAAGACAGTAGGAGCAAACCAAACAGTGTGTGGCATTGCATAAATACTGATTATAGAAGTTTGCATAGATAAATTGCATCCTTCTTTTTGACTTTTGATATCTATCTTTATAGATGTATTGAGCTTTGCTCCCCTTTGTAAATTTTGTGAGTAATGAAAGAGAAACGCGCTTATTGATAAAAAAAAAGTTATATGAAACCATTGTACCTTAGACTTCTCGGTTCCCCATTCTTTAACAAGATTTTTAAACTGGTCCATATCTATGGAAGCATTTTTCTCAACTTTCTTCATCATCAATTCTGGTTCAATCTTGTACTTTTCATAGTAATCTTTCTTTACACGTGCCCTCCACACTGATATCCCTTTGCTAATGTGTTCATCAATGTGATTCCATGCATTAGGGTGACTGCCTAAATCAAAGTATTTCTACAAAAACATAGAAAATATTACTTTAGATATAACAATCATACAATTTGTTGGTCTTTTTATGAAAAAGATTACCTCAATAAATGATTTTCTATCTACAAAAGCTTGTTCTGGTTTTTCATTCCACTTCAAGTCTAGATGCCATATGTGTGGTTTCCTTGCTAGCATATGACAATAACGATTCAATTTGGCACCATTCTCCCCAATAGCATTTCCTTCATCATCCCATTGGACCTTGTGACGTGGCTGCCCTTGCTTAGGAAGTAGGCTTTGCTCACTTGCAGGCCCACGTCCATACTTCCTATTCTCATGTTCATCCTCAACATTTTCTTCAACTATTACATCATTTTCAATATTGTTGGACAGTAGAGTAGGTTCATCCTCACAATTTTCTTCAATTGTGGATGGAGGGACAACAATAGGTTGACTGGGTGTGTTGTTACAAGTAGATCTAGTGAATCTTCTTCCTGCCATCCTTCAATTGACAAGGAAAAAAAATTAGATTATTAGTGCAGAAATGTCAGTAACAAAAGTAGTAGCTACATTTGAAAAACAAATAAATTGCGGAGAATATGAGACACCAACATATGAATATTCAACATTTGAAAAATATATAACTTGTAGAGTACCTTGGTTTCATATCCCAAAAAATAATAATGATGTCCTACTTGCTGGTATATGAAACAAGACTAAATAAATTGCAAAGAATATGCCATATAGTAACAGTTTGCCAAAAAAATGCAATACAACATATCCCCCAAGTAAATTATTCTAGACTTGCAAACAAAACAGACAGATTAATGAACTAAACATTAGCCCCATCATTCTTTTTTTTAGTTCTATCAACAAAAGATCCCCCGGTGTCACTCCTCGTCCAAGACACATCACTAGTTACACCACCATCAGATTGTAAACCAGTCAAACAATTCTCAATAAGAGGTACTTCAGAATAATCTTTAGGAGGATGCTTTAGCACTGTGCACCAATCATCATCATTAGGATCCTTCACATAAAAGCATTGCAATGCTTGAGAAGCCAGGATAAACGGTTCCTCCTTTTTTTTATCCTTGAAGTGTTGATTTGTGTGAACCCATACTCATCAATTCGCAACCCGTTAGAAGTGCTTTCATCATACCAAGAACATCTGAATAACGGAACTTTGATTCCTGGACCATAAGTTATCTCAATAACCTCCTCTAAGTAGCCATAGTACGTGACTTCAGCATTTATAGGATTTCGATCTCTACCACTTGAATAACTTGAAGTGTCAGCACACAAATACACTCCACTATTTTGTGTAGTACATGTACTTTCAATGGGCTTTGAACGGAAACGATATCCATTGACCAAAAATCCTTCATAAGACATTCCCTCAACACAAGGGCCTTGGGATAACCATCTCAAATCATCACTAATACTGTTCGGCCTAATCTCTCGCATTTGCATTACCTTCATAAAAAAGTAAAACATTAATGTAATCTACACTAACTTGAACATTAAGAGTGACAACAATATTTATGTTTGAGACTTACATGCTCTTTCAACCACTTAGAGAACTCCTTTGCATGTTTTGTTTCTAGGGTCCGTGGGGCAATGTTGGGTTCCATATCTTGAAGAATACACATGTGTTCACTGCTTTATAAGAAGTGTCTAAATTAATGTACAACATATATACAAATATCAGCAAGAATTTTAGGACGTAATTAAATCTTACCTTCTGTAAACATCCAATTCCTCTTTATTGAAAAGGACATAACGATGGGCTTGTTCCAAAGTGTGGATGTCGAAATTTCTTGACACTCCAACTCTAATTGGAGATCCATCAACATTATGAGGAGTGCAGATCAGTTTTGTCTCAAAATTATGCAAGTACCTACCACAAAATGTCAAACTTTCTTCAGCTAAATAGCAACTAGCAATACAACCAGCCGGTTTAGCTTTGTTTCTTACATACTTCTTCAATTTCTTCAAGTATCTCTCTATTGGGTACATCCACCTAGTTCGGACAGATCCGGCTTGCCTGGCTTCATAAGCTAAATGAATGGGCAAATGCATCATGATGGTGAAGAAAGAAGGATGGAAGATTCTCTCCAACTGGCAAAGAGTGACAGCAATTTCTTGTTCCAATTCTTTGAATTCCTCCACATCAATAATGTTAGAGCAAAGCTTGTTGAAAAATGAGCACAAATTAGCAATAGGCTTGTACACATCTAAGCTTATGCAATGTCTCAAGGCAACAGGTAGAAGTTGATGCATAAGAACATGACAATCATGACTTTTCAGCCCAACAAGTTTTCTATCAGATTTGCTAACACACCTAGATATGTTAGAAGAATAGCCATCAGGAACTTTCAACTTTTCTAACACAGATAGGAACTTATCTTTCTGCGCATTAGTCATGGTGTAAGATGCTGGAGGCAAGTAATAGCGGTCACCTGCATCTACTGGCCATAAATCTCTTCGAATGCGCATTTTCTTCAAATCTTGACGAGCTTGTAAGTTGTCTTTACTTTTCTTAGAATCACCCAATAATTTGTTTAAAATATTCTCGCACACATTCTTTTCTATGTGCATCACATCCAGATTGTGTCTAACAGATAAATACTTCCAATAAGGTAGCTGAAAAAAGATGCTTATCTTATTCCAACCAGGAGGTAATGGTTGAATTTGATCTCCAAGCCTCTTGCGCTTATTCATTTTTCCAAATGTGATATTTTCATACCCATCAAATTGCCTCAGTATATCTTCTCCAGATAGTGGCTTAGGTGGAAGTCGAAAATCTTTTTCACCATCAAAATTTTTCCTATCACGTCTATACGGATGATTCATTGGAAGAAAACGTCGATGGAAACCATAGCATTGCTTTTTCCCATACTGTAACCATTTTGATACAGTCTCCACATTACAACAAGGACATCCCAAATCTTTCTTACCTTTAGTGCTCCAACCAGATAAGTCACCATATGCTGGGAAATCGTTAATGGTCCATAAAATCATTGCCCGCATAGTGAAGTTCCTTTTTCTATATGCATCATAAACTTTGTCTCCAAGCTCCCAAAGTAGTTGCAACTCCTCAATTAATGGCTCCAAGTATACATCAAGGTCATTGCCAACCATATGTGGACCTGGGATTAATAGGGACATCATAATAAATTGTTCTTTCATAAGAAGCCAAGGCGGAAGATTGAGAGGTGTCACCAACACAGGCCAGATGCTATGTGATGCACTCATATTGCCAAATGCATTAAATCCATATGTTGCTAATGCCAATCTAACATTGCGTGGTTCAGCAGCAAAGTCTGGATACCTGGCATCAATAGACAACCATTCTGGTGTGTCTGAAGGATGATGAATACGACCATCCTTGCCTTTTACTTCTGATGGCCAAATCATGTCTTTAGCAATAGATGAAGACATATAGAGCCTCTCTAACCGAGGTATCAAAGGGAAGTGATACATGAACTTAGCAGCTACCTTCTTTCCCTTTGTTTTGTATTGCTTTTCATTCCATCTTGAAGCACCACAAGTATCACAATTTTCTTTTGAAGCTGCATCTTTGCGAAAAAGCATGCAATTATTTGTACATACGTCTATAGTAGAATGATCAAGTCGTAAATCCTTCACGATCGCATTTGCTTCATAGTACGTCTCCGGGAATAGACAATTTTCTTCCGGAAATCCTGAAACAATCAAATGTAACAACTTTGTGAAAGAATCGTTGGACCATCCAGATTCCTCTTTCAGAAATAGCAAGGCAACCAAATACGATAGCTTAGAATGACTTGTGCAACCTCTATAGAGTGGTTGATCTGCCTCTTTTAGTAGCTTGTAAAATCTTTGTGCATCTACATTTGCAGGTTCCTCTGTAGCATCAGTAGAGTGGTCATTTGTTGTGTCACCCATACCAAACAAATCCTCCAACATCTGATGCATATTGTCGGTGCTAGGCATGTTTGGTGCCACAACAGGATTGCTCCTACCAATCACCTCCCCATGAAACGTCCAAACATCATAGCTATGCACAAATCCTTTTTGTAATACATGTGAGACTACCTCCTCCTCTGTTTTAAGGTATCTGTTCAAACATACCTTGCAAGGACATATTAATTTCCCATGTCTAGTTGGTCTCTGATGGATAAGAGCAAACTCAATGAACTTTCGTAACCCTGCCTTAAATACATCACTTCGTACTCTGTTCCCAATATACATCCAACTCCGATCTATTAGAAAATCCATCTACATGAAGGAAAATATATAATAAGTAGAGGAACAGCTGTTTGAGATGTAGTCATGTAGGAGATGTAGTCATGCAGGAGCAAGAATAAGTAAGAAAAAGTAGCAATAAGAGGGGACATAGAAGTAACAAAAATTTAGATGCAATAGCAGGAACAGGAAATGAAGGAGAAATTGCAAAAAAAGAAAAGAAAAGAAGCTAGAATAGGAGACACAAGAGGAAATAGAAAAAAATCAAAGAAACAGTAGTATAAAAGGACTGATTTTTTTGCAACAATTGCAGCAAAAGGGGGTCGAATATACAACATGAAAAAGGAAAAAGAGAAAAGGGGAGGGAAGGGAGAAGACATACATGAAGTCTATCAATATACAAGAAGAAAAAAAAGAGGCAGAAGAAACATCCTTCAAGAAAAATCCTTCAAGAACTGCAATAGCATAGGTACCCACCTAATCAATAATAGTTCACAGATCCATCCATTAACTTTTGCTCACATGTCTCAACATATACTCGATTACAGGGGCTACTTATACTGTCAGACTAGCTACACTGCTTCTCTTCTCAAACTAGGTGATCTCTCTACTACAAAGGAGTATTTTGACGCATGGCTATTTAGACTCTACCAAAGGAGATTCAAAGCTGTGTGTGGTCCTGATGCTATGGGTTATGTCCAACATATCCCATAGAATCTCAATATTGTAGCAGATCTCTATGCATAAAGGCACTGACAGTCTATTTCTTCTTAGATCTGATATCAACATATTGTTATTACTTATAACAAGCATTATGAGACAAATACCTAACTGTCCCTATAAGTCAGCTGAAATACTTAAACATATAAGTATATGATATCATGTATAACATCTCATAAAATTAAGAACTGAAATACTTTAAATAAGTCAGCTGCATAAGACTTAACACCAACCAAGATAGAACATATGACATGCAGACCAGGACAACAGGGACAATTTCATTGTTTGGTATCTTGTTAATAACACAACACTCAAATTATGATAGTAGGAGACTGTAAACCAGCAGAACAATAGACTAGCAGAAGAAAACAGTTCATATATACCAACCACTACAGAAGAAAAGAAGTTTCCTCCCAAGAGAAACATTGTAGAAGTGTCTATCCCATCTAAAAAGATTACTTTCATTGATAGCTGCTAGATATCAAAAGAGAAAAATACCCACTTCCGAAAAATGGCAATTTGGATACAGAGATGAGTAGTAATAGCCTGCAACCTGGGAGTACAATAAACACATTTAAAAATGTATATACTTTTGATTAACTTTGTAAATATACAGGGGAATCCTCCTTGGTTCACTTGTATGATATGTATCATTATAAGTTAGTAGCATACCATCTTTGTGCACGCTTAGCATCAATAGAATGTCTGTCATGACCATGGAAAGCTTCATACATGCATTCAACAAAAGGTCTGCACTGGTTGAGAAGTCTAGTCAGAAGCCTCAAGAACGAATGGGTGTTCTTAGTAATGTGGGTTCCTCCTTGATTCCTTTGTTGTTAAAACAACATTTGTATATTTGTCTTTTTTCGTTTTCCCCCTCCATCTAAAATAATTCCCTTTCTTTAACATGTGGTTGTGATGCAGGCCCTAAAAGCCAATAACTATGATAATGATCCTCTGCTAAGTGCAGCTCTGTACCTGGATATTAATTAAAGGCCGACTGCCCAGGGCTCCCATGGCACACATCCATTCCTAATATAATAGTTGGCTCTTAGGAGATCTTTGGCATGGATGGAAGATGCAGAGAAGTTCACCACAGCTGAGCATCCTCCATCCATGCCAAAGATCTCCAAAGTGCCAACTATTATATTAGGAATGGATGTGTCCCATGGGAGCCCTGGGCAGTCGGCCTTTAATTAATCTCTAAGTACAGAGCTGCACTTACCAGAGGATCATTACCATAATTATTGGCTTTTAGGTCATACATCACAACTACATGTTACAGAAAGGGTATTATTTTAGATGGAGGGGGTAAAGGAAAAAAGACATATAATATATCCAATTGTTGTTTTAGGAGGAACCCACATTACTAAGAACACTCATTCGTTCTTGAGGCTTCTGCCTAGACTTCTCAACCAGATATGAGATGTTGATAATGACTTAGTGTGCCTCTGCAAAATGCAAAAACACCAGGCTATATTATACTTACAACCAAAAACAAAATTAAGTGGTGACTAGACTCTTACATATTCCATTTGACCCATATAATTTTAATAAATCATTACACTTAGCTTACTACATGTCTATTTTTAAACATCAACCCATTCTCAGTCCATAGTAATATTACCCATTTATCAAACATCACAATGTGAGTTCCGAATGAAGGCTATAAGGTTTGAGATTTAATTTATATGGCTATTTTATGTAAAGAGGAGATACGTTATAGGAAACTCAAAATTTGGATACGCAAATGAAGAAAGAAGCAAACACTGGCAGTAATTAACAGATTACAGTAAACTATTGGGATACACATATGAAGAAATAAGCAAGCATTGGCAGTGAATAGTACATTACAGTGAACTCAAATCTGGGATACACATGAAGAAGGATGCACATTGGAATCATTACCTAAAACTAAATGACCGACACATGATTGAATCAAACAACATAACAACAAGCAAGAACAACAGTTGCAAGAGAATAATAAAATAAGTAGCACAAAAAAAGATGCAGTTTTAGTAGCAGTACCTTTTCCCACGCTTCCGGTCAATGGACAGAAGCAACGAGATTAAAACTGAAGAAGAAGAACAAAGGACGTTGCAAGAGAAGAACTGGAGTAGAGGCGGTTGGGCAGCTTATGGGCGTCAGATCAAGGAAAAGAGACCAGTAGCTTGATCCAAGGTTGAAGTATTCTTCAGAGCTCCTGCTGGGCACTGCCTGAGTCGGGTGCCGCTGGTTTTGCTGGGATCCGGCACGATATGGCTACTCCTGGCCGTGGAATTGGAAGCCGGCCGACGATTGGAGTTACAACCTGCTGCAGTTGGGGCGCCGTCCGGGAGGTAGGCGCGGTTGCAGCTAGGTGCGACCGGTGGGATTTGGGAAATGCTAAGCGGCTGGGGTCGTGGGGTTGCTGAGGCTGGGCGGCATTAAGCTGGAGCAAACCCTGGCCGTGGAGTGAGAGAGGCCTGGTCGATGGATTGAAAGTGTGGTCGATGGAATCAAGGAGGCGTCGAGGACGAGGGCAGGTGATCAGTGCTTCCCTAGTTCGTCATTGTGTAGAGTGACGAGTGGGGAGGGTTTTTCTTTTCCTTTTTAATTTTGATATCCAAATGTAGTATTTTAGAATGGAGGGAAGGGAAATGAGATGGAGGGAAGGGATATGAGATGGAGGGAATCATTTGTCATGTTATTTTTCAAGGAATGATTAGTGACTAATGTATTTGTGAGGGATTAGTATTTGTAAAGATGTTAAAAAAATGGTTGAGGGATTTGGTCCCATATTTGAAGGATGAGCCCTCACAAATAGCCATCATTATTCACAATCTATGGTTCCTCACAAATGTTCTTCAACAAAGGCCAAATTTTTTGTAGTGATTGTCAATTATTAGACTCTCTAAAGCTTTCTGTTGTTATAATTGATATCAATGGCTCAAAAGTATATTTGTTATTATATCAGTGCTTTAGACTATTTCTTTGAAGTACTCATTCACTGAGAGAGTAGGCTCACCCCTCTACTCAAAATTTTTAGGGAAGTCACATGGACTTGAAGAAGATATCATTGCATCAGAGTAGATCTTCCATAAGAATTAAGTCTGAGTATAGTTAAGTTCAGTCGGTCCCTGTCACTCTAGGTCCTTGTATAAATCTGAGAGAGAGTTGTAAATGATGTTTTGTATGTTTGTTTCCTTAATAGGAGAGAATGCAAATGATTGTCATGTCGTATGTACATGGAAGTGTGATAAAAAGAATGAATGTATGGATGTGTATCGTTTATGTTGAGATCATATTAAAGTAATCAAAGTTTGATTATCTTGCAAAGTTGTTTATGTGATTGGATGCGAGAAAAAGAAAGAGTTTGAAAAAGAAGAAAAAGTTAAGGGTGATCTTTGTATTACGTTAAATCCTCAATTTTATGCCCTAATCTCATGGTTAATGGTAATTGTGAAATCGAGGTGTAACAATTAAACTGAAAAGGGAGATCTATAGGAGATTGCCCAAATCTATGATGAAACATTTTAGAGATGCAAAAAAGAAAAGAAAGATGCTAAGAAGGTAGTTGAAGAGGCAATGTCCAGATACTTTGATGAGATACAAAATAATTTGGACACTAGAGAAGCTGAAATAGGTTTTTATGAAAGTCCTTATATAAGATAAATAAAAGGAAGAGACTTGAATCAAGTAAACTGCATCAAGCTTGAATATGCCACAGTGTGGGTGAAGGATGATTATATAAATAACCAATGAAGAAACTACTCTCATAATATTTTTAGTGGAGATATTTTGAATAACTTCATAGACTTGTGTCATATGAATGCAAGATATGTGATTTATAAACGATGAGTTTCACTATCTAAGGTTAAGAACGCTTTGAAAAGGACAAAACTGAAAAAGGCATGTGGTCCAGACACTATCCCTATTGATGTATGGAAGAGTATGGGGGATGATGGAACTATGTGGTTGAAAAAATTTCTTTGACAAAGTTTTGAATATAAAGAAGATTCCAGATGAATAGAGAAATAGTACCATAGTTCGTGTCTTCAAGAAATAAGGAGATTTTTTAAAGATGCACAAACTGTAGATGTTGATAAGTCAGACAATGAAGCTTTGGGGGATGATCATTGAGAAAAAGCTAAGATCAATAACACATATGTAAAACAACTAGTTGGTTTTTATGCCGAAAAGGTCAACAACTGATGTAGAGTATAGAGAAAAGAAAATAGGTGTTCAAATGATTATTATTGACCTAGAAAATGTCTATGATTGAGTACCCATGGAAATGTTATAGAGGTTACCTAATTAAAGACATGTATGATAGTTCAACTTCAAGTGTTATAACTCAAGGTGAGACACAAATGTTTCCTATCATTGTTGGCGTACATTAAGGATTGATACTAAACCCTTATCTATTTCTTCTTATTACAATGAGTTGACAAAGCATGTTAAAGATAATATACCTTGGTGCATGTTTTTTGGTGATGATATTTTGTTGATTGATAATAGAAAAGAAAAAAGTTGAACTATAAGGAAATGCATTGGAATCTAATGGATTTATGTTTAGTAGAAGCAAAACTAAATATACAAATTGCAATTTTAGTCAATCTAGAATATTAAGTTGTGGGTTCAGGTTGGATAGAATGTATGTACAAGTATTTGATAAGTTGTATTACTTGGGTTCTATTATTTAAAGGTAGGGTGATTGAAGATGATGTTTGTCATAGGATTGTTGGATGAAAGGGCTCTAGAGGGGGGGGGCTGAATAGAGATAAAAAGACTCACACCATACTTGTTAGACCTCCAACTTACTTCAATAGGAACTATTGAAAATATGGATTTTAATGTGTAAGCTAAACATACATAGCAAGGATGAGAGATATTGAAGGAGATCAAGAAAAAGCTATGTAGAGTGGTTCCAATCTCCAAACTAGGAGAAAGTCTATCCACTACCTAGAGAGGTCAAGCTCTAGGGTTTTGAAAACATTCATACTTATATTCCATTATAAAACATACAATTAGACCTTCCTTTTTAAGGACTAAAAGGAGCTAATAAACCTTATAAGGACTTACCTATCCTGTGAGCAAGAGCCTTCAACCTCTACAAGGGATTACCCACTTTTGTAAGGAGATGGACACCTTCACCAAATAACTCCCCTTCCTGCAACAAGTCATCCTTATTAAAGGAATTAGCCACTATTATCAAGGATATTCAACCTTCACCTTCTCCTTCAACTCAGAGAAGCTTTGCACCTTCTCCTTCACCTTGAAGAAGCTTTCACCAACTTTGCACTTGAAGAAAGGGGTTGGGAAGGGATTCTTTGAGAGATTTATAATACTAAAATGGAGTATCTATCTCCCAAACAACCTATTTCAATCATATGGACATTTGGCATTGTAAGCAAGAGAGAAAGGGGCTCTAGTGGACAATATGCACTCAAATATAGCTTGGAGCTTGAATGACATGAAGGAGAAAACTTGGTGTGAACTCAAAGGGGTCCTATTTATAGTTAGGGATGTCCACTAGTCAATAAAATCACTTAGGAATGATTTATAGTCACTTGGGGTGTTGTAGTGGATCTACTTTTTATGTTTGAAACATTTGAATGACTAAAATCACTTTTTCTGCACATTCTGTATAGTGCAGTCAATCGAGTTTCCATAGAGGTAACTCAGCCACTTACACTATGCGACAAGCTAATTTTGAGTTTTTTTCTGAGCTTATCATAGATGAAATTTCTGACCGATCTCTTTAAATCATTTTGCCTATGCAGGGTGTCTGTCAAGTTTATTTGGAGGTAAACTTTGTCGAACCTATCATTTCCAAAATTCATCAAGGTGTTGGCAGAGTTTATCGAAAATGAAAATTGATCGAACATGCACTCTGTGATGAATTTTATAAATCTTCATTAGTGTCATTAAACATTTGAATTAAGTTCTCCTGATTCTTTCTCATCTTAGTTACAAGTCATATCATAATTACAAATGGTTACAAAAATTGTCCTAAGGATTTTAGGGCATTTTTTGCAAATGTGCATTTGCATTATTTTTTACTTGAAATTGATCAAGATAGGGCATGATTGAGTTGGTCCTTTGCATGTACCTAATACCTAAAATCAATGTCAAATATACATATCAGACAGATTTCAATGGAATGGTTAAGTCATAATCAAAATGGGGACAATGTATAACTATTAGGTCCACATTCTCCCCCTTTTTGATGATGACAAACTATTCATAAACATTTTGAAAAATACTTGGAAATTAAATCTTTTACCTTGTGAATTGTAAGGGGTTACATGACTGAACACTTGTAAATTCTCCCCTTCAATTTAGTATTATCTTTGCCTATATGGTTAGTTTCTCCAAAACGTAACCATAGCACAAATTCACTATTGAGTCCTCTTACAAGTCATATGATATTTTAGATGAATGACTAGAAAAGGATCACAACGGAATATGATTGAGCTCACTTATCACTAGTTGTCATATCAAAATGGTAGGGGGGTAGAAGATCTAAAAAACACAAGTCTTATCCATAGGTACAAACTTCCTCAAGAAATCACCAAACAAGCACCAAAAAGAGAAAACAGAGAGAACAACTATAGTATAGTCATAATCAGCATATGGAAGCACATACCAAGAGCTCATAGAATATATCCAACCAAAAGGTTAAGGTATAAAATATAAAATCACAAAAATAGATATGTTCTCTCCATATGAAAACCACAAACCAGCAAAAAACAATGAGATATGAAAATAGTATGCCTCTGATACAATGACCAAATGTCCAATACATGATATTATAAAAATAGATATGAATAAAAACCCATAGATAAAGAATGGAACATCTAATGTATATAGGTCAATGGTCTCATCGTCATCATCCTCAGGCTGGTAGTTCTCATCCCAGTAAGAAGGTGCATCTGGTGCAGTACGTGGAGTCTCACCATCATCAGAAAAGCCAACACCATCTTCATCAGCATCCCCATCACCATTATCATCACCACCAACATCATCATCAACCTCCTTATTATTCATATATGTGTCCTAATAAAGCACAAATAAGAGAGGATTGGGCCATATTTAGTTCTTCGCTTTCCAAGAAACTCCTCACTCAAGCAGAGCCTTCACTTACTCGTAATTGGGTATATAAACCTAGCCATAGCTACCAAGGAAGGTAGTAGAAGGTTCAATTGGAAGAGTTAGAGGCTGAGGGGTAGTAGGAGCAGGTCCACCCTTAGAGGTAGGGGGTACAACGGAAGCAGATGGGTGGTGGTCAGGGTAGAATTAACTATATGCATAAGAAGCATAGTCATCATTTGGGTATAGGGATGAGCTTCAGACTGGGCCAACCAGATTCGACCCATGTCCCAACCCACATAGCTCGATCCAGGCACGATTGGTTGGGTTGGACCTAAGATTTTGACCCAGGTTTTTATATGGTTATGGTTAGGGCCAAGGTAAACCCAAGCCCAAAAACCTATATACTCAAATTAATTATATACATGTGTACATGTTACCACAAGTTTGTATATGTTATGTATCTTTTATATGATTCATTTGACTAAAAACATTCACAATTACATTTCATGATATATATTTAATCAATGATATTAATTATGTTGTAAGAACAACGTGCTAGAGAAAATTTAGGACATGCACATTCATTTTGTGTGTAACATGTTTATTATAATTTATATAAATTAAATCTAAAAGAATGGATTTATACTACTTACATGTGTTCCACAAATCACCTCAATCTGGACATTACTAGACCATTAATTGAAATATAAATGTTTATCTTCAATATAATGTTAACTATAAAAATCTCATTCACATAAATAAATGGGCTATGAGTGTGATTTTCAATATGTCTAATCTATATTCTATGTGTGACAAATATGGAATGTATATAATAATTTGTAAGTGTATTAGTTTCTCTACTGATACATACAGATTACATGTACCTAGTGTAACACATTTAAAAAACTATGTTAATTTTTTGTATTATGTATATGTTGAAAATATCTTCATTTACTATGTTACTTGGGCTGACCCAAATTAGACTTGAAACCCAAGTATATTATGCAGGTTGGGTGTGGGCCAAGTTTTTTATACATTACCCAGGCGTAACGTAGACTGAAACCTAGTTAATGTGCATGGGCTTACCAAAACCCAGGGTGACCTGACCCGATGCTCATCCCTACCTGGTTAGGGATGGTAGGTGGGGTAGGATGGCTACATGATAAATTCATTTTATAAATGATTTGAACTAAATACTGATGGATGTGCTCTTGAACTTGAAGGTTATAAGCCTATTGTTGTATCATGTAGCCCATCAAATTTCATTTGACACCAAAAATTAGGTGTAGTCAAGTATAGGAGGGGGTGAAGGAGCCTGGGTGGGTGCAGAAGCACCAGATGTGGTAGAGGAGGTAGGATAGAAGGACTTCATGATAACAGACTCACTGATATAAACACCTTTTCGACTAACTTTCTAACAAATCTCATGGAAATGGGATTTCTCAAAATGATGAGCAAACACACCACATATAAAGTTAGGATAAGGCAGATGGGTTCAAAAGGTGTTCTTCCCTGATACAAAATAGGTCATGTGATGGAGAATATAAGACATTTATTTGACTTCGACGTCATTCAAGATACAATACAAGATCACAACAATATTCTCTACAATATTTGTTTGATTTCCCTTTGGATGGGCATTGCAGTTCACTACTAATGCATTAAGACGTGTCTTAACATCTAGGGAAGATGTAGGAAGGATGGTTTTATTCCTATATGGAACATAGAGTTTCTTCAAAAACTTGTTGATATCCGTAAGGGTAATCACATGGTCAAATCATTCATAGAAACTCTCAAGGTCAATAGGGTTAAGGTATCTATGGTAAGATGTCATCCATGAATTGTCAAAGTTGATACCATTGAAGTAGGTATTCAAAAAGTCCTTAGAGATTGCAATCTTGGTACTCACAATCATGGAGGTCAAGATAACTTGGGCGTTAGGTTGTGGCACGAGGGTATTGTAGTTCCACATGATATTTGTCTAAAATTTGTGGACCACTTTTATTCTAGACATGGAATTAGTGTAGCACAATCACTCTACACACGAAGAACTAAGGTGGTGTGCTTTGAAAACCTCAACAACCTCTTGTATCACTCCACTAGTTCTACGATGTTTCTCAAGCAAGGCATATAAAGGGAAAGGAGTTCTATGGAGAAGTTCCATATACATATTCATGGCTTGGGAGGAGATGAAAGAGGTGTCATCAAAGGAAACTACCTTGGAGTTGTGGAAGAAGATGGAACCCCAGTTGGTCTGGTGTGTATGCTATAGTTTGAAACCATGGATATCAAATGGAAAAGAAATGACCACAAATTGAATTGATAGTACAAGTTGCATGCTTCCTAACCACCAAGGTCGAGGTTGGGAGATGCAAGGATGGCTAATTCGGGGATAAAGAAGTTATAAGAAAGGTTAGGTTATCCCTAGGGATGGAGGATGAATGCAGGAGAGTAAATATATGTCGACTTTCTCTCATTGAGAGGTAAAAAAGTTGGCCGACAACATATACAGTTTACACCCTAAAGTTTTTTTGTTTGAGTTTAGGCTTTGGGAAACTTGGCCGACATTGTGGTTTAGTTCAATCCTCATCATGTGTTCAACTGAGTTTATCCTAGGTCAAACTTGACCGACCGACCAGTCTGTCCAAAAGATAGAAAATTTAATTCTAAGGCACTAGAGTGATATAAAAATTTAGTTTTCTAGCCTAACATGTACTTTGAACATATTGAGGAACATTTCACTCATAATTGGCTACTATTTTGGGGTAAAACATGCATTTGCAGAAAAAGCCATAAATGATTAAAACAAGGCACAAAAACAAGGCAAATATAGCACTTTCAAGCAAGAAATGATCAAACTATGAGCAAGAAGATATAGATATGATAACATCTAGCTAGAAGACATGTCAATATCATTAACATCTATAATAAGAAATTTGGATCTAATAAAGGTAAATTGCTCTCTAGCTAGAGGTTTTCTGGAAATGTCTGCAAGTTGATTCTCTGTGTCCACATGTGTGATATAGATATCTTTTTTTGGCAACATGGTTACAAACAAAGTGATGATAGGCCTCTATATGTTTGGATCTACTATGTGATATAGGATTTTAAGAAAGATTGATTGCACTAGTATTGTCAAAATAGATAGGTAAGGCATCATAATGGACATTAAAGTCTTAGAGCATTTGCTTCATCCATAGGACTTGGGCACAAAAACTCCCATCTACAATGTATTCAGCCTCAATAGTTTAAAGAGTGAAAGTTCCTGGTTTCTTAGAGAACCAATAAACTAAGCATGGTCCTAGGAGGAAGCAAGTGCCATTAGTGCACTTTCTATCAATTAAGCCTCCTACACAATCCATATCACTATAACCAGTAAGAGTAAAGTCCCTTGACTTGGGATACAATAATCCAAAATTTTGAGTTTTGTCTAGATACCTCAAGATCCTCTTAACCGCTATAAGATGAGTTTTTCTAGGGCTTGATGGAAATCTAGCACACAAGCCAACACTAAACATAATATCAGGTCTAGAGGCAGTTAAATATAACAAGCTACAAATATTAACTATATAGAGCTTGTCATCCACCTTTTCACCTCCTTCATCTCTATAATATCTAGAGGTGTTTGACATGGGGTTGTCCATTGACTTGGTGTTCTCTATCCCAAAGCGCTTAAGAAGTTCACTTGTGTACTTTCTTAGGTTGATTAAGTTTCCTTCCTTCATTTTTTTGATTTTGAAATCCAAGGAAGAAAGTAAGCTCCCCCATCATGCTCATCTAGAACTCACTCTTCATAAGAGAACTAAACTCCACACAAAGATCAAGACCAATTCCATTGAAAATGATATCATCAATATAAATTTCAATTATTAAAAATTTGTTCGAAGTGTGTTTAAGAAATCGAGGAGAATCTACTTTGCCCATGACATAGCCATTGTCTAGAAAAAAGTTCTTTAGTTTCTCATACCAAGCTCTAGGGACTTGTTTGAGTTCATAGAGAGATTTTTGCAACAAATAAACATGATTAGGAAGATTTTCACATTCAAAGTCGGGAGGTTGAGCCACATATACTTCCTCCTCTATTCTACCATTTAGAAACACACTTTTAACATCCATTTGATAAAGTGAGAAATTCTTATAGCTAGAAAAGGCATGTAACATTCAAATAGATTAAACTCTAATAACAGGAGCATAAGTTTCATCAAATTCAACACCTTCTTGTTGTTTGTCACCTTGAGAAACTAAACTTTCTTTGTTCCTTACCACTTTGCCACTTTCATCTAGCTTGTTGCCATAGACCCATTTAGTGCCAATGATCATCCTATCATTTGGTCTTGGTACTAAGATCCACACTTTTTTATTGTCGAACTGCTCTAACTCTCCTTTCATAGATAGGATCCATTCATCATCATTGAGAGCTTCTTTGACGTTCATTGGCTCAAGTTGTGAGGTGAAGGCATTCTCAACTTGTTATTTTCTCAATGCATCCCGCTTCTTCACCCTTTCCAAAGGATTGCCTATTATAAGCTCTTTAGGATGATGATTTGCAAATTGGGGAGTTGGATCCTTCTTTTTCTCTTCTTTCTCTTCTTCAACTACTACCACCTATTTTCCTTTGTCAATGATGTTGAACTCTTTCAATCTAGGAATCACCTAATATATAACATCATCATATATAATATTCTTGAAAATAGAGGGGTTAGTTTCAACAAATTAAACATTGATAGATTCTTACACTTTTGACAATTTAATGTTAAACATTCTACAAGCTTTTCTAGTAGTGTTATATTCCAGAAAGAAAGCCATCTAAGATTTCACATAAAACTTGTTGAGAGAATCCTTGGTGTTTAAAACAAAGAAAGGACAGCCAAAGATGTGAAAGAAATCAATAGAGGGATTTCTACCACTCCATGACTCGTAGGGGGTTTTCTTCAAAGACGGATGAGTGAAAAACCAATTTTGCATAAAATATGAGGTGCTAACGGCTTTAGATATGAACATCTTTGGAGTGTCATACTCTATAACCATAGTCCTAGACATTTCCTACAGAGACCTATTATTTATCTCTAAAGCCGCATTTTGTTGAGGTGTACTAAGGAAAGAAAAGTTATGCGAATAACCATGTTCCTCACAAAAGATTTCAAACAAATAATTTTCTAAATTATCCCCCATTGCCACTATGGATAGAGATGATCCACAAGAAGATTCATTTCCAACTTGTTTGCAAAAAGTAGATAAAACATTGAGAGTATCACTTTTTGAAACTAAGAAGAAAGTCCAAGTATAGAAAGAAAAATTGTCAATAATTATGAAGCAATACTTTTTACCACAAAGAGATTGAGTTCTCATAGGTACAAATAGATCAACATGAAGAAGTTCAAGAGATATTTTGGTACTAAGGACTCCTTTGGATTTAAAGGAGGATTTGTTTTGTTTTCCTTATGTGCAAGGTTGGAATTCCTCATACTTATCAAAGTATAATTTAGGATGTCCATTGACCAATTCCATTTTGCTCAACTTCTTCAAGTGATGCATATTTACATGACCAATCCTACAATGCCACAACATTGTTCTTATCAACAACAAGGCATCTACCAACAATAGGGTTAAGAGAATAAAAAACAATCACATAAAGGTTTCCATTTCTAGTTCCCTTCTATATAACATTGTAGGAGAGGGAATCTAGAAGCAAGAACTCAAGTGAGGTAAACAAAACAAGATAACTATTAGCACAAAGTTTACTAACACTTATTAAATTATGTTGTAGGTCATCCACAGGAAGAACATTATTGATGCACAATGAATCACTTACATAACCCTCACATATTACTATACCTTCGTTGTTGTCACCAAAGGTCACCGATCGTACTTTCTTCTAAGTGAAGTTGTTGAAGTTACTTATCTCATTAGTTATATGATTGGAGAAACCACAATGAACAATACATTTTCCTTTTACCTACAAGAAAGGAAGATGTCAGTACCCAACTCAAACCTTGGAATATGGAGTGAGCTTGGGGACCCATTTCATCTTTGGGTTGGTCCCCTTTTTGTTATAAGGACAATAAGTAGTGTAATTGTCATAACTCTTGCAATGCACACAAACCATAAGGTTCTTAGAGCCAGATGAATCTCCATGGAAAATAAGAGGTTCCTTACTCTTTTTCTTACCCTTGGCCTTTCTTTTTTTCTTATTCTTTGGAGCTCCCTCTACATAACCCAAACTACTACTACCAACTTGTTTGGTATAGTGATCAAAACTTCATTGAGGGATATCTTTCCTTTGTGAAAATTGTGTAAGGAAGCTCTAAGTTTGTTATTATCATCACTAAGAGTAATTATAGTAGAAGAAAGACAAGCCATATCATGATGACCATGAAGCAATTCGACCTCCAAACAAAGGGCTTTAGTATGAGAAAAATCTCTCTCAAAAGTTATGCTAGCTACCTCATTACTAGACAATAAAGGTCAATAAGAAAGATCATTCATTTGAGCTAGTAATATATAAGTTTTAGTTCAAAGAAAGATAAGCTCATAATGATTAATCCTATTTTCATCTTTAATGGCATTACAAGCATGTATAATATCATTAAACTTGGTAACAAGTCTATCATTTTCAATTCGAATTAAGATAAGTTCATCAAGGAAAATTTGTTTATCATATTTCAGACTTTATATGTTCTTAAGATAATCACCATTCTCTACTTATAATCCATTGTATTGGAGCCTTGAAAAGAATCAATACTATCAATATGCACTTTCTCATTATGCTCAAGAAAATCAATCTTAACATACATGTAATCAATGATCTTCCCCAACCTCTTTTTCTTTGATTTGCATTGAGAATAAGAAGAGCAGGAAGAATTAAGCATATTAATAAGGGCTTCTTTAGAAATTTCATTTAAAATTACCTCACATATGTCATCACTAGTTGAGGCCGTGAGAGCAAGGTGACATTCTTCCTCATTTGAACTAGAATCAATATAAGAAGACTCCTCCCATGCGACATGGGATGCATATTTTCTCCTTTTTTCTTTCTTATCCTTCCTCTTGTACTTGCCATCCTTCTTGTAGTCTTCCTTCTTCTCAGAGCTACTCTTGTGGTTGGACTTCTTTTCCTTAGAGTAATCATTCTTGTAATATCCTTTTTGGACACATTCATAGGACCTTAGAGTGGAGGAGGATGAATTTCCCTAAAAATCTTTCCCTTAGAGTAGTTAGTTGCATGGTCACTAGGGGCATCATCTTCACTTGAGGAAGGAGGAGTATGAAGGAAATCAAGTTGTTGTTGGAGAACAAAGGCCTCCACTTGAGATTTGAATGCACTATCATTGATCTTATTTGACTCCTCTTCTTGCTTCTCATATTCCTCTTGCTTGTAAAATCTTGTCTCATAAGCTTTAAAATTGCCAATCAGCTCTTCCGTGGAAATGTCACAAAGGCTTCTAATTTCTTCAACAAAATTCACTTTGGATTCCCAGGTTTTGGGTAGAGACCTAAGGATCTTGGAGTTGATGGTATATCTATTGATGCAGCCCTATTTTAGGGCTTCATCTTGTGTCTTGTTGCACTTTGAATTACATTTATAACTGTTAGATTATATGTTATTTCTCCTAATATGCATATTTGTGTAAAATGCACTTATGGACATTATTTGCATGTTTTTAGGCATTTGGACCACACTTGGATGGAAGAGAGAAAGATAATGAGTGATCGTAGGGTTTTTCTACCCTTATAGATGCCCAAAGTGAAGTTTGAAGCTCCCTCTCACCTACCCCTAATGGACAAAGATCCGTTGAAGCAAAGATGTCCAAGGAAACACAAATATTCAAGTCAAAGTGATGAAACAGATAGAAGAATGACCGTGGAACATCAGAATAACCGTGTTGGCTCATCCAAACCAACTTAGTCAAAGATTCAAGAGTTTAGATATGAGCACGACCGTGCCATGAAGAATGGTCGTGTGACTTTGACCTAGAATGGTCGTTCCACCTTGCATGGCCACGTTGCAGTTCAAATTTGAATGACCATGGTACCAATAATGGGAAGCACTCCTCCAACCCACCACGACCATGGTGACCACCATGACCATCCTACCTACACTCCACCTTGGTCGTGGTGACCACCACGACTATGCCACCTTTAGTTCAAAGCCACCAATAGTGCTGTGATTTTCATCCATTTTTCACCCCACCCGTGCCACTCCACTATGACCATTCTGACCCCAACCCACCACGGTCGTGCTTCCCAGCACATCTGTGCTACTCACAAAAACTTAACTACTTTTCCACTACATTTTCCACTTTACCCCTACTTAACCTATTACTTCTAAACCACCTATATATATGTGGGTGGAGGATGGAGGTCAAGGTTAGCTACCTTGTACCCCCTCTTAGATCCCCATTTTCACTCTCCATACATTCCACTTCATTTCCACCTCCATTCCACTCCATTTCTTAATTTCCACAACCAAAACCCCAATTTCCTAGTGTTTTGACCCTGTTCCATCATCACGCCATGCCTTTGCATCTTGGTGGAGGAGGGAGGACATCTTTGCAATAGTTGAGAGGAGGATCACTCCATCTATACTAAGCTCCATGGATACTTCCCCCTCTTTCTTTTTTCTTTTTGTATTGTCCATTTCTATGAATTGCTAAGCCCCTTAGGTGGGCTATTTAGGCCTCAAAATGTTATTTTGATATCATGTTTGGGGAAAATGACATGTAATCATTATAATTTCATTTTCTAATGATTATGTTCTATTTTTATCTCGTTCTTCATGGATTTATTATTGGCTTGTTCTTGAAATCACGTAGGAATTTAGGGAAAATATATATATGTGTGAATTTTGGGATTTTCTCCTAGGTTCAATTCATGCATCCCTAGCTAGCCACCCATCTTCCTTCATGATAATAAATTCTTCTAACCCTAGTTGAGAGATCTAAGTATCTATTTTAGATGAATTTAGTGTGTGTAGCATGAATCTTTATCAAGTCTAGAATATGGGTGATGTGAGGCCAAAAACATCATTTCCACTTCCAATACTACCCTCAACCCCTAATCACCCTACGTTCCTATAAACTAGAAACCCAGAATTGTTTAGAATCTAATTAAATTCCACCTAAACCCTAACCAGATTGAGCCTCGTAAGGGTAGTAGGAGGTACTAGGGACTAGTTCCCTATATACAACCTACCATATCCATTGCGACTTAGTAGTTTAGAGCAATTCATTAGCCTCTATCTAGTTTTTTTGATTTGGATAATCTAAATGAAAGAACAATCTTTACATGCCACCCCCAAACTAATTTATAAGTGCATCCTCCAAACAACCCACACATCCCTTTATTTCTTTAAAACACTAATTAATTTCATGCTTAACTAGTGTTAGCTTAGTTAGATCTTTACTTTTGTAGTTAGCTTCTTGTCTTTCTCTTGCTTTGCTATTGCTAGTTCAGGTCATTACTTGATATTTTTCCCTATTTGCTAGCTTAATGTAGTGTAGACCTCTTCTTGCCTACTTTAGTGTAGCTTGTACTTTTCCTTGCCTTGCCTTGTCTTTTCTTGCTCAGAAGAATTAACTCTCCATGGTTAACGTAGGTTTTGATCTTGTTTGTTCTCCTTTAATTGCTTGCTTGTTAAACCTTAGTTTAACAACCAAATCAACTTTAAACACTTCAACCCTAGACTTTGTAGTAGGAACCCAACAAAATCTAACCTAGATCTACTGGCCCCTTTATGGCACGAACCTTTGCACTTGTGGGTGTTGTGTTTTAGTGTTAGTAAAAGTAGGTGTGTCCATGTATGTCCTTATAAATTTTGAAAGATATCCCAAATGTGTTTCGATCTAATGGAGCGCATCTAGTAAAATCTAACTAATTAGTGTTTGTGATTAATGCATATTCATCCCAATTTTAGATGCATTATTAGTTTAATTTAGCATTCATATAAGTTAGTTTTCATCAGGTATAGCTTTGTTTTGGTCTATTACGTTTTTATGTTAATTTGTAGGAATTTGATACTTCTCTTGACTTTCTTTGGAGGTTTTGAATTTTATCACTCTGCAATAAGTTTTCCTAGGGTGGTGCTTTCTCGTGACACATTGGTCGACACTCAAAAGTTTGAAACTATGGAGCTCGACATCATCATTGGCCAGCAACTAACAAGAAATCAACCATCAATCAATTACTGTTGACATGCTTGTCAATGACAACAACTACTTAACAAACCCATTGACCCTCATGGTCGATAGCTTATTGACCTCCAAGACCAACATCCTCATCGACCCTTCAGGTTGACATAGTGATTGATCAACATTGAGTAACTGACATAGATGGAATGATGTTGACATCCTCGATCCTATAAATAGACCCCTACTGCAGTCATACAAAGCATCTCGAAATTCAAGAGATAGAAATGTTGGAAGGATGCCGCTGAGATCAAAGCAAGGATGAGAACTATCAACCACGATAGTTCTATCAGACTATATTGGAGACATCTATCAACCTTCAACATAGATCGACATATATCTTTCATCCACTACTCCAATCCATTGACCTCCCTTCTTTGGCAATCAATATCTTCTCTGAGATGTTATTCATCCACCTACTTTTGCAAGTTAGGTTTAACACCTGAAGGAGAAAGAAGGAAGGAAGTCTACCGTCACACAACACACCGAGCTGCTTCTATTACCATCATGACAATGATGGTGTCCTCCTCCTCTTATAGTGATATTAATATTGCCATGTCGAGGGAGTACTCTTTTTACTGGGGTGTTGGGACTAGCCCAGTAGCCAGTTCTTGCAAATGAATTCATATTCCAGTTCTTGTATGGACTCAAATAATTCATAGCTAATCATTTATTGCATGTCTTGTGGATTGATTACCCGCTTTATGTGATATATTATAATCGTTTACCACAAGAACTTCAATGTTTAAGATTTGAATACCGATCCGTTTTAGTTGACACCCTGATGAGAACATCTGACAGAAAGTCTTTTGAGTAGTGGATAGAGGATCCACAAACAATGAGACATCAACTTTACATAGATATCTATTAATGCAAGTTTCTAATGCTGAAAGGGGAAACTTCCATAACTCCAATTATATGTTCATACTTGTTTGAATTTGAATGATTGTTCATATTTGAGTAGTGGTGATGAAACCCGATTCCACCCTAGTGTTTCCATTTATTAATAACTAGAACCTAAATTTAGCTATTTTTATTCTTGTAAACTTAGATTTAACAAACCAATCTTAACGTTTTTGATAAATACTAGTTCTTGCTAAGTTACTTTGATTAGATAATTCTTGAAAATGTTGTCCTTTGGGATTAGATCCTCAACTATACTACGATAAGGTTCATCTGGTTGTGGGTGGCATTTTTTCACTTTGGTTTGGTAATATCTGGAAATTTCATTCGCAGTGGATTTGTAGTGCAATAATATTCCATGTTAAATTTTGGTGCCATTGCTGGAGACAAAAAATGTTCTAACCTTTGTAACTCACTTGGATTAGTTAGGAATTTTCTTTTTCAATTCATACTATTGCATATCATCTTGAATCAAAATTTTCTCTAAACCATTTAAACTTAGCATCTCTGACTTTTTAGGTGGTAATTCATGTTCATGAGACGCTCCTCTAGAATTGACTCATTGACCCCCATCGACCCTGAGATCGAAAGAACTTACCACAAGCTCCTTCGTGAACAAAGAGCCCATATGAACATCGAGGAGGTCAATCATAGGGTGCAAGTAGCCCTGACTGCACAAAGAGAAAGGCTCATGGCCAAAGCCAGAGCCGCCGTACAAGCAGAGCAACAAGCAACCATAGACGTAGAGAGACAAAGAGAGCTACAAGAGTTCTCTATCCCTAAGGCTGCATATGTACTCAAACCTATTGTCCATCCTATCATCCATGGTCAGAACTTTGATATCAAGACCAATTGGGTGACGATGATGCATAACATAAACTTTGGAGGACGCATAGAAGTTGATAGACCTTTGTGGACTAAGTAAGAAAGATTTCATCCCAGAACAGGTGATGAAGCTTAGATTATTTTACTACTCCCTCACCGATAAGGCAAGGGTATGGTAAAATTCCCTAGACGAGCTCAACATCACAACTTGGGAGGAACTTCAGAGCCAATACCTTAAGAAGTTCTTTCTACCATCACTCACTTATCAGCTTAGAGTGGATATTAGTGGAGTCAAGTAAGATACATCTGAGACACTCTTCAAAGCCTGGGAGCAATTCAAGGAGTTGCTGTGAAAATGGTCTCATCATGGCATACCTTTTTCAAAACTTTTGGGATGTGTCTATATAGGACTTGACAATGATATCAAGCAATTCATCAATGCCACCTCTATTGGATGTTTCATGCGTAAAATATTTGATGACATATGGAAGGTCATTAGTAGGGTAGTTAAGAACCAAGCCAATTGTGGTTCATCCTACAAGGGAGGCATCCATAAGGTGGCAATGGCAGAAGATAAATCTGAATTGAAGGCAATTGTTGAATCTCCAAAGATGCTCACCCTGAAGACAAACAACCTTGAGTACACCCTTCTAAATAATGGGCAAAGTGGACAATCCTCCCTTCAACTTAAGGCATCCCCAGAAGTTTGCCAAGTGTATAGTGAAGAAGGCCACACGAGTCTACGATGCAACAATCTCTAACAGGCCAGTATGAATATGATCCAACGTCAATTTGATAGTGCTCCTGTCATTCAAGAAGTTAATTCTATCAACTCCAGTCTAGGACAGGGGTACTACAACCCCAATAGGCCAAGGAACCATCCAGTGTTCCAATATGAAACATTCAATGCCCAACAATTCTATCAAGGACCCAGTCAAAATCAAGTTTGGGGTCCTCCTGACTTCCAATAGAATCAAAACAACTGCCACAATAACTACCACCCTCATTAATATCGCAACAATATCAACCAAGGGTAACAACAATACAACCAATAAGGACATCTTCTCCCGGGCAAGGTAGTCAGAAGAATGCACTTGTCCCCAACCAACAATTCCACCTAGACACTATCAAGAAGATGTTGGTAAACCAACATGCCTACAACAAATCCACGGAGGCTCAGCTTGCTCAAATTTTTTTTGCTATTTGTCCTCCACCTGGATTAATTGCAAGCCAACCTAAAGGCAACCTGAAACACCAAGAAGAATAGGTAAAGGCCATCAAAACATGCACTGGACACATGCTGTCAGAACCTCTAGCTCTAATAGTCAACAATAATAGGATTATTCTTTAAGATAATGAAGATGAAGAAGTCACTTCAATGGCTACATCGGTAGCCATATCGATAGATCTAGTTGTTGAAACCCCAGTAGTAGATATTTTGCCCAATTCTAAGAAAGTGCTAGATGACATGCCCAATCCCAAGAAGGCATAAGAGGATACACCAACTCCTCTCTCCATGGTTGTCATTCCCTTCAACAAGGCTCCAGTTCCCTACCATGGACGTCTACCTCAGACACAACTATACTGAGGATTTGTGAAGTTCAAGGAAGTGATGAAGAAGCTGCATGTTGACATCCCTCTCCTTGGCGCTCATGCAGAAATGCCATAATGGACAAATTTTTTAAAGAACCTCCTCACGCACAAGTACTTAATGAAGATATTGAGACTATGAGGTTAGAACCAACAACATCAAATATCATCCTAAGCAAGATGCCAAAGAAACTAAAAGATCCTGGATCTTATGGCATCTCTTATTTTGTTGGAGATTATACATGTAGGAAGGGCCTAGCTGATCTTGGGGCAAGCATTTCTATTATGCCCTATAACTTGTGCAAATGGCTAGGCTTCACAATAGAAATCCTTCCTACTGGAATCATGATTCAACTTGTTGACTCTACTATGACTACGCCAATTGGTATTGTAGAAGACATCCCAGTTCGTGTAGTCCCCAAGTCATATTGCCCATGTGACTTTGTCATCATGGACATCAAGGAAGAACAACGTTATCCTCTTATGTTTAGGCATCCCTTCCTTTCTACTACTCACACTCTCATTGATGTTTGAGAGGGAATCTTTAAGTTAAGGATCATGATAGATACTACTGACATTAGTGTCTTTGAGAGTCTCAAGGGTCCCTCCTTTCAAGAGAAATGCTATTTGATTGATTGTGTTGACAAAATGGAACAACTATGATAGGAGGATTATACTTCTGAAGACCCTCTAGAGGCTTCACTCATCAACACCAACACTCATAAATTGGATGATGAACATGTGGAGAAATTTCTTTTTCTCCTAAACTCTACTATAGAATATATTGAGGATGAGTTTGAAGATCTCAAATCTGCCTCCATAATTGAATAAGAAGAACCTACTGTGCTAGAGATGAAGCCTCTACCTGAGGAACTAAAGTATGTTTTCCTAGATGAGCACAAGGTATGCCCAATCATCATCAATGCAGATCTCACAACAACCCAAGAAGACAAGCTATTGACCAAAATGAAGAAAAGATAGAAGGTACTAGGTTACAAGATGACTTATCTCACTAGAGTGAGTCAAGCCCTCTGTATGCAGAGAATCAACATGGTTGACAACCACAAGCCATCTATCAAGCCTCAACACAAGCTAAACCCTATCAACAAAGTTGTTTGCAAGGAGGTGACAAAGTTGCTATTTTCTGGGATTGTCTATCCCATCTCCGAGTGACCTTTGGTGAGTCATGTGTAGGTGGTTCCCAAGAGAGGTGGCACTATAATTGTTCTAAATGAATAGAATGAGCTTATTCCCACATGCTCTGTGATTGTATGGCACATGTGCTTAGACTACCGCAAGCACAATAAAGCAACAAGGAAGGACCACTTCCCACTTCATTTTCTTGATGAAGTTCTAGAGAGTCTTACACCTAGGAGTTCTTTTGCTATTTAGATGAATATTCTAGTTTTTATCAGATATCTATCCATCCTACTGATCATGAGAAGGAGACATTCACATATCCCTTTGGCACATATGATTTTCATCGAATGCCTTACAGATTGTGCAACGCACCAACCATTTTTCAACATTTCATGTTTGCCATCTTCTCTAACTACGAAATACATAATGGAGATCTTCATGGATGACTTTTTTGTCCATGGAGGTTCTTTTGAATAATGTCTGAAAAACCTTTCTTGGTCTTGGAACATTGTGAAGAAGCACATATGGT